>AP027107.1:27876200-29076200 GCA_028142955.1 Pinctada fucata | reverse complement strand
AAAATTCTTGAATACACTCTCGAGGTGTTTTTTATCAATGGATCTTGTCCACCATCATAAGTAAATGCAAGTTACATTAAGAAGAACCCATTTGATTATGAAGGTCAAAGGTCAAGATCATACTAATAGATATAAAGGGAGGTCAAGAGCATAGATATACAGGAGCTTTTTACATGGAACTTTGTCAATGTGTGCACGTGTTTGCAAATATGAAATCAGAATTTCAAGCTTATATGTAAAAGCTTTTTAAGAAGAGATATTGATTTTCAGAAATAGGGATTGGTTGAAAACCACTGCCTACATATATGTGAGAACATGGGTATTCATGCCATGCGAGGGATGCTACACTTTGTCAGGGATTTTTCAAGTCCGTTTTTGGGTCCGATTATCGGACCCATTCCCAACGCCAAAATGGCCTGTATTTTCCCAATTTATGGTTGAAATTTCCCAATCTGAACCTCATAATTTTTTTGAAGTGTTCTTCAATATAAAGAGCAAAATAATGACGACTGAAATACAGTGCAGAAATACGACACTGACGATCAATATGTAAACTAGTCAGAAATCTTATATCGGTAAAGGTTTACGTTTTAATCATCAAATCGTATCTCCAGTATTGGGAACCCATAACCATGTCGTCTTACAACAGCAAATTTGATACGAAAAAATGACAAAAGGGAGTACATCTTCTTTGTGCAGGAGAGAAACGTTCTTCAAAAAAACTTGGATAGTGACTATAAACATGATAAAAGAAACAACAGGAAGTAGTTCATGTTCAGTAAACAGAATAGGGCAACTCGGACAGTGGAAAAGTCCCCTGTCAAACACTGACTTTGAATCTGAATCCTGATTGATCATGATCATTACTGTAAAGTAGCCCCTCTGACTCTGAACAGATACCTGTTCCTGATCCTAGAAGATTATCATTATGTCCTTTGAAGTACAATCTAAAGTATAGATAGTTTTACTAGTACTTTGTTTATTTTATTGAAGACACTTTGAATAAGAAGGAGTTATATCTCTGTGTAAGGATTTATTCAATTAAGAATCAAATTAAACTATTGGAAATTCCCAATTTCAATAAAACGCCGCGATTTTTCCCAATTTTACCGGACCCTGGACCCAAGTAAAATACCCTGAAAAATCCCTGTTTGTGTTGCTTAGTTTTTATTATATGCCCTTCATTTGATGGGTCGTATTATGGTATGGCGCCGTCCATCCGTCCGTCCGTCTGTCCGTCCTCCTATGGAACGCAATAACTTGAATATGCATCAACAGATTTTCATGAAATTCATACATTATGATTGGACTGTGTAGAAGGCGGCTTTTGATTTTCAGATTCATCCGATTTTTCATTACAGAGTTATTAGACTTAGATTTTTAAAATACAGTGAAAATATACTAAAATAGTTAAAAATTATTTTAAAATCTATTTCTGGTCGAAATGTTTTGAAATTTTGTATAGTTCAAGTAGAAAGGATGTTCTTTGACATATGTAACAGGTTTTTAATTTTTTTGTCGCATAACCGAGATATTGTGTGTAATGGGAGGGGGGGGATATATGCACATACATGTTAAGCTAAGGGCAAAATATAGGCGCATGGAACGCAATAACTTGAATATGTGTCAACAGATTTTCACCATATTCATTCATTATGATTGGACTGTGGAGAGGAAGCCGCCTTCCGATTTTCATGTTCATCCGATTTGTCGTTACTGAGTTATGGGACTTAGATTTTTAAAATACAGTAAAAATATACTAAAATACTTAAAAATTATTTAAAAATCTATTTCTGGTCGAAATGTTTTGAAATTTTGTATACTTCAAGTAGAAAGGATGTTCTTTGACACATGTAACAGGTTTTTAAGTTTTTTGTCGCATAATCGAGATATTGTGTGTAATCGGAGGGGGGGGGGTTATACGAACATACATGTTAAGCTAAGGGCAAAATATAGGCGCATGGAACACAATAACTTGAATATGTGTCAACGGATTTTCACCATATTCATACATTATGATTGGACTGTAAAGAGGAAGACGCCTTCCGATTTTCATGTTCATCCGATTTGTCGTTACTGAGTTATGGGACTTAGATTTTTAAAATACAGTAAAAATATACTGAAATACTTTAAAATTATTTAAAAATCTATTTCTGGTCGAAATGTTTTGAAATTTTGTATACTTCAAGTAGAAAGGATGTTCTTTGACACATGTAACAGGTTTTTAATTTTTTTGTTGCATAATCGAGATATTGTGTGTAATCGGAGGGGGGGGGGGGGGTGTACGAACATACATGTTAAGCTAAGGGCAAAATATAGACACATGGAACGCAATAACTTGAATAAGCGTCAACAGATTTTCACCATATTTATACATTATGATTGGACTGTAAAGAAGAAGCCGCCTTTCGATTCTCAAGTTCATCCGATTTGTCGTTACAGAGTTATAGGACTTAGATATTTTAAAATACAGTGAAAATATACTAAAATTGTTAAAAATTATTAAAAAAATCTATTTCTGGTTGAAATGTTTTGAAATTGTATACTTAAGGCAGAAAGGATGTTCTTTGACATACATAATGGATTTTTGATTTTTTGTTGGCATAACTGAGATATTATGTGTAATCGGAGGGGGGGGGGGTTATATAGTTTAAACATATTTTATTTCCGAAAACGAAATGGGATCGGGCAAAAGTTTTAACAACATTACAAACGCACTCTCCCTATATGCATATACATGTAAGGCTAACGGCAAAATATAAGCGCATGGAACGCAATAACTTGAATATGCATGAACGGATTTACATGATATTTGTACATTATAATCAGACTTTGAAGAAGAAGCCTCCTTTAGATTTTGCAGATTCATCCAATTTGTCGTTATGGAGTTATGGGACTTAGATATTTTGGTGTTGTGAAAAAATCCCAACGGGCGTATCTTGCTGCGTGAGCGTAGGCTTTATTCTGCTTGAATTTGCATTATTGCCATATACATGTAACATATATGTCCTATGATTTCACACAATGAATATATTGTTTCAACTACCGGTAATCTCCAGCAATTTTGAAGAACCAAAGATACTGAAAAAGGGTGATAATCATTGGAAACACTGCATTGCAAACTGCTCTCCCGTATTTATTGCAAGATGATTATACAATGTCTAAGGAATTTTCATAGCTAAGTAATTTGAGCTTCATGAAGTATTTTATTTTGTTGAAAAATTTAGATGATTTTATTAACAATTGAATAGCTAATTATCAGTTAGCGGTATGATATTCAGATGTTAAAAATACTGACCATTGATGATTCACCATTTCAGAGTTCTAGTCTGATAGAAAGCATGGCTAAACTAGAGACATATAACACTATCAAGCTGACGACAGAGCTGGGAGAAGCGGAAATCCAGCTTTGTTTTGGTGACATCACAAAACTTCCTGTCGAAGAGAAGATGGACATTCTCATGGTATCAGCCTTCCCAGGTAAGTATTTGTATGCAAGTATTATTATATAATACCTACTTTGACATCTTAAGACCCTGATATTTTGTATATTGTAGGGTGGCACTTATACACTATGCTCATGATGCGATACATATCAAAATATTTTTCTTCAGTACGATTTGCATCATGATTCTGCGATTCTTCAGCTTAAATAAATTTATAAAATGATTCAGACTTAAGATATGACAATGAGTACTCTTTTTAAAAATTGTATACTGGTATAAATAAATTGTATTTGCTACTGGTATATAAATAAATTGTATTTGCTACAAGTATAAATAAATTGTATTTGCTACTGGTATAAATAAATTGTATTTGCTACTGCTATAAAAGTTGAACCGCAGAGATTAATACCATGAAGTGTCAGTCACCTTGAGATACCTTTACTGACTTTATATAAAGTTTCTTATTGAAACTTGCAAATGTTATAAATTTCAAAATTGAAAAAGCATTATACTGAGGCAGCGCTGCACTAGTGTGAATCGAATCCTCAAAGAGAATCATGATTAATGGAGAACTGCAATTAACCATTGCAACTGTAGCGTATTGACATACATGTACATTTATACATTTTCCTGAAGAAATTTTTGAAGACAAACCAACAATATTATTGCAAAATTATCCTTTCAAATGTAACTTTTTTTCACTGTGTACATAACTATATATCGTATTGAATTCCTATATGTTAACTAGATGTTTTACTCATTCATTAGGAGACTATGCAGCCATAAGAGGGACAGTGATAGGTGCCTTGCATGCAAATCTGGGAATAGATTTGAGAGAATTGTCATACAGAAGGGAGATGGACTTACGGACACACTTCTCCTGTTGGCTTACAGAGCCTCTCCCAACCAGGTGCCCTTATGGGAAAATACTCTGCTTTGAAAGGTGATACATGTATATGGGTTCTCATATTTTTGCATAAATTTTTAACCATGTCTTTGAAGTTTCCAAGGGTATAATTTTTTTTTCATTATATGACTTTGACTGTGATCTTTGACCTTCATTTATGTAAACTTTTACGCCAGCTGTATAACCTTTATGATAGTGAGACATAGAGGTCTCATTGTTGGCATACATGTATGTATAATGTATACATTTTGATAAAAGCCTTCTGATGACATGGAACTGTTATGAAAGTTACCTTTATTTAACAAAACTTCAACATTTGTAAAACCTACCACATTTATTTTACAATATGGTGATAAAAAGTAATCTACTGTAAACGTGGAAATTTTTCGTGTGGGGAAATTTTTCACGTTTTTAGCGAATCAAGGGACTTTGCGAAAATTTCCCCGTGCAAAAATATCCCTGCTGCATCATTCGAATATGAAAGACATCTTTATCACGAACTTTTCCTTCATGCATAACATCTTGATGTTAAATTCGTGGAATTTTCCCCCAGCGAAAATAACCACATTTACAGTACTAGGCTATATCTTACTTTGTCAGCTCTGGCACATTTCACTGTTCTGCTATGTAGTAATATTTGACTAAATCTAGCAGGAAGACACGATTATAGATTATTTCTTGCTACTTTTAAAAATCCTATATAAGCATCACAGACTGACAATTTTTGTGATGTTTACAGAGCCCGAGGTTCAACTCTTACAATGATAGAGGTCATAAGGCAGATGTTCCGAGTATTTGTTCCGGTGTTCAGGAACCAGGAGACGACAGTTATCACACCTTTACTGGCTACAGGAAACCAGGTCAGAATTTATGCAGGACCTCACTGGTCGTACTTTGAAGTTGAGAATTCGAATGATGCTGATAGAATTCATAAAATGTTTATTTTGCTGCATGCAATAATCGCAGTTCATGTTTTATTAAGATTTTAGCAAATAGAAAATCATTTGAGATCCTACGTAGTAACATTTGCTGTTTATCTACATATCCTTCTGGCTTGTACTGTAAAGTTTGTCTGAGTGAAAATGCCAAATATACATGTATATATTACTCAATATCATCATGGGCGAATCTGCAAACCATGGTCCATGGGAAAAGATTAACGTTAACAAATCATGAAAAGAAAGTACCTGCAAATGATTCAACTAATACAGTATCTACTCTATCAATGATCACTACTTGTGATTGAAATTCTTTTGTATCAATTTATTTTTATGGTCTTTCTCCATTTTAGAATTATGATAAAGAAAAAGTGATGAAGGTGATGGTAGAGAGTGCAGCCAGTTGGATTTTAGCGGGGTTGTCAATGAAGTGCTTCAAAATAGTGGTGTATGGGGCTGCCAATAATAAACTTGTGGAGGTATTCACTCAACAGAAGAAGCATTGGGAAAACGTGGCACTTAAGAAGGTTGGTATTAAGTTAGAGCTGTCACATACCATCATTGTTACATGTATTCCCCGTGAATCAAGAGGCAACATACAGGTACAGTAATACCTGTGATGTGAGACTGCCCCTTCTGCCAGGACAAAATGGTCTCTCACAATAAAGGTGGTCTCCCATTAGAGACTTTCTTTTTCTCTCACCCCAGACAGAGATATTCACAGATTTGCCCATTCTGAGACATCTCTGTCTCGCACCCCCAAATGTTTTTCTCGTACCCTGGATGTTTGTCTTGCACCCCGCATTGTGAAGTCAGACCTTTTCGGATGTTTAGCAGCATTTGACATCACATAGAGCAACATGTAATGCAAAACAGCAACTTGATGTTTATTTATGATCTATGTAAAAACTTATCGGTGAGAGAAAAATTCTATTATTCTTGACCTTGTCATGTCGTTTGTCTGTAACTTTGAATATAATGACTCGTGCCAACAGTTTAGACAGTCACAGGTTAATTTGCAGCAAAAGCAGTTGAAGTTGTTGGTAATTCATTCACCTGCTTTTAAAAATCCAGTGCAGAAAAAAAGGATTAAGCATTTGTGATCATTTATTTACAATATATTCATTTGCAGCAAAGAGTGATTAATATACATGTAGTTGATTTCTCAATCACTCAAATGTTTACTTTATTGCAAGAGAGGTACAGTGGTGATCGCGGGAGATTACACACTTTTACCGAAGTTTCCGAGGCTTAACCTAAGTTTCCGAATTTCGGAAAAATCCTACCTAAGTTTCCGAATCCTAACTTTACGAAAATTACCGCTTTGACCGAAGTTTCCGAATTATTAAAATTCGGTAGGAAATTTAGGGTAAACCGTGAAAGTTAGGTATTTTAGTTAGGTTTTTTAGGAAAAAGTGTAATATTTCGGGTTTTTCGGGGTAATGGTAGTTTTAAGATTGATTTCAACAAAACGAAATTTCCATTATGTTCACAAAAGGAATGCAACATGTGTTCGGGAATTCTGGGGTGTAATTGAAAAAGGGGGGGGGGTATATCCCTTGAAAATTTCCAAACATAGTCATATACTTTTTTATTGGCAATTTGCAATACTAGGGCTCACGCTGTTATAACTCTTCCCCTCCCCTGATTGTCTAGAGTCGCACATACATCATGATGTATACAAGTCAAATTTGGTATTGAATAAATCACAGGGGGCCGTAGCCAGATTATTTTTATTTCCATGAAATCATTCTGCAGTCAACCCCCCCCCCCTCTCCCTCGATTCATTTAATCAGCTATGTACAACGATTTCCCACAGATTCTATATGAAAGATATATGGAATCTGCAGAAAATCGCTGTACGTTACGTAGCTGATTAAATGGAAAGAGGGACACGTCAGTCATTGAAATATTAAAAAAAAAAACCTTGCTTCGGCCCCCTGTGTACAATAAATAAAAAAAAACAGAAAAGATTCGATATTAGAAAAGTATTAAAAGAAAAGATCGTTGAACTAAAGAAAAGATCTTATCTAAGAAAAGATCGTTGAATATAAACAATTCGAATTTCCTCTGATCGACGAAGTTGTACTTTTCGCAGTGGAAACACTTTGGCATTTTCAAAAATTCTTAGAGATTTCTTAATTTCAAATTGAGAAAACTAATGTAATTTCAAAAGACAATAAGTAATATATTATATTCCTACATAAAAAGCCGATTTTACACTGTGTACCGACTATAAACCGAGCTAATGATCGAACTTGTTTGCAAATTTCAGGCAAGTTCTGTGTTTTTTGTGTTTTTTTTAAATAATTCCTCATCGTGTGTTTGTGTGTGTGGTATTTTTTTTTTTTTCTTTGATTTTCTAGAATTTCAGCTGTCCTTAGCCGGGGAGGTATACATATAATACGTCCCTGTCGTGGCTTTTAAAAATAACAGCATTTTGTACAATGGAGAGGCGTGGAGGGTTTTGTTGTTGTTTTTTTATTTTGGAGACCCTCGATCAGGGCAAGGACTGTTTATAAGTCCTTGATCAGGGCCTGATTTTTTTTCTGTTCTTTAGCGGATGCATGACCAAAGATAATTCAGCAGACCCTTCGGGCTAGATTCTTTTTGTAGAGGTGCAAACTTTCTGGACATATTTCTTGGGGAGGGATGCAGTCTTCCTGCCCCTCCCCTCATAAAAATCATATGGGGTTCCTTTGTCCTTCTCAATATTTTATAATTTGTTCGACAAATCTGTTAAAATTTTTGTCTTACTACCATTATCCATTACATGTACAACTCTATATCTAACAAATTCCTTTCCAAGGTGTTCTCAATCTTATGACAGACTGCCCTTTGCACTAATTAATAGTGATAGGCAGAATGAAAAATGTGGCCGGTCCGGGAATCAAACCCGAGACCTTATGCTATGGAGGCAGACGCTCTTAGCAACTGAGCTAACCAGGCACGATAACCGTACCGTCACACACTATTTATAATTTTTTTACAAGTCCCGAGATACAAATATGTTGCCGGACTCTGTCCGAAAACCTGTGATTGCCTGCAATCTTGAGGTAAAAACTCCTATGCAAGATCTGTCATAAAGGAATGAATTATACCCAACTATTCATTCAAAGTATTCATACTGAATCTTCTAAACAGTTTCATAAAAAAAGTATATTATGACCTTGACCTCTTACTTTTATTTAAGAGCATAATACACCCTTGGGTCCTAAGAGTAATTAAGTCAAATGTTTTTGAAAACCATGTAGAGGGGAAATAGTTTTGTCACAAAGTTTTGCCAAGAAAGTCTATTGTTACCTTGACCTCTGATCTAGATTCAGGTCATTAAAAAACCCTTGAGTGCTACATATACATAGCAATTCTGCAAACAACACAATAAAATTGATAACCAGGAGGACCGGAAACTGATTTGCTCAAGGAGAGGGCAAGTTGCTCGTTGCAGATTGACCCTCAATATGTGACTTTGATTTTGAAGATAACCTTGACATAGATACTGAATAACAGACATTGAATAAAGTTTTCCGCATATATGCACAGTGTATTTGCTTTGCAGTGAGTAAAGTAGAAATCAAAAGGAAGTGTAACATAATGAACTGATGAGCATGATCATGCATAAACAGATATTCAAATAAGTGATCTAATGATTCTAATCACATCATCAATATAAATTTACATGTGTAAACATAATCTGCGTTTCGCGGTCTTGTTTGTGTGATGTCATCTTACAGTGAGGAGGTTGTTTTACACCACAATTGTACGTTCTTCGAGACCTCTGGGTAATTGGAGAAGTGAGAGGGTTGTGCGCACGTAATCCAGGATAACCACACCATTTGCTACTTGCGTGACAGATGGCCGTCCAAAGTCGGCACCGGTTACCCATTGGTCTCGTCGGTTTATGTGTAGTCTTTTGTGTTTGATGTTTACATGTAGTGTGTCTCTTTTCCGTCTCGTGCTGTACTCGTCTTTTGTGTTTTTGCATCGGGTGTTTTGGTGTTTTGCTGTTGATTCTGCAACGGGGTCTTGTTGGAGATCTCCTCCCTTCTTTCTATAGACCTTTGGCTGATCCAACTTCTGTATGTGCTCCGTATTTTTTTTTTTTTGCATTTTGTGCTGACATGTTTGTGTATATAAATTTTTGCAAAGATTTTTAACCCTTTCAATTTCATTGTAATTGTAATTATTATAGCGTATTCAGCTCAAGTACAATGTGGATCGATATTCAACACCTTCTAGGTCAAGAAGGTATAGCTCAAAAAATTAATATTAGATACCAAAACCCAGTTGCTTTACAATTTATTTCCTTTCTTGCAACTGATGAAGTACATGTAGAATACTATCAATCTGACAATAAGAAATTTATACAACTGTAACTGTCAAAAGACAGCAAGTGTGAATGGCAGTAGATGGTAAATTACTGTCTACATTTGAGTACAAGATTAACACTGTTCAAGAACAGGTATGTCACCTGTCACATGTTTGACCCTAAAACATTGCCTTGACCTTGAAATGACCTTGAGCTAGACTATAGCCTCTAAACATACTTCATTATGATGCATATCAATTAGCTATAGATACTGTAGCCATATATATATATATATGATCATGTATCTTCAATGAACATCCCCCTCCCTTTTCACTTAAGTTCACAACTATGTGACACATGATCTAAAAACCTGTGACATATATCATAGGGCTGGTACAATACTCTGATTCATCAATGCATCACAATATTTTTTTTCTCGATCCAAGTATCGATATATCCAAACACTCCAAAGTTAAAATTTTACAAAAATTTTTTTATTGAATTTTCTGGATTTTTGTCCGCCACGCCAAAAACAAAAATAACTTTCAGAGAAAATGAAAGTACATGTAAACATTTTGTTTCCTGGTTTATGAAGTACATGTTATAGGAATCAGAAAAATTTCTGGTCAGAAAGCTAGTATTGAATACATATAACCTGTTGAATGAAAAAAAGCTACTTATATATGATGAATATAAATAGTATCAAATAAGATTTTGAGAAGGTTTTATCAATTTATAAAGTATTGCGATACATATTATATCCGATATCGGGTATCATGATACGTATCATATCGGCTGGGTGCAGTATTGTCCCTGCCCTAATATATCAATGCCGATTTCTTGAATTATACAATGTTTCAAAACATTTTGATGAAAAATAAATGAAATTTTAAAATTTTTAATTAAAAATGCTTCGTAATGATCTTTGACCTTGAAAGTGACCTTGACCTGCTGAGTCTCATCATGCTTTACTATCTCTGCAAGTTTAAAAATAAGTGTCGCTATGCTTCGCAGGCGACACAAAAATGTTTGAATGATGTATATCAAGTAAGTTACAGACAAATATGTGACAGACTGACAAACGGACAGACAGTCAGAGACAGATGAGCAAACAGCCTAACTAAGTGATTTTTATATGGCGAGTCAGGCGACATTAAATTTCTCAATCTGAGTACATCAGAAACCACATGTTTTTGCCATTCCACATACATGTATTACATGCAATATAAATTTGTTAATTTTTCTTCATCTTGTCTTGATTCTGGTGTCCAAGATACACAAATTATGAAGGAAGGAAGCTATGCCGCACCAATCCATGATCACTCACTTCTGTTTGACCATGTTGTATGTGTTGACTCTCATCCTGAAACAAAACAAGTACAAAAAAAAATGTGATGATAACAAACATCTAAATCACATCATCTAACAATAAATCATAAAGGTAAATTTCTATTATTACCAAATAGATATCATTGTATAGTTCTCACTTCGTCGTAAATTATAGCGAGCAGAGCTCGCTGCAAAGGCCCAAAGGGCCTTTGCGAGCGAAGCTCGCCCTTATGGTAACGCGTATACACATTTCTTATTGAGAAAATATGCTGAATCGAAGAATGAGAATGTACTACTAAGCTTTCAAAAATTTTCGTCCCCTCGCAGACAGAGTTGCTGCGGAGATGCTGGATATTGCCATTTAAATTTTTTTATGACTCAAAGTAGACGTATATGTTATACCTAATTTTTTGTTTATAAGTTAAATTTATTGAAAACATTTTTCGTAAATCAGGTAACGATAAAGCATCAACAAGCCGGCGTAACCACGGGAAATCCGACATTTCCGGTTTTAAACGAGACGTTTCGCTCTGATTGCTTTTCTCGTCTCGGATGGTTTCGTACTGTCAGAAGTCGGAATATGTTTGTTTTTTCTTTTGTCCTTAAGTAATTTATTTTCAGCTAGCCTAAACATTATCAAGTTCTTACAAAATAAAAATGAATTATAAAGAACTATATTTTTAAAGAACCATATTTTAAGCCCCCCTTTAAAATGTTCATCTGCAGGTCTAGATCAATTTACAAATGCTTCCGTGGTTCCACTCGCCTTATACTACCTTTTTTGGCAATCATCAAACAGAAAGTTTTGTAAGATAAGATAAACCATTATAGTCAAAATAAAAAAAGAAAGATATTTTTTTATTTTATATAATCATATCTATTGTCTCTCCGCTCGCATAAAAAGGCTTTGCCTTGATTCATATTATGGTTATATGGTAGAGGAATGCAATAATGCAATTATATTTTATAAACAAATAAAACACTGCTAAAGACAGTATGGCCGGATTGCAAAGTCAGTTTTTGTCACTAACTGGGTCAAGGTCAGGTTAAATGTTATGGCATAAATTGAAAGGATTTGTCAGAGGCAACCAATAAGTATAATATTATGTTTCTGAGATTTTGGTTCAATGAGACACTTAAGCAAAATCAATGACTAGGTCAAAGCCCTAGGTCAAGGTCACTAGGTCAAATGTTTAACGAGATAAATTGAAAGGTCTTGTCAAAGGCAACTACATGTATAACATAAAGTTTCTACTGCATAAAGTTCATTAGATTTTGCTTTAACTAGAAACTTCAACCAAAATCTTTAACTATGTCAAAGTCAAAGGTCAAGGTAAAGTTTCTTAGATTTTGCTTTAACCAGAAACTTTAACCAAAATGTTGACAACGGATGACAGACAGACGGATAGACAGGCGGACATCGTCAATCTATAGACTGGAATTGCTTTGCAATCAAGCCAAATACTTTTTAGATGGGGGCATTTTCAATGTCTAGCTTGTCTTCGGGCCAGTGGTTGAATTTTTTGTAAAGACTGGTGGACAGTGATTTAAATCATAATCTCTTAATTTTGTTATTCAGGCACAAACTGTTCTAATATGCTGCTATTTACTGATAGTCCTAACCCGAGTAAGTATCGATTTATCAGTCAATTATATATTATACTGCCGTTGACTTACTCGAGTAAGGACTATCGGTCAACGGTAACATAATAACCGTTATATTACACTGCCGTTGACTGATAGTCCCTACCCGAGTAAGGATTATCAGTCAACAGCAGCATAATAAAACAGTCCAAGCCCGAATCACAAACAAAATTAAACATCATCAGATCATTTTACATGTCCTACGTGTACTAACCTACCGTTGAATTTCCAGAATACCGGGCCGTACGTAGAAACGTACGTCAATCCGTACGTCAATCTTTGATTGTTGGATTGAATGCAGTGGCTCTGACAGTAGTTTGCGATTCCTTCATTATGTTTGGACCATGTTTGTTGTTGTTTTTGATACGTACTATATACGTCCCTGGTACCATTCATCAGTACATGTACATGCATGCCATGATGCAACAATTCTACCATGCACATCTTGCAGATTCTTGGATACCTTGTTGTCAGTACTGACATTTACCAGTCTGTTCTTTAATATGTAACACGGCTATGATCATTCTTCATCAAATTCCTGACTGTTTCGTGCATTTCATCAAGGGAGAAATATAAAACATCAAGTTTTACTGCTACAAAAATTCGATCGTAGTAATGTTTTGAAACCGAAAGTAGACCTAGAACATTCCGAATCCGACAAAATGCAGAGCTATTCATATAAAAAAAAGGGGGGGGGAAATAAAATAAAGAGAGAGAGAGAGAGATATAAAGCTGTTTTATTATCATCATTATGCAATATGTAATTTCTCGGTAGTGAGTGAAAATGTACATGTATGTCTGTGTTTGATTGGGGAGAGGGGGGGGGTGACCCATACCACGTCTAAAGGCAAAGGAGATGGATCACTTGTCTAATTTTATATTAAAATTATCCTTGAATATATATTATTTTCTAAAATTTGAGGAAATTAACCTCGACTTATCGGCAAAAAATTACAGATCCGTGGTTTGCAATAATAGAAAACGAAAATGAATTTTATCGCCACTTTATGGTGCAAATGATGCTCGTTAGACAATCAAATTGAATCAGTTGTACATTTGATGCCTTCAAATGAAAAACAATTTCGAAATAATATATTTATTAAAAGAAATAAACAATAATAATAAATATTAACGCAGCCTCGTTTTGGATTTCGGGTAAATACAATTATTTAGGTTATTCCGGTGAAATTCGGAAAGTTAGGAATTTTAGGTAACATCGGTAAATTTAGGGCGGAATTTTGCCCGAAGTTTCCGAATTACCAGTTTTTCCTAACGAAGTTTCCGAGGTGTGCCCGAAGTTTCCGAAAAACAGTGTGTAAACTACTACGATCACCACTGTAAACATAAAGTGGTGATAATTCAATCATATATTAAGGAGGTCCAGAACAGTATCTGAAAGAACCCCATCAGAAAGCTCTAGATCCATTATGATGTCATAATAGAAACGGCGACTTTGGCACGTTTTTCGCAAGAACGTCAGCATTAGGTGATGTGAAAATAAGGGAGAGGGAGTAGCAAAATCACTTAAACTTAGATACTGACTGTCAAATTTCAATAGGAACTTATCAGTGTTTAACTTAATATATGAAGAAAATAATATCAAGTTTTTACGGAAAATAAATGATAGGGTTTTAGATAAACAGACTTTATTTTTAAAAATTAACAACTAAAAGATGTTCTGAAAATAGACATTAATTCATCTCCTTTCAACAATTTTTTTTTTAAGTGTTAGTGATCATTTATAATTCTATACATATCATATCTAAATGAAAAATATAGTACTTCGTAATTTTCTGCTTCTACAGAAGATTTGTAATCGGCCAGATTGCAAAGCAATTCCGGTCTATATATTGACGATGTCCGTCTGTCCGTCCGTCCGTCTGCCGTCAACATTTTGGTTGAAGTTTCTGGTTGAGGCAAAATCTGAGGAAACTTTATATTATACATGAAGGTTGCCCCTTGACAAGACCTTTCAATTTATGCCGTAACATTTGACCTAGTGACCTTGACCTTGGACTTTGACATAGTTAAAGATTTTGGTTAAAGTTTCTGGTTGAGGCAAAATCTGAGGAACTGTATGCAGTAGAAACTTTTCATTATACATGAAGGTTGCCCATGACAAGACCTTTCAATTTATGCCGTAACATTTGACCTAGTGACCTTGACCTTGAACTTTGACCTAGTTAAAGATTTTGGTTAAAGTTTCTGGTTGAGGCAAAATCTGAGGAACCATATGCAGTAAAAACTTTATATTATACATGAAGCTTGCCCATGACAAGACCTTTCAATTTATGCTGTAAAATTTGACCTAGTGACCTTGACCTTGGACTTTGACCTATTTAAAGATTTTGGTTAAAGTTTCTGGTTGAAGCAAAATGTCAGGAACTATTTGCATTAGAAACTTTATATTATACATGTAGGATGCCGGTGACAAGACCTTTTAATTTATGCAATAGCATTTGACCTAGTGACCTTGACCATGGACTTTGACCTAGTTACAGATTTTGGTTAAAATTTCTGGTTGAGGCAAAATCTGAGAAACTGTATGCAGTAGAAACTTTATATTATACATGAAGGTTGCCCATAACAAGACCTTTCAATTTATGCCATAACATTTGACCTAGTGACCTTGACTTTGGACTTTGACCTAGTCGCAGATTTTGGTTAAAATTTTTGGTTTAAGCAAAATCTAAGGAACTGTATGAAATATAAATTTTATATTATACATGTAGGTTGCCTCTTACAAGACCTCTCAATGTATGCTGTAACGTTTGACATTGTGACCTTGACCTTGGTCTTTGACCTAGTTGAAGATTTTGGTTAAAATTTCTGGTTGAAGCAAAATCTAAGGAACTGTATGCAGTAGAAACTTTATATTATACATGTAGGTTGCCTCTGACAAGACCTCTCAATGTATGTTGTAATATTTGACCTAGTGACCTTGACCCAGTTGGTGACAAAAACTTACTTTGCAATCCGGCCATACCGTCTTTAGCAGTGTTTTATTGTTTTTCGTTCCCTAAAGTATGTTCATTTTAACATCACATTTTCGGCCTATTTGGGGGCTTTCAAGGGGTATATATTTACCTTTGTAGCTTCAAAACTAACTGTAAAAAAATGATGAGACTTTGCATATAGAAAAAGTATGTTTCAATTATTAACATACCGGTACTTATTTTTTAGGAAAATTGAATGATAGGATCTTTTTTAAGTCTGGCTGTCCTGGACCTTCTTTAAAATATAGATGAAATTCATTAACATTATCACTTTGCTTGCTGAAAAGGGAATTATGTAAAGGCTGGTAATTACTCAATCAAATGTTAAAAAAATGTTCAGCAAAAGTGACTGAAGATGGTAAAATCACAATAACACCCATTTAATTTACAGCAGAATACATTTGTACGTAAATAAAACTCAGGTACATGATTTCTTAGTAAGGAAGTTGCATGTTTATTTTAATGATTACTCAATCCCATATTCTTTTTCCAGCAAAAGGCATTAAGTGTGGTGTACGACTTATTCTTCATTTTTGCCCAAGAAGACAAGAAGTATGCTGCAGAGATAGAGAAGATGATCAAAAAGAAGAATAAAGACATTTCTGTTTATATAGATATTCCTCACTTCGACAATAATAAAGTGTGGCAAGATGACGTATATAGAATTATGATTACGTCAAAACGGTAAGACTTAGTCCAATACATTTAGCATTCAACTTTTATCACAAAGTAAAAATTGTGTGAATGTACATGTATCAATTTTATGATGTCTTTTATATGAATGATATTTGTTCCCAAAGATATTTTATTAATTCACAGTCTGTGTGCTTGATGTCATACTTTTATAATATTAAAGGTAATGATATTCAAACATGAAGGAATTATACATAAAGGATTTATACATGATTTATTATTTATAAAAAGTTGAAATTGAGCAAATTCCAAACTGCAAGGATAAATAACTGGGTAGGATGGATAAAATATTCAAAACCATATGTTGCATCTTGAAGAAATCCTTACAAATGAGAGAGTCACAAAAGAAATAATTTTTCAAAGTCTTTTATTTAAATACTTATTTGAAGTGTAGCCGTTTCACTATTTCGTAGATTTAAATTTCCAGTCATCGCTTTACCGATATATCTCTCGATAACATTGTATTAATCCTTTCATATTCTAATTTTTTAAATCTACCTGTAATTTACTAAAGCATATCGTTCGTCTCATTGGCTTTTCTCCTTCTGCAATTAATTATCACGTGATTAAAGCTATAAATTGCAATGTCCCCTTATATTCATCGGTAGCTTCTACCCATTTTCAAGAAGACCACTTTGGTTCACCTCCAGTTGTACGTGACAGGATATATATTTCACATTTTTAGCTCACCTCGACGAAGTTGAGTGAGCTTATGCTATAACCCCACGCGTCTGCGTCCGGTTAAGAAGTTTGGGGTAGCTCAGTATCTGACAAAGTACTAATGCTACAGTAACCAAACTTGCACAAGTGATTCATCTTTGGATGCTGAGGTGAACCCATGCATCGGATGCAGCATCTGACCTACATTTTCCGCTTGAGTGACTTGGTTAAGAAGTTTGGGGTAGCTCAGTATCTGACAAAGTACTAATGCTACAGTAACCAAACTGGCACAAGTGATTCATCTTTGGATGCTGAGGTGAACCCATGCATCATATGCAGCATCTGACCTACATTTCCGCTTGAGTGACTTGGTTAAGAAGTTTGGGGTAGCTCAGTATCTGACAAAGTACTGATGCTACAGTAACCAAACTTGCACAAGTGATTCATCTTTGGATGCTGAGGTGAACCCATGCATCGGATGCAGCATCTGACCTACATTTTCCGCTTGAGTGATTTGGATAAGAAGTTTGGGGTAGCTCAGTATCTGACAAAGTACTAATGCTACAGTAACCAAACTTGCACAAGTGATTCATCTTTGGATGCCGAGATGGACCCATGCATCGGATGCAGCATCTGACCTTCTTTTTCCACTTGAGTGATTTCGCTTTTAAAAGCCAATATTGAGCAAAGTATAAGTGCTACATGCACCAAACTTGCATATTGGATGTATCTTTGATCAAACTTTCATAAAATGACCTTGACCTACTTTTTCCGCTTGAGTGGTTTCGCCTTTAAAAGCCAATATACATGTACTAAGAAATATGTTTGAATTGAATTTTGCTGTCACGAGGTGAGCTTCGTAATCTGTGATTACCTATGTTCTTTATTTAGCACCATCTCATTCATGATTGTCTCTAACATATTGCACTATTTTTCATTATATATAATTCATTCATATTTAAAACTTTGTTATAAAACCATGAACTTATAACAAGCCTGATCATTTAGAATCTTAAGTACAAAGGAATCTGGATACATAACCGTATGCGATCTACCACTTGTCCGGTTACAGAAGTAAAATTCATCAGCAAAGGTGTCCTATAAATCTGGTTGATATTATGTCTTGACAATATTACAATGCCTCATATCAGTTTTGTTTGTATGGAAAATTTACTATCAATAAGATATTTTTAAACTTTAATTTGATGTAAGTACATGTATTATGCACATTTTCCTTACTCAACGTTTCTTAGATGTGGAATTCAATTTGGTAATTTTCAAATTTATCATTTGCACATTGATAAATTTGAATAGGCCACTTGCCAAAATTCATAATGGCTGACAAAATGACGAAAAATGTCTGAGGCAGGCAATTTTCGCCCACTTTTTCATTGTTACGTCACTATGCAATTTTATCTTTTAAAAGTGACGACATAAAAATGAAAAACAACGCCAAAAGATGTTGACTCAGACGTTTTGTGCTTTCTAACAAGATCGGAAAATGGTCTATTACATGAATACTTCCAAAGTAAGATTCCCATTCATTATCATTTTCTTCATTGTAGAATTGTAGCGGTGTTAACACAGGCCTATGCTGACAATGCAGAATGTTTAGAAATGTTTAACATGGCTATTTGCTGTAACAGAAAGGTTAAGAAGAGGATGCTATACCCATTATACCTTAGTTCTGTTAAGGCTATGCCACTCTATATGACTGTTGTACAGTACTTTGACTGCAGGTAATATTTATGGTCATGATCAGACATATATATTTTTTTTCAATTCTTTGATCGGTTGAACTTTACATTCCTTGCCAAATGTCAATAGATCTGGTAAATTTTGTATACTTTAAGATGTATTTCTGTCCTAGATTGAACGGTTATAGGACATTTGATACATGTATTTCTCATTCATTTTCCCAATGTGAAAAAAAAAACATTCTCATTGAAACCAAGGATTTTTATGTTGTGACCCTGACAATTTAGGCCAGAAATTTTGCCTTGATGTGATGATTTAATGACAATACACAGTAGAATCATTACTTTGAAGGGAGAGAAAAGAAGGGGATAACAGAAAGATAAAACTGATGGAGGCCTGCGAATATATTCTCTCTGAAAGTGCGTCGTTGGAGCAGGACCCCACTTCTACGGTGAACACAAATCACAGTGACGCACAGTATGACGTGTTTATCTCGTACTCTCACAAACACCCTGCCTCAGCTGTCATGTTACTGGAATATTTACAGAAACACTACCCTGATCTCAAAATCTTCTTTGATAGAAGTGAGCTCACCATGGGTAAGTTACACTGTGTTTTTTTGTTATGGAAAATATGCATGTCATAAGTAGCTTCGATCTACGTTAGTCAAGGCTTCCGTTATGTTTCTCTTGTCTCCACCTTGAGGTAATTACCACAGTTTTAAATTTTCATCTGAAAATTTGGCTATAAAAGTCCTTGATGTCCAGTCAGATATAAAAATTCTTGAAGAGGAGTAATATTACATTGAGAGTTTGGATTTAATCCATGCTGATGCACTTTCAGTTCATGATGTGTTTTTAAAGTCAAATCTCAATTGTTTCTTTTTTGTTTGATATACACAATTATTAAAAGTGCCTTAAGGATATGTGATTGTTGAGATCATATAAAGTTAAGTGGGTCAAGGGTGACCTGCAAAAATGATCGAACTAAAGTATTATTTTAATACATATAAATTATATTGCGGACTGATTATCATTCACTTCACAAGGATATGATATAAACTAAGGTGATATCAAATCTCTCTGTATCTATTAATAGATTGTGAGAATATACTTTTACTTACTGTTTGTTACTTTTTCAGGCAGTATGTGGCAGAGCAGCCTATATATGGCTTTAGATACATCCAAGTTTATCTTTGCTCTGATGTCGCCATCTTACCTCACGTCAGTTGTGTGTCAGGAAGAATACAATATAGCCGTGGCTCGTTACATGAATGAAGTATATACTATGTTTATCTTCTGTCTTATACATTCATTGTACCATTTACTGCTTAGACTTTTAAATATATGGACATCATTAATTATTAGGTTTGTTGACAGTTTACAATGACTTGTGGGGTTGATCAAGCCCATAGAAGGCGAGGTGAAGCCAACCTTTTTATGGGCTTGATCAACCGGACAAATCTCTATGGACAGTTAGTAACAAACCGAATGACTGTGTTATTTTGTTGAGGACCAAAATCTCCATATTTCTGTTGCTGAAAATTGCCGTTTTATGACTCCTTTTTATTTATACGGCAATGGCGGAATTGCTGACGCTCTATAGAAATTTAGACGGTGTGCACGTGGCACGATTTACGCTCTCTGATTTGTTCGAACTTGTCCTAGGCAAAATAAACAAAATAAGAGTAATATTTTGCATTAGAGCATTGATTCTTCAAGCGACATACATGTACATGTACATGTATTATGTATTTCTATTTTAGCCAGATAAAGTAGTTTTTCTACCTGTATGTGTTGAGGATATCGACACTATCCCTGCCATGTATTCGCATGTTCTCATGTTGGATGGTAGAGGAGGAAAACTGAAGGGGCTGCTTCCTACACTAGGGAAGGCTGCGTCATCCTGGGCCACATCACACACAAAGACAGATATAATACCACAGTCAAACCTGGTAAGTCCAGATTGTCATTATACATGTATGGTCATATTTTAATTGTTATATCTCGAATCATCAGATTGAATCGTCAGAAATAATGATACAATTTATCTTGATCGAATTCATACATGTGTTTTGGTTCTTTTGACATATATTTTTCTTTTTTAACACAATATAAAAAAGCATACTTACACACAGGACAAAATCAATATTTCTGATAGTCTGCGATATGGTGCATAGAACAAAAACTGATATTAACTGAGATAATGTACATTGTAGAGGTCTTATTCTTCATTTGTATTTTTATCCACAATTCTTATAATTCAATCCTAAATTAAGTATATAACTGATTATTAACACTGTATTTCAGGAACCCTATGACTTCAAAACGGCTGCTGAAGCGAGAGGGAAAAGTGTGTCCAGTCTTTATGCAGTAGACCAACGGGACAAAGTCATCAGAAGGAAGCAGCCTTTAGATACTAAAAATAGCGATACCAAAACATGCCATGTAGTCATTAGTGTTTCACGGGATAAAGTCTATTGTGCAGTATCGTTTGCAAAAATACTTCTGGAAACTCTCCCAAAGGCAAACATCGATTTTCTTATCGATGAGAACCCAAGTGGCTTAAAGGAGCTAGAAACAGCAGATGGTATAGTCCTGATGCTTTCTGATGACTATTTTAAATCGTCCACGCACTTAGAAGAGTTACACATGGCTATCATTAAGCAGAGGGCAAACTTGAATAAGAAGACAATATTTGCGTTGCAAACCGATCGCCTTGGAAAAGCCCCAATGTTCGCACGTCTGCTGCATTATGACGTGTCGCTGAAGGATCCCGTATGGGGAGGATTTTGTAGTGAGGGACTTCCTACTGGAAGAAAAATGATCATGTCTGTTATCAAAGATTTCAGTGGAACCTTTTCGTATGATAATGCTGAGTACGCTGCCATAACAAAGCTAGCAGATGATGTTATTGAAGGAATTTATAGGTAGCTTAATTATTGATTCCAAATTCTTGTACATGTACATGTATAATCGGTATGCATATGGGACATTATAGTTTTACTATCGATTGTTCCATAGACAATGTATCTTTCCTATGATGCCACAGACATCAAGCTTTGTCTTGTTATACCTGTTCAAATAATGCCCCTAAGTTCATACTTTTGAAAAATTAATTACTAGGAGAAAACATTTTAATTACTAGGAGAAAACATTTTCGATATGAGGTACAGTAAAAATGTACTTGTTTATTGAAACTTGGCTTTAATTTTAAGAATTGACTCAAATGATATTTTCATCTTTTAATGTAAAGAGTCCAACAAAAGCTGATGCAAACAAATACTTTTACATGTATGTACTGTATGTGAACTTATTTTAGCACTGCACTAATTCAACACTACACTAAATCTATTATAATTGTAAATAAGTTATTGTAATCATGGTTATTTTCACTGGGGGAAACTTTTGTGAAATAACGTGTGCAGCAGTACGTGTAGGGCAAATTTTGGCAAAATTGGGAGTTTCCCTTAAGTCATTTATACTGGTATAATTTTCACATGGGGGTTATCTTCGAAATATAATACAAATGTGAAATGCTCGAAAATTACCCCCACATAAATTTCCTCATTTTCATGATTATTACTATTAGTCTGGGATGTATCACTGGGTTGGGTGCACCCCCCCCCCCCTTGATCCTCCAAAACCAGCCTAACTTTGTAGCATTTTTTGCGCTCTTTCAGATAAAAATTTGTCTCATGGAAATTTCCATTGCAAAAGTGGTGTTTTTTGGGAAAAACATGTTTTTTAGTCAAAAATCACTGAAAATAGGAAAAAATTATAACTTTTATATGGTTGATGTTTTTAAAAATTGAAAAGTGTGAATATATAGTATTTTTGATGCTCTTTCAGATGAAATAAGTTGCAAGTTCCAATTCCTATTTCTACTGTGTGTTTTGGGGTAAAAAAGTTGAATTTTTGCCAAAATTCACAGAAATTTGAGGAAATTTTAATTTATTCCTGCTTCTCAGCTCCTCAATATTGCATATGATTGTTCAATGATGATTTAAAAAACATCCTTAATGTCTCCTCTTTCAAATGACATATATTTTATATTCTTATTTTTTTGCAAAATCCTCGAAATTAATTATTTTATACAGAAACCTGTATCTCAGATTTCTGAATATTTATTTAAGGTATTCGACCCCTAATGCATTTTCAATGATAAATTCCAGAGATAAGAAATTTCGTTCTCTTCTAAATGAATGATACACATACTTTTCTAGCTAAATTTAGGGATTACACTTCTCACACAGTGACCTACTCCGTCATCCCGAAGATTCCCGATCATGAAATCATCGGCATTTGTCGGGAAATTATGAAAATGTGCATAATTTTTACCGGAAGTACTCTATTAGGGTGCGGGATCCTTAAAGAACCCTTATTTGTTATGAAAGCAATGATTGAAAGCTATTTTCTAGTGTAACTTTTCACACTCTATCAGATTATATATGTTTTACTAACATTTCATTCAAAATCAAAATGTTTTTGGGGAAAAAACGTATTTTTTCATTTAAAAATAGCTGATTTCTTGAGAATATTTATTGAATCTATAGAAGTTCTTGAAATGATAGCAGGAATGTATTTTGAACTGTAATTATTTAGGTTCACTCATAAATTACATGTATGAAACATAAAAGGTATATTTTCTACTTAATTTTCGGGCAAAATGCCTGTTTTATGTCTAAAAATTACAGATTTCTGGAAAAATTTTATTGATTCATTTTCTTTGCTAAAACAATACATTTAAAGCTATTATCATTATAGAAAGTAATCATCTTGTCAGATGAATGTGAAATTAAATGTAAAATTAATTAAAACCATCATTTTGGGGTAAAATATGCATTTTTTATGCAAGAACCACTTATTTCGAGAAAATAAATACTAGCTCTTTTAATTTGCCTAAATTGATAGGTTTTAGCTTTGATATTATGCTGTTTCTTATTATAAATGGATAGGAATGTTATTTGATAACTGAAATTTAATTTATATCTTATTTTGGGGCAAAAAACCTTATTTATGTGAAAAATTCACTTATTTCTGGGAATATTTTTTTGAATTCATATTTTTTATTTAATCAACACTGGAGAGGTTTCATATAGTTGGATGGCATAAATGTGATCAAGTTTAATGAGTAAGAAGGGATTTCTTTTATTATCTTGCTATTTTGGGTGGAAAATCTCGATTTTTATTTAAAAATCGCTAATTTCAGGAAAAGCCTTACTACTATGAAATCAGACGTTATTATTAATATTCAAAAGAGTTTCTGTGTATATCATAGTTTGTCCTTGAAAGTCATATGCATTTGAAATATCCTCTGTTAATTTAATTGATATTTTGGGGCAAAAACCTGATTTATGTGCAAAAATTCACTTATTTCTGTGAAAATTGTTTTAAATCTATATATTTTATTCAATCAAAGCTGGAGAGGTTTTCATATAATTGGATGGCATAAAAATGATCAAGTTTAATGAGTTAGAAGATATTTCTTTGATAATCTTGCTTTTTTGGTGGAAAATCTCAATTTGTATTTAAAAACTGCTGATTTCTGGAAAATCCTTATTACTATGAAATGTGTTATTATTATTTATATTCTAAAGTGTTCCTGGGTATATCATAGTTTGTCCTTGTACGTCATATGTTTTTTAAGTATCCTCTGTTAATTTAATTGGTATTTTGGGGCAAAAATATGTTTTTTATGAATTATATATAGCCAATATCAAGAAACTTACTATAGAAAGTCTCATATTTCAAACTATGATTATTATCCTCTGTATTTCCTATTTAACTGAAATATAATAGTAAGTTTCTTGATATAAGCTATATATTCATATAAAACTGATTTTTTGCCCCAAAATACCAATTAGATTAACAGAGGATACTTCAAATACGTATGAACTACAATGACAAACTATGATATACCCAGGAACACTTTAGAATATAAATAATAACTACACATTTCATAGTAATAAGGATTTTCCAGAAATCAGCAGTTTTTGAATTAAAATTGAGATTTTCCACCCAAAAAAGCAAGATTACCAAAGAAATCTCTTCTAACTCATTAAACATGATCGCTTTTATGCCATTCAATTATATGAAACCTCTCTAACTTTGATTGAATAAAAAATATAGATTTAAAACGATTTTCACAGAAATAAGTGAATTTTGCACATAAATGAGGTTTTTTGTCCTAAAATAACAATTAAATTAACAGAGGATGTTTCAAATGCATACGACTTATAAGGACAAACTATGATATACCCAGGAACTCTTTTGAATATAAATAATAACGTCTGATTTCATAGTAATAAGGATTTTCAAGAAATCAGCGATTTTTAAATAAAAATCGAGATTTTCCACCCAAAATGGCAAGATAATCAAAGAAATCTCTTCTAACTCATTAAACTTGATCACATTTATGCCATCCAATTATATGAAACCTCTCCAGTGTTGATTAAATAAAAAATATAAATTTAAAAAAATATTCAAAGAATAAGTGAATTTTTCACATATATGAGGTTTTTTGCCCCAAAATAAGATATAAATTAAATTTCAGTCATCAAATAACATTCCTATCCATTTATAATAAGAAACAGCATAATATCAAAGCTAAAACATATCAATTTAGGCAAATTAAAAAAGCTAGTACTTATTTTCTCAAAATAAGTGGTTCTTGTATAAAAAATGCATATTTTATCCCAAAATGATGGTTTTAATTAATTACATTTAATTTCACAATCATCTGACAAGATGATTACTTTCTATAATGATAGTAGCTTTAAATGTATTGTTTTAGCAAAGAAAATGAATCAATAAAATTTTTCCAGAAATCTGTAATTTTTAGACAAAAAACAAAATTTTTACAAAACCAGAAGTCTCTGACGAGACTGTAGCTCTCCTGGTTGTTTTGCTTTTTATTTACTCATTGACAAGTGAATAAGATACATATACATAAATATCGATTTCCAT
This sequence comes from Pinctada fucata, assembly GCA_028142955.1. Classification (NCBI taxonomy): domain Eukaryota; kingdom Metazoa; phylum Mollusca; class Bivalvia; order Pterioida; family Pteriidae; genus Pinctada; species Pinctada fucata. The sequence goes on along the minus strand of AP027107.1, from coordinate 29,050,612 downwards.
TTTTTAAGACCATAGGGAGCAATCATTCTAACAAATTAAAAGTAGCACAACAAAACACTGCAACTCGAATATCACTCATATAATTCATAATATCCAAGATAAAGTATTTAAAAAAAGAATGCCACACCCATTTTCCAAGATCCCAAGGGGGCAGAGGGGGGGGGGGGGGGGGGGGGGGGGGGGCAGGGAATGCCAGCTCACATGAACTATCAATGACATAACAAAACTGACAGATCCATCTTACTGCATTAAGAATTACAACAACTCTCATTCATTAATAGCTTTGAAAGGTTGCGAGCACAATTATATAGGAAAAATGGCCACACCTATTTTCTAAGACCCTGGGGGTAAGGGGCTCAAACAAAATATTAGATGCACAACAAGAACACAAACCAATCATATTACAAAAAGAATGAAGCCTCAATCATTTATAGTGTAAGAGGAGTTGTGAGCGCAAGATTACATAGAGTTATATACTAGGAGAAAATGACCACACCCATTTCCTAAGACCCTGGGGCTCAAACAAAATATTAGTGCACAACAAGACCAGTGACAGACCAATCATATTGCAAAAAGAATGAAGTTTCCATCATTTCTAGCGTCAGAGGAGTTGCGAGCACAGGATTACATAGACTTACATAGGAGAAAATGACCACACCCATTTTCTAAGACCCTGGGGGTCAGGGGCTCAAACAAAATATCAGGTGCAAAACTAGACCATGGACCCATAATATTGCAAAAAGAATGAAGTATCTATCATTTATAGTGTCAGAGGAATTGGAACACTAGATTTATATAGAGTTATATAGGAGAAAATGACCACACCCATTTTCTAAGACCCTGGGGGTCAGGGGTTCAAACAAAATATCAGGTGCACACCTAGACTACAGACCCAGCATATTGCAAAAAGAATGAAGTCTCTATCATTTAAATTGTAAACGGAGTTGCGAGCACAAGATTACATAGAGTTATATAGGAGAAAATGACCACACCCATTTTCTAAGACCCTGGGGGTCAGGGGCTCAAACAAAATATCAGGTGCACATCTAGACTACAGACCCAGCATATTGCAAAAAGAATGAAGTCTCTATCATTTATAGTGTCAGAGGAGTTGCGAGCACAAGATAACATAGAGTTATATAGATGAAAATGACCACACCCATTTTCCAATACCCTGGGGGTCAGGAGCTCAAACAAAATATCAGGTGCACAACTAGACCACAGTCCTATCATATTGCAAAAAGTATCAAGTCTCTATCATTTATAGTGTCAGAGGAGTTGCGAGCACAAGATTTCTTAGATTTTCATGACCACGCCCATTTTCTAAGACCCTGGGGGTCAGGGGCTGAAACCAAATGTCAGGTGAACAACTAGACCACAGTCCCATCATATTGAAAAAAGAATCAAGTCTCTATCATTTATAGTGTAAAAGGAGTTGCGAGCACAAGATTACATAGAGTTATATAGGAGAAAATGACCACACCCATTTTCTAAGACCCTGGGGGTCAGGGGCTCAAACAAAATATCAGGTGCACATCTAGACTACAGACCCAGCATATTGCAAAAAGAATGAAGTCTCTATCATTTATAGTGTCAGAGGAGTTGCGAGCACAAGATTACATAGAGTTATATAGGAGAAAATGACCACACCCATTTTCCAATACCCTGGGGGTCAGGGGCTCAAACAAAATGTCAAGTGCACAACTAGACCACAGTCCCATCATATTGCAAAAAAAATCAAGTCTCTATCATTTATAGTGTCAGAGGAGTTGCGAGCACAAGATTTCATAGATTTTCATGACCACGCCCATTTTCTAAGACCCTGGGGGTCAGGGGCTGAAACCAAATGTCAGGTGCACAACTAGACCACAGTCCCATCATATTGCAAAAAGAATCAAGTCTCTATCATTTATAGTGTCAGAGGAGTTGCGAGCACAAGATTTCATAGATTTTCATGACCACGCCCATTTTCTAAGACCCTGGGGGTCAGGGGCTGAAACCAAATGTCAGGTGCACAACTAGACCACATACCAAGTAAGATGCAAAAAGAATTAGCTTTCTATCTCCTATGGTTTCAGAGGAGTTGCGAGCACAAGAATTGTTTACGGACGGACGGACGGACAGACGGACGGACGCCGGACGGCCGGACGACGGGGTATCGCATAAGCTCGACTGGTCAGAGACCAGTAGAGCTAAAAACAAAATTTTAGACAAAAAACAATTTTTAAACAAAAAAAGGCATTTTGCCCGAAAATTAAGTAGAAAATATACCTTTTATGTTTCATACATGTAATTTATGGGTGAACCTAAATAATTACAGTTCAAAATACATTCCTACTATCATTTCAAGAACTTCTATAGATTCAATAAATATTCTCCAGAAATCAGCTATTTTTAAATGAAAAAATACGTTTTATCCCCAAAAACATTTTGATTTTGAATGAAATGTTAGTAAAACATATATAATCTGATAGAGTGTGAAAAGTTAAAATAGAAAATAGCTTTCAATCATTGCTTTCATAACAAATAAGGGTTCTTTAAATAAATATTCAGAAATCTGAGATTTCTGATTGAAAATACAGGTTTCTGTATCAAATAATTAATTTTGAGGATTTTGCAAAAAAATAAGAATATAAAATATATGTCATTTGAAAGAGGAGAGTTTAAAGATGTTTTTTTTAAATCATCATTGATCAACAATATGCAATATTGAGGAGCTGAGAAGCAGGAATAAATTAAAATTTCCTCAAATTTCTGTGAATTTTGGCATAAATTTGACTTTTTTACCCAAAAACACACAGTAAAAATAGGAAATGGAACTTGCAACTTATTTCATCTGAAAGAGCATCAAAAATACTATATATTCACACTTTTCAGTTTTTAAAAACATAAAAAAAACCTGTTTTTCCCAAAAAACACCACTTTTGCAATGGAAATTTCCATGAGACAAATTTTTATCTGAAAGAGCGCAAAAAATGCTACAAAGTTAGGCCGGTTTTGGAGGATCAAGGAGGGGGGGGGGTGCACCCAACCCAGTGATACATCCCAGACTATATGTCATTACATGTACATACAATTGCCTGTTTCCGCTAAAAATTCTGTTGTGCGAAAATAAGTACACATAAAGTATAACCTGTTTCAATGGACGGAAAAAAAAAACAATTGCACTAATTTTCTCTTAAGTATCTTTCGAAAGATATGACGTTTAATAAATGAATTTAAATTGATCAACCAAGTTCCTCAGACATGACCTTTCTTTTATAACGTATGTCACAATGGTTTTCATTCAGAGAGGCACCACCAGAAGATGGACGAATCATACAAAGTTTGGTGAAGCTGCAAAAGAAAATAAACAATGACCAAGATCCGGTACCTTTAGAAAAGGTAAAAAGATTTTTTTTTAAATCACAAAACCATTTGTTTCTATTCCTTTGTAAGAGCATTTCCAAAATACAAATGTCAAACAACAGCATGAAGGTTTTTCAGAAAGATTCATAACAACATAATTTTTAGGTAATTTTTGCTTTTTTCAAAATTTTGTTTAAGAAAATATAGAGAATTGCTTAAATTCAAGAACAAATTATGTATACATTTATACTCCTGGTATGCCGTTTAGTAGCTTAAAGTCTAATTGACCCTATGACACATTTATAACAAAAAAACCAAAACAGTTTTTACAATTTTGAAGATTTTATACTGATTACAAAATCATAGATTAACTAGAATTTATATTTCTTTTTCAGTGTTTGAAAATTGAAGGAAAAGCAGTTCCGAATGGTCAAGACACAAAGAATGAAGGTGTTATTACAGAGAAGAATTCAACCAATGCTACCTCAGAAACAGACAGAAATCAAACCAAGGATCATAGCCAGAAATCATCAAAATCATGTATCATAATATAAATAGCTTAAGCTCACTTTCTCATGATATGTTTTTGTAACTTATGAAATGGACGTACAAAGTCTCTGATTTTGAACTTCATGTACATTTTGTACATGTATTTGCAAACAACCAGCAAGTTGTCATTCTGATATCTAAAAATATCTTCATTTTGACTGTATTTTTATTTTAGTTTGCATGTGCTTCAAAAGAATTGAAAAGTGTTTGAATTTTTTATCGATATTTTCATGGATTTCATGATGCTTCATATAAATGCTGAAAACAAGTGCTATTTTCCCTGAGCATTTTTAAAAATGCTACCTCCTGGTCTATTAGTTACTTTTGTTCTCCAGAAATACATGTAAGTATACCTTGTTCTTGTGGTTACACAATCAATTCATTTTACAAAAAACTTTTTTGCCAAAAAAAAAACTTGTTTCACAATAAGTATTTTGGCATTTTACAAGAATCATGAATCATAGAATTAAGAAAATGGTCAAAAAGATGACATTTTCCTCCTATTTGAAAAATTAATAACTATATTGAATATGCATATACATTGGATTGAATTATTATTATTTCATTGTGCATTATACTTGCAAAAAAAATTCAAAATCTTACGTCCCATACAAGGTAAGCACTACCTGAGTGGGGATTAAGGACATGTAGTAGCAGTATACTTGGTGCACGCAGAACTTTCCCTGTGTTGGCTACACTTGTATTTATTGCAAAATAGACTCTCCATGTGAACAGAGTATAAGTTTCAGCTACTGGGAGATCATTGTTAAATTTTTAAGTTTTATATTGCCTTAGAAATGCTCAAATTACGGTATTAGTTATTGTATATATTGATATAAATGTAGTCTATATGATCAGATATTTCTGAAACTCATACGATCATTTTATGATACATGTACTCTGAATATATTTTGTATGCATGTCTTGAATATCAATCATGAAAGTCCAAGGTACATTTAGAAAATTTTTAAGATTTCTTTCGTAAGCATTGCTCAAGAGACCATGCCATAAACATCTACTTAAACATGTATAATGTTTGCCTTAATTTTCCTTCCATGTTTCTGTACTGCAGAAAGTTGTTTTTTCATGCTTCAAACTCAATATTGGGGTTTAAATGCCTTATAACCAAAAGTAAAAGGCATTAAATTTCACAATTTTAAGGCTAATTTACATGTCTTGCAAGCATTTTTTTTCTGATTTTTAAAGAAGAATATTTGCAGTGTAAATAGTTTTATATTAAATGTACACAATTATTTAATTTATATATTTTTAAAAATGATTTAAAGACGTTTGAATGATTTTGAAATATACAAAAAGTTCCAATATCAAAAGAGTAATTTATATCTATATTCAATCCGCATAAAAAGCTCAAATACAAATATATAACAAGCTGTCCAAAAAATGTATGTTAAGCAAGCTTAGCAAATAATTTAGCTATGGTATACAATGAAACTAAGTCAGTACATCATTTACATATTTTCATTGTTCATATTTGTCATATCTGGTCTATATTTTATACTTTGTCATATCCATATGTCAACGTTTAAAAAGATATTAGTTGTTATTAATTTATTGTGTTATTATCATCGTTTACTTTTTTAATGTTGAAAATTAGATGTACAGTCAATACTGTATGAAGCCTCCACTCGAGGGAAAGAGCAAAAGTGGTCGCTAAAGACAGATGGTCGTTTAAAAGAAAACTCTCACAAAAAGAAATCCAGTTTTAATGTATGAATAAGATAAAAAAAATATTCGCCAGTTTATCGAACTGATAAACAGACAACCTATGAAATATTTACAAAGAGTCTTTATCTCATTAAAGAATTCTGAAGTAGCGTTCACGAACTCTTTGTGAAGCATCAAAACAAAATCGTACAAAAAATTCTGATTTCCGTGTACGATTGCATACAACATTTTTAGCTCGCCGGGACAAAAAAGTCCGGAGAGCTAATGCCATATCCTCGGCGGCGTCGTTGTCGTCGTCCGTAGACAAAACTTTAACCTGGGCTATATCTCTTGAACAATAAGGGAAAGGGCTTTGTTATTTCACATGTAGATACCTTGTGACGAGACTTTTCATTTGAGACCATGACCTTTGACCTAGTGAACTTGACCTTGGACTTTGACCTACTTTTCAAAAACTTAAACCAGGTTTCTTACAAAAACCTGTATAGGCGAGCTATGTAATCTTTGATTACCCTATGTTTTTCATATCATAATGGTTAAATGAATCAAAATTGTCACTTGATAATTTGTCCACGTCGTCGCTGTCATCAATGTCACCATTGTTCCCGTCGCGAAGTGTGACTGGTACTTTCATAGTGCTTCGATTTAAAGCAAATTCTCGTGTTTGTATTACAAGAGTGTTGACGTTCACAAATACAAGGTCAATACATTCAGGGTCAAGTAATTCTATTGATAAAATCCGCTGTTGTCACTTATACATCGTCATTTTATGATTCGTCTACATGGATCCATTTAAAGTCTTGTCTATTGAATTTACCTGCACTGATCTACGTTTTAAAAAATCTTCCGATATTTCGGTTTTACAATCATATAAGTTGTGAGACCTTTGGGTTGTACTTTCTTTTATTTTTCTATTTTTTTTTTAATTCTTGTTTGTTGGAGTTTTTTTTTTGTGGTTGAGATGCATTTCCTTTCGTTTTTTTAAATTACTTTTCTTTTTAACGATACCGTTGGTGCATTTTCTTCTGTTTCGTGGAGTTCAAACACTTCAGTTTCAAATTAAGTTTCGTTTTGAATTATGATTAACGAGTTAAAATAACTGATGTCAACAATACTATTCCAAATATCTTTCAGCGGGTCTAAATCGGTGCGCTTATGTTTTGATAACAATTGATGTAATTACCTCAATTGGTCGCTTAATACAAATGAATTGATCATATAGGTAACAATTAAGATGGACGCTGGTCGCGTTGGACAGATGTCCGTTTAATACAGAGGAATTATATAGCAAAAACCGTTGGGAGGATATTAGACAGGTCGTACAAGTGGTCGCATCTACAGAATTGACTGTACCTTGTTGTGCCGATCTGATATTCGGTATATACAGAATTTTGTTGAGTTCCTACATTGTATATAGACTCTATTAATCATGTATACATGTAATTTGTAAAAGATTCAGTGGCATATAGTTTGGTTCAGTCTGTCCATTCGCAAAAACTTGTACCTTGGCCTTACATTAAATGGGGAAAGCGATCAGATATGAATTTTTCTCCACTTTGCCTGTAACTACATGTACGTAAGATGACTTAATTTTGAAAACTTTTCCATTTGCACCAGATTTTGATCTGTGAACTTTGCCAAGGACCTTGACCTTATTTTGATTTTTTTTCCATTTCCAACCATTATATACGGAATAACTTTGCTTCTGCTTTAGAAATGCAGTGTGTTGTATTTTGCACTATTAAGCATATACATGTACATATCAGATTCTGATACCAGTTTCAAACCATTTTCTGCCTTGTACATGTACATTCCTCCACTAGGAGTCTTTTAACTCCTCCACCTATTTTTGACATATCAGAACTTTCCGTCCAGGTCTTACATATTGCTTCGTATTTTGGATATTTACATTTGTTACTACTTTTGTAGTTTTCTTTGTTGTTATCTTCACTTACATGTATAGATTGTATCGCAAAATAAAATTTTGTTAATAAAACTAAAATCTGTGTATTGCTTTTTTACATGATTGTATGATCTTTCCATCCATTATGCAGTTTGCATCATAAGCCAAGGATATGTATATTTTGTATTCTTTTCTAGATGTTTTCTAGTTAAAAGCTCTAACATTGTGAAAATCCATGCATGGATGGAGAAAGTCAAAGACAGGACATGATTTTAAGCATTCCTTTCACTATAACCTTGACCTTCAAGATATGACCTTGGTTCAAAGTCATGACAGATTGTTTGTGACATGATTTTTCCATGCTATAATTGTTGTTCTTGTCACTTTGACCTCATATTACAAGCAAACAATTGTAAGTTAGCTGTTTAAGGAAAACGGAAGACACATAGTTTATACAAAGAATTAGCAATTATTCGTGCATGAAGTGACAACGATTATTGAATAAGTTTCACTATTTTAATTTAAATATCACAAAATTGATACAATGTTAATGAGATGAATTAAGAGTTTGCAGCACTGTCATATGGAAATTCTACATAAGTCTATTTATAGAACTCGTGTTCTGTCTCGTCCTTCTTAATGTTGTTCTTGTATCCCTTTTCAAAGTCCTTGGCCAGCACAATATAACGATTCTCACGGACTGCCTGCATGCCCGCCTAAAATAAAAGTAAGGTTTTTTAAATTTACAGTATGAGCTTAGATAATGCCTTTCGTGCTGCAATATTGAAAGCATGGGAATTCTAACAGAAGAAAGTCTGATTATCATGAAACTTTAAAAAAAGTCGAAATTTATTACCTAGAGTATATTTTAAAGAATATCAATTGATGTTAATATTGGAATGTACACTACCAAACATTCAAGAATAGATTATCAAAAAATAATAGGAAGAAGTTAATAAAATAATGTTTGAAAGTACAATGTATTCTAGACTACATGTAGGTAAGCGGAATATACCCCGAAAAAGTGAATTGTTCACTTATTAATTAGATTTATATTAATTATATCAAATTTTCAGAGACAACTGATTCAGAATAATAGAAATCCAAAATTTGAATCGAAAATCTATGGCGGAATCAGTCCATCACTCATGCCCTACCTCCTGACAAATGGCATTGATGTCGGCACCACTGATTTTATCCGGACGTGCCACATAGTCCTCCAGGTCCACTTCCTCACTGATATTCATTTTTCCCGTAATGGTGGAGAATATCAGACGTTTCTGTCGACGATCTGGAATTGGGAACTCTATCTTCCTGTCCAATCTCCCAGGACGTAACAGGGCAGGGTCTAGAGTATCTGCCCTATTGGTGGCCATTATAACCTAGAAAATTAAATAAAATTTTATCTACGTTACATCTCTGAGGTCACTTTTAGAAGATTTCTATAGGATAAATGATGAAATATAGGTACATGTAAGTAGTCATGAATTATGCGTGGGAATTACATGTATTTATTTTATCAAATTACACCCTACATGTATATTTGAGTTTTAGGCAACAGGCTTGGCTGGTTATACATGTAGAGTCTGCAAATCTAATTGGACCTCCAAATGAGCCAGACAATTTTCAAAATCTCTAACTTGTTTCTCGTTAAGCCATACCAGTCTGTTCTACATGTAAATGTATGTTGGCTATGGTGTTCTGTATACTCTAAGTATTGTAAATGCCAACTTGACTGACGAAGAGATTGTTCCTATGAAACTTTTCTCTTAACAGAACAAAAGCTCAACAAAGTTTCCCAGACACTGTAGATTCAAGATTGTAGAATATACATGTATGTACTTACCTTTACATTAACAGTCTGATCAAAACCATCCATCTGGTTTAATAATTCTAACAAAATCCTTTGTACTTCTCTGTCAGCTGTAATGAAAAGGATAACAATTAAATACATTTGCAACAGATTTACACATATGCTGATATGTGTAGAGAGCACAAAAGGGGTGAAAAACAACCACGTTCACTATTCAGACAATGTCGGATCCATCCAATAAAGGGCGAATGCACGTCGCTTGGAAAAAAAAAGATACAGATAGCACAAAAAAGGTACAAGCGGCTATGACACTTAAACGTGTTTAGATCCAGCGGAAGGGACAGTACATCCCTTAATCCGTTTGGATACACGAATATGTACTTGTGTCCAGACGGTACAAGGGACAGTATGTCCCTAATTATACATGTATGTGTATAAATAAGCAGTGAGAAACAGAGTTTGATCAAAATGGAGGAGAATCTAATCTTTTAATGGGGAATTTGAACTGTTTACATTACAGCAATTTAACTTTAAAAGACGTAAATCAGCAGACAAGCGGATGTCTGATATTTGTGTTATCTACAAAACTGTATAAGTATTCAATATTCATCATGTACAACTTGACTCATGTAAATGTCTTTAAACTAACCTCCAGTTTGAGCGTCAAATCTTTTTGTGGCTATTGCGTCTATTTCGTCTATAAATATAATGGCTGGGGCATTCTCTTTAGCTAATCTGAACACATCCCTCACCATCCTAGGCCCTTCCCCTAAGTACTTCTGTACAAACTCTGATCCTACAACTCTGATAAATGCAGCTGAAAGGAAAAAGTTCTGAGAAGTTATAGTAATCTCTGAATAATCTCAGTTAAAAACATGTTGTCAATACATGTACACTAACTTTTTATCACCAACACACATATACATTGTATTTCAGTGTTATAATAAAGATTTTCAAGTAGATAACCTCAAAATGGATGAAATCTTCAATCTATCAAGCCATCTTCATATGTACACAAATGTAAATGCCCTTTCAATCGACCTGGATATCCCCTTTGGTCAAGGTCATGATAATGATTTGGGGGTTTTGGACAACCTTTGTGTTATGAAAGGATAACAATGCTTTCTGTCAATTTCTATTTTCATTTCAAGCTATTCATGATTATACAGACATTGTCAAGTCCATGTGGTTGACCTTGGTCATTGCTCCATTAAGTCATAAATGACACCATGTAAATCATATAAAAGTTTAATAGTATAACACATGTCACCATAATGATACGATAGACGATTACCATAAGCCTGATATACATGTATGAAAGTACAAAATGTATATGTAAACATTAGCACAATAAAAATATTTCTATTTTAAATATAAGATGACATAAAGAAGGTGACTGTACCTGTAGTGTGATGTGCCACAGCCTTAGCTAACATAGTTTTCCCACATCCTGGGGGACCAAACATCAACACGCCCCTGGGTGGGTCTATACCAATCTGTTTATACAGATCAAAGTGTGTAAGAGGCAGTTCTACAGCCTCTCTGACTTCCTGTTTCTGTATATCCATACCACCAATGTCAGAATAACAAACATCTGGCTTCTCATCTGTAATATAACGTGGTATTTTTTAAAATTTGTGGCTAAGTCAACTACCGGTATATTCTTAAACAGACAGGAGAATGACAGATTTTGATTCAAATTTCAACCTTTGTGCTGTCTGAAATAAACAATTTCACCAAATGTATGGCTGTGTACTTTTGATTTCTCTTATCTCTGTTTAGGACATTTTAATTCTACATGTAATGTTTCTGTTAATTCAGAATAGGTACTACTACAGATGTTTCTCATCTGATATCCTCCCATAACTTTTTTAATCTAATCTAACTCATTTCCACCAGTTTGAAAATAAATAAAACACCGCTAAAGACAGTATGGCCAGATTGCAAAGTAAGTTTTTGTCACTAACTGGGTCAAGGTCAATAGGTCAAATAATACGGCATAAATTGAAAGGTTTTGTCAGAGGCAACCAACATGTATAATATAAAGTTTCTACTGCATACAGTTCCATAGATTTTGCTTAAACCAGGAACTTTAATCAAAATCTTTAACTAGGTCAAAGTCAAAGGTCAAGATCACTAGGTCAAATGTTAGGGCATAAATTGAAAGGTCTTGTAATGGGCAAGCTTCATGTATAATATAAATTTTCTACTGCATATAGTTCCTTAGATTTTGCCTCAACCAGAAACTTTAACCAAAATGTTGACGGCAGACGGACGGACATCGTCAATCTATAGACCGTAATTGCTTTGCAATCCCGCCAAAAAGACTTTACATGCTGAATACACAGAAAACAAAATGAAATGAAAAGCAATGATGAATATCAGTCATATTCCTTTCTTTTTTAATAAGCAACTTCTGTCTGAAAAGTTATAAATATTTTCTATATAAAAATTGGCAAATTCTTACTATGCAAAATCAAAACTTTAACTGCATTCAAACCTAAGCACTCAAAAATTTTGTAAGTTTTTTTTTTTCAAATCCTTCACATAAATCTGAACAAGCATATACATGTATATAACTATGGTTAAGTATAGAATGTATCGTTTCCATCATCATATTGTAATATTTCATATTTGTAAATGTAACTGAAGTTAGCTAGTAAAGAATGTATGTTCCATCACCTACCTGCCTGTAACATAGTAATACTACTGTCTGCCTCGGGGGGTAGTACATCTACCAAAGCATTACTATGTTTATGTAGTGCCACACTGGCGGACGGCTTCAACAACTCCCTGTCTATTGTTGACAAGATTCTCACATAATAATTAGAACCTGAAATAAATCATAGCATGTACAATGAGATCATATGTGAAAACAAGAACTTATAACTCAGGATAATTAGAATTTTCATTAATATTCTACATGTAGCTTATAATGTAACATTGGATGCACTATAACTTATATAAGAAATGAGTCACCTAGAAAAACCCTTATCAAGTATTAGTAACTCAATTCAGCAGATGTACAAAGCTTAATCTACTTTGTAAAATCCCTTTTGTTTATAAATTTCCTGTACTTTTAACACCTAAATATGAGACATCAGGGGCAAGTTACATTCATAACAAAATTACCGGTTATACAAACATGACAAAAATTGAAGAGCTTATTGTAGAATGTGTAACAATGAGCTGAACTGGGTACAGAGAGTGTCAACAAGATACAATCAATCTATATAAACTGCAAATACCTGTAGTAGATCCCACAATTCCTGTGTTCTGATCCACTGCCTCTAAGAACTGTCCTATTACTAGAGGTACACTCTGTATCCTCTTCACTTCTTCCTGGGCATGAAGATACTCCTTCTTCAAATTCTTCTGCTCATCTTTGATATACTCTTCTTGAACTTTTAGGAATTCCAATTCTCTTTGTAATTTCTGCAAAATTTAATATTTGCAAAATCAGCATACTATGTAACTTCTTTTCCATACAAAGAAGTATTAAACATGAAGGTTGTTCAGGTACATGTATGATGAAGGCCTGATTTAGATTTAAGAAAAACTTATCCTTCAGCTCCCGTACATTTTCTATAAACATCTGCCTTTTGATATTTGATATAGAGATCCTTCCATGTTGCTATACCAGTATAAATAGTCAAGTTACCTTATATTTGACATAGAGATCCTCCATATCCACACTGAGAGGATCCTGGTACGGTGAAGTCTGGGACGTCCCTGGGCGGGACTCTGTGACCATAGAGTCATCCTGTAAAAAGTACATTTTTTGTTCAGTTCAGTAATATGATCAAGGTTCGTCTGAAAGAAAATTTAAAGTTAATGGGACGCTTTCAAAGACAAGTCTGGGTTGCATGACTTGCAGAAATTTTAAGGAATTTCGATTCTTTTTAGCAGTATGGGGAAAATGGTGAAAAAAAAATCAGAGTCGGCATGATTTTTGACTGTCGGTCAGGTTACAGGAAACAAGCATCTTTTTTTCTTTGGCCTTACAGATACATGTATTACCCAACACTTTTCAACCCATTCACTACTTTTCACCCTTGCTTTATAGGGAGCGTAGCTCCTGACCAGTTCGCAAAGCGACCCTATAGATAAGAAAGTTTATACACATATGTAAGATAAAGTAAGTTCCTACTTTACATCGACTTTGGAAAGATACTAAAATTTTAGAGACTACCTATACTGAAAGCCAATTTCTTTCTGTATTCTTTCCGCCAATTCTGCCGGAAACCACAGTAGCCCAGCAGAAATTCATACTGTGATGAATCAATAACTTTTGTTAGAAATTAGTAAATCGATCAGTACTTATCCAATTTTAATTTCCTTTGAGTTTCTTTGTCATACAAATATACATCTGAAGAAAATTTACTAAACCGATATTACTCAAGTCTTCTTGCAAAAAGTAAATGATGACATATTGATATCGGTGCTCAAAAGGTTATGACGTCAAGTATGACGTTACAGTAATGTGCGACTTTGCACGTGAAGTCTGATGTTCGTGATTCGAAGAAATATCTTTATCTTTAACGTAGGATAATCATTTTACGTATACTAACAAACGAATTATGAATTCAAAATCAACAGAATTTGAATAAATTGGTACATGTAGGTGATCAGACAACAGGTGCTTCAGAAGTAAGACAATAACTTTGAAACATGCTACATGTACATGTATGCTCCCTTGTAGGCAATGCTACTGTCCATGCGGCTTACTTCGGAAACTGGATAAACGCGATTTTGAATACTTTGTCGAACAAACATTTTAATGAAATGGATACCATTCAATAGATCTCGCTTAGTCATAAATTTCAGTATAAGTTATACAATAGTCAGTGCTTGCGATCAAACTTTACAGACAAAGCAAGTTTTGGATGTGCAATTTCCCATGCTAATTTTCACGTGACATTGTGACGCTGTCCATAGACCCTATGATAAACTCGGCGACGTCATGCTGAAATTTAACATTGAATTTGAAAACGCCTAATCTAAAAAGTATTTTGTCTGTATAATATGATTGCATAAACACACCAGTTCACCATATATTACAGTATATACCCAAATTTATGACTAAATGAGATCTATCGAATGTACATGTACTGGTGTCAAAGCAGTAACCGAACGAAGCAGTAACCGAACAAAGCAGTGACCGAACGATTACGGTGTTGGGAGTATTTGAATTAAAGCAATTTGATAAAATTGAGGAAACTTATAAAGTTTCACTAGAAATCAACATTAGCGTCAACATTTTTATAAAAGGGTGACTTAATGAATAGTTTTTGGTCATTTATTAAGCAATGATAGCTTAAGATGAGATATTACGGTTGGGAAAGGGTACCCTCCTAAAACTGTGAATAGGAACTATATTTGAGGGAATTTTCCTTAATTTTCTACAAATTGGTCTTTTGAAAAGATGTTACTTCAAATTAATCAACATAGATTTGAAAATTGATCAATAAAACACATCCGTATGCTTGATCGTTCAGTTACTGCTTTAGAAAAGTTTCAAAATTGATTAAATCTTGTGGTTAAAAGAACGACATAAAAGATGATTAAAGTCCAAAAGTTTTAGATAATTATTCAATAAATATTTGAGACATATGCCAGCCATTATTTATTCCAATGAGTTAAAGAAGATCCTGACGAAAATCCGAACAGCACTCACAATAGAGCACAAAACTGAGCATTGACGGACCCCTAGCAAGCTAGAGGTGGGACGAGGTGCACAGGAGGAGTACATGTATGCATCCCCTGTTGGCCAGCCGCACTCGCCGTCGATGTTCAAGCACGAAAATAAAAACATATAAAATACATGCCAGGGATTTTTTTTGCCCCTTTTTGGGGCCGTTATTCGGCCCCATTCCCAATGAAAAATAGTATCTTTTTTTCCCAATTGTGGCTCTAAAATTTCCCAATCACATACAGATGGAATTATCACCAAAATTAGTGAAAAGTACTGGTTCAAAAGTAGCAAATCTACTAATCATTTGCCATATTGTTGTAAGCATAAGAAATTAAATCATATTTGAAACAAAGTTATTTGATCAAATAAACAATTCTGAACTTTTGATTGTATAAACTGTCATTTTACTTTTATATTGGTACTTCCCAAAATATTCCCAAACGTCGTAATTTTTCCCAATTGCACGGGCCCCGACCCCATTCCCAAATTACTGAAAAAAATCACTGCATGCACTGTCTAAGGTCCAAGTTTCATTTCCGAAGTGAGCCACACGGACAGTAGACTCATTATAAGCCGTCTTATGAAGACTTTTAAAGTAATATTCAGTACCCTTTATTTTATATGAAATGGTGGAGTGGAACCTAGAAATTTTCTTCGGGCTGTTTTTATAAAAAAAAAAAATGTAAAAACTGTACCTTCAGAGGAAATTCGGGGACGAATGACAATGCGTATTCCTGATTTTGCAATGTAGATATTTTTCTTCATTGTGTGCGTATTGAATACTTTACTCTGATTATCTCTATATGTTTTTGATACAATTCTGTATTGATTAACACCTAAATATACCCCAAAATTACCTTTTCCGTGACCAAGCCGATTTCTTCCATTTTCAACAACAAAGTCAATTCGACTTAGAGCTAAGGAGCTGTTAAGATAAGGCGTAAAATTAGCCCTGAAAAGTGGAATTTTGAAAATTGAAATTTCAAGAACCTTTTTTGGTAAAATGTATACTTATGCGGCATCCCATCAGAATATGAAGTTATTTTTTATCTGTTTTGCATAATATTGCTAATTTTTAGGTCAAATCTTATCTTTTTCCCATAGAAATCAATAGAAAACGGAAAAGTTTTATTGAACATTGTTCCCCCCGGATATACAAAAAGCCACTTTTTCTGGAGATGTGTATCCATGATACAAATTTTTTGGCAAAGTGGGGTTCTGTATCTCCGGGGGGAACACTACCCCAGAGACGAAAAACTAAATATGGAAAGGGGGGTGCATTTAATAAGAATCGATCTTTTTGACCATTAAATATAGCACATTTGACTATTTTTCCTCTTTAATCAATCAAACATTGTGTACTCGATATGATTGAATGAAAGATACAAGAATTAGAAACGAAATACAGTGGCGGATCCAGCGCCCCCTTTGCCGGGGGGTCAAGGGGCGAATTTTGCCGATTTTGACTGAAAATGGGCCAAAATATACCTGTTTTTGGAAAATTTTGGGTCAGTGCCGGGGGGGGCGGGCGCCCCCTCCGCACCCCCCTGAATCCGCCACTGAAATAAGCAAGAGTGATGCTCATTTCTCCGTCAATGTGTATTTCGCGCTAAAAGGCTTACATTGTAGCCATTGAATGAAGAATAAGACCGTATTTTAAGTTCCGGATTTCATTATTTACCGATTAAAGGAGGTAGAACGTTCGAAATCTATTTCTGATACACAATGTAGACATATTTGATGTCTTTTAGCTTATATTTATCCATTTTAGATTAAATATTCAAAAATGTATACGTTTTTTGTCGATATAATTGGATTTTCTATCCGAGCACCCCTACCTCTTTCGACCTTAATTTTACAACCTTAAGAGTTCCTTAACATAATGTAATGCAACGCAGTAACAGAACTCATTCGGAACGCTAAAAAGAATTACTACAAAGAATCAATTGAAGAAAATAAATGTACTTCAGACATTTGGAAACACTTAAAAGAATTCACTTCTAACAAAAACGAAACGAATATAAATTTCATGACACATAACGGTATATCCTCTGAAGAACCGACTGAAATTGCAAACATGTATAACGATTTCATAACAAATATATCGAAAACACTTATTGACGATAATCTGAGAGAACAGCTGGAAACGTCGCATCTAAAAGATTTTATAAATTCAAAAAATCCAATGAATATTAAACTCACATTTGATCATATTACGGATGAAGAAGTGTTTCGTCTACTCTCTAAGCTTAATATCAACAAATCAGCTGGAACCGATAATATTGGTCCAAGGATACTTAAGATTGCAGCACCAGTAATATTCAAACCTTTGGCTTATATAATAAACTTAAGCATCGCCACTTGTACTTTTCCTGATAAAATGAAGGAGGCTAAAATAACTCCAATCTACAAAAAAGGCGACAAATCAATCCCCGGAAACTATCGCCCAATCTCTATTTTACCTACGCTTTCTAAAATATTTGAAAAACATTTAGCATCACAAATACGAAATTATCTTAATGAATTTGATCTACTCATGAAGGAGCAATCGGGTTTTCGTGAACATCACTCCTGTATGTCTGCCTTAACCAAAATGACTGAAAGTTGGCTTTCAGAAATGGACAAGGGAAATCTGACAGGCACCGTTTATTTAGACTTCAGTAAGGCATTTGACCTAGTTAATCATGAAATCTTACTTAAAAAGCTACAGCTCTATCAATTTGATAATTCATCCTTACACCTACTTCGGTCCTATCTCGAAAACCGTAGTCAAGAGGTGAGATTGGGAAAATGCATTTCAAACAAAACTGAATTAATAGCTGGTGTCCCACAGGGATCAGTCTTAGGACCGCTTTTATTCATTCTATTCATAAATGACATGCCCTTAATTGTTAAGCATTCCGTCATAGATATATTTGCTGACGACGCAACCTTACAAAATTCATCAAACAAGATCGATAAAATCGGCGAAAATCTTCAAACAGATATCAACTGCATTCAAACCTGGTGCAAACAGAACGATATGGTTTTGAACGAAACTAAAACAAAAGGTATGGTGATTGGAACGAAACAACGTATCTCTAAGAGCGACCAAAACTTAGCCATAAAAATAAACGATAAAAATATTCAAAATTCAGAATGTGAAAAACTCTTAGGGGTTTTAATTGATCAAAATTTAGACTTTGACCAACACATTGACTATGTTTGTAAAAATACGTCTTCCAAAATTGCACTCCTAAACAGAATTAAGAAGTTTTTACCCCTACAAACGAGGAAACTCTATTATAACGCTTATATCTTGCCAGTAATGGACTACTGCCTAACAATTTGGGGATCTGCACCAAAATTCCAGTTAGAAAGACTACATAAGTTACAAAAACGTGCTGCCAGGACTATATTAGAAGTGCCACCTGAAACACCATCTTTGCCACTCTTTGAGCAGTTGGGTTGGCTAAACATATATGAAAGGCTTGAATATAACAAATATATTATCTTGTATAAATCTACTAAAAATCTTGTTCCTGGCTACTTAAAAGACCTATTTACATTCAATTCAACTGACAATTACAACTCTAGATCAGCAACAAATAATGACATGTATATAAAACGGCACAAAACTAAAATTTTTGAAAAATCACTTCAATACAGTGGTCCCCGATTGTGGAATTCACTTCCGGTAAGTATACGTGAAACAAATAACATACATCAATTTAAGAGGAAAATAATATCCCTGCTAAATTCCAAGAGAGAAACTGTATGAGAGTGCTATATATATATATATATATATATTATATATATTTCATTTCAGGAAATGCTAAACAATACACAAGGCAACGAAACTATAGACTATAGACATTATATATGTAGATAATGATGAATAATAATGTTGGTGTACATGCATGTATGTAAGGGAGGGTGATGGTGAGTGTGTATGTGTGTGTGTGTGAGGGAGGGAGAGGGTGTGGGTATGTGAAAGAAATATTTTCTTTTCAGGAATACATATTTTCTTGCAGGTTTTGTGACTCATCTGCTATATCTTCTTTTCAGGCTTAGTGACTCATACGATATATATCTTCTTTTCAGGTTTTGTGACTCATACAATGTATATCTTCTTTCCAGGTTTTGTGACTCATACAATGCATATCTTCTTTTCAGGTTTTGTGACTCATACAATGCGTATCTTCTTTTCAGCTTTTGTGACTTTTTCTCTTTTCATCATTGTAATTATTTATAAATTGGGGGGGGGGGGGGGGTGTCTTCATTTATGTGTTTTGTTATATTTTTCTTTTTTTCTTTTCTTGTTTACTAAGAGAGAGAGAGAGAGAGAGAGAGAGAGAGAGAGAGAGAGAGAGAGAGAGAGAGAGAGAGAGAGATTACTTTTCTCGCTGCTTATACCTGTTTGTAGAGTAGAGTAATAGAGTTTGGAAGTTGATGTTAGGCTTTAAATTATGTTTATGTATAGGGTGTACTTGTATGTGTGAGTATGCATGAGGATGAGAGAGCTAGAAACTGAGACACAACTAGAGAGGAAGAATAACATTAATGATGCTGTGTTGAGTTTTATGTTTTTACTGAGTGTCAAAAAGAGAGAAGGCGAACAAGTGGGAGTGGTAGTGTGATTATATGTTTTGATTGTGAAAAATAGAGAGCGAGCAATTAGAGAAAAGAGGAGTGTTGTAGTGTGGTTGTGATTTGTTGTTATTGTGTAAATGAGAGAGAATAGTATACTGTCTGTATTCAATGATATTTTGGAAGGCCCCGGGGAAGAAAAGCTCTTGCTTATCGGGCTACCTTCACTAAATAAAGTATTTATTATTATTATTATTATTATTAAAACATGTAAAAGGTCTGCAAATACATTATATTTCAATAATGATTCATGTTTTTCTGTGTACGATTCGCCATACGGAAGAAATAGGTCACGGGATTCAGGGCTAAATACGGCCCTTATCTTAACAGCTCCTTTAGACTAAGATAGATTTATTTTCTACCTTCTTAAAATGAAAACAGCAGAGAGCTTTGATATTTTTCTAATGAATTGATAAACAATTCTTATTGACGAAAAAATAATCCCTTTTCAATCATATAATACAAAAATGAAATAAAATCAGGTAAGTCAGAAAACATGAAATTTCCGAATTAGATGCAGGGCGAAACCATTGGCTGCTTGATGACGTAATTTCCTATCTACCACTTTTGTTTCAAAATGGAGGTCTGGAGTTGAGTTGGTAAGAAGTTTGTGTATATTATAATGGTTAAGCAGAAAGGAATGCACCAAGTTTCTTTTTTGCTCTCTATCTAGTCTGCTCCGAGTCTACATATCTTCGTTTTGTGTGTAACAATCGAGGAAAAGATGTGACCGGACCAGGAATCTAACCACAGGGGCTACAAATTATACACAAAGAGTACAGAATAAATACCCCCCCCCCTATTTTAATACATACACTTACAAAATGGGTGACTTGAATGATGATATTGGCCGATTCACCCAATCAATTTCTAGCTCAAATATTGCGAAATTGATGAGAACTTGGTACCGATCCACCAAGAAACGTCTATTCTTCATGAGTACATGATCAATTTTGTTATTTACCTGTGCAATCTTTGTTATTGAGTGTAATCTGTCACCCGTATCGAGAATCATTGCCAAAGGAAACGTGAAGGCAACCTAGCTTGCTCTTCCGTCGTATAGACTAGTACCTGAGGCCTTCCAAATTGCACTTCGGCAATCATTCTTGATACGGGTACAGATTACATTTAATAACAGAGATTGCATAGGTTGATAGCAAAAATGATCATGTACTCATGAAGAATAGACGTTTCTTGATGGATCGATACCCAGTTTTTATCAATTTCACAAAATTTGAGCTAGAAATTGATTGAGTGAATCGGGTTATGTCGTCATTCAAGTCACCCCTTTTGTAAGTGTACATTTGTATGTATTAAAGTGTGTGTGTGTGTGGGGGGGGTTATTCTGTACTCTTTGTGTACTGTAGCCCCTGTGATCTAACCTGAGACCTTCTGTCCTGATGCTCTTTCCCTTTAAAGACTTACATGTACCAAGCACAGGAGCTCAATGCCAACGATCCACAAGAATATCCGCCCCTACTTTCCTTATATAATATGAATCTAGGCATAGCCTACGAGGGAGCGTAGCATGTTTCAAAGTTATTGTCTTACTTTTGAAGCACACGTTTGTCTGATCATCTACCGTACCACAATCTTATTTTACTTACATGTACATGTAGTTACGAGGGCTGATTGATATGTTGTGAGCCTCGGTTTTCTGGGATGCAGAAGGTATTCTGCTGATAGATTATCTTCAGAAAGGACACACAATCAATGGCACATACTATGCTTCACTTCTGACACAGTTACTGGAAAATATTAAACTGAAGCACCATGGAAAGCTCACTTAAGTTAAAGAAGTATTGTTCCACCAGGACAATGCTCCTCATCATTAGTCTGTCACTGCCATGGCTGCCATTCATGATTGTAGCTTTAATTTGATTGAGCATCCATTTTATTCACCTGATCTAATGCTCCATCAGACTTTCATCTATTCCCAAAACTGAAACCAGCTATTTCTAGCACCCACTTTCACTCCGATAATGACGTCATACTTGCAGTGGATCCAGGCTTTCTGACCAGTCAAGATATAAGGAGTTCTTTAAAAGTGGTATTGAGGCCCTTAAATACCGGTGGTAAAAGTGTATACATGTAGGTACTGAAGGGTATTATGTAGAAAAATAATGCAAAATGTCTGATAAAATTCAAATTGTTCAATACGAGGCTCACAACATATCAATCAGCCCTTGTAACTAGGATTCTGCTCACTGGTTTATTTTACAACACAAAAATATTGTGCGATGAACTATAATGTTACATCTCATTTTAGTTCCATATCAGAACCTGGGGTCAATTTGATGTACATGTAGAACATTTTATGATAACTATGGTCCAGTTGTTTTGGACAGCAAAATAAGTACGTTTCCCGCAAAATGTCATCAAGTGCAATCTGTTTTTTAAACTGCAACATTAGGTAGACATAACTTAAGGAGTTTCAGTAATTGTCATCCACAAAATGCTATATGGAAATTAATCAGTTATTTTGAAATTAGGTTAATGAATTTGATTGGACGATTTCAAGTTTTATCTCTCCATGATAATGGCAATACAGGTATTATCCATGGGAAAAGAAATTGGATTCTTAAATAGGTACATTTAGATGATGTTAGCTTTTAAGGGCGATACTGAATTCAAATGTTGTACTTATAGGATTCAAAAGGATTTTGCATATTTAGACCAACCAGTGAAAAGGAGGTTTAATATTGATTAGCCTACTATGTTTTTACAAGACCTACATGTAATAGAATAACTTGTTAAAGTTAACAATGGTGATATATAATTTTTGGTAGACACAATGTAAGAACCCTAAATGCATGAACATAACATCAATATTACATGTACCTGTACATGCTTCAGACACAGAAAATAAAAGGATACGGTAAATTCCTGCATAATTTTTCATTGTATCCATGTAATTAATTGATAACAACAATTTGAACTTTATATTTTTCTTCCAACTCTTATTTCAGACACATTGATAGTGTAGAATTATGTCCAGTCGTGCCTCCACCCCAGGAGGGTTTCCCAAGATCCCTCCCATCATAACCAGCGAGTTAGATAGAGCATTCCTCGTTCATGTTAACGAATACATAGAGGAGGAACTGAGGAAGGTGGACTCTAGGGATCCTGAACAAAGATACATCATCTACAGAAATGTGTTTAATAAGGTAAGTCAAGTTGTAAAATTATAAGAGACATACATGTACAGAGAGTCAATCATGGGATTGACAACCCATAAATGTCTTTTTAAGTTTTTTTTTTCTTTTGTTGCCTGCAAAGCTAGCCATGCCTAACTTTGTTTGTCCGTAGGTCTGTCACACTTTTGGCTTCAAACCACATAATGATCCTTTGGTTTCACAGGCAACACACTTCGCATTCCTTAAAAAAAATGCTGTCATTCCAGTTTTGTATTTGGATGTTTCATGTGTTGATTTGCTACTTGCAATGGATATGTACACTCTTTGGAAACTTTAGCCTTCTTCTATTTTCAGATGTTTTTGGAAATCAATAAATGGCAAATATCTTACAAAATATTTGTATTAATTGTACCCATCTAAGAACTTCCTGGAAAAATATACTTTTGTTCATTGTAGATTATTGAGCATGTTTCTGCCTATAAACCTTTGCTGACCTCCATCAAGAAGGAGTATGAAGACACCATAGAGGCCATACAGAAAGGTCAGAGAGAGGCAGCGTATCTCCATGGTAAACTGAAAGCTATGGCCTCGGAGCCCTCTACCATCAGAAATTACGGTAAACGTGCTGATGAACTGGAGGAGAGGTGGGTAGTTTTTTAAAAAGTAGAATTTCAGTATGTACCGGTAAATGCAGTATGTAACTGCTTGTGTTTTGACTCATAAGTAAGTGTTAAAAATGCATTATGTAGTACTTGTGTTCTTACAATTTTAAACATGTTAAAAGTACATGCAAGTGCTTAAAAATGCATGCTAGTATTAAAATAAGAAATTAAGTAAATTCTTTTCCTCATTTAGAAAAAGATTTGCATTATATCTTTTAAAAGTGAACTATTACATACATGTATATGGTTAATTGGTTAATTCACTTTCTTTTACTGTCTTTACACTTTTAATTTTTTTTCTTTTTTTTTTTTGAGATTTTGATAAAGAGCTTGTCTTTTTATTTCAATGATTATTTTTTGCATTTACAGATTATCAGTTATTGATAAAGACAATGACAGATTAACCAAACAGCTCGAGGAACTAAAACAAAAACGTAGAAGTCACGAGGAACAAGAAAGAGAGGAACAAGCTCCTCCTAAACGAGAACTTAAAAAAGATAGACGCTTAATTCCAGGTATGTAATTATCAATGCATGTGAAATTACATTCATGTATTTTATAC
Organism: Pinctada fucata; assembly: GCA_028142955.1. Classification (NCBI taxonomy): domain Eukaryota; kingdom Metazoa; phylum Mollusca; class Bivalvia; order Pterioida; family Pteriidae; genus Pinctada; species Pinctada fucata. The sequence goes on along the minus strand of AP027107.1, from coordinate 29,026,628 downwards.
AGCTTTTTTTATACCCATTGAAGAAAGCATGATATACAGTAACAAAAATCATGAATTCAGTTTATATACATGTACTTGAAACCTGAATATTTATCATGAAATTTAGAACTGAAAATGTTACATTCGTAACCTTGAAAATCTAGGTCATAATAATGGAAAACAGGTTGAATAAGATGTTCAATACTTTACTTCAACTATAATTGATTACACATACAGGGCTTACATTAGAAGAGGCCACAGACTTGAACCTTCTATATAAAAACCTGGATGTTCTAGACAGACAGTTAAAAGAGCTCAACATAAGTTTACGTACACGGTATCTGCCAAAGTCACAGAAGGTCGACTTAAAGGATAAACTGGACAACAAGGTCGATTATCGTGATCAGCTCGTCCGACAAGGACAACTCTACAGGTAAAACATCAAGCTGATCACTGACATCATTTCCAAAGTAAAAATAGCATTAAAATTTCACAATTCATGATGGAAATTCAAAAAAAATTATATTTCACTTTCTCTAAATCAGCAAATTTATGAATTTAAACTCTTTGATGACTCTGACAGGGAATTGCTGAAACCCAGAATCTATCCATTATTTGATATTCTTACATTGTGGGCCATTTTTGAAGTTAAACAAAATTTCAAATTTCACAAAAATCCTATAATCTTCCCAAATTATATCAGACCCTGTACCATGGTACTCCCTATGTGCATAATTTAACATAGATAGGATACTAGATAAATTCAAAAGCCTATTTGTTATAAAAATAACACATATGCATTTCTATTATCATATGAAAAATTGAAAAGTATACAGTCGGCAAGTATTAAACTTACAAAATAATTGATAAAGCTACACGGTAAACTATTTTGTTTTGTAGAGCCAAACGATATCGTCTGAAAATAGCAGTAGAGGCTGCTCAGGCTTATAACAGAGTAAAACCACCACATCAAACAGTAGGTGATGCTGTGACATTTGCTTTGGCTCAGGCCTCTGGCATGCAAGTCCAGGAAAAAGGTAATGATCACTGAAAATTCTGGGAGTTTGTGTAGAAATACATGTATGTTCTTATATATAATAGAACGTTGAATATTTGATATGTGCTTTTATCATAATTATGTCATATGTATGTATGTATATTTCATTGAATTGTAATGCTTAGGGGTTTATTTAAGTCATAGATGTGTAAAACATTTTCTCCCGGGCCAGATTGGGATCTATTCCTTACTACATGTATACTTGGCAAATTTTGAAAATATACACTTTTAAGTAAATTGCGAGAAATACTAAGAAGGATGAAAAAAAAGATAGATATTACAATTGTACATGAAATAATGACACATTCATTTTTGAGCGAATAGCTCTAAGTGATCACCTGAATTTTTTCACGCTAGAGAGCCCCAATTCAGTACAATTTGAAGCACGAACCAATCAAATCACAGGGTTTTCAGCACCGTGACGTGTGTATATTTATCTAGGTCAGAACGGGTCTTTAAATCTTCCAATCTACTTCTGCCGGAGAAAGTGAAGGGCCGATGCTGCTTCTATGTATAAACGATGTAACTCTGTTTACTTTAGAATCAAGCTGTTTTGTTACACAGAAGCGCATGTTTTTGTAGTGAGATGAACACTACCTGCTTTAGTGGACAGGTATATAAACATGTAAACACGATAAATAATACAATGTACATGCGTGGATAAGTGTTTATTTCATTGATGAGGGAGGGGCCAAAGCATTACGGGTCGTTGACGAGGAAGGTAGAATTATGTATATGATGTACCTGATACTAATCGGAGATACGTTTCATAACTAATTATAAGTAGTAGCTGTACTGATCCAATCCCCTGTCCTTTTTCTGTTGGACCGAAAATTGAACATCTGAACACGTAGGTCCTTGATGTGAAGTAAGAGTGAGAGCGGGGAGGGGGATACAACTATATTCATCGTAAACTATTTTTACGAGAGACGTCTTATTGTTGTTTACCGTTTTAGAAAATCCGACGTTAGAAAAAATTGAGAAAAATTATTTGTTCATTATTACGTACACCATATCATTTTCTATATAAAACTTTGCAAAAAAAAAAAGCCGTGGAAAAATATTAATATATACAGATAATCAAAAACTTACCGACTCGCGCCGCTCGCCGCTTCGTAAAATAAAACTGTTCTTTCAGAATACTGAATTTAGACACTATTTATTCTTTATTTGTTAAATTTTTTCAGCTTTTTACCTTCGCCAGTTTTCATATCATTTTCAGAAAGTCAAATTTATTAATGTAAAACACAAAGATATTTAGAATCATTTTCGTTATATGCACTGTCCCGTCCCGTTTCCCCTATCTAAATTTCGATCTAAGTCTAAAAAAAAAAAAGAGAAGATACTTATTATAAATCCTTCCAACGAGCAAACTTTTAACTAGTAGATAATAATTACGACTACTCCACGTCATGCGTAGACTTTTAAAATTAACATAATAATTATTGGCATTGATACATTCCAGACAACGAGAATACGTATGGAGTTTAAATTTAAGATTGGAAATGAAGGAGAATGTATCAAGGAGTCAAGGACGTACAAACTTAATGAAAATATAGACCTTGAACGCCTTTTAATCTTTTTTTTCCCTCAGAAATAGAACGTAATACACTACCAGTACCAGTACATGATACTCTCTCTCTCTCTCTCACACACACCTCACACGTCTGTCTTCATTATATGCCATACCACATCTGTAAATATTTCTGCATAGGACTCCATGAAAGCCTCTAGCTGGGTATACTCGCTCCTTTAATTAATTGACCGATACAGTTCTGTATGAAACAAAAAACTCTAATAACACTAAGGAACCAGAAACCGGAAGCTTTTTTAAATCCAATGCAATTTATTTTTTCATTCGATCTTTTAAAAAATTCAAGGAATATTTTTTTTCATTTGATCTTCATAGAATTCAAGGAATATTAATGGAAGATATTTGTTAGAGATTGTCTCAGATTGCTCGACAACCAACTCCCCTCTTTCACTATACTTACCTTCCCTACCCCCTTAGTCAACCCTCTGGGTCGGCCATTAGTATTGGCGCTTTTGAATATGATAGTTCGAGGACGGTCATCTTTTAATTCTAATGACATGATTAGCATTTCAGTATTATTCTATACTTGCATAATTTTGTCCACGAAGGAAAGTTTGATTATATACAACATAAATGATACAATGTCATATTCTAATATTTAGCTATTCGCTCTCAGTACCTTCAGTGCTTTGATTTTCCTCTTGTCCTTTTACGTAGAGCCAGGACAAGAACAAGGTCAGCAGGATGGTCAGCAGAGGGAGGGATCTCCATCTGGACCTCACACAACCACATCATTTGACGATGATGATCCGAACAAGGAGAAAGAGGCCGAGATGATGTTAGAGTACATAGAGAAATTCAATGAATTGTTTGAAGATGGCAAATATGAGGATGCCGCAATACACGCTGCTAACAGTCCGAAGGGAATCTTACGTACTTCTGCTACTCTGGCCAAATTCAGAGGTAGGATATTTTATAGTTTATCAAAAGGAAAATCCAATTTCGTTGTATACAGCTTCATGGACTTGAATTTATGTACTTGGACTTTTATATGTTCTTACATGTACCTTTTTCAATATAGGATCTCAGGAGGTAGTATTTTTAAACAATAGATTAAAGTTGTGTGGTCTTCATGACAAGTAATGAGAGATAACAACTTTTAAGAGTTGTCTTTGTCTCCAAGAAAGAAAATTTCCACTTTTAAGAGTTGTCTTTCTTTGTCTCCCAATAGATAAATTTTCCATTTCCAAGAGTTCTCTCTCTTTGTCTCCCAGTAGGTTCCTTTTGGATATCATATTATCAGATTTTACATTTCATTAATCATTATTGATGTTATATAGATTTGATTCATTTATTATAATAAATTTGATGATAAATTTCTCTTTTTACTAAATTAATTCTAAATTGATAGCAGCATTCAGTTGGCATTATTGTGAACAGTAAGGTATAAAATGGAGCAAAGATGAGGAACTTATAGACAAGTCAAAAGAAAATAGATGATTAACATTGGGATATAAAGTATGAATCTGTTGTCAGTATAAAAGTACACAAAGCTTATAGATCTTTTAGTATTAAATCTTGCTTTGAAAAAAAAAATCCTCCAAGAATTGATCATTGAAGGTACCACATATGTTGAATTTATTCTTTTATTTGTAAAGAAGGTACTTATTAAAGAAATCAGTCAATACTCAAACAGATACTTTTTTGAATATGAGAACAACATTTTGAAGTTTATTATTATGTAGCTTTGATTGTTATCCGTTCATAAGTAGCAAATTGAATGGTATTTATACATGTAAGCAAGAGAACCTCACTTTAGTTATTGTATAATTATTATATAATTATTTAATATATGGGCATTTTACATATGGAAAATAGAAATATGACTTCAGTTTTCGTGTCACTATCTTGCAAAAGAAGTGCCAAGGAAAATTTCCTATCACTATTATTATGGCCCTACCATGCTATTGTTTGATCAAGTTTGTCATGTCCGCCAATTTTGTATGGTTTTGCTTTCTTGATTTCATAGTAATTGTAGCTGATTATCCCGACGTAAAATTCGCCCTTAAGCCACCGTTCCACTGAAATCCCGCTGTACCTGCGACCATTCCCGACCGCAATTTTCACAAGAGCGGGTAAAACTTTCCCGACCTTTTCATTTTTTTCTTGACATCACGCTCTATTCCCGACTGATTCCCGATCAATTTATGACCGATTCACGTTTCATCGCGGACTTACTCACGCTTTACCCGCTCTACTCACGATCATAATGCCGACCAAGTCCCGTTCTATCCGATCAAACTCCGATCTATTCCCGATGCAATCCCGGTCTATTACCGACTGTCCCCGACGCATTCCCGCTCAAAACATAAATTCTAACTTAAACTGATCTCTTTTGTCATCCAATGATCCTATCGGCCAAGAAGAAGCCTATATTTCTCGTTTTGACCAAGCATTACCCAAAAGTGTCGCGATCAAAATTTAAAAAAAAATCCTTACTTCAAAAGTGGCATTGGATAGCCGAGAATCGTCACCGCGACATTTTGATAATAGGTATTTTGAACAAATTAATATCAGTGCGAGAAAATGAATGAAATATGCACAGATCCTATTCGAAGCGTCGTTTGGTCGTAACTTGGTCATATAGAGCGTGAATAGGTCGCAAGATGGTCACGAAAAGGTCTTGGTAAGATCAACAAACATTAAATCTGTAGTGGATAGATCGTGGTAAGAGCGTAGAATAGACGGGTAAAGATCGGGAACAGGGCGTAATTAAAGCGTATCTTATGCGTGAAGAGAGCGGGGTTTAGTTAAATGCCGATCAGATCACGCTCAAGCCACGCTCTTTCCCGACCAGGACACGATTAACAAAGGCTGTACCCCCGACTATCCCGACCAAGCGCCGTCTATTTCACGACCAGAAAGAGAGCGGGAAAGTTTCCCGTATTTTTTCAACCGGTTGAAAGAATACGGGAAACTTTACCCGACCTCTAAAGCGTGCCCGCTCTAATACCGATCGATTTTGGACCAACATACGCTGTACCAGACCAAGATACGACTAAGAGCCGTTCTCTCCCGACCTGGCAAAATTCGAGGTCGGGAATGAACGCAGGTACAGCGGGATTGCAGTGGAACGGGGGCTTTAGTGACAGAATTACTTGTTACGATTTGTGACGGTTGATCAAATATTTACTCTCCGTAATAGAATCTTTATGCACAACCTTAACGACCTTTTTAATTCAAGACCCCTTTTATCATGCCCTTTTCCCCATTTAACGAAACATAGGAAGTTGAAGAAGGAGAGTGTATCGCTGTATTCACTAGAAATACGTTAAAAGAAAACACATAAATAATATCTGATCATAAAAGTCCGTTGTTGTAACAAATTCTCTTTGTAAAAAGTGTAGATGGTTCATGAAGTAGCTAGAAATACGTTAAAAGAAAACACATAAATAATATCTGATCATTAAAGTCCGTTGTTGTAACAAATTCTTTTTGTAAAAAGTGTAGATGGTTCATGAAGTAGCTAGAAATACGTTAAAAGAAAACACATAAATAATATCTGATCATAAAAGTCCGTTGTTGTAACAGATTCTTTTTGTGCAAAGTATAGATTGTTCATGAAGTGTTTATCACTATCGCCTCGATTGTCATTTTGTCAAGCTGTAAATTAAGCTTGTTAAGCAAATTTGAATTGTTGGATCCGCCGGTAACTCTTCCATATTCCTGATGATTTGGACGCGGCGTTTTACTCGGATGTATTTCGTATGTAATCAATAAAATCCTTTAATATTTTCATTTATTCATGCTGTCCTCGTCCAATAATGATATGTACTGATGCATTGAGAATAGTATACAATCGGGTCTCTATATCAAACAACGCTATGTTGATTAGGAATAGGGGGGGGGATCCATTAAAACCATCCTCACCCCAGCCCAACCATTGAACAGGAGAGAATCGGGAAAAAAAATTAATTGATTTAAAACTAGCCTTCTTTGCACTTCTTGAAGCGTAGAGTTCGTCTACCGATATTACGAATTTCGAAACGAGACATAATCAAATTACAAAATGTATAAATCCACCACCTTTACGGTCTTATCTCTATTGGTAATCTAAAATCTCCATCTCATTTTATCCACCAACAATCAAGGTTGAAACAATGAATTTACATGTCTATTGTGGTTTTTGTTACCTTGTACCAAGGTATTTAAATAGTCCTAAGTAGCAGGCCTACACCCGCGCAGCCGGTCCCGTACGTAGGAGATTTAAAACAAGGTAGTCAATACACTTTTAAGTAAGGGAATTAAGGTTGAGTCAGTCAAGCAAGCAGATCGATTTTCCTTGTTCATTTTGTCGTAATTTCTGAACGATTTGTAACTTCTTTCACCTGTAATAAAGTGATGTTTCTGTGAGATGCGCCTTGGCAATCATCCTGTTTCAGCATCTTTAATGGTGAGCATACCACGGGAGTGGCAATAAAAGGTCTGATACCGTCTATTTTGTATTGATTTTGGACATATTGTATAAGAAATCTCTGGTTTTAAGTTTCAACACTTGTCTGTTATCGATGTGGATAGGGTGAAATCGTATATTGTTTGGTAAGGTATTGAATTGGGACAGTGTTACGTAATATTATTCAATGTATTGAGAAAAATATTTCATTCAGATTTTGTATTTCTTTTTACAGATGTTTTGGTACCTGTGAGACGTCAGAAGTCCCCCCTCCTCTCTTTCTGTGAGGCTGTCATGGCCTCTGTGGGAGCGGTGGGGACCAAACCTAACAAAGAGCTGTCTGAGGAGTGTATACAATGTGCTCTTAACGAGAACAGGACTGATTTGCTCTCTCATTGGATATCTCAGGACAGGTATAGTGTATATCATAAACTGTTCATTGTTATGTAGCTCACTTGAGACTGATTTGTCCGCGAAATTAGGTGTCAGGAAAAATGTTTTCTCTCACCCCGGACAGAGATATCTACAGATTTACCCGTTCTGAGACAACTCTGTCTCGCACCCCGGATGTTTGTCTCGAACCCCCTATTGTGACGTCATAGACATTTACGTAGGTTTAGTTGTGTTTGACGTCACATGGAGCACAAGCAACAAATTTTTATTCATGAATTATGTGAAAATATATGGGTGAGAGAAAAATAATCAATCACCCCTTTGTACAGGGACAGGGAAATCCCACCCTTGTATCAAAGATTTGCAACGTCCACGACTCGGCAAGCCTCGTCGTGGACTGCAAATCTTTGATACTCGGGTGGGATTTCCCTATCCCTGTACAAAGGGGTGATAGATTCTATTATTCTCACTCACTTACGTCGTGAGACAAAAGAAAAAACGTAGACGTAGCAGTTTGAGATTTCCTTGTCTCACACTCCACGTGACTCCTATTATGACGTCATAGAAAGTAACGTCACGCCATCGTTAGATTTGTGTAGGTTTTGGTATCGATTCTAGTTTTTTAAAAACCCATCAAAGTGATGATAAGATGAGGTGAGTGAGAAAAATAATCAATCACGACGTTACGACTGAGACAGGGGAATCTCATCCTCGTGCAAAAGATTTGCTACATCCACGACTCGGCAAGCCTCGTCGTGGATTGCAAATCTTTTACACTCGGAAGAGATTCCACCGTCTCAGTCTCAACGTCATGATAGATTCTATTAGTCTCACCCTGCAGGGTGAGATAAGCTCATTCCGGAAGTGGGTCATTGTGACGTTAAAAAGAATACATAACAGTGAGAGAAAAATAATCAATTCCAAGATGTTAACAGGGACACGAAAATCCAACCCTCGTGTCCAGGATTTGCTTTTGTCCACAACCCTGCAAGCCTCGTCGTGGTACAAGCAAATCATGGACACTCGGTTGGATTTTCTTGTCCCTGATCACATCTGCAGAGATGCCAACAGCTCTGATTTCGGCGGAGCATCTCTCCGATTTTAACCCCTGAAATCCGCTCTCCGATCTGGGGATAGATTCTATTATTATTCATCTCGATGAAGATGAATGTCAGGTGCTTGTAGTTAAGTATGTGACTCAAATTTCATTCAATGCATTGGTGTGGATAACTTTGACTTTTAAGGACAGACTGTGTCATAAGGACTAAAAACTTCAAGTGAACTATATTTCAATGAATTTGATTTCCTTGTATTTTTCAATACTGTAATTTGTTGTTTAATTTCCACCTAGAAAGTTGAATAGAGAAAGACCCTGTCTGTATGTTCATCTGTCTCAGTGTTAGTCGACTTAGCGTACTTTAAATCATGACCATAGGACACCCTTATTGATTTTATGATAAATGGGTGAAAGGTCATTGTTAAATTAAGCACAATAGTACACTTTTATTATGAACTGAGTAGGGTCCTGATTGATTTACTTATAAAAAGGCGAAGAACAAACGTGTTGCCAGATGAAAATACACGATGTATAATATCACCATATAATACTTTTGTTTATCTAAATTCATTGGCAGATTCAGGGGGTTGCGGAGGGGGCGCCCGCCCCTCCCCCGGCACTGACCCCAAATTTTCTAAAAACAGGTATATCTTCACCCATTTTCAGTAAAAATCGGCAAAATTCGCCCCTTGAACCCCCCCCCCCCCCCCCCCGGCAAAGGGGGCGCTGGATCCGCCACTGAAATTGAGGAAACTTCTGTTAATTTCACTTATATATTGCCTATAATCTTTGATAAGAAGAACCCATCAATTTGATAGTCAAACCTGATGTATTCATATAGAAAATGAATCCTCCACGGTTACTCAATAGTATCTTGCCCCACAATGCTGATAGGTCACTTTTAATTGAATTTAATTCAAGTCTGTAAAAAGACACAATTATATAAAGTTAACTGTTTTGTTGCCTAAAACAATAATTCATGTATACATGTAGTTTACACATAGTCTAAGGAAGCCTCATGATTTGAGGTCATAATGTCAAAAACTGCAGATTTTGTATATAGAAATATGCTTTCCATGCCCTAATTCATCTATTTTTTAACCTATAACTATAATACCTGTATCTTGCGCATTAGATATTGCCCAGAATTGAAAAATACCTGTATTGATTTGGGTTAGAGGAAAAGGTCATATTCACTTATATGAAGAACTCTGTTGCGATTGTTTTCTTTTTGTTTTCATTGTAGGTTATCCCTGACCAAGAACACAGGAGACTTGATCAGTAAGCATTGCCGGTGTAAAGTTCCGTGTAAATGTGGATGCCAGGCACTAGCCCAGAATATATACGCCAAGTTACATTTACATAATGATGCTGTGGTATGCCTGCTCAAACAGGGGAGAGTCTATGCAGGCTTGGAGTACGCAAAGAACAAGTATGTACATGTATTACCCTTCCGATCATATGAAAGTTTTGCAATAATTCTTGATATCACAATACACTTTTTAGCTCACCTCGACGAAGTTGAGTGAGCTTATGCTACATGTATACCCCCGCGCGTCCGTGTCCGCATCCCCGTCCCCGTCCCCGTCCGGTTAAGAAGTTTGGGGTAGCTCAGTAATTGGCAAAGTACTGATGCTACAGTAACCAAACTTGCACAAGTGATTCATCTTTGGATGCTGAGGTGAACCCATGCATCGGATGCTGCATCTGACCTACATTTTCTGCTTGATTGACTTGGTTAAGAAGTTTGGGGTAGCTCAGAGTAGCTTGGTTAAGAAGTTTGGGGTAGCTCAGTATCTGACAAAGTACTGATGCTACAGTAACCAAACTTGCACAAGTGATTCATCTTGGGATGCCAAGAGGAACCCATACATCAGATGCTGCATCTGACCTACATTTTCCGCTTGATTGACTTGGTAAAGAAGTTTGGGGTAGCTCAGAGTGGCTTGGTTAAGAAGTTTGGGGTAGCTCAGTATCTGACAAAGTACTGATGCTACAGTAACCAAACTTGCACAACAAGTGATTCATCTTGGGATGCCGAGAGGAACCCATGCATCAGATGCAGCATCTGACCTACTTTTTCCGCTTGAGTGATTTTGCTTTAAAAGCCAATATTGAGCAAAGTATATGTGCTACATGTACCAAACTTTCATATTGGATGTATGTTAAACGTCTTTAAATTCAATAGCATCATTTAAAACCTGATAAATTTACAGCATGGACTAGACATGCACGTTTCGGGTACTAAACCCTTGTCAGTGATCCTCAGTCTAAATAATGTAATATGGCCAAAAAGTATGACAATTATTATGTCCAAAAATGTACCAAAAGACGTAGCAGAATGGGTGGGATATGATGCTACAGGACCCACGTTTTAGAAATTTCAAGAAATTTTGTAACAGAAAATTTCAAATGCGTTGAAGAGACAGATGATCAACCAAAGTTGATCGAACTTGGCTACATGTGCCCTCAGGGACTCCATGTCCACCAGCAGTGACACTCATGTGTGTATCTTTGATCAAACTTTCATAACATGACCTTGACCTACTTTTTCCGCTTGAGTGATTTTGTCTTTAAAAGCCAATATTGAGCAAAGTATAAGTGCTACATGTACCAAACTTGCATATTGGATGTATCTTTGATCAAACTTTCATAAAATGACCTTGACCTACTTTTTCCGCTAGAGTGATTTTGCCTTTAAAGGCCAATATTGAGCAAAGTATAAGTGCTACATGTACCAAACTTGCATATTGGATGTATCTTTGATCAAGCTTTCATTAAATGACCTTGACCTTCTTTTTCCGCTTGAGTGATTTTGCCTTTAAAAGCCAATATTGAGCAAAGTATAAGTGCTACATGTACCAAACTTGCATATTGGATGTATCTTTGATCAAACTTTCATAAAATGACCTTGACCTACTTTTTCCGCTTGAATGATTTTGCCTTTAAAAGCAAATATACATGTACTTAGAAATATATTTGAATTGAATTTTGCTGCCACGAGGTGAGCTTTGTAATCTGTGATTACCTATGTTTATGTTTGACCGAGGTCCAATGCTTGTTTTCCCGAGGTAAAAACATTGTGACTTCACGAAATCTAGCACTTTCAGCATGTGTGAGAATATGAAAAAAATCTTGATATGTAAGGTTTGATTCCTTTTATACTTGTATGTAGAGCAAGATAAGATACATGTAAGACAAGAAAATCTAATTAGTTTCAGGGGTTTTTTTTCCTTGTTTTGGGGCCGAATTTCGGCCCCTTCCCAATGCCAAATTTCCTCTATTTTTCCCAAAAAATCACCCTGAAATTCCCAAAGAGGATTATGAAAAAATCACCTGAGAAAATAAGACCAAAAACCTGGAAGTCAGCACAAAATGTCCTATTTCTAAGTGCATTTTTTAAAGTTTTTTATTCATCCCATTTTCAGTTCAAGCAAATCAATGGATTATCAGTGTTCATAAATGATACTTTAAGGTTATACTTTGGTGAGAATTTGTACAAAAATTTTCCCAATTTTAGCAAAATGTCGCAAATTTTCCCAAATGGGACAGGCACAGGCACCTTCCCCAAAATAAAAAAAAAACCCTGAGTTTAATACCAGTGATCATTATTTTCTTTAAAACCTCTTTATTCAGAGCTCCATTTTCCAAGGACACATACATGGAGGTATTACGTACATGCCCGTCCTTACAGTTAATGCAGGCGTTAGCGGCAGAGGATGACAGTGGTGTACGACCACTACCTATCGGTACTATTATACTAGTGCTGCTAGAAAATAACCAGTTTGAGCTAGTGCTTCAGTTTATACAAGAACTTCAAAATACTCCATCTACAGGTATAGTATATTATACTTAGCTTAGAATATTAAAACTAGCATTAATAAAGGATGAAACAAAATTTGAGGCAGAAGTTTTGAAGGGTCAAGGTTGTAATGATATACATCGGTGAAACTGCTTTTGTCCAAACTTTTATATCTTTGGATGTACCGCATTGTCTAAAAACAAGGTTTACTATTTACCTATAAATGCCCGTTTGTGTGGGTACTATTCTCTCATAGTGTTGCTTTTGGAAGGAATAGTGCCCGAGCGTCAGCGAGGGCACTATTTACCTTCTAAAAGCAATACTATGAGAGAATAGTACCCACACAAACGGGCATTAATGGGTTTAGTGCATCACATGACTGTAGTATTAATTAATAAATGAATTAATTGCAATTTACTTGAGATATATCTAAAGTTTCATTGATCACCCCTGCTTATTGCTATTTACATTCATGCATTGTTCATTACGTCATAATACTTGCTGAGGGACGTAACTCTGTAAAGCAAAAAGCAATAGTGCCCGGGTGCCTGGCACTATTCTCTCATAGTCCCCGCATGTTTAACCAATGAAATTCCGAGGATTTATCAAATTTTGTGATGCACTAAATCACTGTATAAATTTTTAGGGGAATATTAAAACACTGTTGTTATTTTATTGATGAAGACTCTATGATAAACAGTTAAGCTTGATGTTTTTTTTGCATATCAAACATAACAAAAAACATTCCAATGTTATAAACATATGCTAAAGCCTTTTTAAACATCAAGTCAAACTTTTTGTTGGCACTACTATCAAATAAACAAAATTTTGTTGTTAAAAAAATTATTTTCCTAAGAAACCAATGAAACAAGTAATACTTAAATCTGGTCATTTTTATGGAGAAATATATACAAATGTATTTGAATTTAAGACGACCCCAAAACCAGTATGTTCCACGCGGCAGTACTTGAGGACATGGAGACGAGCAGCGATCAGTGGGACAGTCTGGTCAAGCTTCTACAGGACCAAGGTTACGAGGAGACGGCAACGGGCATGATCTCCACCATTACTGTCATGGCTGCCATGAAAACCGTCCTCTACAAGAGCCTTGCGGACACTGACGATGAAGAGAAAACTACCTGATGTTCGGGGATGTTCCGATGTATGCCGTCCAAATGATAGATCAGACAATTTTTAAGGCATCTGTCACTTGTTTTCAATAGAAAACAAGTTCTGAGAGTTACTTCGTGTTGGATAGGAACCACATGCATTGTAAATGAACATGTTAAAAAAAAAAACATGTTAAATTGATGCATGATCAAAGCACATGTTTAGAAATTGAGTTGATCAAAATCAAATATGATGTAGTTGTGAAAATATAATTATTAATTAAATAAATGAAGACTTGATATGTTATAATTTGATACAATCATTCCTTGCTTTCAATGTGATATTTCTTTAAACTTGAAGCAAACTGTGATAAATAAATATGAATATACAATGTTTTATTTTAGTTCTATATTATAATCATATATGCATGTAAAAATATGAGAATGAAATATAATGTTATTGTTATAGATTTTGTAAAGGTCTGGCAGGTATTACTTTAAGGTCAAGCTAGGTAAAAGGTAATTGTCAAATGAAAGCATTTGTGATAAGGAATGCACTTGTGAAAGATAAAGAACTCATCTTATAAAATGAAGGAGAAATTGTCAAAAAGAGTATTTTTACCAAAAGGAGGTCCAGGGCAATAGGTCAAAGATCAAAGTAGACAAAATACTGAAATATCTTGTCGCAAGCAATCACATTTGAAATATGAACATCATATCCTGAAAGTTGAGAGATATTGCTGTCAGTCTATTTTCCGGGGTATGGTCAATTCGTACCATAACCAACTCGTACCTGCCACTTCGTACCATAACTTACTACCAACTCGTACCAAAACTATTTCGTACCATGACCAACTCGTACCAAAATTTCTACCAACTCGTACCATACATAAACTCGTACCATTACCAACTCGTACCATGATACCAATACTCGTACCATATACTCGTACCATGCATAAATTCGTACCATGCATAAACTCGTACCATGGTACCAATACTCGTAACATAAACTTGTACGATGCATAAATTCCCACCCCTACCAGCTCGTACAATGGTACTCGGTAAATTGTACTTTGTAAACTCATACCTGAAATAACTTTTTTCCGACCTTAAAAAATTAAATTTTTCATTAATTTTGATTGATTAAGCGTCACCAGACATGCATGTTTCGGATATCTTATCCGCATCAGTGGAAACTTATCATACATTGTAAAGAGTTCAACTAATAATTCATAGTTTATTCAAAAGATGTTGTATGTACACGCTATGTACATCGATGGGTGATTTGAGTTGGTTAGTATAAGAGTTCATGTGAATGGGTACGTAATTATGTGTGGTACGAGTTGGTTATGATTTGAGTAAATGTTAATGGGTAAGAGATTCTAGGTGATTCGAGTTGGTTATGATGTAAATGTCAATGGGTACGAGATTATGTGTGGTACGAGTTGGTTATGGTACTAGTACATGTATGTAATGGTACGAGTTGAAATAAAATTGGGTACAATTGGTTATGGTACGAGTTTATGTCAATGGGTACGAGATTCTGTGTGGTACGAGTTGGTTATGGTACGAGTTAAACTAAAATTGGATACTAGTTGTCCCCATGAATTCGCAATGGGTACGAATTGACTATTTTTCTTGGTACGAGTTGGTCATGGTACGAAATGGTTATGGTACGAGTTGGTAAATTTTTGGTACGAAGTGACCAAGGTACGAGTTGGTTATGGTACGAAGTGACCATAAACCTATGTCAAACTCTAAGGTCAAAGGTTAAGATAATACAAGGAGTATTCTGTTCAAAAGTTATATTTTAATTTCAGATAGGTAAAAGTTTTTGTTTGAAACTTAAATGAGGTCACTTGTGAAGGTCAATGTCACACTGCCAACAATCAGTTTATCAACAGAATGGGCTTGTCAAAAGGAAGACGCGTGAAAAATGAACACATGATTCTTTAAAAAAGATGAGGGATATTGCCATTAGATGATCAGGGTAATTTCCTAATAGTAGGTCAAAGACCAAGGTATCATAAAGGTCTTGTCAGGAACAACAATTAACACATGAAATATCTTGGGACATGTACTTATATGCTTTTCCCTTCCCAGTCTCATCTTAGAGTATAGCCGACCTTTCTGTGATTACAAATTACCTCACAAATGTTTTACGAATCGGGCACAGATTAACTACCCCCCCCCCCCCCTCCCCAAATAGATGTTTTAAAACGCCTTAAATTTTCTTAACATTAAAAACCGTATAAAGCGCAAAACTTCATGAAGGGTTCTTTGATTCTAGATTCCAAAGACCTTCTTTGCTCGTCGGTTCTTCTGAGAAGCCTTGTATCCCTCCTCTTGTCTTCAGCTACGTAACTGGTGTAAACTTGAGAAAAAAGATATGATACGAATGGTCATTACGTTGTGTAAGTCAAACACTATGTCAGAATTAATTAAATATTTCCCTTGGGAGGATACGTTTCGTCGGCACCAAAAGCCCCGTGTATATATATGCATTTATCTGGTTTGTAGATATATGCTCTTGATTCTAATGTTTGAGAACGAAATGCATGTATTACGGAAATACTTGACAAAAATTACAAACCACTTCATTATAATGTTCCTCATACTAAAGTTTAAGCCGTCTGAAACGAGTAGTGATAAATACGACATATGACAGCAAATTAGTCTGCAAATAATTATGGAACAAATCTGAATTAAAATTGTTGTCTGAATTTCAATTGGTACTGATCGAGAAACAAGGCCCTCAGAAAAACTGCAGTATGTTTTGGTCTAGATTGCAGTACATGTGTGGATTTTTTTATTTATCTTTTTTTTTTTTGGTCTATGCCATTGCTGTCTAATCTTTCGTAAAGTAGAATTTTTCACAGAATCGTTGTTCAGGTCCTGTGGCGAACCAAGGTCATACCTGCAAGGCCAATATCACAATACACAAAGAAGCTAGGGACCTTAACTTATGAATGCTTCTATCAAAGACCAAAAGAAAGACCGGAGGTTTCAAATATCATGCTGAAATATGTAATGTTGGCGTACCCTTGTTATGAAATGGCATACTCATGCTACGACATACTGGTATATGAGTTCTAAGATCATGTTCTGATAATTCTCATCAAAGATAAGTGAAATGTGTAATGTTGGCGTACCCTTGTTATGAAATGACATACTCATGCTACGACATACTGGTATATGAGTTCTAATATCATGTTCTGATAATTCTCATCAAAGATAAGTGAAATGTGTAATGTTGGCGTACCCTTGTTATGAAATGACATACTCATGCTACGACATACTGGTATGTGATTTCTAATATCATGTTCTGATAATTCTCATCAAAGATAAGTGAAATGTGTAATGTTGGCGTACCCTTGTTATGAAATTACATACTCGTGCTACGAAATACTGGTATGTGAGTTCTAATATCATGTTCTGATAATTCTAATCAAAGATAAGTGAAATGTGTTATGTTGGCGTACCCTTGTTATGAAATGACATACTCATGCTACGACATACTGGTATGTGAGTTCTAATATCATGTTCTGATAATTCTCATCAAAGATAAGTGAAATGTGTAATGTTGGCGTACCCTTGTAATGAAATGACATACTCGTGCTACGACATACTGGTATGTGAGTTCTAATATCATGTTCTGATAATTCTCATGAAAGATAAGTGAAATGTGTAATGTTGGCGTACCCTTGTTATGAAATGACATATTCGTGCTACGACATACTGGTATGTGAGTTCTAATATCATGTTCTGATAATTCTCATGAAAGATAAGTGAAATGTGTAATGTTGGCGTACCCTTGTTATGAAATGACATACTCGTGCTACGACATACTGGTTTATGAGTTCTAAAATCATGTTCTGATAATTCTCATCAAAGATAAGTGAAATGTGTAATGTTGGCGTACCCTTGTTATGAAATGACATACTCGTGCTACGACATACTGGTATGTGAGTTCTAATATCATGTTCTGATTATTCTCATCAAAGATAAGTGAAATGTGTAATGTTGGCGTACCCTTGTTATGAAATTACATACTCGTGCTACGAAATACTGGTATGTGAGTTCTAATATCATGTTCTGATAATTCTCATCAAAGATAAGTGAAATGTGTAATGTTGACGTACCCTTGTAATGAAATGACATACTCGTGCTACGACATACTGGTATGTGAGTTCTAATATCATGTTCTGATAATTCTCATCAAAGATAAGTGAAATATGTAATGTTGGCGTACCCTTGTTATGAAATGACATACTGAGACATGCTACGACATACTGGTATGTGAGTTTTATTATTATTCTAAAAATTAAACAAGGACGCCATTGTTTATAGATATAGTTCTATATTTGTGGAAACTCTAATAGTAAACTTTATACATTGTCACATTGTTTATATCCGGACTTTTCTTCCTTCCTCTATGATTTAAGGCTTCAAAATAACAATATAAACATCCATTTAATAAAATGATTTAACCTCTACAAAATGTTCAAGGAAAGAAATCTGTAGCCTACGGTAGTTGACTTGTTTTAAAAATAGTCTAATTCTTTTTAAAGGCGGACGTTGTCAAGAGGAATTGATGAAATACTCTTAAAAATACAAATAATTTTATAAACAAAAATACAGACTGACAACGAACTCAGAGTGATTTCAGTGCAATTGCCATAACAAGAGGCCCAAGTTTACCTGTATCGCTCATCCCATAGTACTCGTTTCCTGAAAACTTGCTTTCACAGGTATTTATCACGCTTCTCGGTTGCTCTATTTACTATGGGTTATTAGATTCATAGAAAATTTAGCAACCGGGAAGCCTGATAAATCCCTGTGTTTGCTTTTTATAGATTCCTAATTACAGTTGAGTACCATTTATGTTACATTATATTTGGTACTCACGTCTTGAAAATTTAATTTTGAATATTGGTGAGAAATACATTAGATAATTAGGCTCTTTTTGGCTGCCCTTGAGTCTATCATTTCATTGAGCTAGTTATATCAAACTAAAACATAAATCTTGAATAATAACTATGAACATATTTTAAAAAAATGTGTTTGTGATACACGAATGCCCCCGTTTACAGTTTTGTAACCAAAAAGTAGGTCAAAACTAAATGCACATAGTATTTTGGTATCATTGGAAAGAACATGACATCACTTATTATCCTAAAGAAAGTTGTTGTTATTGTACAGGCAGACGGAAAGACCAAAAACTATCAATTATGCCCCCGAAACATTGATTCTGAGGACATGAAATAACTTATCTAAAAGTCTCAGTTTCACAAATAATTGTTTACATAGAAACTACACTATACATGTATTCGTGTTTTCCAATAGTATGGATCACTCGTCCTTTCCTCAAAGGAATTGCGCAATATCCGAGTTTTCCTGTATACCATGATCCCTCATGTCGGAAAATAGATATAATGTCGCATTTAAGAAACTTCTTCATAGGAAAGACTGAAGTTTACCACACTATGCACAATCTAGTGGCCGAGCCAGTTGATGACATCAACCATTCATTACATGTACATCCTTCAGTTAGCTATTGTTAACTAAAGTGCAAGGTACAATGTATGTTTGAGCGTTAATGTCATTTAAAATTATTCTTCAATCGCCTCTAGAAAACCATGTTGTAAAATATTACACTACATTTATCATGAGACGGAACATTGAGGTTTTGAACCGTTTGGTTTTTTGGGGCCTTCAGCATTTCCGGTTGCAACCATGACAACAGTTTCGAACACTTGTTTAAGTCCTATTTGCTCTATAGCCGAACACTCTACATAAGCCTTGGCACCAACAGAATTTGCTATTTTCACACCATCTAGCGTTGTTATGACTTTTTTGTTTTGTTCTTTTAACTGTTTCAGAATATCTTGATCGTCCCTCCTATCGATTTTTGTTCCGACTAGAATAAATTTTCCTTTGGGAGACAGAATTTTGATTTCCGTGAGCCAGTTCTTCTTTACATTTTCTAATGTATCTGGTTCCGTTACACTGAAGCAGACGAGAAACACTTCCGTTCCCGCAGTGAATAGTTCTCGTAAACGTCTATACTCGTCCTGAAAAAAAGAACATCTTTATTTGAGAGAATAAAAATACGAATTTTATGGAGAGTGAAGAGACATATTTTTATCAAGGTTTTTACGACTAATGACATTTTTGGATTAAACTATATATATCATATTCATATAATTAAAGTGCTACATTAAACATTTATAATTTAACAAAAAAAAATTCATAATAGAAAATGTTTTCAAGTTTGGAAAGTACTGGCCCATCTTAATTGTCCTATCGATCTTAATCAATGATTATGATAGACATATAACGGAAACACCGACATACGGACTGACCGGTAACTATACTTTACCTCGCCTATCGTGTCAGTTAATCCTAGTACATAGCTGACACTGTCCACTTCTATGTTAATCGGTACTTCAAACGATTCACTTCTTCCGGCTGTAAAATGAAAAAAAAGTAATAAAACTTTATTTTAGATGTACCTGTATGTTTAAATGCATTGATAATCATGATCGTGACATGTGCATTTGTTTAAGGTGGGTTTGAATACCAAGATGGCGGCAACATTATTTATTTTCTCACTTCCTATGAAAAGTTCAGTCTTAACTTGTTCAAAACAATTGATAAGCTGATTGATATACACATTTGAGTATCCTGAAGAAGTTTCAAAAATTTCCGGCGTCATTTGAAGAAATTATGGCAATTTTCGAAATTATGGACTTTGGGAGTTTCAGCCATGAGCAAACCACGACGTCATTTCGACGTTATCGGGAAAATGGCATCAAAAACCTTCGCATTCAAAATGCAATAAAATCATCAATACCAAACGTATCGCATTGAAACTTTGCACGCGTAAAATAGAAAATGCAATCTTCATCACATTAAATTCGTTGACAAATTTACATTACAGGAAAGCGGATGTCACTTCATTGAAAATGAACAATTTTGGAAGGAAAAGTAGGAAAATATAAAGCTTTGTAATATTTTAATTATAAATTCAATTTTTTTCATTTAATCATAAAATCATCTCTGGACATTGTTGACCAATTTGTTAGTTTCTGATAAAAATTCATCCACAGGATTCCTAATAATTAGCTATCAACTACAGTCAATTGGCTCGGAATTGCAATTTTTTAAGAGATAGTATCATATTTTATTCCAGTATCCTACCTTTGTTTAAAACACAATTCATCTCATCTTTTCCATATGTAAGTGCAATACATTTATGAAGATTTTGGTAATTAAATCAAAATTAATTTCCAATAGCTTTACGAGAACCGGAATGACTCTTTTAATATTATGACGTCATCAAGAAATTCACAGAAACGTTGAAAACTGCATATTTCAAAGTCTCATAGAAAATTTTCCTGTGAATAGAATCAAATTTAAGTTTGTATAATCAAGGACAAACCAGTAATATATAATTTCAGAAATTTTGAGAAAAATTGAATTTGGCGTCCAAGTGTTCAGTACCTCCTTAAATGTCCATCTACTTCTGACTTTTATGTTACTAGTATTTGGGTTTCAATTCCCAATTCAGTTCCAATTTAAAAATACAATGATTTCAAGTGCTTTGGTAAAAAGAGAATGTGTTGTTTCAAATACGCTTGTCGATACCACATACATGTAGGAGCTCGATGCCAACGATCCAAAAGAATTCCTTATATATATATATCTTTGACTAGAGAGAGGAGGGCGATTGGCGGGTGTCACTGAAGGTTGTTGGCATCGAGCTTCTGTAGTGGTCGATACCTCCGGCGAATCCGGTAGGCTGCAGCTAAGAGACTCGCGTAAGTCTGCGACATGATTTGGTTGAGTTTTTGGCTTTTTTTATTTGTGCTGTATGTCGACAATTATTTTTAAATTACCACTTTGTCACTTTCTATGATTATTCTTTTAATTTTATTTCTTAAAGTTGCAGCTAAGTCTAAGTTTCTATGGTTCAGGTAACTGCAGAAATGTGTACCCGAACTCCAGTTTTAATGAAATGCATTTGCGGTTTTACACATTCAAAACAAAACAAAAAAAGAACGAAAAAGAATGAAATTATTCAACAAAAAACCAAATTACTGTTCTAAAAAAATGCATTTACGCTGTGTGTCTGCCTTGGCGGAAATTTGCACCTTAACCATGTTAACTATGTAAACTGGTGTTTGTACAGGAAATACGAGATATCGACACTTCTTGGTTACGTCAGGAAGTTCACACACAAAAGACCTGCTGTTTATAAAGATAACAAAATTTCTCAAGAAAACACCCGGAAATACCCTTACAATTTCACTACCATTTATATATCATGGTGAAAGCATTTCCCACTGTCGCCGCATGATAACGGACGAAAAATTCTAGCACATTCAAAGGATCAAAGAAAAAATGAATGTCAAGAATGCATGTTAAAATGAAAATTAGTATACAATCATCCAGACACGCACTTGTTTCGGTAAACCTCTGGTTTGACATCTGAATTTTTAAAGTTTTCAGTAAAGTCATAGTAATTTGATGTTTTGTTTTACGTCCACGGCGGGCACGTTTTATGAGAATTTCTGAGAAAACACAAACACAAATATGCATTTTTCATGTTTAAAAAATATCAGTAAATGATACCGTATACAATAAAATGCCTATACCATCATTACTATCTGGAAATAACGGTACTTTTTTCTAAAAATAAAGTCAGAATTATCCACTTTATTTTCTCTTTTCTTTTCAGTCTTCCTTTCCATTCCTTCATATTGATCATGTGTTTGTGTGTTTTCATACCTAGCGGGAGGGTACCTTTCAGAAAAAAAAAGTTTGCGGTGTAAAACAAAATATTAAATTACCATGGCCTAAAGTAGATCCAGTAGCAATATGACCAAAGAGCATTGGAGGAATGGTGAGCACTATGATGTTAACCTCTTTTAAACTTCTTCCTAACATGGCAGTACAAGTACCAACCGTGTAGAGAAGATGTGCTGTTCAAGTTTGGTCATATAGAGCAGTGTCCTGGGCACCTGTCCTTTCTGATTGCTGTTCAAGTTTGATCATGCAGAGCAGTGTCCTGGGCACCTGTCCTTTCTGATTGCTGTTCAAGTTTGATCATACAGAGCAGTGTCCTGAGCACCTGTCCTTTCTGATTGCTGTTCAAGTTTGGTCATATAGAGCAGTGTCCTGAGCACCTGCTCTTTCTGATTGCTGTTCAAGTTTGACTTTTGGTGGTACCGGTACAGTGTATATGTATTTTTAAGGCATTTCCACCATGCTTTATATTTAACTTTGTTACACCTTCAACTATTTGTTCTTTGGTTCCTTTTAGATATTTTGGCATCGTTTTGCAATTATTTGTAAATTTTCACAATGTAAGACAACCATGTTTCTGGTCGATTTCTGAGGCTACGCATAAATAATCCGGATACCTACACCTTTAAACATTCTACGGTGAGTCGGCTCTATGCCGAGAACAGGCCAATTTTATTCTTGAGTTGGTATTATTTAAAATACCAACTCAAGAATAAAATTTTGGCCTGTTCTCGGTCTAAATCGGCTCCTGCTAGCTGTCGTTTGCTTTTCGCTTTTGGGTGATTTGGTGACTTGCTGTGTTTGTGGCAAGAGAGGTCTCATTTTCGGACATTACTGTAAAACGAGAATATTTAGCGCAAACATATTTTAGCGCAATGAGGGATTGGAACCTTTTGACGCAAACTTAATTTAGCGCATTGACACGTATTTAAAATACCAACTCAAGAATAAAATTTTGGCCTGTTCTCGGTCTAAATCGGCTCCTGCTAGCTGTCGTTTGCTTTTCGCTTTTGGGTGATTTGGCGACTTGCTGTGTTTGTGGCAAGAGAGGTCTCATTTTCGGACATTACTACTATTTCTTTTATTTTGAAAGACTTGTCATCGGAAAGACGACTTGAAAGGAGCTGATAAGATAAGGGCCGTTTTTAGCCCTAAATCTCGTGCCGTATTTCTTCCACATGACGGTACATATGCAGACAAAAGATAACCATCATTGAAATATAATGTATTTGAAGACTTTTTATATGTTTTACTTTTCGATGAAATACTCATAAGATTCTAAAATGATGGTCCAAAGAGGTAGGGGGTACTCGAGTAATAAAACTGATAATATCGATGAAAAACGTAGAAATTTTAGAATATTTTGCCCGAAATGGATAAATATTAACTAAAAGATATCAAATGCATCTACATTGTACACCAGAAATACATTTCGAAAGTTCTATTACCTCTAATCGGGAAATAATGAAATCCGGAACTCAAAATACGGTCTTATTTTGTATGTAATGGCTACGATAGCAGCTGTTTAGCGCGAAATACACATTAGCGGAGAAATCCGCATCGCTCCTGCTTATTTCGTTCTTAATTGTTGTACGTTTCATTCGATTGTATTTAGAACACATTTTTGATGGATTAAGGAGAAAAAATAGCCAAAATTTCCATATTCAATGATCTTAAAGATCGATTCTTTAACAAAAGCACCCCCCTTCCTATTTTGTTTTTTTGTCTCTGGGGTAGTGTTCCCCCCGGAGATACAGAACCCCACTTTTCCAGAAAATTTGTATCATGGATATACACCTCCAGTATAAGTGGCGTTCTGTATCTCCGGGGGGAACAATGTTCAAAAAAACTTTTCCGTTTTCTATTGATTTCTATGGGAAAAAGACAAGTTTTGACCCAAATCTTAGCAATATTATGCATAATAGATCTAAAATGACTTCAGAGTTTGATGGGATACTGTATTTGTATTAAATTAACGAACGATTTTTCTTAAAATTTCCATTTTCAAAATTCGACTTTTTAGGGCAGATTTACGTCTTATCTTATCAGCTCCTTTAATTAATTTCAGAATGTAATTGAACGACCCCGTTTTTATTTTCTGGTCAATTTTCCAAATAAGAATTGTTCCTAATTTGGAACCCAATTCTAAATTATGGAGAAGAAAAAAAAATCGTTGTACAACATTTTACCGCAATAAAATTACAATTAAAGCTAAATTAAATTTATGGTCAATGGCGTCATCTACAACTTAATGTGGTGTGTTGATTTTTCTTGGCAGGGAATAAGTGAAAAAGAGTTCTTTAATCAAGAAAATGTTAACCTAAATTAAATTTTCTAACAATTTAACTAATTCATTCATGAACAAGTAAAACAAAAACAAAAAACCAAAAAATGAATAAAAAATGAAATAGAAAAAAACAGCAAATAAACAAATCAATAAACAAACAAAGCAAAATGAAACGTGTGTATTTTGTCATAGGCCTATTTTTCCAATGCAATGTTGCTCATTCAGTCCACTATCTATATGCGTGCAGTTTTGACTGCAAGATATTCACAGTTCATTTCTATAACAATATATAAACACATGTCGTTTTTCTTCATTATGAGTTCACAATTTACGTCAGAAAAATATATCGTTAATTGAAATATCATTATTGATAAGCAAATGCAATTAATTAATTCACAGGAATACATTTGACGAGATATTCTCATTATTACAGATACAGAGATATCTCTAATTCATACAGTTTATTGGGCCTATGTATGTATGATTTACGTTTTTCTATTACATAATAAATGCATGACTCCAATTCACATATCTCTGTACTCGATCCCATACAAGAGATCAAAAATTAATATTTCCTGAAACCTCTTTCAAATGACAAATCATTTGTTCGATGTTATAAATCAATTCGAAAGCGATATTTTAAAACAAATTCAGGGGAAGGGGAGGGGATAAAGAACCCACTGGATTGCCCAAAATTCTCTTTTCCTTTTTTTTTCTTTATAGAGTTTTTTTTTTCAAAATCATAGGACTGGACCCAGCCCGGCCCCTCGCCCTTTCTTAAAAAAAATCCACCCATGTTTTTTTATGGATTTATGTCAACTATACCAACCTTTGACGGTGTTGTTCTCATACAGTGACGGTACCCTCCCCTCCTTGGGGTACTGGTTGTTGACGTACGTCATCAGCATGCACGTCTTGCCCACTCCGCTGTCCCCCACCGCCGTAACTTTGATCTTTCTCGGCTTGTCATCGCCCGAATCATCGCTCATTTTCGATGTCTACACCCTCTCGATTTTTCACTTGTCTCTTTTAATATCTATATAGACCGTGTATTTCCTTGTTTTGCTTTATATCACAGTAAAATCCCACGTCTACTTACAGGAATTCACTTTTTTTCTTTCGTCCTTGTTTACATATCAAACTATCCAGTCGCTGAAACAGATTCATGTAAAATTTAGCATCTTAACGCCGCTTGACCTTGTTAAGAGAAATATATATCACATCAATGGCTGAAACGAAACACGAATGCCAACTTCCTTCTGCTATTTTATATAATCTCAATTTATAACGAAAGGGAACCCCTTGGTGTATCCGTTGTTCAGATCAAACTGATTAAACCCTCGTAATCACGAAAATATATCTTATTTCAAGTTTACATATTTTCTTCATATAACAAACTTTTAGATAAACTTCAGACCACACAAACTAAATTCTTATTATTAGGGCCATGCATTTACTGTCTCATTGTACTAATTACGAATTCAAACTATTCATTTTTGAATCATCAGATCTGTAATCATAGAGATAGAATCATAAATTTATCATTAACTCAAAATCGTCTGTTGTAATAATTTACAAAGATTTCAACATATCCTGAAGATAGTGACGCCAATGAATTGGACCTAACTATGTACAGTATAATTATTTCATCGTTTATGGTAGCATATATCAAAGTTTCGATCGTCACAGTTGAGCATAGAAAGAAAAATACGTTTATCGTAAAAAAAAATGTTTCATATATTCAAATTTTTCTTCCTTTATTGTATTTGATTCATTGAGAAATTATGAAGTAAAACGCATATTTTTTATCATTTGGCCTATTTGCACTTCATACTTTATATTTACGGGCCAGATAATGTAAATTTATTTCCTTCGTCACGTTCAGCCTGTATACATCACATCCTGCTCAGCGTCCGTTCTGACAAATCACGTTCCTGTCACGTGATATATCATCAGTAACAACATCCAAACCATGTTTATATCAGTGCATATAACTTATGCAAAATTATGACATTTTCATTCAAGTATCGGGGTAATTTTGAAAGATGATTCAGGATAATGGTCTCATTTGATATGCTTGGTCCATTCAGAAAATTTAATCGTAATCGCTGTCATTATGCATAGCCCTCGTACACACCGGGTCAGAATCTCAAGTGCTCCTGTCTGAACTACGTACATGTATATGTAGAGTTTATTATTTTGAAACTGAAAAAAAAACCTTTCTTTTCACATTTTTTTAAAATTGATTTCTTTTATTTTCAAAATGATAATAAGATGGTATACTCAAAAGCAATCATGATTTTTCACTAAGAGTTTTCGAGTAAAGAGGGTAAAATAGTTTGAAATAAGTATTATCTTAAAGAAAAGTTTGGCATAAATAAAACAAAATAGCGACTCAACAAATAACACAAATCGTTATATAATTATGCTATTATTATGAATGTTCTTTTCTCATCTGAATTCATTCCGTTTAATATCTAGATATCTTTTCGGTCAAAGCTATCAATTCACGAAACAAGTGACTTTTCGATTTATACGTACCTGAATTCTTATCTTTTTTTATCAAAAATACGAGGAAAAATCTTTATCAAAAGGATCCGTAATATCTAATAATCCTTTTCTGAAGTCACAAGCGTAAAACAGAAAAAATAAACCAACAATGTATACACAGGAAGTAAGAACTTACGACAACCAGAAGCTGACACCGGAAGTGGGGCTTCGTCACGAGCGACCTAACCTATGATAGCTGGATCACATCACTCTTAGCTAGAAGGAACATTGTCAACAGGGAGTGGACAAAATAACAAGAAATAGTTGGTCCGTATAATCCGGAATGAGGATGTGTCCTAGCTATTCCCTCTTTTCCGTATCTGTTGAACCAAGCACTTAGAACAGACATTTCCCCCAAGAATACTTCAAAGATGCTTCTATCTTTTGGCGCTATCCATAACAGACGTTCTGTACGTACACAGTACTGAGCACATTTGACAATAAGCATATCAAAGGACGATTTACGAGGAAGAGCAGTAATAAATTTATGCAGTTACAAAGCAAAACCGACGAGTATCTGGATACGATTTGGGACATCATACTTTTACATATACCTTGACAAAGCAGCATTTTGACTTTATCCGGATTACATGTCCTAAGGCCTCCCTCTTAATCGATGTCAATAGCTGATTTCATGCTTGTGAGTGATCTTCAGTTGATTAATCGATAATACGAACAAAAACAATCAGAAATTTTAAACAAGATTCTAACATCAATTTTCAAAATATTCATTCTCGTTAACGTGTTGTGACAAATGGTTACATGAATATTTACAGTATGGGTAATTCTTGCAATATAAAACTCGTTGTTGATTATATAAAACGAACACTCCCTTATCACTGGTGTCCAATGATAACAAATTATATTCTAGTCTCTGCTTTCAAACAGCAATGAGAAGCAGTTCAACTAGACGCACAGGTACATTGATCAATAATCCAACCAATCAGGATTACCTATATAATTAGCGCCATCTATCTCAGCGAACTGAAAATCAAAGCAACAACTGAGAGGGCACTTCAAACTCCTACTTACTATCGATCGGTGACAACGATCATTTGAACACCTCTTTTTATGAGTCGACAAACGTGAAGATTCTAATTTTACCATCACCAACTTTCCCTTCATATGCAGCAACATTCCCTCATTGTCTGTGTATGGCTTACTAGTATTCATTTCACAACTAATATGCTATGCAAGAGCATGTTCTAAGTATGAAAACTTAATGTTGCGGACAAAGATGATCGCCAGTAAGCTGCTTGTTCAAGGCTATTTAGGGAAATCGCTGAAGATGCCACTGAGGAAGTGTTATGGTCGCTTCAAAGAACTTGGTGGTCATTTCTAAGACATTAATTTGCATATAAAGGATGATGAAGGACATTCTTGAGAACGACCTTTCCATTGACCGTCTTTTATACCTATCTAGACGTATATGTATATTTGGCATTAGAGGCGGGTGTTGCATACAGTCAAAGGACGCTTACTCCTCTAATGGAGACTAATACAATTATGCCATATTCCCGATCTACGATTGGTACTTCTTCTATGGTATACCTTTCTGCTTATGCAAACGTCAATTTGAAATGCTACTTCACCAGGAGACGCTGACATTCCCCGGGCACCTGGCCTCACGTCAGAATGTTGTTCATTCTGGGTTTCGTAACCGTTCCGATGAGAATTCTCACGATTTGGCCTTGCCTTCTCGACTTTGAGACCGAATAATTGTTACGTACTTCTTTGATGTTTATTCCAATAAAGGAGGATCATTTTCAGAACCATTTCTTTTGAGAACAGAAGCGAAAGTCTGTTATTAACTCCTTTCTTGTATGCAAGACCATACAACAGACAAATTCGTAAAATACCACTGTTCATTTACACAAAACATTCAAACCATGAGGGCCTATATTCCGAATAAAGAGATAACAAATGAGTTAAAGAAGATCCTGACGATAATCTCAACAACACTCACAATAGAGCACCAAATTAAGCATTGACGGACCTATAGCAAGCTAGAGGTGGGACAAGGTGTCCGGGAGGAGTAAGCATCCCTTGTTGGCTAGCCGCACCCGCCGTCGATGTTCATGCAGGAAAATGAAAACAATATATAAAATTCATGCATTGTCTTAGGTTATGTCTATATAGAAGGACGACTCCAAGCTTGTCGACGTTATAGTGATCACACACATGAGACAAAATAAGGGAACACAGAAACAGTGACAACGATATCAATTGCATCACATCATGTGCAAGAGTAATACCCAAAAGTCCTTTTCTTAAATAGAATTTATTGTAGATGTTAGAATTTATTATTGCGGCACTGCACGAATTCATCGTATTGAATCTTGGAAAGCAGATTTTGCTCTCTCTTTATCTTCTTTAATGTGATCTTTTTAATGCTTCAATAGAAAAGCCTTTGAGTTGTTGCTTAGTCTATTAGTTGGGATGGTATTCGTTGTCTCTAACTTTTTGTTGGTGTGGTAGCTGTGTATACGTTGTTAATTGCTATATATTTGTTTATGAGTAGCAGGTCCTCCTTGTTCATGTCATGTCCTGGCTGCAAATTTATCTATTCTTACGTAGATGATGCTATTGAATTTGAAGACAAATTAAAACATTTGTCACTATATCCAGCTTCTACACTATTTAAAATTTTGGCAAGCCATGGCAATGTCAATTTATTTCAATTTTGTTCATATTGTACATATAGCATCCACAGAAAACAACTTCGAAATCGATTCCAATTTCCATGCAGTCAGAATATATTTTGAAACTTCTGTTACGACAGCAGCTATTTGCTTTATTTGTAATTATTTGAGCTCAAATTATTATTTTCGTTGGATCCACCTACAATATAATCATTTTTTTAATACTTATTTTGTCTTTGTTCCTTTTTATCGTCTCCAGCGTGTTTGTAATATTGTGATCGCTGCGACATCGCCATGTTGGGGATCTCCTCCTTGTGTTGAAGACATCTATCATTTGTTCCATTTGGTGAGTGTAACTGCTGATGGATCAGGAGTCCCCGAGGGCACATGTAGCCAAGTTTGACCAACTTCGGTTGATCGTTTCTTCAACGCATTCGAAAGTTCCTGTTATCAAAATTTCTTCAAATTCCTGAAACGTGGGTCCTGTAGCATCATATCCATTCCATCCTGCTACGTCTTTCGGTACCTTTCTTGGCCATAATCGATATCATAAAAGTTAACGTCTTTTATACTGAGGATATGATCCTAATGTCACCAGACGGACACTTAGCTTAGTTTAATTTAGTTTAAACAATATTTTATTCAAAAGATTTGAAAAGAATTGGACAACAGGCAGGGCCTATTTAAGTCCTCTCCCGACACTCAGCTTGGTACTCGACCAATCTACAGTCTTGTACCAGCGCATTCTTGAGACTTGCAATCTGATTGACTGTGACGACGGGACTCCATGACGGGCTCTGTCCAAACCTCTTTAGAGAAGACAGGGCCCCGACCACCTGTCCTCTCGGAATGTCGGTCGGACTCCTCGGGTGATAACATACATGAGCTCGCGTCGACAGTGCACGGATTGTATTACGTACGCCCTCTTTTTATATCCATTTACATATTCATATGTGTTGCTTGTGCGCCTGTGTTTTGCGGTCTTGTTTTTGTGTGGTCATCTAACAGTGATGAGGTTGTTTTACACCACAATTGTACGTTCTTCGAGGCCTCAGGGTAATTGGAGAAGTGAGAGGGTTGTGCGCACGTAATCCAGGAAAACCACACCATTTGCTACTTGTGTGGCCTATTATTACCCACTGGTCTCGTTGGTTTATATGTAGTCTTTTGTATTTGATGTTTATATGTCGTAAGTCTCTTTTTCGTCTCTTGTTATGCTCGTCTTTGTGTTTTCTCATCGGTGATTTGGTGTTTTGCTGTTGGTGCTGCAACAGGGTGTTGTTGGAGATCCCCTCTCTTCTATAAAATCTTCCACACTCTTTGGCCATACGTATTACAGTGTTTAGATTGAGGATCATTGACAAGGATTAAGTTCCCGACCCGTGCATGCCTGGTCCATGCTGCAAAATCTGTTCTTAAATGATGCTTTTGAAATTGAAGACGTTTAATATACCGGTATATTCCAAAATATATGCATGGAATTAGTTTTGAGGTTGTGTGCTGTCGATGAAATACAATTACCATGCATGTTACGCATTTAGATATGAAAAAGAATGTGACTTTTGCATAGCTTGCAAAAATTCTCAATATTATGAGAAACTAGATAAACTGAACACTGAAGATTTGTGACTTTCAACTCAGAAGAGTTAAAGAAGATCCTGACGATAATTTCAACAACACTCACAATAGAGCACCAACTTGAGCATCGACGGACCCATTGCAAGCTAGAGGTGGGACCAGGTACCCGGGAGGAGTAACCATGTAAGATACAATGGACATAAACTACAGCCACACATCAAAGCAGTTAGAGACTACATGTATATAAAAATACTCCTACACAATAGAATATAATACAACGCAAAGACTTTTTACCGAAGCACGTAATTCCGATACATGTAACCAAACCATTTGCTACTGGCGTCGCGGATGACAGTCCTAAGTTGACAACGATTGCCCATTACGTGTACATGTAGTCTTTAAACTGTGTAAAAAATTTTCTAGGATGTCGTATCTCTTTTTACGTCTCTTGCTGTGCTTGTCTTCTCTGTGTTTTTGCATCAGGTGTTTTGCTGTTGTTACTGCGTCAGAGTCTTGTTAGAGATTCCCTTTAAAATGAACATTCTCTATTTATTGATATTGAAATTTCCACATCAAAGAGTGTGTGTTCCAATGCCTGTCGAGGTAATACACTCCAAAACATAACCTGAAGAAAGAGCAAAATATTTTATTGCTACGTCCTTGTATCATATGCATTGCAGTATTTGCAATTGAGATCAGCAAATAACAACGGAAATTCCAAGAAAAGTCTACTTCAGCAGTATTCGTATGACTAATGTGAATAACAAAGCTTTTCCTTCCCTATACATGCACGTGCTAGGATTAAAACAAAAAAAAATAATTCTTAGAAAAAGACGAACTTCCCTTTCGTTTTTTTTAACGAAATCATTTTGATATTTTAAAGAAGGAACCTCCTACGCTTTCAGAATGACCTTTGTCAATAAGAACATTTTTAAAAGTGTTCCAACACGTTGAGTCTTGAATGAAATTTCAACCAATTTTAATGCACCATACACGTATTTCGGATAATGTCAGTAAATCACTTTGTCTGGTCCATGTTGCCAATTTATCTGTTCTTAAATGATGCTATTCAGTATGAAGACGTTTACATTTAAGCCAACGTGATTGTCAGACACAGCCAAATGTATTTCAGTAGCGCCCTCTAGTTTTATTTTGTGCATTTATTTTGCAAAGAACGGGCGGCTCTAAATTTTGTGTAGGGTCGATTCAATAGCATCATTAAATAGAGCATTGGAGGTATGGTGCTAGGATGTTAAGCTCTTTCAATTTCGATGATATTTTAGTATGAAATAACAAGTTTCCAAAATAGCAAAGTAATGTATGATGTCAAATTGATAAAGGGCTAGAACAAAGCTTCTTTCAGGCTACGGAGATGGAAAGTACACTTGAGACATTCAATCGCGGGAGCATGTTTAACCGCCCCAAACTGCAACAGAAAAAAAGTGAAGATAATAAGAAAATTGAAGTTTTCCAGCTCGTTCGACTACTTGTCTCTTCGATCCTTCGAATCGACATATTCGAAGTGAAATTGAATAGATGTTTTAAACATAAACACTCTTAACATTATCTGGCCACATGGTTTTCGTCAAATTCGAAAATAGAGCATTGGAACCAGCCATGCAAGTTACAGCTATTCACATTTGAAACGAAGTAATGAAAGCTTCTTGCTATATCGAGGCTTTTCTTTCACCTCTCAGTTAGATGGATTTTTTTATTCATACACCAGTTTAAGTCTATGAATGCCTCTGTGTATCCAAAGGAGCTGATAAGATAAGGCGTAAAATCTGCCCTGCAAAAGTGGAATTTTCAGAATGTGAACTTCAAAAAAATTCTTTTACAAAATTGATGCCAGTTCTTGGTTTCATCATAATCAGCAGTTGCATAAGATTTATCATGCATAGTTTTCCTAAATTTTGGGGCAAAATATGTCTTTTTTGTATAGAAACCAATGGAAAATGGAAAAGTTTTTTAAAACATTAGTAGTATTAGTGTCACTCCAATCACACAAAAGAAATGCACTTTAGTGCATTTCAATTGTGTTTATCGTATATTCATTTGTTTAATTTGACAGCTCAATTGATGGATGGGGTGTAGGTGTCCTTAAGATTAAAAGAGAGCGGCATGACTTTTGTTGTAGAGTATAATAGGTCCTTAAGATCAAAGGAACATTTGAATGGTGATACGTGTGTAAATGCAATCGAGTTGGTACACGTCATGACCATTATGTAAGTAATACGAATGGTATTGAAAATGACGGCCACCCGTGCAAAGAGACGCGGTGGCAATGACCCTGATATTTAAATGTCCTCGTGTATGTGCAACGATGCGACGTAAACCTGAATGGGGAGTCATTTTGAATGACATTGACGACTGAAATGGCCTTGGTTTGGAATTACATAGATCGCCTGTGAAGTGGATGGGAAAAATACTACGAAATGCGAGGTGCCCCTCCCTTCCCTTCATGTGTTTAGGGTGGGATAACTTTTATTGAGATATCATCTTTGTAAGGTAAAAAAGGAGAAATTACGTAAACTATGCGAATAAATAGGAGCTTTCAGTTTCTACCTATGTTGAACTTATTTAAACCCATAACAATTATTAAATTCCCTCCATGCTCATATACCGCGAAACAATTTTTTAAAGATTAAAGGTACACGTTAGCACAGGTTGAAACCCAATCTCCGTTCATACCCACGTACCGTGAAACCCCCACACTGTAATAGATGTCTAAAGATTAAAGTATCGTGTTAGAACAGGCTAAAATAGCAAATTTAAAGTACAAATGGTGACATCAATGAATTATAGTTGTAATTGTCCACCGTTTCTGTTAGATAACAAAGTAATATATTTCTTTGTGACTTGAAAGTAAAATTTCTACATCGTTACACCATTCATTCAACAAGGTGAACCAATTTACATACTTCTTGATTCATGTTTAAATATCAATCAGCTAGATTTTGTACATGACAGTCTCTGCATTATCATGGCTTGTCCTGGATAGTATACCTGATAAGGATACGGTTACTTATCTTTGTGTGGAGGTTTTTTAATCATCGTTGTAGAATCATTTCAATTCCCATAATAACAATTTGGTGTAATTCAAGTTCAAGATTTCGCAATTCACCTTGTTTAATGAACCGCATAGATGGTTTTGTGACTATTACTTTAAAGAGATGATAGCTTAACGTTTCACCGATTACGCATTCAGTTGAAACTGTATCATATTGACTGAGTATTTTCATTACCATAGCAACCTAATTTCATAACAAAATCTTTGATTGGTTCAAGTATTAAACAATGTATATTATAATGTTTGAAGTTACATTTGAAATTCATTTTAAGAGAGACGCACAGAAGGAAACGTACTCTCAAAGCCATGAAGGCATTTCAGTGTAATAGATGTAAATGTACAGTGTACGGGTATAATAACTTCATACGCCATCAGAATTTACACAGACAAGCAAATCAAAGTCAACAATGTCAATCAAGGTATTTTGTACAGAACAAATTATATCTGAATGTATTGAATTTAAATCCCTTTCGCTTTGTTCTTTTGATATTATCTGTTTAATTAGTTTATCCGTGTGTACGAGTTCAGAATTTAAAGGACTCACGAAATATTACTTGCAAGTCCCAACATGTTAATATTGTCTTTTTTAAAATGAACAGTGTGACAAAAACGTTTACATAGTCAAAGGACTAATCAACTTGTGTTTAATGAAGAATTCTTAAAACTTTTCAACGTCTGTATCTGTGATGAATTAAAAAGTATGATTTTTTCAGACCTCAAATGGACCCCGCGCGTCTTTTATTCAAAGAAATAGAAGAAGCAGAATGGGGTGCTACGTCAACTTTGAACATTGCTGACAATATACTTGATGATATCCAGAATGTAAGGTAAGGCAGACATGTAAAATGATATCAAATTGAAAATAAAATGGAATAAACTAATAAAAAGATAGTATATCCGGTGTGAAATTTAAACGTTAATGTAAATCATACTGTTAGGAATTTCTGTGACGCGCTGGTTTAAGTTTTAGAAGGACAACAGAGTTATCTTTCGTTGTATATTTAGAATGATTTTGTGAAACTCGGGTTGTTTCTGAAATCAAATTCATTAGTAAATATATTCGATAGAAAGATGAAATAAACGTGACAATAAGGTATTGAAGAGTTTGACATGATTACTCTCTAATGTACTCTCTAAAAATGAGTAATTAAATTACAATACTTTTTATTACATGTCTAGTGATACCGTGAAACTCAAAAGATTGTTTTCTTGAGTCTTTCATGTTTCGGTAAATGTAATCCACATCGTCTTCCTTTGTATATATATAAATAAAATCAATCATTATTGTAATGAAAAATAATTTAGTCTGGTAATTGTTAAGGACAAACAGTCTATACAAATACATTTCAAAACCCATTGAAATTTTTCACAGAGTCGTAGAACATGCATTATATGACGATATAGAGACAATGGAATGGGAACAACCCTATGACAATGTTGCCGACACAATTTTGGATCAAGCGTCCAACAGTGGGTCTGCTTTGCAATCTCTGAATGATTTTTATGATATACTAGAATCGTCCTTTCACGATTACGATTCACTCGGAAAAGACGTGGACGTCATACCAATTTTTGATATATCGGAGTATGGCAACGTCTCCCTCCAAGATGGTGGCGCGCTACTGAATGGCGTCCAAGCAGAAACCCTAGTCGGTGGTGGCACGAAGAATTACGAAATAAAGCTGATTAAAGAAAAGGAATTAAAAAAGATGGGTGTCAAAGACATCAATTACGAACTAACTTTCAAACCGAATATGTTTCAACAAGATAAAAAATTAAGAGATGTCTTAGGTATCTTAAAAGATGCTTTTGGAAATATGATTCAAAGGGTGAAAAAAGATCTACAGCCAGATGACATCATGAGAGCCGCCATTCACAACGATGCTCTCGACACACCCATCTTTATACCCTTGAAGCCGATGCAGGAATTTTCACCCGAAATGATGATGGATGTTATCGTCAACGTCTTGAATAGCCAAGAGGATATCCCTTTCGATTCCTCAACTCGAGTTGACATCGGGGCCATCCAGTATCCTCGTGGCGGTCATAGACATAAAATCAGCAACATACAACGATCGCTGAAGAACAAAACTTCAGTCGTTGAAATCCAAAACAACGACAATTTGTGTCTGCTGAGAGCCGTCACAGTGGCCTATGCCTCCACTTGTAAACGTTCTGATGATGAAATACACAGATTTAAGGAAAGTCATCCCACCATCACAGAGAAGCAGATGTTACTGGAGTACGGCATGTGCTCTAATTTATGTTACCGACGAATTAAATTAAATAATCATGGTATACAAGACGACATCACACATCATTTGGTGTATCGGTTGAACATTGAAGGGAACAACCCCTTGACCTATCAGATCATTCCACGACTTGAAAATACATTCAATGTCAATATTTATGTCGTTTCTTCGAACCTAGGGAATTCGTTTTCTTACGTGAGTTCGAGTTCAGACACGGAGCGAACAAAAATTTTTGTGTACCACGTTAGAGAAGATGATCTTGATCATTTTCACGCCATCACTAAAATCACAGGGTTTTTCGGTCAGTCCTACTTTTGCACCTCTTGTTTAAAGCCCTATTCGAACAGAGAGAATCATTCCTGTTTGACACATTGTAACGTGTGTTTGTCGAACCAGTGTATCAAAGAACGAGATACAACATGTCCAGATTGCAATCGCACATGTCGGTCTGTGACATGTTTTAATAGACACAAAACGATTTCGGACAAGGGCAGCATGCCTTGTCAATTCTTCTATAAATGTCCTGCGTGTCACAAAACGTTCGAAACGAAAAAGTTGACACCTAAAGACCACAAATGTGGTTACTACACGTGTAAATCGTGTCAGCAATACGTGGCACCTGATCATATATGTTACTCAAGATCAGTATCCGAGATGGCGGTCGAGGATCGTAAATACATATTTGCCGATATCGAGGCATCGCAGAGGGACGAAATTGTTCAATGTTATTGGGGATACGCTCCTTCCAGAAATAACACGTGTTCTGAGTGTCAATATGATCGAATCTTTTGTCAGAAGTGTGTCACGTGTAAGTATTGTTTGCAAGCAGAATGTGGTATGGGTTCGCCATGCTCTTTCAAATACTCGCCACAACCAATAGAGCATTGTCAAGAATGCACATTTATTCGTAATAAATGTAAGGCGTGTCAGACATGTCAGAACTGTCTGAAATCTTCGTGTGGTCAAAAACGTCATACAGTAGTCTTAGCCGTCTGTCAGACGGCTTGTTCTAAATGCGAGGATAAACCCCTGAACTCCCAAAGCAAATGCAAATACTGTGGCAGTCGCTGTTCGAGGTGTTCACAGAGAGATGGCAAAACTAAGCAGTTTGTGTCATCTCCTTGTGCACACAGTTGCGGTTATCGGGAACTGGTTTTTCGCACATTGTACGACTTAGGATCGTGGATCTTTCACGACAATCACAAGGGATTCACCGTCATGTTTCATAACTTGTCTTATGACGGTCAGTTTCTCATGCAGTATCTGCTCTCGCAATCGATGCGACCATCTTTCGTCATTTACCGCGGAAGTAAAATTCAAATGTTCAACGTACAAAGTTTACAAATCAGGGTCATAGATTCATTCAATTTTTTACCCATGGCCTTAGCCAAATTACCCAAAGCATTTCAGCTCGACACACTTGCCAAAGGATATTTCCCACATTTTTTCACGCGTCGAGAACATTTGAATTACGTAGGACCCTATCCGCCCGTCCAATTCTACGGTCCGGATGGCATGTCCCTTGATGACAGAAGTAGATTCTTGGAATGGTATCAGAACAAGGTCACATCCGGGGAACTATTTGATTTTCAAAAAGAAATGATCAAGTACTGCAAAAGCGACGTCGACATCTTGCGTCGCGCATGCCTGAAATTTAAAAACTTGTTGAATGACGCGACCGGAAGTGACGGGGGATTGAAAATTGACGCGTTTGCTTCCTGTACTATAGCTTCCCTGTGCATGGAAGTTTTCAAAAAGAAATTTCTGCGCGAAGAATGGAGAGTACTTGTTGGTTCTCCTATTGCGGACAATGAGTCTAGAAACAATGCCACTAAACATGTTGATGACAAAGAGGAATGGCTCAATGCTTTCAAACTGAACGGTCAAATGAAAGTCTTTCATCATGGTTGCTGGAAAAACGCGAGCATTTTCGAGCGTCAAACCGGACTGAAAATAAAGAAGTCTTTGTTTGTCCGATCTCCCATCGCCAGGCCGCCCCCTAATGGGTACGTCTCGCAAGTCAAATTCAGTAAGAAATCGATACAGTGGCTAGAATGGCTCATGCACCGCGCAAGTGTCAAAGGTCAGATCTTAAACATTCAGCACGCCCTTAACGGAAGGGGAGAGTACAAAGTACCCGGTACCAGATATTCGCTGGACGGGTTCGTAGCACCCGAAGCCGATCGCCCTCAAGCCATAGCTTATGAATTCAATGGTTGTAAGTATCACGGATGTCCAACCTGCTACAAAAACAAAGACGATGTTCTTAATCCTAATACGGGAGCAACGGCCTCTGAACTATTTGCTCTCACCCTGATCAAAGAAGCCAAACTTCGCGAAATGGGATTCAAGGTCGTTAAAATCTGGGAATGTCAGTTTGATTCTCAATGCCAGAAAAATGGCAACCTCCGATCCTTTATCGAATCTTTAGACCTCGAAGATCGCTTAGATCCTCGCGAAAGTCTCATGGGTGGGCGTACAAACGGCTCGGTCTTATTTAAGAGGGCCAATACTGGATCTAAAATCAAATACGTGGACTTTACCAGTTTGTACCCCTTTATCAACAAGAATGCAAAATATCCGCTTTATCACCCTGAGATCATCACCGGTAATGTCACGGACATCTCGTCGTACTTTGGTATTGTTAAAGTCAAGATTTTACCCCCACGTGGTCTGTTTCATCCGGTCTTGGGCTATAAGACGGGTGGAAAATTGACATTTCCGCTGTGCCGTAACTGTGTAGAGAAACAACAGCAGACCCCTTGCCGATGCTCCGAAGCAGATCGTTCGTTTGTGGGGACCTACTGCACGCCGGAAATTGAAAAGGCGATCGAGAAGGGATATAAGATTCTCAAAATTTACGAGATCTACCACTGGCCCGAAACAACCCAGTACGATCCGACCACCAAGACTGGGGGTCTCTTTGTTGAGTACATCAACATGTTTTTGAAGATCAAACAGGAAGCCAGCGGTCGTCCGGAATGGGTCAAAACGGAGGCCGATCTCGAAAAGTACATTGAATCGTACGAGAAAAGAGAGGGCATCCGTCTAGACCCCCAAAACGTCGAATTGAACTTAGGGTTGAGGAGTTTGGCCAAACTGCTCTTAAACAGTTTTAGGGGTAAATTTGGTCAGAGGATGAACTTGACAAAGACTCAATTCATCCATGACACCGAAGCCCATAAACTGTTCGGTCAAATGGCCGATCCAACGGTAGAACTGGTCGATTTTAACATCGTGAACGACGAGACTCTTATGTTATCGACCAAACGAACGTCGGAGGACGTTTGTGACCCCGGTCACACCAACGTGTTTTTGGCTAGTTTTACGACATGTTGGGCTAGACTCAAATTGTATGAGTTACTAGACATGTTACAGACTCGAGCCCTTTACTGGGATACCGACTCCGTCATCTATTTATCACTTCCGGGAGAACCCGAACCCCCAACGGGAGATTACTTGGGTGAATTGACTGATGAACTCGGCGGTTCAGATACGTGGATAGAGTCTTTGGTTGTTTGTGGTCCCAAAAATTACGCTTACAAAACCAATAAAGGCAAAGAGGTGTGCAAAGTAAAAGGATTTTCTCTCAATTATGGTAATTCTCAAGTTTTAAACTTCGCAAGCATGCAAGATGCGATGTTCAATCGCCAGGATCCCATGTCTGGATTCTACTCACTTAAGAATCCGAGCAAGATTTGCAGACAAAAAGTAACTAGTGAGTTATATTCACAGGAAGAAATGAAGCATTACGCTTGTGTATATACAAAGCGAGTTGTCTTGCAAAATCTAACAACAATTCCCTATGGATATTAAAATATAAAAACAACTTATGTAAAATTGTATATACTTTATTGATCATATACACACCAATTGACAAAATATGCTATTGTATAAAGAGTGATGTGATTGTAGTTTTAAAAAAATGTATTCATAGATTGATGATTTAATGTCAATGGTAATAAATGTTCAAAATGAAATCCACTTTGCTTTTCTTTTCTTTGACGGCGGAGTATTTTTTAGTCCCGGTGGAGAAGCACTCCTCTTCCGTTTCCCAACGAAAATCATTCCTCTTCCGTCTTGGTTCGTCATCACGGGGGCTGACTCTTTTGATGACAATGGTAAATCTGTCTGTACACATTGATCTGAAGTTTCAGCTGTCTTCTCCTCCTGATTCTTCTTCTTCATTTGATCGTAAGTCGTTTTTTTGACGAGAAGATATTCGTCTGCCATGGCCTTGAAAGTGGGGTTTTAGTAGGAGAGGAATAATGTCACTGTTTCTTTGGAGTAATCTTTTGGCAGAGATGTTATTCACTTGGCGGTCACTGAGCAACTGAACAATTTTCTTAAAGGCTTTCAGTTTTATCTTATAATAATTGCTTATGGGGATTTGTCCCATGTAAATATTGATAGTTATTTCTCTGAAGGCATTCATCTGTTCATCCGTGGCAATGTTTATCAATTGCTGTCTTTGTTTCTTATCCGTGTGTAATAATAATTCGAGAAAAAAAGCTTGAC
The DNA here is from genome assembly GCA_028142955.1 of Pinctada fucata. NCBI lineage: Eukaryota > Metazoa > Mollusca > Bivalvia > Pterioida > Pteriidae > Pinctada > Pinctada fucata. The sequence continues at coordinate 28,985,536 of AP027107.1, read as the reverse complement.
GTCTTACTCTCTCGGACATCTTCGGACAAATGACTTGAATTGTAAAACATCCTTCTTTTATATCATTTCGGTAAATACACGACGGTATCACCATCTTCAGGTAGGATGTTGGTTCTCAAACGTCTGTCTTCCGGGCAGGTGTTGCTCAAGTCCACCAGTATGTAACCGTACGGACGAGAAACCGCTTTGGTGTAAGCATTCATCCAAAATTTTGACCTCCCCGTAAAGACTTGACTTCCGAAGGTAATGATTTGTCTGTTATCTCTGACATTCTTGAAGAGTATCAATGCTTGACAATTAAGCAAAATACTCTTGGCATAAACACCAGGTGGGTACAGATTTTGAGATAGTAGAAATACCGTGATTTTCAAGTGTGAAATCATGGTCTGGAAGAGATGTAAAGCATCGGCACTTCTGGTTGCCAAATGAATCATATCGTCTAAGACCAACAAGAGATGCTCTGTCCCCTCGGCCCATTGCTTTATATCCTCTTTCGTCGGTAGACCTTGATACGTCTTGAAATTAGACAGGCTTCTCTCCATATCTTCCATGATGTTTTGTTCTTCTAAGTAACAATATACTATTTGCGTGGGTTCTTTTTCAAACATGTCGGAACCATTTTTTAAGATATTCCATGCAAGATGAGTCTTACCACTCATTGTCCCACCAATCAAGGCCAGTGAAAACGGAAATTTAAACTTCATGTCTTCACTCTTTGACGTTCTGTTTTGAACTGATCTTGGGACTTGAAAACAATATTATTAAAAGAAAACAAACAATCACATCTTTCATTTGCTATTTATTCCAATACCTCATGACAAAACAATACAAGTTATTGAATGCACAGATTTTGATCTACAATATCATTAAAGATTATTTAAGGAAAAGGTATTGATTAGGTACTCCAGGAAGTCATCATTCCTATCGCTCAGTTGGTTCAAAATGTTCTCCATCGAATATCCCTTCGTCCGCATTAAGAGATAAAACAGCACGTGATATCCACAGGTTGTTGCCGAGGAGGGTTGAACCTGAATGTTATTGTATGTACAGGATAGGGAATTCCGATCGATGAAATTTCTCAGGTCATTGTCGTAATAGTCGGGTGGGCGACCAAAACTGTCGTAAAATTCGCTTTCCGTAGGACTTAGAAACCAGAAGGCTATCCAGTGGCTGCCTAACTCTTGATGGGGGTCCGTATTGGCTATGAAAGCCGCTGGGAAACGTCCAACATGAAGCGGAAGTGTATCCGAAGCAAAGACACCCCGAAAGACCTGCTTAAGGTCTGGTAAAGTTTTCACGATATCTTGAATCTGTTGACCATTCATCCCAATCGAATTTCTCTGGATTGATCTACAATGATCAATCCTGGATACTCGCAAAATGCTATAGCACTGATGGTCGAGGTGGTCGCTTGACTAAAACGAGCATAAATACCGACGTTAGCCTGGTGCACGAGGTTTATATAGTCCTCACCCAAGTCGGAGGGATCTATCTCGAAAGCATAGATGGCGAAGCCATTTCCAAACTTTTCGCGGTTTATGATGAGACTTTCGTCACGTTGCCATTTCTCTACCGCCTGGTACAAATTACAGAGAGGCGTGACGTAGTTGCTGTTGTTTCCAAAATCCATTTTCAGTGGACGAATCGGTAGCGATTCGCCATTGATGCTGAGAACAATCTCCGACAAGTTGAAGTGCTCGAAATTGTACGGGTTGTGTCCGTAATTTCCATTCACGGCAGACTGCTTGACAAAGGTAACGTACATCTTGGAAGGCCGTTTCCCGTTCCAAACGTCATCCCAGTAAAACTCGCTAGTCTTTTCGGAAATGGTGGTCATCTTGACGTCTGTTTTGGTGTAGTTGTAGCAGACCGGCATTTTTGCAATTGTTTGGGCGTGATTTAACAGAACGGCACTGTCGACTCGTACTTTGCAAGCCTTGAAGACGGCATCAAGAATGGTTACTTTGTAGGACGGTGACGACTCCTCGCTGGTGAGAACAAATTCGCTTCTAGTTCGAAATAATCGGAGTTGCAGGTCGATACCGTTGATGAGATATCTCTTGAGATTGAAGCAGTCGACGTACAAAGGACCTTCCATGTCGAACTCCCTGGATTCTTTCGTGTAAGGATAGCGACTCCTCAATGACCTACTGGTGCCTGCTGCCGGGTCTGGATCACCGATACCTTCTCCCTCCGGCCAATAGAGCTGTGTCTGCAGTTGTGATGAAGAGGCGTCTATGCCATTGGTTAACAGAACTTTTAGGTATGCTTTCCAAGGATAATAGTTTGCATTTTGTGAAACGCATTTGCCGTTCATATAGACGTCGATTTGAGAAAACAGCGACTGGAGAGGTAGATTTATGGTACCGGTCTTTTCAGATGCCGTCAGAGCAGTACCGTCGCTTTTAGTAATCTTGGCCTTGATGTACAACCGACATCTCCGCAAATCCATGTACTCGCTTCCGCTGGAAGGTATTGCAAACTCCAGAGGTGCCGTCGCCGTATCGAATGAAGATATTGGACGTATTTCGGAGTAATACATTTTTTGAACTGCCACTTGGTTGGGAGGGTCAGAGAAAAGTTGTAAATCTTCTGGTTCCTGTACGTTCGTGTTCAAATCGCTGATAAATGCCATTGCTCTTTTAAAAGATGGGACCTCCTGGTAAAAGTTGAGTCCTTTTTGTTTTGTTTCTTTCAGAAGACTTCTGAGATTTCTGTTTTGACGCTTTCTTTTGCTTTTTCAGCGACTTTTTAAGAGATTTTAATTGTTTACGCCCTTGCTTCTTCTTCTGCTGAACACGTCCTTTCACCTTGGAAGTCTTACGACGACTGACAGGTTTTACTCCGGACTTTGTTTTTATAGGCTTCTTGAGAGGCATATGGGGTTCGTCGTTCCGCATGGATTCCTTTAAATCTGACATTGCTCTCTCTTGTTCTGCTGCTACGGGAGTCACTTGTTGAAATATTGGCGAAGATACGGAATGTACTTTTACGGGTATCATGCGCGCTTTTTTCTTGAAAATTAATCCTCCTCCTCCTCTCTGGGATTTGCGACGTATCATGGGTATGAATTGTTGTTCTTTGCGGTTCCGGTAGTAAAGCTCCCATAATGCGGGATTTGAGATGTAGGTAGAACCAGGCATATTCTTAGAATTTTCTTAGGACAAGTGTCACCGTCAACTCTCCGATCAAGAATGACGCATCTTTTCCTTTGTCGTCCTTTATATAGATGTGAACTTCTCTCAAATCATTGAACCGTAACGGAATTCGATACGGCCGTAGAAAGATTGTATTGTCCGATTCTTTGAAGTACACCCGTCTCAGTAACGGTTGAAGCTGATCTCCCACGATACTGTCGTCACAAAGTGAGCAATATACGTACACTTCGTTTTTACTCGATTTGGTAACAATATCTATGCCCAGTTCAGCTAGTTCTACCGACCAATTCCCTTTCAAAGGAAGGGATCTAGGGAGTCTGACTCTGAAATCCCAGGCTTTGTTATCGGGATATAATGACTCGCTGTCCGTCGATTTGAGAACCATTCGCATCGACATCTTTAATGAGACTGAGAAGAAGTACACATTAAATGTCTTTTATATCCTTTTGAGCCACCCAGCTATCAAATTTCTGTGGCCATCCAAGCCATCGTACTAACGCTTCCTTTCTACCTCGATATTTTCTCTTCTTTACAATTTTCTCGATCCTCCATACTGTGTTTTCATCCTTAGATATTTTTTGTAGCTCACTGGCATAAAAGCTTCCTTGAATGGGTTCGTCCATCATGTCTTTCAGCTTGTAGATGGGTATGTCTTCTTGTGAACGTCTGCGATCTTGCACGATGAATACTTCTTCCGTATAGGTCTGATCGTACTCCCGCTGGAACACTCTCTTAAGATGAGTAATCCTCACCTGATCACCAATTTTGAATCGATAAGGGGTCCGCCTGGACTTTTTCGATTTTTTCTTGGACTTGTCTTGTTTTCTTCGTGCTATGTAAGCATCCAGTCGTACTTCCGCTTCGTTCTCTTTGGTCACGGATGTCGGAGTACGTCCATTTAGGGATCGGTTCGGTGTTTCGTTGATGGACTGAACCATGTCTTGCAGAATATCTTTATACTCGTACTTTTGAAAATGGGTGAAATAGCGATACAATCTCTTTTTGAGAGTTTGTATGTAACGTTCTGCATAGTTTGCCTTGGTTTCGTTTAAAGCGTAGAATATCTTGACTCCCTCCTTTTTGAAATATTGCTGTAACAATCTATTGGTGAATTCGGATCCTTTGTCGGTCCGAATTGTCTTAGGTTTTCTTGGTCCAGATAAAATGTCTTTAAAAGCCTCTAAAACAGTATTGGCTTTTTTGTTCATCAGAGGACGCACCCACAGAAAACGAGAAAAGACGTCAACGACGACCAGTAAATAATTGATACCATCGTTAAACTTGGAAATGTTTTGGACGTCTGCTAAATCGGCTTCCCATTGATAGTCTATGCCTTGGACTACGACTCTTCTACGTCTGAACCCTCTTCGTCTCACTCTCTTTTGTAAAGAGAAACCGTCTTGGTTCTGTAAGAAATCTTTTATTTTGTCCAAGCCTATTTTATATTTGCCTTCTCGTTTCACCACCTGATACAGCTTTTCTGGACCGGCAAAGGAAGCCGGATGACGGGGATTGTACCAAATACCTTTCAAGTAATCTTCCATTTTTTCGTGTGTACTGTTTAGGTGCTAATAGAGAAATGACTTGTACATTTTTACTCATCCCTTTTTATACTGTTCCTAAAGAATAACAATAAGAGAGAAATGTTTTTCTTTCTTTTATTTAAGTCACCAAGGTAAATAATCATATAAAAGATAATAAGATTTTCCGTTTAAACAATATTATGCTGAATCAGTTCGTAATGATAAAGACTTATCACATCAAAGTCCGTCAGATATTATTTTGGCGTAGGTACAGTCCTTTGACCATTTGAGATGTTCCTTGTACACATTGTCAAAAGGCTCCCAATCTTTGAATGTCATACCACACCAAAAACAAGTCACTTTGTCTCCCACTTTGGTGTAGACGAATCCTGCTTTTGCAAGTTCTCTCTTACTCGGTCCTTTCAAAAAATTTGGCCAGTCTTTGAAACTTGCTAGACGTTCTGCAAAGTACACATAATCTGGATATTGCCAGGGTTGGGATTGTTTTTTGGTAGGTAGTGGCGGAGGTTCAATGTTTCTCACTGGCATTCTTACTGTCATGTATTGATCGTGGTATCTCTGCGAAGAGTCTCCAGCAAAAGCGAAATTAGCCGACGAGTCGGCAACGGTGTTTCCGACATAATTTGGACCAGAATCCGTTTCTAACACATTTGGACAGCAATCCATTGTAGACGACATGTTGATAGTTCTGGTGTATGGCGAAAATGACGAAATGAGGGAAGGCCATCTTCTTTTATATACAGATTTCATGCATGATTTGTTTGGGAAATTCCGTGACGTCATCGCCGTTCATTGTTTTTATAACAATAAAGTACATAATTGACCATAAAGGGTTTATTCACCCATCTTAAGGGAATTCAATGGTATAATCCATTTATTCTAAATTAAAGAGCACAGATTGTTTCCATGCGAATTTTCTATTTTTAGAATTTTTTTCAAATGAACGGTTAGACAATAAAAACACTAAGGTTTATTGTATAATATTTTTATTTTTTTTTTTTGTATGAAAAGGTTTGTCACAATTATAAGATCCTTTGATGTGACATGAATGACCTCACTTCGACAAGGGAACAAACAACACAATGTGTTGCAATTTCAGGATTGGTATCCATGCGTCTGTACTATATTTAACAAGTATTTCATTGGTGGATAATGTTTGTTTTGGATGACTTAGTATGACGTCATTTAAATGCCCTATATAATCTTAGCGTCGTCCATTTTCAAATCATTTCTAGTTCTCAACGTGCAGATACTAACATGTCTACGCCACGTCTCTCGGTTCATTTGACAAACAACAGATTCGTCAAAGTCGTGGAATGGAAAGGAGATCCAAGACTCGATCTGAGAGAATGGCATCGAGAAGGAAAGATTTTGAAAGCAACGAAAAAGGGAATAAGTCTTAATCTGACACAAATCAAGGCCCTGATTGACATTCTTGAAGACGGTATCGAAGACAACCGTCGTAAAAATCAAGAATTTTCATGGCACCTGGGAGCTAATGTCTTCGTTTCTGTACGCAAGGATAATCCTTGTATCGATGTCAGACTTTATTGGCGACCACCCCAGGGGAAAGAAGTTGTTCCAACCAAAGTTGGTCTTTGTCTTAGACCTGACGAATACGAATGTCTGAAAGACAACATCACAGATATAAAGGGTCACCTACCCGAATTGATCACTGTTGTCCCTTGTTACATGAGGGATGATCATCAGAACCAAATTGGAATGTTGAAATGCAGAAATTGTAACCCGGATGATTATCAGAACTGGGAAAACTATTGAACAATGACTTATCGACAAGTTTACGGCGATCTATTACAAATTACAAATGTCGATGCCATCTGTCATCAAGTGAACTGTTTGACGGTGAAATCACATGGACTTTCACGTCAGATTGCTGAAAAGTATCCATGGGCTGATATCTACAGTTTCCGTACACCACTTGGACGACGAAATTTGGCAACTGTGGAAACTAGAGGTAACCCGGGGACCTTAAAGATATTCGAACTAGGGACAAGTCCCAGTGTAGTTTGTCTCCTTTCACAGTGGGATTTCGGAAAATGTGGACAATCACACCGTCAAATACCACCGTACAAAGACACTGAAGAAGACAGACTTTTGTGGTTTGAACAGTGCTTACACAAACTTGGGCAAACCCATTTGAACACTATTGCTTTTCCTTTCAAGATAGGGTGTGGACTGGCCGGTGGCCATTGGAACACTTATTGTAAACTTATAATGACATTTGCAAAGACATATCATAAACATGTTATCATTGTTGTACCCATTTCTTAATTGAAACTTTTTGGGTTTTTTTTTCAAATAACGTTGTATTTAAATAAATTGCAAAATTTAAAAAAGATCTTTCTTTTTATGTGTGATCAACAGACGAGTGAGTGTATGTGAAACAAACTCCAAAGCAGAATCTTTTATTAAAGCTTTACACATCAAGGAGAAAAAAGTGAAACCAAACAAAAACAACTAAAGCATTCTGCAAATGTGTAAGTCTTATTACAGGTGCGATCAGCTGTCCGGATAGAATAGGTATCTCTTCTAATTCTATATCTGATAATGTTTTAGAATATGTAGGTAGAAGAAAGGATCTCTAACAAGAATCGGTTACATTTCAAACAGCAAAGCACTAAAACACTATTAAACACAACAGACTACTCATAAACCAAGGAGTCCAATGAACAATCAATGTCGATTTGGATATATCTTTATATATATTATTTGGTTAAAAAGAAATAACTCGATCTTTAGGTTTGAATTCTTTAATATAAGTATCTCGAATATTTATCTCTGTTGCAAGTGTAACCTATAGTGCGACTATAGGAACAGGTACTGCATGTCAACATAACAGGATATTTTGAATCACAAGTAGACGAACCAAACCAGTTTTCACAAGTGTGACATTCACAAGAAGATCCAACTGTCTTATATAACTTCGTTGTTACACAGTCAGGACATATTTTCTTTTTTTCAACTTGCTGTTGAATCTTCGTGTAGAAACGTGACTGCCTGATCATCTCTTCAAATCCATTTTTTGTTAATGCTGAAATAAGTCTATCGCGTCGGGATTTACGTAGTAGTCGACGTGTGATGGATTGCCATTCCTCCAAGACATTCCTGCGTCGTCGTATAACTCTGTCAACAATCCTGCAGAACTTGTATCTCAATCTCTCTTTGTGCCCTTTTATCATGTTGACAATGGTAACGTAGTACCGACCATTTGGAGCCTTCTTGTAGTCAGAGAAGCCAGTGTAAAATCGTGAACGCTTGACATCCTTTCTAGCAAGGCTTGGGAACCCATTCATTAAATGGATCTTCATTCCTTCGTACTTCCTGTGTTTCATTTTGAAGAAAAGTATTTCACTTTCAAACTCTTCTCAAAAGTACTTTGTATTGTATTTCTTATTTATATAAAATGTATCTATAGACGTGTTGATCAGATAGATGTTGTATCTGAAATGACAGTCTTGAAATATAAGGATACCTTTTTTAATACTTAGGATTGGTAAAGACGTAAAGGAACAATCATTCAAAGAAAGCGATGCGTGGTTTCTATTCAATAAAAAATTGTATTAAGTCATGCCTTACCTCCAAACAGGAGTACGGGGCGCCGCGCAAAAAAATATTATTAGTTCGAATTTGACCAATAATTGTAAACAAAGGCCATTTCATTTAAGCCTGATACCACGTTGTGGCACACACGGGAGGGGCAAGACCGTTGTCAGTCACTACCGCGTCTCTTTGCACGGGTGGCCGTCATTTTCAATACCATTCGTATTACTTACATAATGGTCATGACGTGTACCAACTCGATTGCATTTACACACGTATCACCATTCAAATGTTCCTTTGATCTTAAGGACCTATTATACTCTACAACAAAAGTCATGCCGCTCTCTTTTAATCTTAAGGACACCTACACCCCATCCATCAATTGAGCTGTCAAATTAAACAAATGAATATACGATAAACACAATTGAAATGCACTAAAGTGCATTTCTTTTGTGTGATTGGAGTGACACTAATACTACTAACATTGTTCCCCCCTCAGCTACAGAACGCCACTTTTACAGAAGATGTATAAGGGGGGAACGATGCCCCAGAGACAAAAAACTGAAAGAGGGAGGGTGGGGGGCTTTTTACAAATCTGTGTTTTAGGCCATGATATAAGCAAAATTTAATTTTTTTCCCTTTTAAAGTCATTCATTTATTTATTCTAATCATCTTCACATGAAATGCACAAGATTTTGGAAAGAAATAAACAGAAGTGTGCAGTTTATTTCTACTCAATGTGTATTTAGCGGTAAAATGCCTACTTCGTAGTCAATGAATACAAAATACAACCATATTTCAGACTCAAGATTTTAAAATTTATGGAAAAAATTTAGACCAGTCTTTGGAATTTAATTTATAGTATCTTGTTTAGACTATAACTATGTTTTAAAATTTATAGATATCCATATTAGCCAGATTGTTCTTAATTTTCAACGTTTTTTGATCGATATAAGCTTCTTTTCAACATGGCTACCCCCTACTCTTTAGACTGTAATTTAAGTATCTAGAAATAAGCTTACCAAAATAAAAGTTGTACGAGGAATCTCCAAATACATTACAATTTATTAATCATCAAGTTTTTCTTGTGTACAGATCATAATGTAGAAGAAATACTTGATCAGATTCAGGGCTAAATACAGCCCTTATCTTATCAAATCCTTGCCCGGTTGAGTGGACGTAATCCGGATAACTACACCGTTTTTTGCTTGGATGATCAAAGTCGGCGACTACTGTCCTTTCATGTTTTTGGTGTCTCTGCATTAATATTTTGTCGAACCATTCTGTGTGGATGTTTCTGTATGTCTTGTTGTTCCCTGTTGTTTGTTGAAGTTGTTCTGTCTGATGTTCGTTGCGTCCGCAGATTGTGTTCCGCTGTGGTCAGTGTTAAGTAGTCTTATTGTAGATCTTTCATATTTTCTATATAGGCAATCCATAGCTCGTTCGTTCCAATACAATTTCTGTAAGCACTATGAAGGTTAAGTTAGCGAAACTACTAAAAAGAGGTTTCTTCTATATTTCTAACATTACACTTATCCCTAGAGATCGAAGAGCTTTTAAAAAGTATTAGACAAGATGTTACTTTTTTTTAATTATCTAGAGAGTGAAAGTCAAATACTAAACCCAAAATCAGGACCATGCAGATCAAGAGAATACAAACATTCTGCAAATGTGCAACCAAAATCAGAAACGTTCAGAACAAACAGCCAGCAAAGGTGCAAAAACGAATCATTACGAATCATTAATTAGGCCAAAATCAGATGTCCATGGACAGTAAGCATCTCTTGATCAGCTGCTCATTTCATTACTTTCATATGGGCAATTGATCAAGAGATGCTTATTAATATTAGATTAAAAAATGTAACACTCTTAAGACTTACGTTCTGACTGTCTTGACGACGGGACTCCATGACGGGCCCTGTCCAAACCTCTTTAGAGAAGACATGGCCCCGACCACCTATCCTCTCTGAATGTTAGTTAGACTCCTTGGCTGATAACATTCATGATCGATCTCGCTACAGCCGGCAGAGCACGAATCGTATTTCGTAAGCCCTCTTTTTATATCCGTTTACATATTTATATATATATAGGTTGCTTGGACCCCAGCGTTTTTCTGTCTTGTTTGTGTGGTCATCTTGCAATGAGGAGGTTATTTTACAATACAAATTTGCCTTCTTCGAGACCTTTGTGTGGAAAAGTGGGAGGTTTGTACACTTGTAATCTTGATAACTACACCATTTGCTATACTTGTGTGACAGATGGCCGTCCAAAGTCGGCACCGATTGCTCATTGGTCTCCTTGGATTATGTATGTCGTATGTATCTTTTTCGTATCTTGCTATGTATGTCTACTCTGTGTTTTTGCATCAGGTGTTTTGGTGCGTTGGTACTGTAACCGAATCTGACTGGTGATCCCCTCCTTTCCTTCTAGAACTTCTTGGCATTGCAAAATTCTAATTTACAAAGGAAGAGAGTATCTTTATTTACTGGGAATGATTTCGTTGAACATTTAACGAACATAAAATTTGTAAAACTATCAATCGTCTAAACATCACCTAAAAAAAATTTCGATACCAATTAACATGTGTCATCATCACATGCTTTTGTGTTGTGCTTACAAATGCCAATAGGTTATTAATTACAAATACCCATAGTTAACTTTAGCATCCAGTCATATGCGTGTAAATAATCATATGAAATCGTTGCAAATGTTGTGATTAAGTAATCATTATCCGCAAGAGTCTGATGACGAATACGGTCTTTTATTCCATTGTCTTTACTATTTGGTAAATTTACAAATTATACAAACAATAAAATAAACTTAGTTTGAACGTCATTCTTAACCTGGAAAAAAAGATAATAAATCGCCTTCTATACCGAGGATATGATCCTGAAGTCATCAAAAGAAAAACGCATGGTACTAGACCCATCTACAGTTTTGTACAACTTTTCCAACATTGCGAACTGATCAGCTGTGACATAGTAGAACGGAGAAGATGCCTTGGGTTTCCGACGATGATCAGACTTATGATGCTATTGAATTTGAAGACGTTTTACATTCTTATAGTTTAGTGACAGTACATAAGCTTACATCAAATTGGCATATCACACAGTGTTTGTCTTTTCCACAGTTTGTTGTATTGTCGGAGATATCTTTTTCCTTTCATTTGCGGGTTGATTGTCACGTGTCCTCAATATTCACAATATTCAATCTTTCTAGCTTCTGATGTAATTTTCTAAGATACTCGTGTAATTTTTTTATAGACAAACACAGTTGTACCTCATCGGCGGTGTACACATTCTGCATATCGATTTCACGGTGTCGGGATATTTTGGAGATATATCTTCCTAGTTTCGATTGAGGACCAATATCCGATAACATTTTCTGAACCTTTATTGCTTCATTGTCGGTTCTTTTGCACCAGCTGCATTGATTCGCGTGTGCGATGAAAGCCATAGGTCTCTCATTTTTCTGTTGTCCTTCGCATTCTGACAATAAGTCTTTTGATGTGGATGTTCCTGTGGTCTCCGGCTGTCTGCTACGTGCTCTCCATATAATCTTTTATGGTCTCGTTCAGATCCCCCTTTCCAAAATGATCAGTGACATTCTGCATTGTGATTGAACGGCTGTCATCATCACCAAGCAAGACACACTTACCTGATATGTACATCAAAATGTACATCGAGACAATCACCGGATTTGACAGGTTTCCATGGAGCTGTTGCGACGGGTGTTGCATGCAATCAGGAGACGCTGACTCTCCCCGGGCACCTGGTCTCACTTCGGAATGTAGTTCATTCGCAACCGTACCAATGGAAATTCTAATGATTTGGCCTTGCCTTCTCGACTTTGAGACTGAATAACTGTTATGTACTTCTTTGATGTTTATTCTGTGTGTTTTGCTAAGATTACTGCAACGGTGTCTTGTTAGAGATCATATCCTAATCATATATACATATTTTTAACACTAAAGGAATTAAATTCAGACTTATGTGGGTAACTTGATATATCGCTTTAATAATAAATTCGAATACTAGTATCATATTTGAGTAAAACAGGAGAAAAAACCCCAATGAAATATGCATGTATACGCAATTGTATGAAATGAGCATAATAAACTCTAAATAGAATTACGATAAATATAATGTGATTATAAAGTTGACTATATATAATAAAATTAACTAAACAAGGATACACAGAACAATATGTTTTCATTCACGAAACGAGATCTTCATGAAAAATGTAGCGACTCTCTCTCTCTCTCTCTCTCTTTCTCCCATATGTCTATATGCTAGCCCGTTGCTCCACATGCCTTTTGTATTTCTGTCTTTATAAAACTATATAAAAGTGTATAATTTTCTTTGAGGGCGTCTGTAAATCTGTCATCCAGTACTGTTCGTAAGGTCTCATAGAACGTTTCCTCCATGTCCTGAAATGATTAAGATATCACATATTGAAAGATATGTTCTATTGTATTCCAGACTTAGAATGTATATCTTACTCTACTATATGTCATGCATTTCATCATATGGTATGATATCATATGATATATCATAGGTACAGTATCTTTAAATGGACATATTACTATCAGCAATCAAAATAAGATTACAAACTCATCCGATTGAAGTAGGATTGTGCAGCGCCACATTAATTCACTTGAATGGCGCCATCTATGCTGAATTTCGTTTTCGTTATTATTCTCGGTATTCTCAGTAAGTTTATTCCAATTATTCTGCGTATGTTCACAGACAGTATAACATTTTAGGGGAGATCCAGAACATGACGAATTAATTAAGTTGCAACACGGCGCAGACTCGTGAGGAAAATGGAATAAACATACTGAGATAACGAGAATAATAACGAAAACGAAATTCAGTATAGATGGCGCTGTACAACGTCAAAATGGTTCAAATAAATACAAATAAATACCATGGTATATCATGGACATATAACTTCGAAATACTAGTATATTCTGACTGCGTGAACCAGACTATCATATTGTATTCTGAAACAACTTGGCATCTCGATGTTGAAAAGAAGAAAATAAAGAGAAAAATGTTACTTTTGCATGGCTTGCGAAAACTCAAAACTAGAAGCTGGAGATAGTGAACGACGAAGACAATGACCATTAACATATCAACAAACAATCGACATATAACTACCAACCAACAAAATGAGAGACATTGAAAATAAACGCATGTAATATTATAATGTAAATAAAAACAACGCAAAGACTTTTCTCTGTAACATAAAAGTAGGGAGGCCGATATACTTTGGACAGTCATCTACGATATCAAAGCAAATGGCGCAGGTCCTGTTCTTTCTGCAACTAACTGATAATTGCTTTTGGCATCACTACGTTTGTATGTCACACAATTTATGTACATAGAACAAAGGGGATGGGATTTCATTGGAACTGGTACCCTTTTTCCACTCCCTGTCGTAAAATTTTGGATCTAGATTGGGGCACTGGAGAATTGTTCAATATCACAGGGATTTATCACGCTAATACCGTTTGCAGTATTTACTATATATATGTGTTTATTAAAGGGATCTAACTCGACGTTTAACGAAAAATCGACAAGTCATCTTTAAGTCTTCAGAAATAGTCTAATAAATGTCAAAACCTATTTTCTGTGGTATATTTCGATAGATTAATTCATACTGAATCTTCATACGAAATTTGAAATCAGTACCTCCCTTACAAGCCGAGATATGCCCAATACCGCTCTCTTATAAGTGCCGCATTTCTAGGTCGGACAAAAAGGTGTCCGATGATAATCAGGCATCAGTGATCAACTTGAGGCACCGCTTGACCATTCAATGATGCCAACATCTCAAATACATAACATTGCATGAAATAGTCCCATATATGCTTAGTACAATTTCAAATAAAGTCTTTTTTGACGACTTTGAAATAAGAAAAGCGTCGGATTTAAGCGAGATTAAATTCAACATGTGCAGAGTTATGAAAGACATATACGTGCATGCAAAGAGGTAGCTATATGAGGGACTTTCATATATACCAGCGATTTTTGAGATGGTAAAAAGCATGTGAAGAGTAGATAATCATGCAGTTGTATGTCTTTGAAGTGTTCGGACGTTTAAACTTTCCAGCAGTAACCAAATTTTGTCTATACTGTTTGATTATCACCGGACACCTTTTTGTCCGACCTAGAAATGCGGCGCTCATAGGAGAGCGGTATTGGGCATATCTCGGCTCGCAAGGGAGGTACTGATTTCAAATTTCGCATGAAGATTCAGTATGAATTAATCTATCGAAATATACCACAGATAATAGGTTTTGACATTGATTAGCCTATTTCTTAAGACTTAAATATGACTTGTCGATTTTTCGTTAAACGCCGAGTTAGATCCCTTTACACATATATATAGTAAATACTGAAAACGGTATTAGCGTGATAAATCCCTGTGTTCAATATATGAGCATAATGCACAATATGCCAAGTACGAATATAACCTTACATAAGAATGAGTATACATATTCTAGATTTATAAGCCTGTTAAATGAGTACATGCATTTTTTTTAAAGTGTCTTAAAGCCCATGTAATTTCAAAACTTTCAATATAATATTTTAAATGGTCCTAAGCTTCCAATACAATGCACATACTAGTACAATGTATATAATGAAAGATTATAATTGTTCAAAAAGGCTCTCTCAATCTCAAGGTGAATAAACTATACATTGCATGGTGAATCGATCATAACATTTTGCATTTGTGGCAATTTTACACAATGGATTGTATCTTTGTTGATTTAAACCAACCTAAAGAAATTGAGACCGAAAAAAGGTTTTTATATGATTTAATTGACAGAACAGTATCGAGTTCAGAACGATTTGACATTAGGTTGGTAAAACTATAGCAAAACAACACGTTCCTTCTGTAGTCAAAATTAGATTTATGATAAAGAGGATGTATATTGAATGTCACGGGCAGAAATTGCTCGGAAGGACTTATTAAGATATCCTGTTATGTAATGATCAATATTTAGAGGAGATGTTTATCTTTTTGTTTTGTGTAAACAAGAAACTATATTATTGAAACATCTCTTCTTATGATTTGAAAGTACTTCAAGTAGGGGTATCTAAACCTTGGCGATTTATTAATTAAATCATTTATTTACTTATCTTCTAGCATTTATTTTTGGTCTGTTTATGATACGATGAAAACTATTAAATTTTCTGATGGTACAAGTCATCGACTGACTGAAGGGGGAGATGAATTTACCTTAACGAGTGCCTCTGACATCAGTGAAGATTGAGCCGCATCATGGATATCGCTCAGTGCTGCGTCTACGTTTTCTAAGTTTGATATGACGTCATCAAATAATCCGAATAAATTAACTGCGTGGGTTTCGAATTCTAGACTCTCCCTCATCTCTTCTTCCGTGTTGAGGTTTCCGATCCCTGAGAATGATTCCTTGTAGTTTGGACACCTGGCCAAAAACCTAAAAGCAAAAATCATAAAAAGAATTTCAGTGTTTATAACCCCAAACTTAAAATATTGTTTTATCATCTCCTTTTCGAATTTCCTATTCAACTTGAAAATGTAACCCGTACATCTAATCTAAAAACATATTAAAATAAAAAATTTGACTTTTGAAAAGATTTTGAAATTTCCTGCAAGTATATTAAGCATCATCACCTGAATCTTTATTCATTCAATGACTATTTGATCTCACGGTGTATACAAACCAAGGCAGATTCCGCATCTTAAAACGCAAAGCTACTGATCAATGCAGATCAAGCGCAAATAATTTTTGAAATATATGTCCTATCAAAATAATTAAGTGCACCATATGCGCATTTCATCAAACGATGTATCGTCAGTGATACGCGAGGTTTAGAAAACAAAAAAACATGTACAAATACCTTGACTTGTGTTTCATTTTGTAGATACACATACAATGAGCGATGTAGACCATAGGCGGAAAGATCGTCTGGGTATTCGTATACATGCGCTACTAAAATACATACGAATAATTGCCAGGCGATCTTTTCGGCCTGTGATGTAGACTGAATACAGTTCGTACTTTTTGTTTTATGCTGATGGAACAATTTCGGTGGATTCATTAAGAACATCGTATATATATACCTTAATACGAAAATGCAAATACAACAAAATGCTTCAATATTGTAAGAACTCTCTTATTGGAAACAAATGTGACAATGCCCACCTGATCAAGTGGTCCTTTGCCGTGTCCTCCAAGGACCGTGCCACCGTCTTCCACGCATTACGTATGCTGAAAATCTGACGGTAATTGTTGAAGGGTAGTCGTGGGTCCACCGTCTTTCTGGCCGAACTGGACTCCGGTAGCTTCACGGGCTTGGCCCTTCTACCACTCTTTGTCCGTTTGAATTTAGATTTAATAGTCCCCATTATAGATTTCAGTATATGTATAATATCACTTAATTAGTCATTGACAACTCGAATGATGGATTCACTACAACCTTGTCAATTTTGACAAGTTTAAGTCTTGACTTTCCAAATATTGACCTCAATATGGTGTGAGACTTGGTTAAGTGTACATGTCTTAACCCGAATTCCCCTTTATAAGGTAGTGCATATTCATCAAGAAACCCGAAGGGGATTAGTAAATATTAAAGGAGGACGGTGCCAAATTGTTATTCGATGTAGTTTGAATGGACCGGGTACCTACAGTACAGATCAAAAGATTTTCCCTGCATAATTAAACATTAATTAGTTTTATATTGAAGGCATGCTATTCTGCAAATTGAGCTATTGTTGGGATATATTATATTGAAAATAGTAAGGATTGGCTTAATGAAGTTATTCACAAAGAAAATTTCTGAATATTGCCCTTTAAATCATAATGACAGTCTGATTTCGTGTTCAGGATAGAACATACTAGTATTAGATTATGTTGGACTTCGTTTTCATTCAAAGGTGAAGGAAAAATTAGTATCGCCACAAAAGATGTATTGAAATTAGAATTTTACGCTGATCGCAATAAATCTTTTATCGCATACAAAATCTTTATAGAGTCAAAACATGACAATTTGTTGATAATTGCAGATATCCGAATACATGCACATTAAATAAAACTTTAAAATAATGTTAGGATTTGATTTTATCGCATGTGAGCTAGATATATTATTTTGAAGATAACGCAATCTTACTAGAATTGAACCTATTTTAGTATTTATTTACGCTACTCTCCGAATTATTCAAATCAATGTATATATGACATATTGCGTTTTATATAACTACGCTTCTCTTCCAATGAACTTCCCAAGTCTCGTTGGCCTTGTGTTGTCGTAGGATGTAGAGTTATACACGCATCATCCGGATAACCACATTGTTAACATTTGATAGTCATGTATAACAAGTAGCGTCCCAAGGCAACCCCAGGTAATCATTTGTACAATCGACTAGTTTGGTACCGTAAGAGGGAGGGTTGCGTGCACGTAATCCGGATACTACAGCAATAGTTTTCCATTCTCTTCCCAAGGCTCTTATCTGTGCAAATTGCGTACATGGGGTATGATAGGATGCAACAAATAGTATCCGGTTCGTATAGAGGTGTGATTATGGGTTTAATCTGAATTTTAAAACTTTAACAACTTTTCACACAGCCTGTACTTGGACCTTATATTTTAAAAATATCTGGATCTGCCTCGATCAATATTGACGTTCAGTGGTGTTGGTGCCTTCAAAAACAAATTAATACTATATATACTTTTACAAATTAAACACACAAATTAAACCTTATCGCTCGTATGTGAAATCAAGCGAGGACCTATTGAACGGATTTATACAGAGTAAATAATGGATTAAATACTGGTTTAGCATATCCCTGTATATTCAGTTCTTTTCACATCAGCATGTAAGCGTCATTTTAGACGACAAATCTGTAATGTTTATGCGCTTCTTGTCTTGCATGGGTTATAGACTTATATTAGTGACATGCAACAAGCCCAAAAAATATTTTGAATACCTACGAAGTTTTTCTTTGATTTTATTTAAAAAAAAAGAGACGAATTACCTCAACCTGCACTTCGGGTCTTTCCGTCGACGCTCGGAAAATTCTACCCCCTCCCCCCCCCCCCAACGCGGCCACTATATCCATCCGGTATTCAAGCTCAAGCAAAGATTTTTATTTCTAGTAGTACGCCCAACCCGTAAATTGTCTGCACTGACAATTAGATACTAGGAATCTTGAAACCGGGAATTCTTTGTTTTTTCTTTATTTTTACTTTTTAAAAGAATTTTTGTTTTATAATTTTGTTTTTGGATAAATAAATAATTTTTTTTTCCGATTTTTTGTCCAAGCTAACTATGGCCAGACCTATATGTAGATACTTGTAATTGGACAAACTAGCGGCAAGCAGACAACATGGTTATTCAAGTACATCACAAACCAATTTATAAGGCCAGATAAAGACGTTTGGTCAAAGGCTACATCAATAATCCAAAAGTCAACTTTGTCAAACAATCGCACCGTATAATACGATTTAGCCATAAACAATTTCCTTCGACTTGATAGACAAATTCCAACTGAGGTCAAACAAGGTCTCTTTTCGGACTTTGCTTAAAATGAAAATTTTTGCACTTTTTAAAATTAATCAAGGAAAGTGTCGTTTGTAAGCACTTACGCAATGCATTTTTGTCATTCTTTAAAACGATATCATGTTTTCATGTATACACACTAAATAGTCATTCAGAGGCAGAACTGTGTGAACTTTTGTTTATCAAAGGATAGAAGAACTCATGAAATAAGAAAAATCCTTATAATTTTGTACGAATTTGTGTGAAAATGAGCACGTTCTCATATGAGCGATTTTTTTTTCTTTGTTTGCTCGCTAATGATTTTACATACTTAGTATGCTGTTCATATTTTTCATAAAGTTGATTAAAATTCTAGCTAAGCACGTGCAGTGGACGACTATGTGTCTGTAGAAACCTTGTTGAGTCGGTATAAGATGAAGAGTTTTATGCATGTAATCCAGCTCACTACACTATTTGCTATCAATGTAGTCATCGTAATTATGTGGACCTCTAGAAGTGTACGTCTTCAAAAACTTTAACCTTGGTCATAACTTCTAAATAATATTTCACTTGCATATTCCTCGAGACCAGGGACATATATATACCGGTACCTGAATGTTAAATCTGTTATGTATGTCCTCTTTGAGACAAGACCTTTAGATTTATTCCAAACTTTTGACCTAAAAAATTCTAAACTTGACCATTGAATGGAAAGTGACAGAACTTTAACATTAATTTAACAGTGCATTCCTTATGGTAAGACCTTTCTATTTACATCTGACCTTTTGACCTTGACCTACTGAATCTTGTTCTTTTTCTGGTTAGCATCAATTGTGAGATTGTCTTGCTTAGTTTGCCGTGATTTACATATTACATACCCCTATAGTGTGAGTGTATGTGAGGGAGGGACCTTGCAACAATTTGGCTGGCTAACAATATATTTTTGATATAAGTGTATTGGTACCTTGACCTTTTGCCCTTCAAGAAAACTAGATTCATGTTTCCATTTTCATCTCCACATGAACATAGTTTGATGTTTTGATGATTCTTAGGCTAATCCATAAATTTATCTATAATTTTGACCACAAGAATTTCCATCAATCATTCACTGTAACCTTCACATTTGACCTCTAATCTTGAATATCACAATGGTTCCCTCTCAAAATGGCCAACATTTATGGTTGGTTTGATTATTCTTCATTTCAATTTAAAGTATTGCAAACTGCAACAAAATTCTACATTTTAAAGTGCATTTTATTAAAAAATAATGCTATAACAATCAATCAACCAGTGTAAAGGTAATATAAATTATATAGTCATAATACTGTGATCCTTCCATTTATATTGAGCAAAAGAAGTCTATAAAATACATATGTAATACTATTGGAAACTCCAGTGCAAAAATTAAAAAAAAAAAACAAAATGTATGAAAATACTTATTAACTCCAAGATAAATAAATCACAATAGATGTAAAACTTAACAATGTATGATAAAATCATAAATGCAATACTAACTTTATAATGCTACATCACAAAAAAGACAGGTGTAAAAAAACGTACACAGTATGTCAACATGAATAAGTTTATATAGAAACAATAGAAATGTATCACGAGTGCAAGCACTGTAGCCATCAATCATCAGGCACTGCTACATTCCAGTTGGTAATTTAACTTTTGAACAATTCATAGCCTTAGTGATAAACCAAATACATGTGATATATTCACTTTGAAATGCTTAAATTCATGGAGACAAACAAAAATAATTTTATGTTATACAGACATGTATATGTGCATGCCTGCAATGTATATATCAATAACCCCTTATGTCTTCAAATCTAAAGGTATGAAAAAATCCTGTTCCCACAAAACAAGAAAAAGCACTAGCATGTGATTTGTACTTGAATACAAAGCAAAATAAAATTTTTAAGACAGCTATAGTTAACATCACACTTGTGCATACTCAGGGACAAACGTTCTACCAGTCTGTTGGACGTACGGTGAATTGTGGATACTCTCTGTGAACCAATTCATGCTCATTTTGGAAATCCGCCTGTGTTATGGTACAGTATGGGCTTACATATGTACCAAAAAATTCCTTCCTGAAAAGACATTTATGTTGTGTCCAACAGTATATAATTTTATTGCAATGTAAGTCGACAAAATCATCTACATCAACATAAGTAATTTGAAATAAATCATTGATTAATACATTAAACTTTTTAGTGTACTGTAACATGTTGTTACATGTGAATTTATATCTACTCTAGTAGCTTAAGCAGTAGGAAATGATAATTGATAACAAAGACAAAAGCAAAATGATTGAATATACGCAATACTTTCAGATCAAGCTCAATGTTCTTTTATTTGAGGAAAACTTAATATGAATTCAGAAGCAACAGAGCCCTTGATCTGCCTGATTATATTCCATATTCAGCCCCTGTCCAAATGCTAAATAGTATCTTTTTTCCTGATTTGATGACTAATTTTCCCAAATTTGAGAAAACGCCACTCTTTTTCCTGATTTCAAAGGCCCAGGCCCCAGTCTCAAAAATGGGTGGGAGAGCCCTGAGCAATTATTCCATATTGTTCAACTTTATACTTACATATGGTTTACTTGAGAGCTTGTTCCCTGGATAGTTCCCTTTAATGTACCCCTCTCAGTGTTCATCATCCACCCCACTGCCCCAACTTTCTTGGCTTCTTCGAAAGCATACTGAAATAAACATTGTTTACCAAAAAATACATCCCTTTTCTTCACAGTACATGTACATGTATGATTATTTCATAAAACTGTGGGTGCACTTCAAAGTCAGTACAACTAATGGCTCAGAGTGTTGTGCAAATCAAAGAGCTTTCATTGGAAAGACATATATACATTTGTGTAGTCTATAAATAAATTTTGATTTTTAAATAGTTCATTGTGTTCAAAGTAGTCAAAATATTAAATATTTTGTCTTTTATTAGCTTGTTTCATATCGGGTATAAGACTTCAAGAATCTTTGATTAAGAACTGCAGTTTCAATTCTATTGATAGAGAAAATATACTTACTGATTTTACAGATAATCCTGAAAATTAATCAAAAACAGACATGTTACAATATGTAAATCATAATATAAAATATCATAGTCTAAAGTACTGGCTCTAAACAAAATTTACTAGCAGCTTTTTTTTTAACTACCTGTAGTACCTGTATCCTGGTTTACCTTGATTCAAAGACTACTTGTAGTTGAAGATATGTCACTCTTAAAGTTGCCCTTGAATTTCCTCCCTCACCCACCCTCCTAAAATTTTTAGTAAAAACAACCCACAAAACAATCAACTACAAAGTCTCCCTTTAGACTAAGGCTTCATGTTCAGCAACTCACCTTGAGAATACAACTTTGATTAAATAAGAAAATGGTTTTGATGTCTGAACACAACCCTCCTAGTAGTTTTAGTCATTTTAACAATCTTTACAGTTTGAGTTACATATAACAGATTAAGCATTTTTTAAAACCTTTTGTCAGTCTTAACTATAGAGGTTAGAGATCGAGTGAGGTCTCTAAGTTCTGTCAATTTTTATTGGGGAGGGGGGCAAAAATTTTACCATATTGCAAAGTCTGTTTTTTTTACACTCAATATAAGTGGTACTGCAGTTAAGTGGAGGGGAATTATTTACAAAAAGAAGTAGCTAGCCCCCAACTAAAAATGTTCCCAATACATTAAGCCATCCATGCAACTATCCAAAATATAAGTTAAATCAAGTGGTGGAAGCTTCAAATTTGTCTTTTTGACAAAAATGGTCCAAAATGCAAAAGATTAGGTGTTTTGGGACAATTTTCTCACTGTTCAGTGCTGGGGACATCCCCCTTTCGTTCCTACGAGTTGCAGACAGAATATGACCCCTTTAACAGTAAAGTGGGGGAAAGGGGGTCGTATTGTGTCTGCAACCTGTGTTTGTCCCCCCCCCCCCCACTGTTAAAGAAAGCATCATGACACTCCAGTCCCACATCTTTGCTAGTGTTTTATCAAATGGAAACACCAGTATGTAAAAACAATGTGGATCTAGGATACACTACTAATATCGTTTTCAGATGTTCAGAGGATTCTGGACATTCAATGATTCACAGTCATTAGGGAAAGATTACGGCGGTTACTTGGACAATACCTTGGACTTTTCCGGAAATTTCGAAATCAACTGACAAAAATCTACAATCTGACATGTTTACAAGCTTGAAAATATAAACAGACAAAGAATCCGCTGTGAAACAGTTATATTGGTAATAGACGTGACGTACTTCGACTTGCTCGGTTTTCGACATTTCAATCGATTGTGTTTCAAAATGGAAAATATTCGAGTTTACTAAATTCCATCGATAAAACATTTAAAAAGGGAGTTAATAATTAATATTATAGACGTAGTGAGGCAGTGAAATGTTAAATTGTGTTGAGTTCAGTGTGACTTAGCTATGACCCCCCCCCCCCTCCCCCAGGTGGGCAGATAGATATTTATTTGGTAACAGTGACAATGTCAATAACATATACATATACAAATACAATTTGTGTTGAAAAACAATGCCATCTATATTATTATAATAAAAAAAAAGTAAATTAAAACCTTTGACATATATGGCATCAGTATCAGCTAATAATATTATTCAATTTTCAATTTTTAGTGAAAATATCCATGTGACTAGTTAAAACAACAAATATCACAGTTTACAAGACATTGCTTACCAGGATAGCCCATAAAAGCCCTAGGGCTTATTTCCAATGGTAAACGGGAGGAAAGAGCATATATGATAAGAAAGATACCGAAAATCAAATACTACTGACAATCTTCACTGATCAATGTGTGAAACAGTCTGTAATTAATCACGATGGGAACGATGAGTTCACTGATGTGCAAGGGGAGAGTGCAAGTATCTCCTGCTTGTTAGAAACACCTGACAGTTATTAAGTAGAAAGTTTAGAATTCGATGTCAATATACAGATTTAGGTACATGTACTTGCATGTAAATTATATTATCCAAAATATGTTCGGATCTAGAAGTGATATAAAGGGCGTGGTTCATTAATTCTGCCGCTTTCGGAATTTGCCAAACATTACAATGCTGTTTTTCATTGTGACATTTTACCCATAATTTCCCCACAATCAAACTTAACTACCGATTCAGATGTTTAGCAGGGGCGGATCCAGAACCCCAATGGCCGGGGGGGGGGGGGGGGGGGGCACATACAATTTTTGTGGAAATCAATTGCGAGGCCCGAAGGGCCGAGTGGGGGAGGGTATGGGAGAGGGTTTCCCCCTCCCATTGGTGGATGTTCGGGGGGCCTCCCCCGAGAAAATTTTGAAAAAATGAAGCAATTTGGTGGCATCTGAAGCGTATTTGAACTGAGTTTAGAAGGGATTTGGCGCGCATGATTCAGTCAGCGTCAGTAACAATAATTATTATTTATATCGAATATATTTGAAAGTTTTCGAAATTTTCTGATGTTATACTGTTCTTGTACGGCATGCAGTTGTTAGTCAACATAATCAGGATTTCCTAAAGAAAAGGGCGGATCAGGAGAAGTTTTGAAAGGGCAGAGAGGTCAGCCCATGGGAAGGAGGGATGTCCAGCCATAAATTCTCGTAAAACTAGGAAAAATCAGCATTTTTAATATGCAAATTCCAGGCAGGACTTGACCCCCCTAACCATTCTAGATCCGCGCTTGTTTGTTAATATTTGTATAAAGGAGAAATAAGTAATTACATGGTATAAAGAAAATAAGTAATTACATGGTTTTTTTTTTACTAGCCCCTGATGTCAGGGGCCTGGGCCGATGAAATTGGGAATTTTGCAACATTTTAACCTAAATTGGGAAATGAATTTCAAACAACAAAAAGATATATTCATGCAAATTATCCCTTATCATATCAACTGTCTATATTTTGAATCCCTCCTAGAGCATGTTTGTTCTGCTTTCGTTTTCCTTTCAGCTAATGAGACGTAAATTGGAAATTAGAAAAGATTGAATTGGGAATTTTTAGGTCTAAAATTGGGGGAAAATACCTCTTTTTACCGAATTTCGGCCCCATACAGACCCTAAAAAATTCCCTTGTAAATGATAAATTTCCTTGACAAACTAGAGATCACAGGTGCCCCATTCCCTGCATCGCCCAGATTGAAAGGTTTAATTATTTCTTGGCAGTTCTATCATGATTATATTTTTGATTTACCTAGGGGCTTAACCAAAAATGTAATCATCATAACTTCGATTCTAAAAATAAAGAAAAACATGCATTTTTATCTTTTCAAAATTCTTGGAGGTAGCCGGTTTAAATCTGGCCGAAAAAATTTCAATTGTTCATTTTAAAACGATTGATCACGACCTCAAATTTAGAGTTAAAAAATGTAAGTTTTATAGGAGGTTGTATCGAACATTTGGTCAAGAAATACGTGTGTTAAATATGCCTTGCATAGGATATAAAGCTCCCGATTCATCCCTCAGATAAAGAAAATTCGATATGAACATGATTCAATGTAGGTTGTTTCCGAAACGTGCGTACGTCCACGAACAGACAATGGACATGACTATCTATCCCCGAGAAATTTTTGGAAAATTTACTCAAATCGGTGGTTTCTGGGGTGTTTTGGGGCTATTTCTGACTAGTTTCACAGATTTATTACGGAAACAGTAGTTTAATGCTTCGAAAAGCATGTCATAAGTGCCCCTTCTTTGGGCACTGCCGGGGGGGCACGTGCCCCCGTGCCCCCCCGGCTGAATCCGCCACTGTTTAGATAAGATAACTTTTTTAAATAATGAGCTAGAGAAGTCGTTCCTACCTGTTCAAGTGACTTCCTGAGTCTGTCATCTTCAAATGGATGATAGAAACGTACTTAAAAAAATACTGGTAAGTACAAGGACATGTTTAGAACACAATAGTTTATCATGCAAATTGTTATTTTTGGTTCAATTTTTAAACCTGTACTCAGTACTACTATTCAGTTCCGACTCTATGAAGTCTGGCAGTTTAGTTACATATTTGGATCAAAACGAGCTTAAAATTTCTCTTTATAAAAACCAACGGAAAGTTGTGTTTTTTTTTACAACCCCCCTTTCCGCCTCCGAGTTACAAAATGCCACTTTAGCCATGTTCTGACCGAGCACGCTTCTATAACTCGGTAAGGGGGAGTCCCCCCCCCCCCCCCCCAATAAAGAAGTCGGTAAATAGCTCAAAAGAGCTAATGTTGTATTGTTGACATGTCCGACTCTAAATAGATATTATTTGATTTGATTTGATTTGAAAGAAGGGGTGGCGATTTTTTTTTAAGAATCGGTCTTCATCTAGAGCGGAATAGAAAACCAAAGTAATGGGCGGATATAGGACTTGTTATATGTCTTTGGGCGGATCTAGAAAAAAATATCCTGGGAGGGGGTTCAAGTCGTAATGAAGGGGGAGGGGGTCCATCAGGTCCAGCATATGGTTTTGAAAAAAAACAACATTATTCGTATAAACGGGAAAAATCTGAATTTCTGGATAATTACAAGCTAGGATTCTGACAGCCCAATCCCCTTCTATAAACCCATGCTTGGAAGTTGGCGACATCTTATTTTTATATATGACGAAATGAATGATAATGTAAAATGCGCCGAAGAACATTGACGAGGAGTTCGAAAAGTGGAATATATCGAATCTCGAAGTAAATATGTACCGAAATGTCTTTACTCATCCAAATTTGTTACACTGCATTTGATTGGTAATTTTCCGCATCCATATCCAATGAAATCCCATGTAACTTCTTCCAGTGACTTGACAGATATGGCTGCCTCTCAAAACTCATCGTTACTGTGCAGAAATTCATTTTAGCTAAAGTCATGGAGGAGAGAGAGTCCGTCCTGGGCTTTAGGCCACAGAAAGAACGAATTTACAATAAACTTTTGCCATATGCAGAGCTAATTGATGATGAATCAACGAAAGCATTTGGAGAAATTAAAGGCTATCTTGCAAAAGCCGTCGGGTTACGTGACATACAGGTTGGAGCCGCACATTGGTGTGGACAACTGTCGAGGTAATGGTATAGGCCTAAATGGCATGACTTTAGGTTATATGTTTACTTTTCAGTGCCGGATTCAGGGGGGTGCGGAGGGGGCGTCCGCCCCCCCCCTCCCCCACGTCGGCACTGACCAGTGCTTTGATATTGGAATATTGAAGAGTATCGATATTTTGAGTTTTTTAATACGTATCGATACACAAATGCTGAGTGTTGATACCTTCAATACATTTGATAAAAAAAAATAACTGAAAATCCCAAACTGCTAATTTGTTTTTGGTTCTTATTTTAATATATCTTCTGAATCTTCTCTGTTCACATTAAAGTTTAGACGTACAAGTTCAAAGAAAGCTTCAGAATCTATCTTAATCATATTCCAATAAATCAGGTTGCCAATATGACGTCATGTCCAAGTTTTGAACGTAGGGAGAATTTTCAAATGTTAGAATACTTTTGACGCTGTAATTTGCTGTGTTTGTGGAGTTCGCGCAAAAATAGGTATCTTATATTTAGCAAAAATGTTAGTATAAGAAATGACTGTCTTAGTTTTGGTGTTTATTGGTGTGTAATTCGTGATTCAAGGAATTTGCAGGTGACCAACCAGAAAATATTTGTAGTCAAAGAAACACTTCCCATACATGTACCTGCCTTATCATCTTTTTATTCTTTTTTGGTTTTTGAAATAATAGAAAGCATCCATTTGATGTTTATTTAAGTTCTGTTTTATAAGGTTCTCATTGATTAAAACATAAAAACTATTTATGGATTCATTATTAGGTTTATGATTTATTGAAATAAAGGTACCCAGGGATTTTTCAGGGTATTTTACTTTGGGTCCAGGGTCCGGTAAAATTGGGAAAAATTGCGGCATTTTAATGAAATTGGGAATTTCCAACAGTTTAATTTGATTCTTAATGGAATAAATCCTTACACAGAGATATAACTCCTTCTTCATGTTCTTATTCAAAGCGTCTTTGAACAATAAAGTAAACAAAGTACTAGTAAAACCATCTATACTTTAGATTGTACTTCAAAGGACATAATGATAATCTTCTAGGATCAGGAACATGCATCTGTTCAGAGTCAGAGGGGCTACTTTAATGATCATGATCAATCAGGATTCAGATTCAAAGTCAGTGTTTGATGGGGGACATTCCCACTGTCCGAGTCGCCCTTTTCTGTTTACTGAACATGAACTACTTTCTGTTGTTTGTTTTATAGTCACTATCCAAAATTTTATTTTGAAGAACGTATCTCTCCTCTACAAAGAAGATGTACTCCCTTTTGTCATTTTTTGGTATCAAATTTGCTGTTGTAAGACGACATGGTCATGGAGATACGATTTGATGATTAAAACGTAAACCTATACCGGATATAAGATTTCTGACCAGTTTACACATCGATCGTCAATCTCGTATTTCTGCAATGTATTTCAGTCGTCATTATTTTGCTCTTTATTGAAGAACACTTCAAAAAAATTCTGAAGTTCAAATTGGGAAATTTCAACCATAAATTGGGAAAATACAGGCCATTTTGGCGTCGGACCCAAAAACGAACTTGAAAAATCCCTGATACCGGTAGTAATAGTTTTTTCAATGCCACCCTGCGTCCTCACTATGGCTTTGCCATAATTCGTATTATTGATAATCCGTTTGCAACATTTTTTTTTTTGGGGGGGGGGGGGGGGTTGGATAATGTAGGAATCTGTCTCTGATTGTCTTAAGGTATTCAACCCCTAATGCATTTTCAATAGAACCGTAAATACATGTACCAGAGAGAGGAATTTTCATTCTCTTAAAAAAGAATGCTATTACATACTTTTCTAGCTAAAATTAGGGATTACATTTCTCATACAATGATCTACTATGTCACCCCGAAGATTCCCGATCATGAAATCATCGCCATTTGTCGGGAAACTACGAAAATGTGCATAGATTTTAACCGGAAGTACCCTATTAGGGTGAAGGATCCTTAATGTAATGATATACCCCAGTTTGGTATATCCTGTTGTGGGTTATGTATTATTTTAGTTTTACTTTATGTGTAGGTACACATGTACTTAGTCATGTTGTATTATGATTTCATAATAATTCTTTCTAGATTTTACTATGTCATGTTTATCTCATTAGAGAATATTCCAGTATGTTCTTTATTACATCATTATCATCACATGACTGTGATTTCTAGAATTTACTCTATTGTTAATCATTTGTAATGAGACAGTGTTCTAGAAGCTTCTGGTTAATTCATTTGTATTAAGTATATATACCTCTGAGGAACTGTGTTGAAGGGACATTCGTACACATTCGTAGACACGATTCATTCATCTATTCTGATATACTGGGATACTTTATTTGTTGAGACTTTAATCCATTTAACAACGTTTGGACACCGATCTTTCGAGAACGTTTGTGATTACCGGAAACCATACATTCGATAGACTTTGTGGACCGTAACGGACACTTTGATCCGGACATTGTATTGTAAGTTGTAATCATTTGAAATATATATATTTTGTACATAATTAAACTTGTAAATTTATATTCTGTCTTTGTCTGATTTTTGCTGGCATTTTGGGGTATTCTGGCCCATAACAGAATTGGGGGCTCGTCCGGGATAGTAATCTCTGCATATTTGCATTTTTACGTAAAAGTTCGTTTTTTTGAAAAAAGGAAAATTCTCCAATTTTTTTGCCAGCAGAAATCAATCATGGTATTTTCGGTCACTGAATTTTTGAAATCGCCGACTGTACAAGAGTTCGAATCACTGAAGAAAGATGATTTGATTGGTTTAGGTCTTCACTTGAAGTTAGATGTAAAATCTTCTATGAGAAAACAAGAAATTAGAAATATTGTGGCTAAAGAGCTTTTAGCTAAGGAAATCTTTTCGTCATACGATTTTCCTGTTGAACCTGTTTCAAGCGAAACCAAAATGTCAAAATATGAGTTTGAATTAGAGAAAATGAAAATACAATTACAATTTGAAAAAGAAGAAAAAGAAAGACAATTTGAAAGAGAAGAAAAAGAAAGACAATTTGAAAAAGAAGAAAAAATAAGACAATTTGAAAGAGAAAAGGAAGAAAGAGAGAAACAGGAACGTATGCACGAGAAAGAACTCCAGTTTGAGTTAGAAAAGTTAAAGTTAGAGAAAAGCGCTAAGGAAAATCCTGTTCCTTCGCTTGTCAAGTCTGAATTCGACGCCGCCAAAAACATCCGATTAGTACCAAAATTTCAAGAAAAGTCCGTGGACAAATATTTTCCACATTTTGAGAAAATCGCGGCCAATCTGAAGTGGCCACGTGATTTTTGGCCAACTTTGTTACAAAGCGTACTTATTGGCAAAGCGGCTGAAGTGTACTCCGCGCTCAGTATTGCTGAGAGTTCAGACTATGACAAGGTCAAGGACACGATTTTGAGAGCATATCAGTTAGTACCTGAGGCGTACAGACAAAAGTTTAGAAAGTACAAAAAGTTTGAAAATCAAACATATGTTGAATTTGCTCGAGAAAAAGAAGATTTATTTGATCAGTGGTTTCGATCTAAGAAAATTCCCAATTCATTTGACAATTTGCGTCAGATCATTCTGATAGAAGAGTTTAAAGAGTGTGTACATCAAGATTTAAGAACTCATTTGGAAGACAAAAATGTTAAAACTCTTGAAGAAGCCGCTGTTTTGTCTGATACGTATGCTCTCACTCATAAGAAAAATTTTGTGTCAAAAACTCAATCTAGCGATAGCGCAAAAACGTCAGATGTTCCAAAGAAAAATGTACAAGAGTCTCAGTCGCCCATTAGTTCCCAGTCACCATCTCAAGGTGGTTCTACGTCCGGACCTAGGTCCGAGCGTTCTGAGGCATCCCCAGGGGTGGGGTCGCTTCCTACATGCAATTATTGTAAGAAAAAAGGTCATGTTATTGGTGAGTGTTTGAAGCTTAAGAAGAAAAAAGAACTTAAGTCACAGGCCTGTGCGTCTGTTAGAAATGATAGGAAAGCCTTAGATTCGATTTGTTCTGACACTCCTGAGATTCAGGGTTCTAAGTCCAGTTCTGATGATTTTGTGGAGGATCATTATAAGCCCTTTTTGTCACAGGGATTTGTTTCACTCAGTGATTCTAGCGAAGCGTTGCCTGTTCAGATTTTGAGAGATACTGGTGCTGCCCAGACTTTATTGTTAGAGGGTTCATTGCCTTTGTCTGAGCACACTTTTACTGGTAGGTCAGTTTTATTACAGGGTGTGGAGCTAGGCGTCATTGATGTCCCCCTTCATGAAATTTATTTGAAGTCAGACTTAATTACTGGACCTG
The DNA here is from genome assembly GCA_028142955.1 of Pinctada fucata. Taxonomy (NCBI): domain Eukaryota; kingdom Metazoa; phylum Mollusca; class Bivalvia; order Pterioida; family Pteriidae; genus Pinctada; species Pinctada fucata. The sequence continues at coordinate 28,954,418 of AP027107.1, read as the reverse complement.
TTATCGTAGGTGTTCGACCTACTCTTCCCGTTCAAGGCGTTTCCTTGTTGCTTGGCAACGATTTAGCTGGCGGCAAAGTTGTAGCCGATCCGATTGTTTGTGAGAAAATCACGTCCGATGTCGTGTCCGATGATGAAGACGACGACTTGTACCCAGCCTGCGCAGTTACCAGGGGGATGGCCAGGAACAGACTAAAAGAGGCTGAGAGTACTTCTGCACTTAACGAGGACCATCCCTCCGAAAATATAGACCTTTCTGACACATTCATGTCTACCATTGATGACAGCGTACCTGAAACGTCAGTACCACTTCATGTTGACAAGTCTCCGACAGTACCTGGTGATGATTCCCATCCGCCATTAGACAGAGATACAGATGCCTTAAGCCGTGTGCAGCTCCTCTCCGAGCAAACTAAAGATCCGGAGATCATCCGACTAAGCAAGAGGGCCCTTCCCCGAGAAGAAGCGGACAAAGTCGGTGAGTGTTTCTACATACAAGATGGCATCCTCATGCGGAAATGGAGACCACCCGATGCACCCCCTAATGACGTGTGGCGGGTCGTTCACCAGATAGTGGTTCCAGTAGCGTATCGCGGGGACATCATGAGTTTAGCTCACGACACACCCATGGCAGGTCATTTAGGTGTCAATAAGACTTATAATAGGATTTTAAGTCACTTTTACTGGCCTAAGTTGAGAAAAGATGTGTCTGAGTTTTGTAAGTCTTGTCATAGTTGTCAGATGGTAGGTAAACCCAATCAAGTTATACCACCTGCTCCCCTCCAACCCATTCCAGCCTTTGAGGAACCTTTTAGTAGGGTGTTAGTTGATTGTGTAGGTCCTTTGCCTAGGACTAGGTCAGGGAATCAGTACTTACTGACAATTATGTGTACTTCGACTAGGTTTCCTGAAGCCACACCTCTTAGGAATATTAAGGCAAAGACCATAGTTAAGGCCCTTACAAAGTTTTTCAGTTTCGTAGGTGCTCCCAAGGCTATTCAGTCAGATCAGGGTTCGAATTTTATGTCAGGATTGTTTCAGCAGGTTATGCATGAGCTAGGTATCAGGCAGTATAAGTCTTCTGCGTACCATCCTCAGTCCCAGGGGGCACTTGAACGCTTTCATCAGACCCTTAAAACTATGATAAAAACATATTGTCACCAGTATGGAAAAGACTGGGATGAAGGGGTTCACCTCGTGTTGTTTGCGGCACGAGAAGCGGTTCAGGAGTCCCTGGGGTTCAGTCCCTTTGAGCTAGTTTTTGGGCATACGGTCAGGGGGCCGTTGAAGTTGTTGAAGGAAAAATGGTTGACTGAGACTAGCGATTTGAATCTCTTAGACTACGTGTCTAATTTCAAAGAGAAATTATATAATGCTTGCAAATTAGCTCAAGAAAATCTCAAAACCTCACAAATGAAAATGAAAACATGGTATGACAAAGATGCTAGAAACAGAGTTTTTAAACCAGGCGATAAAGTTCTTGTATTTTTGCCTATCCCTGGTCATCCTTTGCAAGCTAGATATTTCGGTCCTTATGAGATTGAGAGTAAAATTAGTGATGTTAACTACGTAGTTAAGACACCAGGTCGGCGAAAAGAAAAAAGAGTGTGTCATGTTAACATGTTGAAAGAGTATTTTGATAGAAGTGACCGAAATTTTGTAAAACCAGTTTCCACTTTGGCCAATGTAAATTCATTAGAAAATTGTGTTGAACCGGAATGTGATGAAGAGACTGTCGAAAAAGACTTCGCTCAAAGTGTCCGTTTAAAGAATTCTGAAATTCTGACAAATCCGGAAGTGAAACTCGGACATCTGACTGTGAACCAAAAAGAGGAAGTGCATCAATTAATGCGGGAATATACGACCATCTTTCCGGACATTCCAAAAAAGACTAATGCGTCTCATCATGACGTCATTGTGGGTGATGCGTCACCTATCAAACAGCATCCCTATCGGTTAAACCCGATAAAACTTCAATACATGCGGAAAGAAATTCAATACATGCTTGAAAATGACATTATTGAACCCAGCAATAGTGATTGGAGTTCCCCATGTATTCTTGTTCCGAAGCCAGACGGAACTTACCGATTGTGTACGGACTTTAGAAAAGTCAATTCAGTCACCAAAACTGACTCTTATCCGATCCCACGAATCGATGACTGTATAGATAAAATTGGCAGTGCAAAATTTGTCAGTAAATTTGACTTGCTTAAAGGCTATTGGCAGGTCCCGCTTACAGAGAGAGCCAGAGAAATATCGGCATTTGCGACTCCAGATGGGCTATACCAATATAAAGTAATGCCCTTTGGTATGAAAAACGCACCAGCCACATTCCAGAGGATGATTCATTCGCTCCTAAATCATCTCGAAGGATGCGAGGCGTACATCGATGACGTCATCATCTACAGCGACACCTGGAATGACCATCTCCGAATCATGCGTACCTTCTTCGACATACTGGCGAAAGCAAACCTCACAGTGAACCTTGCGAAAAGTGAATTTTGTCATGCGACTGTAGAATATTTGGGTCACAAAGTAGGTCAAGGTTTTGTTACTCCTATCATGGCCAAGGTGGAAGCTATTTCAAAGTTCCCGATTCCTACCAATAAGAAAGAGATAATGAGATTCTTGGGAATGGCAGGATTTTACAGAAAATTTTGTCCAAATTTCTCGTCAGTTGTTGGTCCACTTACCAATCTGTTACAAAAGAGAGTGAATTTTGCATGGACCAATGACTGTGACGAATCTTTTAAGAAAATCAAATGTGTTCTTATGAATAGTCCTGTCCTGTCAGCTCCAAATTTTGATAAGCAATTTAAGCTTACTGTTGATGCCAGTGACGTAGGAATCGGGGCTGCTTTGTTTCAAGAAAATGATGATGGTGTAGATAGAGTTGTTTGTTATTTTTCAAAGAAACTGACAAAATGTCAAAAGAATTACTCTACTATTGAAAAAGAGTGTCTTGCATTATTGTTAGCTTTACAACATTTTGATGTTTATTTGAATGTTACTTTACATCCCATTCTTGTATATACTGACCACAACCCTCTCACATTTTTGCACAAAATGTCAAACAAGAATCAAAGACTTACAAGGTGGAGTTTATTGTTGCAAGAGTACAATATCATTATTTACCATATCAAGGGCAAAGACAATGTGATTGCAGATGCACTATCGAGAGTTTCATGAGTGATTTTTACAGAATTTACCACCTAAGTTTTCATTGACATTCAAACTTTTTTTAAAGGGGGAGGTGTTGTGGGTTATGTATTATTTTAGTTTTACTTTATGTGTAGGTACACATGTACTTAGTCATGTTGTATTATGATTTCATAATAATTCTTTCTAGATTTTACTATGTCATGTTTATCTCATTAGAGAATATTCCAGTATGTTCTTTATTACATCATTATCATCACATGACTGTGATTTCTAGAATTTACTCTATTGTTAATCATTTGTAATGAGTCAGTGTTCTAGAAGCTTCTGGTTAATTCATTTGTATTAAGTATATATACCTCTGAGGAACTGTGTTGAAGGGACATTCGTACACATTCGTAGACACGATTCATTCATCTATTCTGATATACTGGGATACTTTATTTGTTGAGACTTTAATCCATTTAACAACATTTGGACACCGATCTTTCGAGAACGTTTGTGATTACCGGAAACCATACATTCGATAGACTTTGTGGACCGTAACGGACACTTTGATCCGGACATTGTATTGTAAGTTGTAATCATTTGAAATATATATATTTTGTACATAATTAAACTTGTAAATTTATATTCTGTCTTTGTCTGATTTTTGCTGGCATTTTGGGGTATTCTGGCCCATAACAATCCTTATACAGGAGTGTAACGATACACCCCAGTTTGGTATACCATGGTATCAACTTCATGTACAGTTAAGTCCGAACTACCCGACCAAACCCAGCAATTGATGGTTATTTGGGCGGTTGGGGGCTGTGTTATGTCAGGACAGATCCTACATGTATGGTGAAAAACGTAAACTTCAGCGAGCCTCTGAAGAGCCAGTTCACCTTTTCTATTTCAACATGAAAACATGTTTGTGACTATTTGACATGTCACAATCACCAGATGAATATTTACTAAGCTCTTGTTGTATTTTTGGCCAGGTAAGACCTTAATCAGGCATGTTGCTGCTGAAAAGTTTCAATTCTGCTTGAATCTGCTGCCATACTGTCCTCAGGTTTTTTTTTTTTATTTTGGGGAAGGTGCCTGTGCCTGTCCCATTTGGGAAAATTTGCGACATTTTGCTAAAATTGGGAAAAGTTTTGTACAAATTCTCACCAAAGTATAACCTTAAAGTATCATTTATTAACACTGATAATCCATTGCTTTGCTTAAACTGAACATAGGATGAATAAAAAACTTTTAAAAGTGCACTTAGACATTTTGTGCTGACTTCCAGGTTTTGGGTCTTATTTTCTCAGGTGATTTTTTCATAATTCCTCTTTGGGAATTTCAGGGTGATTTATGGGGAAAAATAGAGGAAATTTGGCATTGGGAAGGGGCCGAAATTCGGCCCCAAAACAAGGAAAAAAAAAAAACCCAGGTCCTGTATCGATTTTAGTGATCCATGTATCATGTACAGGTATGCAAGTCTATCTATCTTCCGGTACTGCTGACTCCTCAACATTTGAGTATTATGGCAGGAGATTTGTCTACACAAGTAATCGTGATGCACGGGTTCATAGGATACATTGTGTGTAATAGGAAGGGGGGGGGGGTGGGTTATATGCACATACATGTTAAGCTAAGGGCAAAATATAGGCGCATGGAACGCAATAACTTGAAAATGCATTAACGGATTTTCATGATATTCATACATTATGATTTGACTGTGGAGAGGAAGCCGCCTTTCGATTTTCAGGTTTATTCGATTTGTCGTTACAGAGTTATGGGACTTAGATTTTTAAAATACAGTGAAAATATACTAAAATATTTAAAAACTATTTAAAAATCCATTTCTGGTCGAAATGTTTTGAAATTTTGTATACTTCAAGTAGGAAGGATGTCCTTTGACATATTTAACGGGTTTTTAATTTTTTTTTCGCATAATCGAGATATTGTGTGTAATAGGAAAGGGGGGGGGGGGTTATATGCACATACATGTTAAGCTAAGGGCAAAATATAGGCGCATGGAACGCAATAACTTGAATATGCGTCAACGGATTTTCATGATATTCATACATTTTGATTGGACTGTGGAGAGGAAGCCGCCTTTCGATTTTCAGGTTCTTTCGATATGTCGTTACAGAGTTATGGGACTTAGATATTTAAAAATACAGTGAAAATATACTAAAATAGTTAAAAATTATTTAAAAATCTATTTCTGGTTGAAATGTTTTGAAATTTTGTATACTTAAGGTAGAAAGGATGCTCTTTGACATATGTAACGGGTTTTTAATTTTTTGGTCGCATAACCGAGATATTATGTGTAATGGGGGGGGGGGGGTTATATGCACATACATGTTAAGCTTAGGGCAAAATATAGGCGCATGGAACGCAATAACTTGAATATGTGTCAATGGATTTACAAGATATTTCCACATTGTGATCAGACTTTGAAGAAGAAGCCGCCTTTCGATTTTCAGGTTCATCCGATTTGTCGTTACGGAGTTATGGGACTTAGATATTTTAAATACAATGAAAATATACTAAAATAGTTAAAAATTCTTTAAAAATCTATTTCTGGTCAAAATGTTTTGAAATTTTGTATACTTCAAGTAGAAAGGATGTTCTTTCACATATGTAACGGATTCTTAAATTTTTTTTCCTATTATCCAGAAATTATGTGTAATGGGGGGGGGGGGGTTATATGCACATACATGTTAAGCTTTATAGGGCAAAATATAGGTGCATGGAATGCAATAACTTGAATATGTGTCAACAGATTTTGTTGATATTTGTACATTGTGATCAGACTTTGAAGAGGAAGCCACCTTTTGATTTTCAGGTTAATCCGATTTGTCCTTATGGAGGTATGGGACTTAGATATTTTGGTGTTGTGAAAAAAATCCCAACGGGCGTATCTTGCTGCGTGAGCGTAGGCTTTATTGGAGACTGCGGTAGTCATCTGCGTAACAATGTACATTCGTCTATGTATATTCTTAATTTCTTTTGCGTACTTATCTGTTTATGGTCATGATTATTTTGTGTATTGAATATCTTTGAAAGTATTGTAGCTGATAGACCGTGAATTACGTCGGTACGTGTTTTGTGAGAGCAATTTCCGCGGTCAAAAAGACTTTGGTTCTACTCGTATTTAGTGCATTAAAAATTAAGTGAATAAAAATAGACGATAGATAAACTTATCGTCGATTTCTAAACGGACCCACGCGAATACTCGTATATAATAGTTGTCCGTCTTAGCTTGGGAACTTTAAAAGTTTTGAGACGGAAAGCATAATCAGAAATTAAACAGTATAAATTCATCAAGACGGATTCATGTGTATATATGTCGCGAGCCGTTGTTAACGACTCGAGGCTATATTCAATAATATTGGCGCAATTTAACAATGTAGTTATAGATTGCTTTGCAATTTTATGACTTTTCATTCTCAATCTTTGCTAACGTTTTCTGGAAGTCATGCTGTTACCGGTAGTTGTTGTGCACTGTGCGGTCAACTTTAAAAAACGTCAAAATATGAAGTGAAATTTTTTTTAGAAATAAATCTCGCGCACGATGGATAAAACCTATCTTCCAGTTGTACAAGTATACCTGCGTATTTAATCAAAACATCTTAATTAGGCAGTCGTTTGTGCTAATCGTAAAGGTGCTAAATGATTGTACAAACAATTCAATTAAGCAAAGTACATATTTAAGACGGTAATGCATTAATTACCGCAAATGGAGAATATAATCGAAACTTGAAGGGCGGATCGAGAAGGGCAACAAGAGGAAAACGGGAGGGCATCAAGGGCGCAACAATAGGGCATCAAGGGCGCAACAATAGGGCATCAAGGGCGCAAGGGAGGGCATCAAGGGCGCGGCGCCCTTCTATTTTGGCCTAGCGGGAACACTGATAAGTATGATACATGTATCTCCGATGTCAAGGTCACAGCAACATTTAAAGGTACTGGTACATGTAAACTCATTTCTGGGTCTTTGCTTTTTAACAAACACTCAGATGCACAAATTTTCAGGCCCTTAGCCTTTATCCAGTGTAAAAAACAACAATGTGTATGACAGCTAAGTAAAATCCATCATTTGCTTCTCTAGCGTTCATTGCAAATGTTTACGTTAGTCTATGATGTCACAACATTGCGGCATATGTATACATTTTGTAATTAATCCAATAATTTAAAAGAAAGGACTTAAAAAAAAATATTAAAAAAAGACACACCCTCCCATAAAAGTTAAAACCCACACAATAACATAAGTGGTGTCATGTATGTGAAGCGGTTTGACATTTGTAGTGCTAGTACTTCTTTTTGCATGAATTGTTACTTGTTCCCAATCCTAAATCAAGCTACATGTATTAATAGTATTAAAAATTCAATGTGTAAATTAACATATCCTAGTTAATACCTCATCTCAAAGATTGCAAAGCCATCATGAAACTTTCACTTACTTTTTGTTCACTTTTTTTATTTAGATACATCCGTTTATATGGAATGAAATTTTCCAAGGAGGATCATATTGCACTGATAAAGTTACTGTTCGAACTCACCACCATACCTGAACTGGAAGTCTCCCTAGTGCAGAAATTTGCTTGTCAACTTGTGGGTCTCCTCAAGTGAGTATTTGTATTAGCACTTTGCAAAAGAATATGTGCTGTAATTGTACATGTACAAAATTACATTACATGTGAGAAATATATACATGTACATATAAATTATTATAATAAAGTGTTTTTTATCTATTTTGGGGGAAGGGATTCAGGGCCGATATGTGGGGGAAAATATATGTGCAAACTACTCAAAAGGGAAATTTTTTAATAAATCAAAATTCTTGCAAAACCTGTATTAGATAGCATCAATATAATTGAAATGGCTTCAAGTACAATTATGTACATTGAATGATTGGAGGAACCATATTCTACCTTTTGGATTCAGATTTTGTTGTATTTTACACACTATTTTAAAAGGAGATTTTGCCAAAGAAAATATCCTTTATATAAGGGGAAATTTCTCTGACAGGAGGGAAAAAATATATCCTCAGAGAGGGGGGAATGGGACTGCATATCACCATATTTTTTTGGGAAAAAAAACCACCCCTGTAATTATACATGTATATGTAATATCTTGAATGATGGACCTTTTCATGGCAAGATTCACTCAAATCACTTTTTCTTTTCATGTGACATTTTGCCCACCAAAAACAATGAATTCATAGCCCTCTAGTTTCTATGGTAAACCATGGCATGTACTGCTGTGCAATGACATCATTTCATCATATGTTTTTAAGTGGGTAAAATACCATACAAAAATACAGAAGTGGTCCTAATGAACCTTATCGTGAAAAGGTCTATTATTAATGTAAAATGCATCATCTTGTATAACAAAATGCACATGAAAATTTGAATCACTTGAATTTATTTTGATTTTATAGAATTGCAGAGATGGAAAATTGAAAAATAGCATTTTGAACTCTTGAATTACTTCTGACATTGTAGGAAAAAGGAGCTGTTGACTCGAGAAGATTTAGTATTGCCATGGAAACCATTGTATGAATTGGCTGAATGGGTTATCTATTCTAGATATGAGCATCTTGGACTGCAGTTCTTTCCACCGTATGTATTGAATTTTACAATATAGATAATTAAGCCCCTGTCACACCTTCACGTTCTGACATGGCGTTCACACTACGACCGCCAAAATTGTACGAAACGTGGCGTGAACGTAGTAAGGACGTGGGGAACGTAGTAAGAACTCGCTGATACATATTGAGGTCGTAGTAAGGACGCCAATGAACGTGCCTGTACGCCGAGCCACCACGACCGTTTTGAACTGTTCAAAACAGTCATAGTGAGGACGTGCTGATGACAGAACGTGTTAAGGACTACTTGCGAACGTATTGAGGACTTCATGGACGTATTAGAAACGTATCGCGAACGTAGTAGGGTCGTAGTACGGACGGCTTAAACTTTTACATATAATCATATGGAGATCATCACGTCTCTGCCGTCCTTACCACATTCTTGGTTTTAGAGGTCAAAAAATCAAAATAGACCTCGTACAAGCAATTTATCCTTTGAACGTGTCATGATCGTAGCATGAACGCAGTAAGGACTTCGAGAACGTAGTAATAACGCTGTACTATCGTAACACAGACGCCTTCGTCATAGTGTGAACTTGGGGCCGATCGTAGTGCGAACTTGACTAAACGTATGAAAGACGGGAAGGACGCAATACTAACATGTTTCGAATGCTAAAGGTCGTGTTGCGCACGTATTGGAGTCGTCAATTATTCTTTCGGAGAGTCCTTCCGGGTGAAAAATGCAACATTCTCATTATGTTCATGAAAAATTTCAAGGACTTCAAGGACGTAGTAAGAACGTCTCGAGAGAACGTGTAGGTGTGACAGAGGCTTTATGTAGTGCAATTTTCTTTTTTTGGGCGGAGGGGATGGGGGTGCTACATACACATTCACATATGTTTCTAATATAAAACCATGTTGTGTCATATAATTTTGTGTTGTCATGCATGTACAATCTGTTCATTATATTTGTACCAGACTCCATAGGTTTTGATTGAGTCATGATTAGATCAAATCGAGATAGCATGGGGAGTAACTGCCCAAATGTCACTGTCAAATTTTTTTTCCCTCAATGTTATAGTGTCTCATGATTAAGTATGGCTTATTGTTCCTTAAGTAGAATCAACCCTTTTAACATGTATGTGTTGATTTTTTTATCCACATTTGAAACTGGTGTTAGACATACATGTACATGTAGGGGATAGATTTTGTGTTTTGTGTAATGAACACTTGTATTGGTTGTGCTGACAGATTTATGATTTATACTTATGTATATGTTATTATGTATATTTATGTATATAAATTGTATACATGTATTTAGATACGTAAATGGAGAGTTACTTTCGTTCCCTTTTATATTTAGTGTACTTAAACGTAGAAATTGGGAACTTCTGCTATACCCAAGTGGCAACAATTCCTTTAAGATGCCTGGGTAAGCAGTCAACTCCAAGATCTTTTCATCTTTGCAGTTTACTTTTAGTATTAACATTTGTTTTGGTCAAAGAATGTTTATAAAATGCATGAAGTATAACCAAAATTTATGAAGCATGTTAAACATACACAAATGTACATGCATATATTGGTGTATGGACTTACTGTTATTATTTCACTTTACATGCAATACATGTATTAGCAAACACATTTTAAATCCATAAAATTTTTTTGTGCAAAGTATTGAGTCTTTGTGGAATACAGAGTTTTTTCCCCTTACAGACGGTATCTGACGTAAAGCCAATTTGACGTCATGAAAATGGTATGGTAACGTCGATTTTATACCGTCATTTCCCAGACTTTAAGGACTGTTTCCATAGAATTTGATGACGTAATAATCAGTCTACCTCAGATACCGTGTCAAATGGGAAGTAACTGTGGTTTTCAAAAATAGCAAATAGGGGCTTGTATGGATCATGCAGGTTTGGTTTGAGAAAATTTTAAACGTTTGCAGTTGAATATTTCCATTGCAGAAGAATCCCCATGTTAAGCGCCCGTTAGGCAAAGGGATTTATAAACTATAATTCTGGTTGCCTATTGTGATGTCACGCTTTAGTTTTGAAAGTACAGAGAATTCACCAACGTCCAGATACTTTTGATGTTATAACATTCAATACGCTCCTTGTTGATGCTAAACGGGGTGTTTGATAATTAGTACAAATGGAAAATATAAGAAATGACTGTCTTACTTTGGGTGTTCATGGTAGTATGATTCTGGTTGGACACGTGCAAATTTTCCGAGAATCGCTTCGTGATTCACAGAATTTGCACGTGACCAACCAGAATTATACTACCATGAACACCCAAAGTAAGACAGTCATTTCTTAAATAAATGAAAATGATGTAAGGGTACATCTTGACATACTTGGAAGTTACCATGCATTTGATGCTTTATTTAAACAAAGCATATGACAAATATTTTGCAGAATGATCATAACGTACTTTGTTTTCTAGAATCAATTTGTTTAAAATGCTTTAAAAAATCAAAGAAGAGGAAGCGTTATATTTTCAAACTTATACCCTACATTACTTTGGTAGTCATAATTTTCAATACTTTCATTCAACTATAGCCTTGTTTTCCACATAAGTAATTTTGCAGCAGTTATGGAAATATCCAACATTGCAAACAATGATGAACTAACTGAGCTACTGTCCGCGCAGCTCACTTCAGAAATCGGAAAATTAAAGTTTTCTCTAATTTGTTGGCATAATTTATATAGGGGGATAGATCTCGAACTCTCATAACTCACGTTGTATGATATATGTCTGTACGACCAATAGTATGCTCACAGTGAAAGAAAATAATTTTAGATAGGGAGTTTTCTATGTTAATTTTAGCATGACGTCGTCGACGTTCTCCATAGACTCAGTGTTAAACATCGGCGACGTCGCGCTAAAATTAACATAGAAAACTCCCTATCTAAAACTATTTTCTTTCACTGCGAGCGTAATATTTGTCATACAGACATATATCATACACCGTTAGTTATGAGACTTCGAGATCTATCCCCCGATATACATTTTAATCTCAAAAATTGCCGACAAAGTAGATAAACTTCAATTTTCCAATTTCTGAAGTGAGCTGCGCGGACAGTAGTTTAAACACTTAAAGGGTAGAAAAGTAGTGCTAGCCCAGTGGATAAATCAATATTATTGGTAATGATGCATTTTTAAATCTGATATGTAAGATGCATCTTATTGCTCAACTTTTAACCTTGAACTTTGTGTTCTACTTCAGATTGAGTCAAGGTGAGCTTTATAATCAAGTAATCCTACACTGAGCCAATGTTCTTTTTGTCTTTACAGAAATATAGACAATGTGTTGAAGAATTTGGTGAAGCACTGTAGAGAGTAAGTATAATAAACAAACATGTTGTTGAAAGAAGCTTGAAATGTTTAAAAAAAATTAAACTTTTTTGCTTAGCACTATTCAAAATAAATACAAAGGTTTTTGTATCTGCCATTGTGACTCTTTATGGACATATTTTGTCAGAAGTCATATTTCGAGTAGTTAGTGTCTGAACTGTAATTCTACTTTTAAACTCTCATTTTAAGTAATTAGAATATGGTAGAAAAAAAAAAGAAGAAAAGCAATACTGATTTATAATTAAGCTACATAAATGTACATGTACAGGTATATTTAATTCACATGTATTTCAACTTCCACCCTTTTAACTTAAGGGTAACATTTGTGAATTTTTTTTTGTAGATATTTTCCAGAAAGTGCAACAGAAGAAATGTTGAATGAGTGGCGCCCTCTACTTTGTCCGTTTGACGTGACCAACATTAAGGCTGTGCATTACCTGGAGCATTTCTTACCTACAAACTTACCAGCTACCAAACAGCACCTGGGTTACATGTAAGTTATTATATTTACGGTGGTAAGTTTTACATAAAGGAACATGTATGTATTCTGTACAGGGAATTTATCACATAATTTTCTGTTTCGCTACAGAATAAAAATTCCTAGCTAAAATGGTACTTGATAGTAACTATATCAGTATACATCATTGTAACTAGAAAAACTGTTTAAGCTGTTAAGAAGGAATTTACAAAACAAGATGTGTCAGTCCTATTTATGCACATTGACTAAATTCATGACAGTATGAAGTTTGTTACATGTATTAAAAGATGTATAATAGATTGAAAAAAGGAGAATCGATTAAACTAAAATTTTTCACAATATGTTCATGTACATATATTTTGACATTTTCTTTATGGATCTTTTCGACTTTACAGGCTGTGGTTTGATGAAATGATCAATCTGTGGGATTCTTATCATAACACACCAACTTGGGAGTCCGTAAGTTTATAAAATTTTTGGACAGAAAACGCGTACTGTTGAGGTATAAAATATATGCGAGAAAGCACAGTATCATGTAGCTTTATTTGAAATTGGATATGATCCAAGATTTAAGTGGAGTTTTTGTTAAATTATTAATCCTCTAAATCATTGACCCTTCTGATTGTGGGAAACAAAGTGCTAAATTTTGTGACGTCACATGTTTTTACCTTTGACCAACAAGCTTCAAACCTGGGACAAGCATCAAAATTGTAATGTGACATCATGAGTTTTCTCAATTTGTTTTACATGTATGTGATCTGAAGGGTAATTTCTAATTCACATATGTACATGTAAGTTTAAAGTTTAAAGCCTCAACATTGATGTCCTTTTGTCTTTAGATACTGTCCTTTTTGATTCAATTCTAAGCTAAAGTTTTGATTGTTTTAGATTTTATGGTGTTTCTTTTAGGGAATGGTAAACCTGTTCTCTAGATTGGCACATGATAATATAGGCTACATTGACTGGAGTCCATATGTATCGAAGGTGAGTTGTCTCTCTAAGATGCAAAATTTGCATGTGTAGTGTACCAGATCCAAATTTAATGCTTAAGAAAAATTGAATATCTCAAAGATTACTTATACTCTTGTACATGTACATTTACTCACATGTATCATTTGGACATACATGCACTTTTTATGAATTTGATCATTAAAAGAAATCTTTAGAATCCTGATAGTATAGCAACCAATGTTAGAATGCAAGAAAGAAAGTTTTCATTTTGATTATAGCTTATAGCAACCAATAGAACTCGAGGGAGAAAATTCTTTCTCAATTATGTTTTTATTTTTTGTATTTTTGATTTCAGATATTTAATCGCTTCTTGCGAAGTTTTAACCTACCTGTGGGTACACAGAAAGTGCAGGTTGGCAGATCTAATAACACGTATGATATTGAGTCTACGGTCATCTGGATAGTATCTTTGATGGTAAGTTAATATCCGATTCTTTGATTTCTCCTTACTCTTAAATTAACACAAAAATTTATTCTTGTATGGTCGAGTCTTTTTCGTGTCATTTGAAGTGCACCAAATTTTTTCTTTTCTGTAAAAAGTATTTCAATAAGTGATGAAATTCACATTCTATTGAAGTTTTATCTGGCATATTGTAGGGAGGTCCCAACAACCAATTAGTGCAAGATCACATAGACAAGCTGTTTAAAGCACTACAGAACTTTTTCCATCCATCAAACTATGGAACTTGGAATGTAAGTATTTGTAGGTGAAAACAATTTTTTGTGCAATGTGGGAAAGCCTTGCTTCTCAGTAGAAAGATAAAATTTCATGTTGATGTATATAAGTTCTTCACTTTAGAATTGAAAATGCAACCTACATGTGTATTTAGCATGAAATGGTTGTGTCCTTTTGACATTACATGTATACCGGTACGTAGTCTACATATGAAATGTACACTGTTGAAGCTACAAATGCAATATACACTTTCTGTTACAGTTGAAGTTTCATATGAAATGTGCACTTTCTGTTAAAGTTGAAGCTTCATATGAAATGTGCACTTTCTGTTAAAGTTGAAGCTTCATATGAAATGTGCACTTTCTATTAAAGTTGAGGCTTCATATGAAATGTGTACTTTCTGTTAAAAATGAAGCTTCATATGAAATGTACACTTTCTGTTACAGTTGAAGCTTCATATGAAATGTGCACTTTCTGTTAAAGTTGAAGCTTCATATGAAATGTACACTTTCTGTTACAGTTGAAGCTTCATATGAAATGTGCACTTTCTGTTAAAGTTGAAGCTTCATATGAAATGTGCACTTTCTGTTAAAGTTGAAGCTTCATATGAAATGTGCACTTTCTGTTAAAGTTGAAGCTTCATATGAAATGTACACTTTCTGTTACAGTTGAAGCTTCATATGAAATGTACACTTTCTGTTACAGTTGAAGCTTCATATGAAATGTACACTTTCTGCTACAGTTGAAGCTTCATATGAAATGTGCACTTTCTGCTACAGTTGAAGCTTCATGTGAAATGTACACTTTCTGTTACAGTTGAAGCTTCATATGAATTGTGCACTTTCTGCTACAGTTGAAGCTTCATATGAAATGTACACTTTCTGTTACAGTGGAAGCTTCATATGAAATGTACACTTTCTGTTACAGTTGAAGCTTCATATGAAATGTACACTTTCTGTTACAGTTGAAGCTTCATATGAAATGTGCACTTTCTGCTACAGTTGAAGCTTCATGTGAAATGTACACTTTCTGTTACAGTTGAAGCTTCATGTGAAATGTACACTTTCTGCTACAGTTGAAGCTTCTTATGAAATGTACACTTTCTGCTACAGTTGAAGCTTCATATGAAATGTACACTTTCTGTTACAGTGGAAGCTTCATATGAAATGTACACTTTCTGTTACAGTGGAAGCTTCATATGAAATGTACACTTTCTATTAAAGTTGAATCTTCATATGAAATGTACACTTTCTGTTACAGTTGAAGCTAAGTGGCCTGCTGATGGCATTCCCCAAGAACTTTGTCAAAAGATTACACAGGTAGGAGTCTGAAAAAATCAAATTTAATGTTTTGTTGTATTACACATTTCCATATCCAATGTATAGGTACATTTATTTTCATATGAACTTAATTTTGGTTCATATGAACTTGATTCTGGTTTACTTTAAACATATTAAAATTTCGTCACACATATGGAGTCTATGCGGAAAACAGTTATTTCCCATTTCAGATGGTATCTGACATAAAACTATGATGACATCATGAAAATGGTATGATAAAGCTGATTTTATACCATAATTTCCTAGAGTTTAGGATCGTTTCCATAGAATTTGATGACGTCACAATTAGTCAACGTCAGATACCGTCCCAAACAGGAAGTAACGCTGTTTTTCGAAAATAAGGAATATTGAAGTGATATCAAAGTACACATACATGTACATGTATGTGGGATCAGAAAAGAACTTGGTGCTTATATACATATAATTTTGTCTCACAGGATTTCTAATACATTTTAAATGTATATACATATACTCTATGGTATTTACAGAGAGCGGTACAAGAAACCAAGTTGGGAAACCCACATCCCGGACAACACCAAACTGACAGATCAGAATGTTACAGACTTTGTTAAGAGTATCGCACCTGTAGTCTCTGTCGCCATGTTCAGCAAGTTCGGCAGTCATGACTCCGCTATAGCACTTAGATATCTGTCCAACATGAGACCTGAAATTGTCGTGCCAGATCTGCTAGAAAAGTAAAATTATTTTTATTCTTTGTTTGTCATTATTGCAAAATTTTTTCCATAACTTTAAAGCTCTCTCAGTGAGTAAAGATTTATAGAATTTGATTCTAAGTTCAAGAATATGCTTTCTTTATAATACATGTAAATATCATTTTATTCGTTTGTCAATATACCATGAAAGTCACTAAGAGGTGATTTGAGAAAAAAGAATCTTTTGTATTATAATGACGTCTTCTTAAATAGACCAATTGCCAAAATTCAAAATGGCTGACAAAATTACGAAAAATGTCCGAGGTAGGCAGTTTTCGCACCCTTTTTAGCTCACCTCACGAAGTGAGAGGGAGCTTATGCTATCACCCTGTCGTCGGCGTCCTCGTCCGCACTAGTATGTTAAGAAGTTTTATTTCTCTATTATAAGTGCTAGGAAGTTCAAACTTGCAGAGATGTTGCGTCTTTAAGAGTAGATCACGAATCTACGTTCAAATGTAGGTCATGACCTATATTTTCCTCTTGAGTGCACATGTTAGGAAGATTTTGGTATCAATGTTAAGAAGTTTTATTTCTCAATTATAAGTGCTAGGAAGTTCAAATTTGCACAGATGATGTGTCTTTAAGAGTAGATCACGAATCTACGTTCAAATATAGGTCATGACCTATATTTTCCGCTCTAGTGCACATGTTAGGAAGATTTGGGTATCAATGTTAAGAAGTTTTATTTCTCTATTATAAGTGCTAGGAAGTTCAAACTTGCAGAGATGATGCGTCTTTAAGAGTAGATCATGAATCTACGTTCAAATGTAGGTCATGACCTATATTTTCCGCTTGAGTGCACATGCTAGGAAGATTTGGGTATCAATGTTAAGAAGTTTTATTTCTCTATTATAAGTGCTAGGAAGTTCAAATTTGCACAGATGATGCATCTTTAGGAGTAGATCACGAATCTACGTTCAAATGTAGGTCATGACCTATATTTTCCGCTTGAGTGCACATGTTGGGAAGATTTGGGTATTAATGTTAAGTTTTATTTCTCTATCATAAGTGCTAGGAAGTTCAAACTTGCACAGATGATGCATCTTTAAGAGTAGATCACGAATCTACGTTCAAATGTAGGTCATGACCTATATTTTCCGCTTGAGTGCACGTTAGGAAGATTTGGGTATCAATGTTAAGAAGTTTTATTCCTTTATTGTAATTGCTAGGAAGTCCAAACTTGCACAGTTTATGCATCTTTATGTGTAGATCACAAATCTACATCCAGATGTAGGTCATGACCTACATTTTCTGCTTGAGTTTATTATGTTAGGGAGCTTTGGGTATCAATAGAGTACACCCATTCAGACAAAATTTGGGTCAATAAATGAAATACTCTACTTCCCTTTTCTATTTTGTTTTTGTGTGGTATCATTTTAATTGGTTCTCAGTAGGACAGGTTTTCAAATTCAAAACTGTGTATTCTTTGACTCCTGTTATGATAGAATGCTGCCATGAGGTGAGCTTTGTACATGTAATACATGTATTTGATTACACTATGTTTCATTGTTACGTCTCAACAGAATTGCATCTTTTAACAATGACTTCATAATGAAAAACAACGCCAAAATATGTTGACTCGGACATTTTGAGTTTTTAATCAAGATCAGAAAATGGTCTATTGGAAATTTTGATACAAAATCATGCTTAAGTTTGTAGAAAAAATGTAATTTCATATCATTTCCAGGATGTACCCTGCGATGGAGAATCTAACGGAGCCCCACCGTCTGATTGCATGTATGATATGTGTGGTATCAGTGGCCCGACCTATGTTAACAGCTGGTCGATGGTATCCCGAGGGACGTTCACATATACTACCTCTACTCAACCTCTCACTGCCGGGAATCGATCATAATGATTTCAAGAAGTCAGTGGTGAGTATGTTATGATTTACTGATTATGTGTATGATATGTGTGGTATCAGTGGCCCGACCCATGTTAAAAGCCGGTCGATGGTATCCCGAGGGACGTTCACATATACTACCTCTACTCAACCTCTCACTGCCGGGAATCGATCTTAAGGATTCGAAAAGTCAGTTGTGAGTATGATGTCGTATTTCTTCTTCATGCATGCCACTGAAATAATCTACATGAGTAATTTGTATTTACATGTACATTGTATATCTATCAAGGAATACCCTCAAATCTAAAGTCAAGGTCGCAATATGTACATTTTTAATTTGACACAAAGTTTTTGTCTGAGATAGATATAATGTACATGTATATTGCATATAAATGTTTAAAAGTGTACATGCTCGAGATTATCATATGTTTTTGCCAAATACACATTGTATTTTTTTTTTAACCTAAAAGTGAGCCTTATCCTTATCTGAGACTTTTATTTTCAGGCCATACATGTAAAACAGAAGGTGTTATCAGATAAATGAACTTCTGGTGACTTTTTCATGTCTGTTGTATTATGCTGTATCTTGGCAGCACTTACTTCAAGTACATGTATGTATTCGGTCTTTTCGAAATACAGAGTAACTTCCCATTTGTGCAGGTATCTGACGTCAACGCATTGTGACGTCATCAAATTCTATGGAAACCAGCATGAAATTCAGGGAAACAGGGTTAAATATATGACGTTTTCGAAAGAATTTAATGACGTCACAATGCTTTTACGTCAGATACCTGCACAAATCGAACGTAGGACTGTGAAATCGAAAAGACGGAATTATGATTGTAGGTGACCTTCCAGATGATATCCATGTTTATTACCTTGATTCCTATAGTGGACTGTTCAGAGGCCGTCCATCTCAGAGAGGATCTGTCTGAGGTATGGCTAGGAATGAATCTTACAAATCTGAATAACAATGAAAAGATTGATAGTGCAACATGTATTACCGTAGCATTTTAAATAGCTCATTAATTAAATCATAACTGTGAATAAAAGACAGAGTGATATTGTAAAATAGAGGCATTTAGAAAGGAAAGGTTATTAATCATTCATATGAAACATCTACAGGAAATATTGTGTACCAGTAGGTACAAATCAATCAGCAATGTATTATTACCATTTGTTACAAAGTTTTCAATTTACTGCAGTGTAAAACTTAAAAGTGAATTTAAAGTGATTTTAAAAGTGAATTTAAAGTGATTTTTAAAGTGGAACTTAAAGTGACATCATTTCATTAGAATTAGTTGACCAGATTTAGAGATTTATACATTTTATTATAGACTGAAAGAGAACTTTGCTCAGCAACTGCTCAGTTTGAGGATTTTGTGCTACAATTTCTAGACAGGTATTAATACAGTAGTTACTCATGTATTTCTATGTCATAGTCAGATAGTTTTTGGTCTCTTGATCCTTTTGTTAGCATCATAGAAGTAAAAGTATTGTTTTAAAAACAAGCCTACATGTATTTATTGCACATTACACATGTATGTTTAACACAAATTTTCTTTCATTCCAGAGTGTTTCTGTTGATAGAGAACAGTGCTCAAGAACATTCACATGTAGAGACGACACGTCTCAACTCTGAACAAACCATGGTCGAAATGGCCTTAACGTCTACTTTCACTTCAGTTTTGCAACAGTGTTCTGCTCCAATTTACCAGGTATTTATCAACTAGAGTCGCTGTCAATTGTCTGTGATTAAAGCCTTTTTTGCTACATGTAATTTAAATTTATTGACAAAAATGTTCGTTACTTTTCCAGTCAGCCTTACGTCGTTTGTTTAACTTCGTGTCAAACAGTGTGTATGAAATCAAAGTTGGAGGGAGATTCACGTCAAATTTATGCAGGGCAGCAGCTAGGGTAAGTAGACATTTAAAGCGCTGGTGGAGTAGTGGCTAGCATGATAAACTTTGAACCCATAGGTCCTGGGTTCGAATCTCACCATTGCTGGTCAATACAAAAACATCGAATCTCATCATTGCTGGTCAATACAAAATTATCGTAACCTTGGGCAAGTAATTTTACACTACATTACACTCTCTCCACCCAGGAGTAAACCTGGTTTCCTAGCACATGAGACAAATTCGTAATGTGAATGAAAAGCATCAGCGTCTAAACAGCTGCTCTGCTTGTACACAGCCAATTGTGCCTCATATGAAATTCATGTGAAATTTACATTAACTTTACATGAAATTTGTGCAAATTTTTTTGTATGAAATTCATTTGAATTAAATTTCATATGAAGGTCACATTGAAAAATTCATGTGAAATTCATGTGAAGTAAAATTATGTGAAATTCATGTAAAATATTTTTCACATCAATCCGATGTGAAAATTTTATGAATTTCACATGAACTCTCATGTGAAATTTACATGATGTTCTTTTCATATGAATTTCATGTGAGGCACAATTGGCTTGTATACTCCTCAGAGAGTTGAGAATGCACTGGATTGTACAGGTCTCGTAAAAGTCGTATTAGGCTCAGGTGATACGACACCAAGAACCCCTACCTTTACCTTTACCTATACATGTATGTTACCACCTTCATCAAGGTATATTTTGTTACATTAATGAATTACATGTATTTAGGATGGTAATATGTAAATACAAGCTCAGTTTATAACACATTATTACATGTATGTGAACTCATACATGTACATGTATTTGTAAGTTATAAAACAGCTACATGTAGATTTGATTTTTGTTTCCATATTTTGTAGGTGAATCCTCAGGCAGCAGTGAAGACATTTTTACCTCTATTTTGCAGAAACATTAAAGAACACATGGACTCTCGTATGTATCTAAATTTCAGTTGATATCATAAAACTTTTTTTTTCAGATAGACAAGCATATCCTTTTACATGTATAACTCCATAAATGGCTATCTGAACATGGACTTCTGTGTAATTGGTATCTTTAGAAACCTAACACATGTATTTTTCACAAAACAATAAAAGATTTTGTTATTGTCTATCTTTTCTAGATGAGGGCATAGAAAAGGAGGAACATTTAGACAATGGCTTTCTCTGGAACCTTCAAATGTTGGCTCAGGTAATATTAATGTGTCCCTTTATAATATAAGATACAGATGTACTGTTCATGTATATAGATTTAAAGTACAGGTACATACATGTACATGTACATTGTATATCCTTTCAGTTAATAGAGAGGTTTAGTTACAAGTGCTTTCAATGTGTACGTACGACTTACATGTACACGTCATCGCTTGACGTCACAATCCAAAAACGTCATTAAGTTATACGTACGAACCGGAGAATGTCTAAGCATAGCTATGTAGGAAGGCTACGTGTAGCTAGTTTCTTTTCAATAAGTTTAATCTGCGAGAAATGTACATCGAGATTCGTAAAATCTCAACGTAAGGAAAGATAGAATCCTAAAAGTTATTTATAACACCGAAAACTGGAAGTTCGATCATTGATAAGTGTGGAAATTTTCAAAGAAGTTACCTGTTCTGTCGTTATGTGTACAGCGTCATTTACATGTCCATAACGTGTAGCTATACGTCACAGCATGACGTCATTTTATCAAAGATCACAGGAAGTGATGACATCATACGTACACGTCGCATTAAAACTTGTAACTAAACCTCTCTAATCATATATTGAATGTACATGTCAATGCAACAAGTTCCTTAATTTATTTTATGACAACTTATACACTTTGTTTCTATTGATAAGCAGCCAAATTGCTGGATTGCCAAATCTCTGACATCACACCTCCTTTCAGACTTTAACATCGTGACCTTATGCATGTACATGTAATTGTTGACCATCAGACAGTAATAGGATGTTATAATGTTTAAGTCAGCCAGTAGGTGGGGTGTCATTTTTGGCGACCTCTGAATAGTTAGAATGAAGAAATTCTTCTGAAGAATGTTTCTGAATTCAAGATATTGAATCATTTAAAAAAATGCAACTGAAATTCCGATGATGTAGGTTACAATTGTAGACACGTACAAGGATAAAATTTCATGATTTATACATTTCAGCTCGTCAGATGCAATGGGAAAGTGCTACTACCATACAGAGAAGACTTATTGTCAGTGCTATCATTAACGCTACACTTGAAGTGTATACAAGGGTACGAATTAGCTGGACAGTTACTGAGATTTGTGCTTCGTGCTTTAACATTACATTACCCTTTGGATTACAAGAGCATTTCAGAATCTTTTGACAGGCCAGTGACTGAGTACCTCGCCATCAATGTAAGTTTTTTCAACAGTTGATTCCAATTTAATTCTTTTTCAATTTATAGTGGTCTTTCTGACACATACATGTACATGTAACAATGCTATATAACCTGTGAAGCAAAGGAGCTGATAAGATAAGGCGTAAAATCTGCCCTGAGAAAGTGGAATTTTCCAAATTGGAACTTCAAAAAAATTCTTTTACAAGATTTATGCCAGTTCTTGGTTTCATCATAATCAGCAGTTGCATAAGATTTATCATGCATAATTTTTCTAAATTTTGGGGCAAAATATGTCTTTTTTCTATAGAAACCAATGGAAAATGGAAAAGTTTTTTAAAACATTGTTCCCCCCTCAGCTACAGAACGCCACTTTTACAGAAGGTGTATATCACTAATACACATCTTTTGACAAAGTGGGGTTCTGTAGCTAAGGGGGGAACGATGCCCCAGAGACAAAAAACTGAAAGAGGGAGGGTGGGGGGCTTTTTACAAATCTGTGTTTTAGGCCATAATATAAGCAAAATTTATTTTTTTCCCTTTTAAAAGTCATTCATTTATTTATTCTAAACATGTTCACATGAAATGCACAAGATTTTGGGATGAAATAAACAGGAGTGTGCAGTTTATTTCTACACAATGTGTATTTTGCAGTAAAATGCCTACTTTGTAGTCAACGAATACAAAATACAACCATATTTCAGATTCAAGATTTTAAAATTTATGGAAAAAATTGAGACCAGTCTTTAGAATTTAATTTGTAGTATCTTGTTTAGACTATAACTACATGTATGTTTTTTAAAGTTTATAGATATCCATATTAGCCAGATTATTCTTAATTTTCAAGTTTTTTGATCGATATTAGCTTCTTTTCAACATGGCTACCCCCTACTCTTTAGACTGTAATTTAAGTATCTAAAAATAAGCTTACCAAAATAAAAGTTGTATGAGGAATCTCCAAATACATTACATTTTAGTAATTATCAAGTTTTTCTTGTGTACAGATCATTGTGTAGAAGAAATACTTGATGAGATTCAGGGCTAAATACAGCCCTTATCTTATATGCTCCTTGGTAAGTGGATGGCTCTTTGTCCTTCACCTTACAGGTTATCACACCTGTACAGTGTTCATTAATTGCAAAATTTCACTATTTTGAATACAAGAGCAGGGATTGTCAACACAAAGAGATTGTATAGGTCACCTTTAAGGTCAAAATCTTGGATTTAAGGTCAAACATACAGAAGGCAAAAATTGTATTTACCAAGACTCTATTTTATATTATTTGACAAACTGAAATACATGTAGCTATAAGACTTCAAGGTGTAAACCGTAATTTGAATTTCTATTTCTTTTGTAGGACTGGGCAATGCCAGGTGATATTTATAACCTGAACGTTGAGTGGCATATACCGTCATCAGAGGAAATTAGCTACGCTCATACCATAATCAATTCTCTACTTGGGATGGAGTTAGATATTATAGCAAAAATACAAGAGGCTCCTGTTGAGAGGTAAGAATACAGTCATTGTAGTAGGTGTTCAAATCTCAAAATGGTACATGTCTGTTACATATAAATGTTTACTTCATAAAACATTTTGAAATTTGGCAAAAATTTGAATCATAAGTAATTATTATACCCCCCGAAAACGAAGTTTGGGGGGGTATATAGGAAACACCCTGTCAGTCTGTCCATCTGTCCGGTAAAGAAGTTCTTAAAGTGAATATCTCTTCAAGTATAAGTGATAGAGCTTTCATATTTCATTCATACATTCATCATAATAAGTACTACATTTTGATACCAAGACATTTGACTTAGTGACCTTGACTTTGAACTTTGACCTTGTAGTAGTATTTTGGTTAAGAAGTTCTTAAAGCGAATATCTCTTTAAGTATAAGTGATAGGGCTTTCATATTTTATACATTCATTCACCATAATAAGTACTACATTTTGAAACCAAGACATTTGACCTAGTGATCTTGACTTTGAACTTTGACCTTATTGTAATATTTTGGTTAAGATGTTCTAAAGGTGAATATCTCTTCATGTGTAAGTGGTAAGGCTTTAATACATGTATTTCATACAGACATTCATCATAACAAGTTTTACTCCAAGACATTTGACCTTGTGGTGTTGACCTTGACCTTTTGACCTACATTTAAACTACAAGAGATAGGGCTTTGATATTTCACATGTGTATTCCTCATGATGAGAGCTTTCATTTGATATCAGAAATTTTGACCTTGTGACCTTGATCTTGACCTTTGACCTACTTTTAAACTATAAGGAATAGGGCTTTGATATTTCACATATATATTCCTCATGACGAAAGCTTTCATTTGATACCATGACTTTTGACCTAGTGACCTTGACCTTTGACCTACTTTGAAATTATAAGGGATAGAGCTATGATATTTCACATATAGATTCTTCATGATGAGCGCTTTCATTTGATATCATGACTTTTGACCTAATGACCTTGATCTTGACCTTTGACCTACTTTTTAACTATAAGGGATAGGGCTTTGATATTTCACATATAGATTCCTCATGATCAGAGCTTTCATCTGATACCATGATTTTTGAAATAGCGACCTTGACCTTTGACCTACTTTTAAACTATAAGGGATAGGGCTTTGATATTTCACATACAGACTCCTTATGAGCAGAGCTTTCTGTGTTATGTCATAAATGAATCCGTTTAGAGAAAAACATCCCGCGGGGGATATAATTTGTCAACTTTAGGGCAGTTCTAGTTAATTATATATATACCTGTACATTTATATAGACTGTCATTCAAACCATAAATTCATAGATGTAGTCTACATAACTGAAAGATTGAAGGTGATAATTCTTTTTTTCAATTAAGTGGCCAATTTCAAAGAAGTTGCTTAATGTTGATTGAGTGTATAAATATTAATTTTCAAAATTTAGAATTTTATTTTTTATTAAGTCTATTGTGTACATGTCAATTGAATTAAAATGAAATTCACAAACAGATGTTAATGATATTGATTTCAGAGCTGAAATTCACATAGAGATGTTTATAAATTTGATTTCAGAGAGGAGTTACTACAGAGACTGAATGTTATATTAGAGTGTATTCTTGGTGCTGGTGCAGTATTCCCCATGTGGAATGGTACCCCTGTAGAACTGTAAGCTCAATTACATGTACTTTGTACTATATCTTTAGTATGACACCTATTGTCTTTGTAGATGTTGCAGGAAAAATAGAATTTGACTAATTCTGAATTTTTTGTAAAGATGTACATGTACATGTATGTGAATCTGATATTACATGCAAATAAACTTTTACATGTAAATTAAAGGCCTGTTCTGAGAGGAAAAGGTAAACATGGTAAATCAGAAGGACATTCTTATATGACATGGTATAATCATCGTGAAGTACAATGCTCCTTTAAACGTACATACTGTGAAGAAAGCAAACAACTGTCGGCACAGCTCTAACGTGGATTTTATGTTTATTTTTAGAGCGGAGCTAGAGTTGGAGAGCAAGGTGCCGTTACACAGATTTGATTGTTGTTGTAAAGGATCTGATCTGGGTTTGTATATCTTTTCTCATTTACCGACAGCTTTATGTGATTTGCATAATTTACTCTAAAAATATTTCATCTGTACAGTCCTCCATGCTCTTTATGAAAAATCCAATTTTACTTGGAACACTGAGTACTGCATACATTGCAAAAAAAAAAAAAAAATATGACTGATATCAATTTTCAGAAGTAATGTACATGATACATTTGTATCATTAAATCGAATACATGTAGTACACATTGTCAAGTTTTGTATTATTAGATCACTACAATGTATATACATGTACATTCAATTTGTATATCTGTATTACAGAGGTTCAGTTTCAAGCCCAGAATGTTCGGGAATCGGTTGTTGGTGCCATGGGTAAATTATTAGGTAAGAACTCCATAGGCCTTTATATGTTTCAGTATTTTCGTGAAACCAAATTAAATGTTTCTTTTTGTGTAGGCAGCAAGTGTATCTTAAGCCAGATCAGGTCTATAGATTGACTATGTCTATTTGGCATCTGTGTATCTAATTTCTGCAAGTGACCTTCCTTTCCTCACAAAATTTATTTGTTGAAAGGTTGAGTAAATTTTTTCAATTTTGCCATACTATTTATGTCTTTATTGAGAAGTGTAACATGACGTAACATTTTACATTTTAAAATACAAAAACATTGTATGATTACTATTGTAGAACATTTATTAGAGAAGAGTGAAGATGACACCAAGAGTTTGTGTAAAATCATCAGGGTAAGTTAAACTGGTTTTTCTACATAAGATGTTTTGTTTATTTCAACACAGATTTCATTTGATTGCATGTGTATGTACATGTATGTGTCTTGGTTTTCAAGATTGTTAATAATTGTAAATTTCAAATTCAACTCTTAGAAATGATGTGGTTATCATATTGTTAATATCAAATTTATCCAAAGTGGAAGTTGATTTTTTCTTTGATTGAAGGGATTTTGTTTGTAAGCATGTATCTGCAATCCAGATAGGAGATTTATTTTCCATGTGTCTCCACAAAAGTGTGCCCTGATGAAGAAAAAAACCCACTTAATGTTTCTTTCAACATCAAATGTCTACAAGGCTACATACATGTATAGGGATCTGTTTGTCAAGTGTCTGTCTGCTCTTCTGGGATTTTATCACTTTGACATATTTTCACCAAATCTTACTTGATAAGCATTGTACTTACATCAAATTTTTGCTGGGATTGCCAAGTATGAGAACCAACTTTCACCCCTAAGGTCAAGGTCACATATTCAATGTCAGTCTACATACATACATTGTATATACCTATCCTTGAACAATCTACCTGTAATGGTACACCACAAATGTATGCTAAAGTAAATCTGTTGGTATTGTTTATTCATACATTACTTGAAATTTTCTTTCAGATATTTGAAACGGTGCTATTTTTCTTTGGCGCATCCAAGCCAGACTTTGATGCCCGATGGAAAAGTTTCCATTCTGTGAAGGAAGCAGTAGAGGACAAGGTAATACTCTGATTGTCCACGATGATGTGGATATACCGCAATGAACAATTATCAAATTGGGGAAACAATTAAGATTTTGATTTTATTGCTTGATGATAAAATATTTGCATATGTATGAATTGCTTAAGGAACAATATATTTGGGTCTGATTCATAATGATCTAATTTTGTTTATTGTGTTGATGTGGCATATAGTGACCTCTCAGAAATAGGTGTAATGGTTGTTACATATGTACTTTGATTTGATATCTCTCCCATAAAAAAGATGCCAATGATAAACATTAGAAATAGAAATTGAATGAAATGTAAATACATGTACATGTAGAAAAAGAGTTCATGTACCATATACATGTAAAGTTGCTTGTCATAACTACTATTGTTCTTGATCTTAAATCTACAGTTGAGGGAGAAGAAGAAACATTTACGGCCTATATTGGTGGACAGGGTAGTACTGCAGCAAGAGGTATGTTGTCAATAGGTCTTAAGTTGAATAAATGGTATTTTAGAAGTTTGTTTTCTGTATACATTCTAACTTTCCTGATATATAACATTATGAAATTAGAAAGAATTCAGCTAAAGTTAATGAAAAGTTACAGAGCTTCTCATAAAAATGTATGTTTCAATGATGTAAACAAAGTATATATATGTAAATGTAAATTAACATACATTTTACATGTCGGTGTTAAATGCTTTTTGAGGTTTTAGCTGACAGATGAATGATTGTTATTTATTTCTTTTCTGATTTTATGATACATTTTTACGTGTATTTAAAGTACATGTATTACATATTTTCATGCATTATGACCCTAACATAAGTATTAAAATGTCAACAGCTACGCATGCTGCATAGTAATAGCCGAGTGTTCACAGAACTACACAAGAAAATCTTACTACAGTTGTATGGACTCTCCCTCAGCCGATATGGAGAGGTAGGTCATGGATTTATAACCTTGAAAAGATAGCAAATTAGAAGGTACATGTAATGTTTGTATTACAATTAAAGACTGTCTACTTATGTTCATCAGTATTAGAATCTATTCATAATGATTGTTGTTTGATAACTATTTTGAAAGATGTCTTAACTCACCCATGCAGTAGACCGATGCTTAATGTGTTTTGTACGCCAAGTTTTGTTGCCGTATAAATGCCTTTAATCTTATCTGAAACTACTCATATTCTGTCCAGCAACTTCAAAGGAGGAGTCAAACTCATCATATTGAAAGAGTTTTTTGTGTCGCCTGCGAAGCATAGCGACACTTAGGGATCACTTTGTCCGTTGTCCGTCTGTCCGTCTGTCAGTCCGTCCGCCTGTCTGTCTGTCACACTTTGGGTGTCACAGCCCATAACTTTTGAATGGTAAGTGATAGGGCTTTGATATTTCACATGTGTATTCCTTGTGACAAGACCTTCCTACACATGCCATAATTTTTGACCTAGTGACCTTGACCTACATATTTGACCTACTTTTCAAAAAAATTAAGAATGGATATATCTTTTGATTAGTAAGTGTTAGGACTTTGATATTTCACACATGCAATCCTTGTGGCAAGACCTTTCTACACATACCATAATTTTTGACCTTGTGACCTTGACCTAGATATTTGACCTACTTTTGAAAAAAAGATAAGATTCGCTATATCTTTTGATTGGTAAGTGATAGGGCTTTGATATTTCACATGTGTATTCCTTGTAACAATGCCTTTCTACACATACCATAATTTTTGACCTATTGACCTTGACCTACATATTTGACCTACTTTTCAAAAAAATTTAGATTGTATATACATGTATCTTTTGATTGGTAAGTGATAGGGCTTTGGTATTTCACATGTGTATTTCTTGTGACAAGATCTTTCTACACAGACCATAATATGTGACCTTGTGACCTTGACCTAGATATTTGACCTACTTTTCAAGGAAAGTTCAATTGGCTATATCTTTGGATTGGTAGGTGATGGGGCTTTGACATTTCACATGTGTATTCCTTGTAACAACGCCTTTCTACACATACCATAATTTTTGACTTACTGACCTTGACCTACATTTTTGACCTGCTTTTCAAAACAAAAATTAGATTGTATATATCTTTTGATTGGTAAGTGATAGGGCTTTGGTATTTCACATGTGTATTTCTTGTGACAAGATCTTTCTACACAGACCATATTATGTGACCATGTGACCTTGACCTAGATATTTGACCTACTTTTCAAGGAAAGTTAAATTGGCTATATCTTTGGATTGGTAGGTGATAGGGCTTTGATATTTCACATGTGTATTCCTTGTAACAACGCCTTTCTACACATACCATAATTTTTGACTTACTGACCTTGACCTACATATTTGACCTGCTTTTCAAAACAAAAATTAGATTGTATATATCTTTTGATTGGTAAGTGATAGGGCTTTGGTATTTCACATGTGTATTTCTTGTGACAAGATCTTTCTACACAGACCATAATATGTGACCTTGTGACCTTGACCTAGCTATTTGACCTTCTTTTCTAAGAAATTAAGGTTTAATATATCTTTTAATTGGTAGGTGATAGGTCTTTCATATTTCTTATGATGAGACCTTTTTGTTACCAATTTTTACGTAGTGACCTTGACCTAGATGATGGACACTCTTTTCTGAAAATTTGAGAATGACCATATCTTTTAATTTGTAATTAAGAGGTCTGATATTTCAAATGAATTTCATTTGACCACTTTCTAGAATAATAATCAAACCGCTTCGCAGGCGACACAAGCATTCCTTGGATTGCTATTTTACATTTTTATGTTTCATCATTTTTCACAATTTTTGTCTAAAGGTGCGGAAAAAAGCTCAAGCTGTGCTGTGTTCTATCCATACAAATTACGCCTACTCCTATAGGTGTATACTTGATGACCTTGCGGAAAAACTGGTGAACAGTAATACTCCCGAAAAACAGTTTAAAGTAAGTGACCAATCAGAGATGATAATACATCTTTGAATTTTTGAATTTGCAGGTGCGTAAGAAGGCACAAGAAGTTTTGTTTCAAAGCTATGCCAATCTACCGTATTCGTACAGGTGTATGCTAGATGACCTTGAGGTCAGGCTCGTAACACCCACTACCCCTGAACATGTGTTCAAAGTAAGTCTAACAAACTTGGTATTGTGGTAGCAATGGTAGTGTAGTAAATAATGAGTGAAAATGTACATTCCTTTGCATGCTTAACTATCTATTGTGTGTACAGTATATGATACATTTCTACACTATTATAAAATGTATGTGTTTATACAACCAAAAGCTATGAGGTCTGGTGCACCATATTGCATTCACCGGCAAAAAACACGGGTAATTCACCTCATACATGTACATATAGATCTCAGATTGTACATCTTTCATTCAGTCCTTTTCAGAATTTTAGTCCTATTTTTAGAATGCTTATGGGTCAGTGAATGAACAATCTTAAAAGTTTGAAATGATGAAATTACTTTTTCATATTGAGCTCTGATGTACACTTAACAAAAATGAAACTTAAATCTGAGTACCTGCATACAAAGACAGCACAATGTATAAAAGATCTTTTGATTTCAAAGAGTAAAGGATTTTTGAGAAAAAATCACTATCTTAAAGAAGGGACAATCATGCATGCTTATACATTTGTATTCAATTTTTGCACAAAGTATAATTAAGTGCATGTATATTCATGTATGGTATACATGTATTTAAAAAAATGAAATTAAAACAGTGGAAATACTATTATATATATTATATAATATGTATGTACAGGAACATGTATATTATCTGTACAATTCATCAGATCTTGAGACAATTCATGATGATTGATTCAGAAAAAAACCCAGACTTGATGAATTGTAATAAATTCTAATTCATATTGGCAGGAAATATTAAGAGTGGGTCCCAACATATTGATGTTAAATTATGTAAAATGTTTATTTTATGAAGCATGTCTGCAACCAATGTACATGTATAACTCCAACAAACAGAAATCTAAGATCATGTATAAAAAGGAAGTGATGATATAACTTCCCTTGAAACTACATGCTACTGGTGTCATCATACATGTAATACATGTACTATCCTTTTTTTAGATTCCACAAAAAAACTAAACTATGTTACAGTAGGTGAAAATGGTCATTAAGTTCCTTTCTTGAGATGACATATCTGTCACTCGTAATAGTAATATACATATACATGTAAGACCTTCATATGAAGATGCATAATATTTATCAATGAAAGTTCAAAGACAACACTGTTCATGATTATAGAAATGAATTGTATGTCAAGCTGGAACAATGTCACTCCAGTATTTTCTTCTATATCACAAGATATTTCCTAATGGTTTTAGGGTGCCTTGTATGTTATCTATGGTAACGGCAGATATAACCTAGCAGCCAAGAGGAGTTGGAAAGTGATCGGAAAGCTGTGGCCGGCCATCGTCCAAGCTCAACACTTTGAGAAGCCATCTATACTCAAAATAGTGGACGATATCGTTATCAAGGTGTCTAAAGGCATGGAAAGTCCTGCCATCAGAATCAATGTAAGAAAATGATAAAGTCACATCTTCTATTCCGAGTTGCCCTTTTCTGAATTCTTGGTCACTTCAATCGATTGTGAATCATATTGTTGTAAAAATTTTCGAAAAAAAAAATTATGTACTTCTGAGCTAAAGGAAAATTTCATTTTCTACGCCAAGAAGCTAAAATTGAAGTTTTGAGTCAGAATACACAAGTGACCTGGAATAAGCAAAATGACTGTACTACAACCATCTCAGTAAGGAGAAAGAGTGTTGAAATATTTTTGTTGAATATAATTCAAAGTATTTCATCCAGAAACAAGTTGATCATATTGTTATTTAATCTTTATGGTATTCAGGTCCAGGTAATGTTAAGTTAAAATTCCTTCTAGCTTAAAAGGAACAATGTTCTGAAAACTTAAATTGAAAATTTTCTTCTTAAATTACATGTGCATGAATGTTACAAGAATAGCTTTATTATTTATTTCACAGACTACCAGTGGTTGTATAGCCGCTGCCAAGTGCCTGTTAGAACGTAGAGTGCCAAATCCTAACCAGAGTCAACTAGTGGAACAAGATCTGAAAGAAGGTGTTCAGTATGAAGAAAAGAGGAATGAACAAGCTAAAGGGTACATCCTTAAAAATAACTGTGGACATGAGATCAGACGTAAAGTGATGTTCTTGCAATAAATATACTTGTGATATTGAATAGTTGTATCATGAAGGAAAGAAAAAATGATACAGTAATTTATCAATGAATTGTTGAATGTACATGTAAACATGTATTTTAGGCTTTCGAGTTGAGCTTTTATTTTCAGTGAAAATGATTGCCATGTTTGGGAATTTAAGGTAAATTAGAGGGAGAACATACTCTTTCATTTTGCTAAAAAATTTACGAGTGTCTTCAAAGAATTGATAAAAGAATAACATTTGGACATTTGATAATCCTAAGAAAGAGAAAGACACACATACATGTATCTAACTCTGTATCCCCTAAATTGACAATTACATGTACATGTGTCAGAGCATATTGACTTTGTATCTTTGCAGATTATACCATCAGCTTACATCAGAGTTGGTATCACTAGTCAAGTCAGGAAATCTGTAAGTAGTTTTATATCCTTGTCTGGAATATACATGTACTTGTAGATGGCCAATTCGTTAATGTGCATTGTATCGTTCGGTCTCTTCCAGACACTTACAGTAGATTTTCGAATTCGATCTGAGTCATTTACATGTATATCTTTAAGTTAGTTTATCACAAGATAATGTGTTATACCTTGACTTACAGCATGTGGAAGTTTAGTCAGTTTGGGATGGAGCTTCTGTCAATGTTACTGAGATATGATGAGAGGCTGAATGAAGAAGGAGTGGAGCTCTTTATGAGGGGAATGGTCCATGATTCTCTTATAATCAGAAAGGTTAGTAGTGTGAAATGTGATTGACTTGTAAGTGATGAGCTCTTTATGAGGGGAATGGTCCATGATTCACTTATAATCAGAAAGGTTAGTACGGTGTAATGTGATTGAGTTGTAAGTGATGAGCTCTTTATGAGGGGAATGGTCCATGATTCACTTATAATCAGAAAGGTTAGTACTGTGTAATGTGATTGAGTTGTAAGTGATGAGCTCTTTATGAGGGGAATGGTCCATGATTCACTTATAATCAGAAAGGTTAGTACTGTGTAATGTGATTGAGTTGTAAGTGATGAGCTCTTTATGAGGGGAATGGTCCATGATTCACTTATAATCAGAAAGGTTAGTACTGTGTAATGTGATTGAGTTGTAAGTGATGAGCTCTTTATGAGGGGAATGGTCCATGATTCACTTATAATCAGAAAGGTTAGTAGTGTGTAATGTGATTGACTTGTAAGTGATGAGCTCTTTATGAGGGGAATGGTCCATGATTCACTTATAATCAGAAAGGTGAGCAGTGTGTAATGTGATTGAGTTGTAAAAAATGGTAATACAACAAAACAGTTTGAAACAATTGTTAAAGAAGCTAAAGTGATTTAATCAAAGGGAAGAAGACTGCAGCTGCATGTTTAAAATTTCTTAGGGAAAAAAATGGTAAAAGAAGTCTTGACTATCTTACAGGTATATTCTTAATTTCATTGCCTTCATTTCTTACGGTTAAAGACAGTATACATGTACATTGTATATGAAAATACATGTATGTGTGTTTAGCATTTGTTTTTCTCAGAATTTTTACATATACTAATCAAATTAATTGTGTGAACAACTCTGATTTAATTTGATTTTAATTTCATCCCAGTTGTCCACTGGATCAATGGCTGCCATTTTGAAACAGCAAAAACGTAAACATCCTAAGGTCGTGATAGATCCATACAAGATATCGGGGACTCAGGTGTCGGGGTATGACAAATTCAGACCCGGTAACAGAGAAGATAACAACTGGATACTGTACGACAGTCAGAACCTACTTGACACCAAGGAGAAATGGGAGAAGGCTGTGTTCGTAGAGAAAACTCACTGGGGATTCTACTGCTGGCCTAAGTTAGTATGATTTCTTTAAGAACAGTTCGCTCATTGAGTAAAATTTTATGTACGTTGTCCATAAAGCTATGTAAATTGTGATAATCAAAATTATATCTCTCACACATTGGTTTGAAAATTTTTTGTCAAGATCATCAACTTTTAAAAAATACATGTAAAAATAATCAAGTTTGTGTACATGTACAAAATGTATTCCATAAATATGATTTTATCATAGTTTTAGAGTTGTTAAATTATGTTCATGTAACTCTGTATCTGAAATATGTACACTTTGATGAATTTATTACCATGATCAGTATACTACATATACACGGCACTTCAGTAAGCTTATAAAAAAGTATTTAATACTTTGTCATCAAAATCTAAACTGGTATTATAAACTAGGTGATGGGCAGTGTAACTGACTGTACATCAAAAACATTATAGATGTAGTTTTTGTGTCGCCTGCGAAGCACAGCGACACTTAGGGATCACTTGGTCCGTTGTCCGTCTGTCCGTCCGTCCATCTGTCTGTCTGTCTGTCCGTCTGTCTGTCACACTTGGGTGTCACACCCCATAACTTTTGATTGGTAATTGATAGGGCTTTGATATTTCACATGTGTAATCCTTGTGACAAGACCTTTCTACGCATATCATAATTTTTGACCTCGTGACCTTGACCTAGATATTTGACCTACTTTTCAAAAATTTAAAATTGGCTATATCTTTTGATTGGTAAGTGATAGGGCTTTGATATTTCACATGTGTATTTCTTGTGACAAGCCCTTTCTTCACATACTATATTTTTTGACCTTATGACCTTGACCTAGATATTTGACCTACTTTTTAAAAAAATCCAAGATTGGCTATATCTTTTGATTGGCAAGTGATAGGGCTTTGATATTTCTCTTGTGTATTCCTTTTGACAATACCTTTCTACACATACCATAATTTTGACCTCGTGACCTTGACCTAGATATTTGACCTACTTTTCAAAAAAATTAAGATTTGCTATATCTTTTGATTGGTAAGTGATAGGGCTTTGATATTTCATATATGTATTCCTTCTTGTGACAAGGCCTTTTTAGCTCACCTGAGCCATAGGCTCAAGTGAGCTATTGTCATAGTGTTGCGTCTGTCGTCCGTCGTCCGTCGTCGTCGTCGTCGTCCGTCGTCGTAAACTTTTCACATTTTAAACTTCTTCTCCAGAACGGCTGAAGGGATTTTGATGAAACTTGGTAGGAATGAAGTACTCATGGTCCCCTACAAGTGTTGTTGTTTTTCGTCCGGATCTGTCAACAGGTGGCGCCACCACAGCCAAAAGTAGGTCACTGGGGGTACCCTCCTTTGACAAACTTCTTCTTCAGAACCGAAGCATGTATCGACAAACTGAAAGCATCAGAATGATCTAGAGAGATGTCTTAAGAAGTGTTGTTATTTTTGGTTCCACTTCGAAGTCAAATTTTTGACGCGTTTTTGACGTCTTTTCGGACTTAGTCAGAAATGCACATTTTTGCACTATTTCTT
The DNA here is from genome assembly GCA_028142955.1 of Pinctada fucata. Lineage (NCBI taxonomy): Eukaryota > Metazoa > Mollusca > Bivalvia > Pterioida > Pteriidae > Pinctada > Pinctada fucata. Next base: position 28,918,445 of record AP027107.1, on the reverse strand, counting down.
TAAATAACTCAATAAGTGTATGATTTTACACACTCATTTACTACTTATTTATCATATTTAACTTACTTAATGCTTTGATATGTTTTTTATGGTTAAATTTTATTTTTTTGATTTTTTATGAATTTTTTTCTTATGTAAAAAGGAGGGGGGGGGGTTGATTTTCATACATTTTCTGCTTCTTTTCTATAACCACTCTTCAGATTGTCATGACAATTTGTAGGTATGAGGTACTCATGCATGGTACCCTACAAGTGAAAGAATTTTGTCAAGATATCCACTTTTGGATTTTTAAGGAATATTTTTTAAGATTGTACATAGGTATAATGTATGTTTTCCACGCCCAATGGACCCACTGGGAGTAGCTTCAAACCCCGGCGGGACCCCAACAAAATTTTTTCCCTTTTTAGCTCACCTGAGCCATAGGCTCAAGTGAGCTATTGTCATAGTGTGGCGTCTGTCATCCGTTGTCTGTCGGCGTCGTCGTCGTAGTCTGTCGTCGTAAACTTTTCACATTTTAAACTTCTTCTCCAGAACGGCTGAAGGGATTTTGATGAAACTTGGTAGGTATGAAGTACTCATGGTCCCCTACAAGTGTTGTTGTTTTTCGTCCGGATCTGTCATTAGGTGGCGCCACCACAGCCAAAAGTAGGTCACGGGGGATACCCTCCTTTGACAAACTTCTTCTTCAGAACCGAAGCATGTATCGACAAACCGAAAGCATCAGGATGATCTAGAGAGATGTCTTAAGAAGTGTTGTTATTTTTGGTTCCACTTCGAAGTCAAATTTTTGACGCATTTTTGACGTCTTTTCGGACTTAGTCAGAAATGCACATTTTTGCACTATTTCTTTAAATAACTCAATAAGTGTATGATTTTACACACTCTTTACTACATATTTATCATATTTAACTTACTTAATGCTTTGATATGTATTTTATGGTTAAATTTTATTTTTTTGATTTTTTATGAATTTTTTTCTTATGTAAAAAGGAAGGGGGGGTGATTTTCATACATTTTCTGCTTCTTTTCTATAACCACTCTTCAGATTGCCATGACAACTTGTAGGTATGAGCTACTCATGCATGGTACCCTACAAGTGAAAGAATTTTGTCAAGATATCCACTTTTGGATTTTTAAGGAATATTTTTTAAGATTGTACATAGGTATAATGTACGTTTTCCATGCCCAATGTTACAGGTGCAACTACAGGAAAAAAACCTTCTTTGTATGATTAATCATTTTTAGATCGACCTTTCATCCATAGTTACAGCTGATAATTCAAGAAGTGATACATGCTTCAATGTCTTATTGATTGACCTTTTATGTGATATGATTCAATTATTTAAATTCTTTATACTTATTTAGAATTTTATTTTTAAAGTCGGGAACAAGATTTCAAAAGCGGCCATGTTTTGCCGTGTACCCGAAGGGGATTCCCCTGTGATAGAGGTTTCATATTTCACATGTGTATTTCTTGTGACAATACCTTTCCATTGATACCAAAATTTTTGACCTCGTGACCATAACCTTGACCTTTGACGTACTTCTCAAAAACTTTAACATTGGGCATAACTTTTGAATGGTTAGTGATAGAGGTTTCAATTTTTACATGTGTATTCCTTGTGACAAGATCTTTCCATTGATACCAATATTACGCTGACCCTGACCTCTCACAAACTTAACAGAAAATGGTGTTTATACTAACAAAGATGCCGCCGGGGGCATTCTCGTATCACAAACACAGGCTTAATAATTTCTGGCATGCTAGCTATCAATAATGAAAGGTTTTGTGTTCAATTTTAAATAAACTTTATTTATGAAATCATTTCATTCTTTTATTCTTTTTCTGCTGCACATTAATGTGGAATTTTACAATATGATTTTATTTTTGATGTTGCATAATTCAACTTTACTAGCTGGGCATATGACCTTGGACCACTTTATCTGTCTTTTCAAATCAGTAAAAAAGTTATTGTTTTGAAATGTGACTATTTTTTCTTTTTTGTACTTTTAAAGGTTGTCTGAAAAAAAAACTTCTCTGCATCCGGCAAAAATCTTTTTAGAAAGGTTGTGGGCTAAAATCCTGGTACTGTCACTATCAGTATTCAATGTCAGTATGTCAATTAGAGTGTGCATGGGTATCAGGTGAGCGTTGTGCCCCCTGGGGCTCTTGTTACACATATCATAACTTTTGACCTCATGACCTTGACCTAGATATTTGACCTACTTTTAAAAAAATCTTAGATTGGCTATTTCTTTTGATTGCTGAGTGATAGGCTTTGATATTTCACATGTGCATTCCATGTGACGAGACCTTTCTTCACATACCATCATTTTTTACCTCGTGCACTTGCCCTATATATTTGACCTACTTTTCAACAAATCTAAGATTGGCTATATCTTTTGAGTGGTAAGTGATAGGGCTTTGATATTTCACATTTGTATTCCTTATGAAAAGACCTTTCAAAACATTCCATAATTTTTGACCTAGTGACCTTGCCCTTGATATTTGACCTATTTTCAATAAAAAAAAACCGCTTCGCAGGCGACACAAGCATTCCTTGGATTGCTATTTTTGAAATATTGATATCTACAAGACATTTATGATGATTTATGCATGTTACCTACACAACAGAGAGATGAAGGTGTATGCTGACTCTTCCCAGCAGCCAAAGCTGGACAGGACTCTGGACGAGCTGCCGACGGAGGAGAAACCCATCTACACGTGCCTAGCCGATAAAAACTTCGTTAGTAAGTTTGTGGAACTTCTTGCATTGGAGGAACACAAAGGCAGAGATAAATTCAGGGAAAAGCATTCAACACTTCTGAAGGTATGTGTTCATGTATGCTAGTGATTTTGACTTCAGATTTTGTGGAATTTCACGACCAGTAATGTTAAAAAAAATCATTTTAGCTACAATACAAGATATAGTGCCTTTCGCTTAGTTTTTCGAGATACAAATGTTTGTACTGTACATGTATAGTCATGTATCTGTAGAAGGTACGTTTCTTTTGAAATTTTGAGTACATTTACTTGCTTGTAAACATTGTAAATGTACATGAAAAGTACATGTACATGTATGTGTGCTTAATGGTGTATTGCAATTCTATCTCGCAGGGCATATTCAGGAATTTTGGTGACACATTCTTAGAAGAATTTAAATCTAAGATAGAGACTTTATTAGAAGACATGTCACCTAGCTGTGAGAGTAAACACAGATGTGCTATGGAAATGTTAGCAGGGATTATACGAGGGTCAAAGCATTGGCCGTATGAAAAGGTAAACTATTTGAATCAATTATTTTCTTGACTGCAGTTTAGTTTCTAAATTTTTCCATGTGCCTGTTGTATTTCATAAGAAGTTTAATCATCCTCACTTTAAAGTCTCTGTAGAACATGTATGACATGTTTCAAGTCTAACGGTATGTTAAGACAGAGTTGTTGCTTCAAAATTTATTTCTGGTTTTGAGATATGTGTGGTGCAAGTCTATGTACAGAAGATGACATATACATGTATGTCATTCACTAATCTACATGTACATGTAGATGTGTCCGAAAAAATTAATTATCTCATATTTCATGAAGAAAATACTACAGGGAATGTTCCCAATATAACTCAACCAAGTACCTTTAAAAGTTTATGCACCATCCAAGTATGTAGAAAATTATTTCGGGACATTTACAATTACATGTAGGTTGACCTGAACATCAAGTTCAACATTTATCTGCACAATGCTTGAATGAACGTAGACTTGCAGTGGCAGATTCAGGGTGGTGCAGAGGGGGCAACCCCCCCCCCCCCCCACCCTGACACTGACCCAATATTTTCTAAAACAGGTATATTTTGGCCCATTTTCGGTTGATATCAATTGCTCCTTGACCCCCCAACAAAGGGGGCGCTGGATCTGCCACTGATTTGACAGCATTCTCTTTGATAACGTATTTAGTACATGTACATTTATATGATGAGCATTTGAAATAATTCTTTGCAGACAAAAGACTTGTGGGACTGGGCATCAGTCATCATAGCAGACATACTGAAAAAGATGACTCCTGAGACCCAGAAAGACTGGGGTACATTCTTCACTGTGATATCAGAGAGTAGGGATCCAAGGAAGTTACACTGGTTGTTTGAACTCTTACTGAAGGAACCTGTACTAGAGGGAAACTCGTCAATGCATGACACAAGGTATGGTGTCTGTTATACTGTTCAATCAACTGTTTGAAGTTGTTCATTATTTTATTGCCTTTTATTTAAGTTTAAATTTCTAAACAAGTAATTTATTTATGACACGTTTAATACTCAAAATCAAGTTCAATAGAAATATGGACAACATTGATAATATTTATTCCTTTTCTATGTCGCCCAAATAAAATTTTTGTTCTCTGTGATGACCAGATTACTGTGAATTTTGAACCATGCATATTGTTTTGCTATTTCAGTGTAATAAAATAAAAAAATCAAAATATGCAAAGATTTTATATCAAAAAGAAAATTCAAACTTTTTAAAATTGACTATATTCCTTTTGTAATAAATGTATTGAGTTTCTAAATCGTTGTACCTTTCAGCCGGTTGTTTGCCATCACCAGTGCCATAGTACAGCAGGAATGGAGGATACCAGACATCCTGGATAGGCTACTGAAACAAACTTTGATGAAGAACCTCTCACATAGATACAAAAACGTTAGGGATAGAATTGGCATGTACGTATAAAATATGATATACATGTAATTGTGTCAGAAGGTAGCTCTTTAATGGAGGATACCAGACATCCTGGGTAGGCTACTGAAACAAACACTGATGAAAAACCTCTCACACAATTGGCATGTACAGTACGTATAAAATATGGTAAAATTGTGTCAGAAGGTAGCTCAATAATGGAGGATACCAGACATCCTGGATAGGCTACTGAAACAAACTCTGATGAAGAACCTCTCACATAGATCCAAAAACATCAGGGATAGAATCGGCATGTATGTATAAAATATGGTAAAATTGTGTTAGAAGGTAGCTAACTAATGGAGGATACCTGACATCCTGGATAGGCTACTGAAACAAACTCTGATGAAGAACCTCTCACATACATGTAGATCCAAAAACATCAGGGATAGAATCGGCATGTACGTATAAAATATGGTAAAATTGTGTCAGAAGGTAGCTAACTAATGGAGGATACCTGACATCCTGGATAGGCTACTGAAACAAACCTCTCACATAGATCCAAAAATGTCAGGGATAGAATCGGCATGTACGTATAAAATATGGTAAAATTGTGTCAGAAGGTAGCTAACTAATGGAGGATACCTGACATCCTGGATAGGCTACTGAAACAAACTCTGATGAAGAACCTCTCACATAGATCCAAAAACGTCATGGATAGAATCGGCATGTACGTATAAAATATGGTAAAATTGTGTCAGAAGGTAGCTAACTAATGGAGGATACCTGACATCCTGGATAGGCTACTGAAACAAACTTTGATGAAGAACCTCTCACATAGATACAAAAACGTCAGGGATAGAATTGGCATGTAAATATAAAATATGATAAATATGTAATTGTGTCAGATGGTAGCTAACTAATGGAGGATACCAGACATCCTGGATAGATTACTGAAATAAACTCTGATGAAAAACCTCTCACTTAGATATATAAACGTCAGGGATAGAATCGGCATGTACGTATAAAATAACGTAAAATTATGTCAGAAGCATGATGTTTTTCTTCACAGGTTTTATTCATTTCACAATATGAGAAAGATAGGTTTGTGACATGTGCAAAATTTGCAGAAGATTGATTTTTTGCAAGCACATGTAAAAGAATTTAAACTTGGGCCATGTACATGTAGTTTTAATGAAAACGTTTTGTCATAAAGAAGCTGAAAAATGTACAAATCCATTCAAGATTCTCTTTAATCATTTTACGTGTGTTTTGTTTATTATTTTAATGTATTTTGGTATACAAAGGCATTATACTGAATGTGATCTTATTTCAAACTGTGATGTGATTTTAACATCCTGTATGTATATTTCAATACTTCATTTTCCCTTTGTTTGTAGATTGCTGTCCAGTATATTTCTATACGACTACAAGGTATCACCAGAATGCTGTACACAGAGTCCACATAGACAAGATTTTGTAGATGTTGTCATCAGAGATTTAGACCCACTGAAAGACTCTGTTCTGACAGAAAATGGAAATTCTCTGGGTAAGGAAATACAGTCAACCCTTACAAAAACCCTGACAAATGACGTCATTTCATTCATAGATATTTACACGTAAATGTAGGAAAAGTTTTATTACGTCGGAATGCAAACAATCAAATGTATTTGTGCTACTGTAAATTGCTTTATTTTCGTCAGTACCAATTTTCGTCAATTTGTTCAAAATGACCATTTCGTCAGTACGTAAATTCGTCATCCAAGGGTCCCTAAAATGTAAATTCGTCTGTTCAAATGCCAACCTAACATTTAGATAGGCCGTATGCATTTGTTTACATTGTTTGTTTAACAATTATTGGTAAACAAACAATTAGAGACATGTATAGCACCTAGCTTGTTGTGAAAACATATCATTTGGTAATTAGAAGCACATTATATGCGACTTTGTTTGGGTATTCAGATTTCAATGATTTATCATTTGCCTGTCGTAATAACTCCTAAAATTAAATCTATACTTTGTCGGGAGTATTTATATTCGTCGATACGTAATTTCGTCAAGGGAGGCACTGACGAAAATGACGAAAATTGGTACATGACGAATAAAAACCAATTTACAGTATGTTCATGTCAAATTCTATTTGAAGATTTAGATGTCAAAATGTTCTAGTGCTAAGGGGAAAAAATTTCCATACCCAATACCGAGGTACTGAGAATATGAAATATTCTTCAGCAAAATTAAAAGGCCAGATCAATTGTTGACAACTCAGTTTCATGTTTCTAAGGGTGAAAATGAGACTAAACAAATTCAAAGCCATATGAATTACTCTGTTGATAATAAAGGTTTTGTAACATACATGTAATTGTAATGTAGAGATAAAAATGAATTCATATCAAAATTATATACATGTATGTGGGGCTTATGCTTCTGAGCAGGTGATGAAAACAAAGTCAATGGTGACAGCAAGGTATCAGAAAATTCTAAAGGTGAAGAGAAAATGGAGGTTGATGGCGAGAATTCTACAGATCAGGAAAAAGAGAGGGATGAACAAATCAAAGAATGTAAAACTGGTAAGTACAGTATAAAGACACTTTGTCAAATTTGTACTATTGTAACTTGTTCTATAGTAACTTTTGTCTACGTGATCTTTACCTAAAGATTTTGTGTATATGTACATGTACATGTACATTAATATGATCACCTTATCTTATGAAAATACATGTACATGTAGTTACTAGAATTTGAAAGAAAACCAAAAAAAGAAAATCAGAAAATGAATCTTTTTAAATCATTTTCATGTACAGTTATTATGTAAAATTGGAATATACATGTACATGTGTAAGATACTTTGATGTTCACCCTCTCTTTGGTTTTCATTTAATATCTTGTACATGTACAACAGGCTGTTTTATAGGACTTTTGGTATTGGTGGCTCTTTTGAACTTACTTGTATGATAGAAATGTTAGATTTTTTGCAGTGATGAAATGGTTGTCCAATGGAATGGGTAAAATGTACACATCCATGCCATCTGAACTTCTACAGTTCTTGCCAATAGTAAGTCACAATTTTTCAAAACAAAATCCATATATTCATTTGTACATACTGTAATTATAACGTAAACAAAGGATCTGAATATGATCTTTTTGTAGCCATGCTCTTGTTCAAGATCTACATGTATGTGTTCTACAGATGAAAGAAAGTGAAATGCAGTTTGCTTATGGAAAGAGTAGTACAAAATGTATTGCAATAGCAACAGCAAGATTTGAACTTACAAAAGAAGAGTAATCAAATGGGCTAACCATTCTTGAATTATCTCTTTACAAACAATGTGCTCCTTTTTGACAGATCTGTGCTTTGGAATATGAAACCAAGGATGAGGAGTTGAAGTCAGACTGTTGTATGGCATTAGCGTGCTTCTCTCAGGCACTGATACAACCAGACACCATGCAGGCAGCACTCCATGCGATCAAAGAGGTAAGTCAGACTGTTGTATGGCGTTAGCATTCTTCTCTCAAGCACTGATACAACCAGACACGATGCAGGCAGCATGCCATGCTATTAAAGAGGTAAGTCAGACTGTTGTATGGTGTTAGCATTCTTCTCTCAAGCACTGATACAACCAGACACGATGCAGGCAGCACTTCATGCTATCAAAGAGGTAAGTCAGACTGTTGTATGGCGTTAGCATTCTTCTCTCAAGCACTGATACAACCAGACACGATGCAGGCAGCACTTCATGCTATCAAAGAGGTAAGTCAGACTGTTGTATGGCGTTAGCATTCTTCCCTCAGGCACTGATACAACCAGACACGATGCAGGCAGCACTTCATGCTATCAAAGAGGTAAGTCAGACTGTTGTATGGCGTTAGCATTCTTCTCTCAAGCACTGATACAACCAGACACGATGCAGGCAGCATGCCATGCTATTAAAGAGGTAAGTCAGACTGTTGTATGGTGTTAGCATTCTTCTCTCAAGCACTGATACAACCAGACACGATGCAGGCAGCACTTCATGCTATCAAAGAGGTAAGTCAGACTGTTGTATGGCGTTAGCATTCTTCTCTCAAGCACTGATACAACCAGACACGATGCAGGCAGCACTTCATGCTATCAAAGAGGTAAGTCAGACTGTTGTATGGTGTTAGCGTTCTTCTCTCAAGCACTGATATAACCAGACACGATGCAGGCAGCACTCCATGCTATCAAAGAGGTAAGTCAGACTGTTGTATGGCGTTAGCATTCTTCTCTCAAGCACTGATACAACCAGACACGATGCAGGCAGCACTTCATGCTATCAAAGAGGTAAGTCAGACTGTTGTATGGTGTTAGCGTTCTTCTCTCAAGCACTGATATAACCAGACACGATGCAGGCAGCACTCCATGCGATCAAAGAGGTAAGTCAGACTGTTGTATGGCGTTAGCATTCTTCTCTCAAGCACTGATACAACCAGACACAATGCAGGCAGCACTTCATGCTATCAAAGAGGTAAGTCAGACTGTTGTATGGCGTTAGCATTCTTCTCTCAAGCTCTGATACAACCAGACACGATGCAGGCAGCATGCCATGCTATCAAAGAGGTAAGTCAGATTGTTGTATGGCGTTAGCATTCTTCTCTCAAGCTCTGATACAACCAGACACGATGCAGGCAGCATGCCATGCTATCAAAGAGGTAAGTCAGACTGTTGTATGGCGTTAGCATTCTTCTCTCAAGCACTGATACAACCAGACACGATGCAGGCAGCATGCCATGCTATTAAAGAGGTAAGTCAGACTGTTGTATGGCGTTAGCATTCTTCTCTCAAGCACTGATACAACCAGACACGATGCAGGCAGCATGCCATGCTATTAAAGAGGTAAGTCAGACTGTTGTATGGCGTTAGCATTCTTCTCTCAAGCTCTGATACAACCAGACACGATGCAGGCAGCATGCCATGCTATCAAAGAGGTAAGTCAGACTGTTGTATGGCGTTAGCATTCTTCTCTCAAGCTCTGATACAACCAGACACGATGCAGGCAGCATGCCATGCTATTAAAGAGGTAAGTCAGACTGTTGTATGGCGTTAGCATTCTTCTCTCAAGCTCTGATACAACCAGACACGATGCAGGCAGCATGCCATGCTATTAAAGAGGTAAGTCAGACTGTTGTATGGCGTTAGCATTCTTCTCTCAAGCTCTGATACAACCAGACACGATGCAGGCAGCATGCCATGCTATCAAAGAGGTAAGTCAGACTGTTGTATGGCGTTAGCATTCTTCTCTCAAGCTCTGATACAACCAGACACGATGCAGGCAGCACTTCATGCTATCAAAGAGGTAAGTCAGACTGTTGTATGGCGTTAGCATTCTTCTCTCAAGCACTGATACAACCAGACACAATGCAGGCAGCACTCCATGCGATCAAAGAGGTAAGTCAGACTGTTGTATGGCGTTAGCATTCTTCTCTCAAGCACTGATACAACCAGACACGATGCAGGCAGCACTTCATGCTATCAAAGAGGTAAGTCAGACTGTTGTATGGTGTTAGCGTTCTTCTCTCAAGCACTGATATAACCAGACACGATGCAGGCAGCACTCCATGCTATCAAAGAGGTAAGTCAGACTGTTGTATGGCGTTAGCATTCTTCTCTCAAGCACTGATACAACCAGACACGATGCAGGCAGCATGCCATGCTATTAAAGAGGTAAGTCAGACTGTTGTATGGCGTTAGCGTTCTTCTCTCAAGCACTGATACAACCAGACACGATGCAGGCAGCACTCCATGCTATCAAAGAGTTTAGTCAGACTGTTGTATGGCGTTAGCATTCTTCTCACAAGCACTGATACAACCAGACACAATGCAGGCAGCACTTCATGCTATCAAAGAGTTTAGTCAGACTGTTGTATGGCGTTAGCATTCTTCTCTCAGGCACTGATACAACCAGACACAATGCAGGCAGCACTTCATGCTATCAAAGAGGTAAGTCAGACTGTTGTATGGTGTTAGCGTTCTTCCCTCAGGCACTGATACAACCAGACACAATGCAGGCAGCACTTCATGCTATCAAAGAGGTAAGTCAGACTGTTGTATGGTGTTAGCATTCTTCTCACAAGCACTGATACAACCAGACACGATGCAGGCAGCACTTCATGCTATCAAAGAGTTTAGTCAGACTGTTGTATGGCGTTAGCATTCTTCTCTCAAGCACTGATACAACCAGACACAATGCAGGCAGCACTTCATGCTATCAAAGAGGTAAGTCAGACTGTTGTATGGTGTTAGCGTTCTTCCCTCAAGCACTGATACAACCAGACACGATGCAGGCAGCACTTCATGCTATCAAAGAGGTAAGTCAGACTGTTGTATGGTGTTAGCATTCTTCTCACAAGCACTGATACAACCAGACACGATGCAGGCAGCACTTCATGCTATCAAAGAGGTAAGTCAGACTGTTGTATGGCGTTAGCATTCTTCCCTCAGGCACTGATACAACCAGACACAATGCAGGCAGCACTTCATGCTATCAAAGAGTTTAGTCAGACTGTTGTATGGCGTTAGCATTCTTCTCTCAAGCACTGATACAACCAGACACGATGCAGGCAGCACTTCATGCTATCAAAGAGGTAAGTCAGACTGTTGTATGGTGTTAGCGTTCTTCCCTCAGGCACTGATACAACCAGACACAATGCAGGCAGCACTCCATGCGATCAAAGAGGTAAGTCAGATTGTTGTATGGCGTTAGCATTCTTCTCTCAAGCTCTGATACAACCAGACACCATGCAGGCAGCACTTCATGCTATCAAAGAGGTAAGTCAGACTGTTGTATGGTGTTAGCGTTCTTCCCTCAGGCACTGATACAACCAGACACAATGCAGGCAGCACTCCATGCGATCAAAGAGGTAAGTCAGACTGTTGTATGGCGTTAGCATTCTTCTCTCAAGCACTGATACAACCAGACACGATGCAGGCAGCATGCCATGCTATTAAAGAGGTAAGTCAGACTGTTGTATGGCGTTAGCGTGCTTCTCTCAGGCACTGATACAACCAGACACGATGCAGGCAGCATGCCATGCTATTAAAGAGGTAAGTCAGACTGTTGTATGGCGTTAGCGTGCTTCTCTCAGGCACTGATACAACCAGACACGATGCAGGCAGCACTTCATGCTATCAAAGAGGTAAGTCAGACTGTTGTATGGCGTTAGCATTCTTCCCTCAGGCACTGATACAACCAGACACGATGCAGGCAGCATGCCATGCTATTAAAGAGGTAAGTCAGACTGTTGTATGGCGTTAGCGTGCTTCTCTCAGGCACTGATACAACCAGACACGATGCAGGCAGCACTTCATGCTATCAAAGAGGTAAGTCAGACTGTTGTATGGTGTTAGCGTTCTTCCCTCAGGCACTGATACAACCAGACACAATGCAGGCAGCACTCCATGCGATCAAAGAGGTAAGTCAGACTGTTGTATGGCGTTAGCATTCTTCTCTCAAGCACTGATACAACCAGACACCATGCAGGCAGCACTCCATGCTATTAAAGAGTAAGTTTTTGATAGTGAAAGATGTAAAGTAGACAAAGCATAAACCCCATGTACATTTATGTAGACATCTGTTGCTTAAATATCATTTTGGCGAGGTCTGGGACACATTCTGAATTTTGAAGATTTGTGTGAAAAATATGGTGATTTTTTATTTGTTTTCCAGTATTCATAGCAAATGACGTCACAATATGAAGTCATCATGCGCGAGATGTTAAAATAGCTCAAAATAATTGAGCTCTATCTCTCCATGCATTCTACATTTTAAAATGTAATAATTATTCCTTTAGTACAAGTAATTTTCAACAAAATTATAGGGTGAATTTTACATTTTAGCACACTAGTCCTTTTACATAGTTTCTTGTGAACATACGTGATTTTGCTAACTAAAGGAACATTTCATGATTTTCTATTCCATAAATTATGTTCTGTAGCACAAACATGTAGCAAAAAAAATAATACATGTACATGTAAAGCAAAATGCGAATTTTGATAAGAAATATTCTTTTCTAACAGGTGATAGGCCTGAAATCTTGGCATGCCAGAGTTGCAGTTCTTGGCTACATACAAGTGATGGTGTTCTGTAATTTCTTCACATTCCACAAGCCGGAGTATAAACATAAAATCCAGGAATTTGTCTTCCATCTTATATGTGACGATCAGCTAGAGGTAAGGAAATGTTCTGAAATTCACTTTTGTTTTGACTCATGGCCTCGAACAACTTTTAGTATTTTGAGTATGAATACTTCAGATTTATTATAAATTTGATGTTATGTTCATAGACCAATTTGTAATTTTGAGAATGTAGCTCAAAATGTTACAGTTTTATTTAGATGTTCAAATGAAAAATAAATACAATATCTATTTCAAAAGTTTTGAAATAGCAAATATCTGATCAAACTTTAAGTATTTCCATGTGAATAAGATTTGCAAATGGTCTTTACAATTTTATGAATAGACGAATAATCTTAAATGGGACAATCACCGTAACATCAAAAGTGCTGTCATACTTTATAATTCTTTCATGTAGTGAGTATAATGGATTGTGTTGTGTATTTACATGTAATGATGATTTTTGTAGGTGAGGGAGATGGCAGCAGTAACATTGAGTGGATTGTTGCATTGTGGGTACCTGAAGATGAACCAAGACATGGTGGTATGTTATCATGTATATCAGTATATACAGTGATAATTTGGATGTGCATGAAATCTGCCTATTTTGTATTGACTAACCTGGGGTGTGTGTCATAATTTTCACTGTGTGAAAGCATCATTAGAGGAATCAATTTGAGAAAAATAAAGGCGAAAGACTAGACAATCACCCCATATAATTAATACTGTACAATTATTGACTGGGGATGAGGGCAATATATGATTTATTGGACCTGAAGACAAATTGTTGCCCGAGGTCGAGGGCTACATTTTGTCTGAAGGCCCAACAAATCATATATGTATATTGCCAGAGTTCCCAGTTGATAATTGTTTTGTTAAACCTTGCATTTTAAAATATTTCAACAAGGACCTAAATGATCATGTAAACTTACTTCAGCATTTGCCATTTTGAGAAAGAGTGCGGGGAATAGGTAGGGTTTATAATGTCATCAATTACTTGATGTCACAAATGATGTGATGTGTATCGGTCAGTAGTTTTTGAACTACTGACTGCCCAGTCCAATATTGATGTAAACAGAGAAACTATCGTCTGCTTGGTCCAATATTTTAATTTAAAGGCATTTTTCCTATGGAGATTTTATATAGAGATACTGATGAGGGTATAAAAAAAATTCTATGTTCATCTAAGATGATACAATTAAGACAATTTTGTTTTTCTTCTATTAATGTTTCTTACTGATTGTGTAGAACCATTTTGAGAGTCTGAGCAAGAACAAGTTGAGACGTAGGAAAGGAGTTACCCAGGACCCCGTTGACTTGTCAGTGTTGATAAAGCGACACGCTGGTGTACTCGGACTGAGTGCCTTTGTACAGGCCTACCCTTACGACGTACCAGAGTTTATGCCACAGATACTGATGGACCTTAGTAATCATGTTAACGATCCACAACCCATACAGGTAAATAACGTAAAAATGTATGCTTGTTTTCCTTTTCTGAATGATCTTCACTCTCTCTTGTACCATGACAGCTTAAAAATAATGCAATTTTGAAACAAGCACATGTACTAGTACTTGTACGATACATGTAGACTTTAAGCATTCAAACACCCTTGTTTTTGTGAAGTTACAGCACTGAATCTTAAGTATTGTGTAACCTACTGTACATGTTCATGTAATTGTATTGGTACCCAGACAGGAGGTCTTTGATGTACATGTAATTTAGATTAAATAGAAAATATTATTACCACAAGTTCCTATACTGTTTGAGGAATTTTAAAATGTTTTATGCCATGCACCTTTGAACTGTTAATGGAACATTTTTTGTGGGGATTCTTTGTAAAGAAGTGTGAGTAGTCACACAACAAATAGTTTGAGAAAAAGATGAATTACATCATCAATTTTGGTCATCAATTCTAATAAGAACTTTTTTATTTACTAATTTTCTTAATCCTTATTCCAGATGACGGTGAAAAAGACTCTGTCTAACTTCCGTCGCACTCACCATGATAACTGGCACGATCATAAACAGATGTTTACGGACGACCAGCTTGTTATATTAACAGATTTACTAGTGTCGCCCACGTACTATGCATGATGACGGTTAATTTTAGGCCTAAACTCCTGGTTGTTATGTATCCGTTGTATGTTGAACTTTAATCCCTAAAGACTGCAGTAAAGTAATAGTTGTGTCTGAGGACGTTCATTTCAACTGAATAATGAAAACTGATGGGCTCTCTTCAACTTAAGCTACTCAATAACATCTGAGATAAAGAATATCCACCTAGTGAGCCAAATTTCAAAGCAAATGAGGAGGCAGTCAGATTTATAGTTCAGAATTAAGATGGAGAGAGAAAAGAAACCACATACTATACATACAGAAGTGTAATATTGGGATTTATAGAAAAATTACTTAATTTTGAGAGATAAAATCAAAATAACCTTGAATTAATTTACAATTCTCTTAACATGTAAATACCAATTTCCATGGATTGCAGGAAAGAAATTGTCTACCTCCCTCTAGACTATAGCTGTTCTTAGCATGTTGAATGTAGGGCAATTCATCATTTGTTTTTGTTTTTTTTATTGGGGGGGGGGGAGAGATTATATTGGCATACTTTTATTCAAGAGGAGACACTTGATCTGAATTAGGGAAAATTTAATATTAAATTTGATGAGAACCTGTAATATTTAAAACAAATCTGTTTTGAGTCCATGTAAATTATGAAAGTGTATCAACTGAAACTTTTGCTACTACCTGAAATACATGTAGATTGTGTTTTAAGTCAATGAACAGTATTTAGAAGGTACATATTACATGCTTTTTAATACTGATAATTTTTTTTACCGGTTCAAATACTTTTTCCCATATGGACATGCAGTGCAGACACTAAATAACTTCTTCACATCCTGCTGCAGAATTTTTCGATTTTTTGATGATAAAAATCATACATGTACATACATGTACATTTAAATGTCAGATTTCCTGGTGTATGTTTTGGTCATTTTGTGACAAAGCCTGTCCACATGCTGCTAACTGTTTGTCTACTGGAACAAGGGCTGTTTTATTTTTAAAATATAAGAATACGTACATGTATTAAAGACTGATTGTTTTGTATAATATAGAGTGAAAACAATACCCAAATTTAAGAATAGACTAAGTTGGAAAAATTGACTGTTGACCTGACCTGTAATTGTGTTGTCCCTGGTTAAAAAGTACTTGTACGTGTGTTACTAGTATCAATTTACTTAAGAGAAAACGTTTCGATGTTTGAACTCCTTTCATATTGAGATAGAAAGCCAGTACAACATAACAATAAATTTTTTAGTAGCCCATCAAATTGCAGTTATCAGGGATGGAACTATTTGTTTACATGTACCTATTTTGTCCTTATGGTATGATAAGATAAGATTGAAAATACTGTGCATGATACATTTTGTAGTTTGCAAGACAGAATTTCAGCATTTCGATTATTTGAATTTATTAATGAAGTTTGTCAGATATATCCAAGTTACATGTACTTGGTTGGGTACATTGTGGCATTAATGTTCTTTGCCAAGGAACGGCAATTTTATTTTCATTATTTCATTCAACAGAGAAGAGGTAAAGGAGAATGGAATGGAAGAGAATTGATGATATTTATCTTGTCCTTGAATATGCAAATCCAGATCTTTATATTATACATACTGCTTTATATGGGAAAAAAATTCTGTCAGTTTCCTAAAAGTTTTTTTGATGAAAAGTGAGTATGTGTGTTTTAAGGTTATGTGTGAGTGATTGTGTGTAATTAAGTATGTGATCGTAGAATGTGTAATGTGTTGAGAAAGAGAAAGTTTTATTGATTCCTCGAAAATATACATTATTAGTAAACAAATTCTTCTTGTCAGGTCATAAGCTTAATATGTTTGTAAATTGTCTGTGAGATCCCTGTTTTATTAATTAAATCATTCTTTTGTGCAATGTTTTGAACTGTTTCTTTTAAGGTCATTCCTGGGTAATCAGGAAAAAGGATGAACTTCTCCTGAATTTTATAAGTAAAGTACATGTCTATGAACCCATAGATATTTTCACATGATAAAAATTGAAAAATTCAATACTTTATATCTTCATTGTCATAGCTGAGAGAAAAAAAATATTCTGTCCAGATTCGAACTCACTACCATTGTCACACTTTTACAAGTACTACACTCTTCCTGAATAAGCTAGCACAAAACATATAATAAGTGGGCTATGTAATTTTATACGCCTCCATTAAAGAACTCTTCAGTGTGGAGGCATTAACATAGTGTAACTCAGGTCTGTCTTTAATGCCCCATTTCAAAGATTGGCAGATGTATTGTTCTTGCACTGCCTGTCCGTTTCTCTGTCTTTATGTTTGTCTGTCCAAAACTTTTGCCTTGTGTAAAACTTTTGAGTTGTATGTGATGTGGCTTCATGTGTCACAGATGGATCATTTGGCGCCTTGACCTTGCTTTTGAGTTTGACTTTGCCCACACTCAAAGGATAGCCGTGCTGCAAGCATAGTGTTTCACAAATGCAACTTGTTGGACCTTGATTTTAATCCATAAACAGGTGCAAGTAGACTTGCTAATTAAAGTTTAGAAATTATTTTGCCGTTTGGGAAGCAAAACAACAATGTCATATTTGATCACTTTATCTGAAAAATGTCAGTCCATCTATTTATCCGAAAGTCACACCTTGATATTAATTAATATATTTAGCCGTTAGCGAAAGTTTTGACCTTCTGACCTTGAACTTCCAATCTGAGCAAATTGGCTGTGACCATCACCTCATGATTTTGATAAATTTTAGAATTATCATTACTTCTGAATAGATCAAATTACTGTCCTGTTCACTAATTCCAGAGCACCCTGTTTTCCCGTTTTTCTCTAAAATGTGATACTGTCATCTTCCAAAAAGATATCAGTTTTATAGTACTCCTTTAGTCGTAACAGAAAATACCATTGATTTGGTTGTACGTCAATTAAGTTAGAAATAGGAAGGAAAATAAAAAGTCTACGGGGGTTTTCTATAGTAAAATCGCTGAAAATGCGTGACGTCGGGAGCTTTGACGTCACTGTTTACTATTGTTGACACGGCTTGAAATTAAGATGGAAAGTTCCCGTAGACATTTTATTTTTCATATTGCGGTTTGAAGGCAGCTTATAGGGTAAGTTGAAGTTAATTTCCAGTTACGACTAAAGGAGGTCAATTCTCGGAAACTATAATTTATAGGAAAATTCTTCAGATGACAGAATAAATCGCCAAAACAGGGTGCTCTGGCTTTAGTGTCTGGCAGTAGGTGTTTTATACTTTACTAGTGTATTACTTGTGTTTATACCTTCATTGGTAACGGGAGTTTTGGCCTTCTGACCTTGAACTTCCAGTTTGAAAACTTTGCATGCAATATAAGATTTGAATGGTAATTGATGAGACTTTCATATTCCATTTAGTCACATTCCTTATGACACATTCCTTCTATTGATTTCAAAATCTGTTGACATTGTCCTTGGAGGTTTAGTAAGAGATTTTCACTGGTGCCAAAATTATTTACCCTATACACAGGCCATGAAGAACCCTATCAATTTTCAAGGTCACAATCAGCATGGCAACAGTTATAACCCTAAAGATTGTCAAGTTCAAGGCCACAGAATTAAAAGAGTGTATGAAAGGCGTTCATAGTCCCGTTTGTGGTACATCAATCTTGTTCTACTACTCGGTTCATAGTAAAATCTTTAAACACGTCTGTCTACATAAAATAAGTTAAACAATTGAAAGGCAAGGTCATCAAAGATAAAAATGTACTTGTATTTATTTGCGCTTGACGTTATGCAAACAAAAGGTCTTTTGTCTAAATTTCGTATTTTCAAATGTGCATTTAAAAGAAGAAATCGATTCATTCCGACTTAGATCGGCCTTAGAAAAAGTTAAAGAAGCAATATTCTAGGACTGGGGTTAAATTTTCTGAAAAAGAAATGGCCGTCAATTTCTCTATGATCGATGAATTATCGTAATTTTACTTCCTGGTTTTGGACAACAAGCCATATAGATCTATTGTATATCAAATCCTCTTGATTTCTTTTCTGACGAATAGGTACATTGTTTGAAAAGAAATAAATCACAATTTCAAATCTCAACAACTACCCAGTGATCTAAATTTATACACTGCAGCCGTATCTAGTCAACAAAGTATGGGGTTAACTTAGAAGTGTGTGTACACTGGTTATATAGATTATTTGGAACGTTACTCTTATCACACGACTTTACCTTATACACAATGGACTTCCGTACTACATGATGGCTTATTCACAAAAGTTGATGATTAGATTAAAGTAACGAACTTTCTCTATTGTTTATAAAGTTGACCTATTGTGCTATTGAAAGTTATAATTAACCTATGATGACACGGCCGGCGGGAAGTCATGTAACAGGTGATACAGCGACCAGGTGAGGAATAACTTCTTGTGTTGGTTCTAGGATTCTTCGTCTATGTTATTTTGGTACATGTATGTATAATGGAATGTAAATCATAAACGTAAAGTAATGTGTTTTCTTTTTAACTTTAAAATAAATTATTTCTAAAATGTTAAAATTATCGTGATAAAATAAAGACTTTGATATTTGCCTCCACACGACGCTGAATATGCTACTTTCTTGTAAAATTGAGTAAGTTTTCTTCCGCTGCCTTGAATTTTTTTTATCTCCTTTAAACGATTGATGTATGTCTTGTGTGTAATTTTGCGATAAATGATATAATACTGGTGCTTTACTTCTTTTTCTTCAATTTCTTAATTAGCTGATACCTTTCTTTTAGTAGGTGGTTTCCATTGTTGATACCAAGATGTCTTTATACGAGGAGTTAGATTCATCCCATGCAAACATGCAGGAGAAGAAGAAACTTCTCCAGGACTCTGACAAGACCCCAGGGGACACCCTCCCTCCCGCGGAGGAAAAGAAGGAGGGGCTGCCCTTCTCGCTTTACCTTGTGGGTGCTGTTGCTTTCGTCCACATGTTTTCTTTCGTAATTGTGATGTTTGATCTGAACCAGTATGGCTACGAGGCATTTCGGAAGATAGATTTCCCAAATGCTACAGTGAACAATACAGAACAAGGTAAATCAGCCTGTGATGCTCAAACAAACACTACTGAATACCAAATGGAGCAGACGATACAAGAAGATGTGTCACAATGGTCAGTTTACACATCCCTGTCGTCTGGTATTCCAGCCATTGTTTCAGCGTCTTTGGTGTCGGCAATGAGCGATCGATTTGGACGAAAGTATTGCCTGCTGCTTCCACTGATTGGAAATTTGGTGAAAAATGTGCTGATGTCTGTTGCCGTTGAATTTGACATGAATATTCAACTGTTCAACGTTTTCCTGTTCATAGAAGGTTGTACCGGAAGCTGGGTGGCCACAGTGGCTCTCAGCTGTTCTTACATAGCAGACGTCACAAACGGAAAGAACCGGTCTTTTGGTATTGCTGTGCTTGGCCTGTTTGTCGGTACTGGATTTCTGGTGGCCACACTAGTATCCGGGTACTTAATAAAATGGTTTGGCTTTGCGATACCCATGATTGTTGCGGGGGGTTTTGACGTACTAGTCATGCTCCTGTTAATATGCGGAGTGAAAGAATCGCTAAAAGAGGAGAACAAAGCCAAATCAGTAAATCCCTTGAAGCAGCTCCGAGCAGCGTTGGATTTCTACGTCACGAAGGAGAAACCCGGTTCACCCGGAAAACGTTGGAAATTCATTATGTACATTGCCGCTTTCAATCTCATAACATTTGGTACTCTAGGAAAAACAAATGTAGAGATATTCTATCAGTTAGGTCTGCCATTTTGTTGGGACTCTGTAGACATAAGTAACTTTGGTACGGTCAGAAGCGTGGTGCAGGAAGTGTTCGGACTGATCATGATCAAAGTTTTCCAGTGTTGTATGTCAGACGAGCTGATAGCCGTTTTAGGTACTGTGTCAGCGGGAGCCTATTTCGTCATGGAAGGATTTGCAACGAACACTTTTCAACTCTATATGGGTAAGACACGACAAAATGATAAAATGGAAATATTGAAAAGTATATTAATGGAAAAAGTATGATTTTATAAAAAAAAATCGCATCAAAGGAAGGGACATTGTATATTAAAGGTATATTACAAGTACAGTGATAGATCTATATGTACTTTTTGTAATATTTTGCATTAACATTTCAGTCCCTGTCGTTGGTAGTTTAGGTATCATAGAAGTTTCCATGATAAGAAGTCTGATCTCTAAAATGGCACCAGCAGACAAACAGGGTAAGAATACTACATGTATATTCTCTTCTTTAATGTTAGTTCGACAAGAGTTTTGACGAACTGAAAGTTTTCGTCAACAAATTATACTGAGTAGATTTGCAAGAAATAATTTGTTCCATTTATAGAATACATATTCTTAATTCAAGATATAAAATGTGTTTGAACCACGAAAAATGAAAAAAAAAAAAAAACACCAGAGGAATCGACAAGTGAAAAAGAGGTTGCAAAATAACAATTAAAATGTTTTAGGTGCTGTGTTCGCTAGCATTGCCTTCTTTGAAAACATATGTACCATGGTTGGATCCGTCGCCGGTGGCGCCATCTACTCAGCAACTGTAGAGTTCTTCCGGGGCTTCGCCTTCTTTGTCATGGCTGGGTACAACGCTATAGCACTTCTGCTTCTGATGTAAGAAAATATTCCTTTTTTATCTTTTGAAAGAAATACATGTATATATGAGGGACTTGTAATATTAAGATGAAAAGTTATAAATATGCGCTTCGTTTCCCTTTGATTTAAACAACTGATATACAAATTTATATATATTCTTATTCAAAGTTTTATGCGTCCATTTTTGGCCCCTTTAAAGGCCTTTAATGAAAATTAGTTTACCTTGATACGAATTTTTTTTTTCAGAGTTTTGTACATTGCTTCAAAGAGGGAGGTCACTGAGTATGAAGAACTGATCGTCCATGATCCAGAAGAAGAAAAGAAAGCGTGGGAAGATTGATCACATTGTATATCTGAGACTCAAAAAAAAATTATAAAAAGAAAAACAAACACAATATTGATTACATGCACTTTCTGAGCAAAATTGATGTATCATCACATAACTATGTTTACAAAATGTGATACAGAGCAAAAGTAGTTTGTACAAATTAGAACAACAGTCAATATTTTTATGAACAATAGTATTCGATCAATCTGTTTTTGTGTGTGTGTTAATTGTTACAATGTACGAGCTTGACTAGCTCTTCCCACTTTCATGGAAACTAGTTTGAAAAGTAGTAAGAAGTTTTATAATTACAATTAAAAAAATTGTTAGAGGTTTTTTTTTTTGCGATCACATATATTAAGAAAAAAGATTGTTTTCATGTGTGCTTTCTTAATTTTATGCAGGTTTATGTGTTTAAAAAAAGTAAAACGTGATATTTAAAATGCGTGAGAATGGTCATTATTTCTGCCATTTTTTTGCATGAAATTCAATGTGTGTGCAAGAATTTACGATAAAATAATTTCTTGTTTTTTTTTCTCAGATGTCCAAGGCAAGGGATATCTGTGCTTAATATATGACTATATGTAAGCATGTAGTGAAGAGGACAATTGACACATTTTTAATTTTTTTTTTTGAAATTTAAAAGCACATTTTTATCATGTATAATACTAGTTAGTATTTATTTATAGTAAAATAATATTGCGTGAATGTATCGTTATTAATTGTGCCATAATACTTAAATTATGAAATATTTTATTGGAAGGACATTCAGCATATAATTATGTATATTCGTTTATATATTGAAAGATGAATTCAGAACAGAACTACCTCAATTTTCCTGCCAAAATTTCAAATTTAGAAATGATGTGTTTTACGTTCGTGCTAAATGCATTAAATTCAGGATCGTTCTGATATATTTTGGAGAGGCGGAATGGAGGGGGGGGGGGGGGGGGTGATAGATGATCAGCGTAAAATTGAAAAATCTAGAATTCCTGTTACGAGACTATTTCGAAATTTAAGCTGGGCCCTGCACCATTAACTAAGAATTGAATACGATATATAACAAATCAGTGATAAATTGAATTCTATTCAACTCAGAAAATAGAAATATTCTTTAGATGATTTCTAGTCATCATTAACATTATAACGAGACAAAAGAATATTGAAATTTAGACTTAAAAAAAAAAAACCACGAAGGGAAGGCCTTTTACTTACTTCTCTTTAGTGTATAGGTCTGTAATAGGATGATCGTTTATCATTTTGGTGATCAAAAATTTGTTGTTTTAATGTGTTATAATCTTAGAAATATTGATTTGTCTGTATTACCGAAGGCATAATATTGAATTACCCTACTGATATAATTTAATAAACAATTATCAGCTTCTGAGTCAAATAGTGGTTATCTATTTTCCTTATTTTTTTTGTCTGTAATAAAAAAAAACGAACAGAAGTTTCCTTGCTTATGCCATCGTTGTTTACCAAATTCTTGCAAGCTTGTTTCTTTACTCAAACGGATCTGTATCCATTTAATTTTCCAAGTGACACGGCTGCCTTACAGTCTTAATTTACGGAATTTCTCTAGTAAACTGGAATTTGAGGAAACTACGGACACGATGTTTCTTTTAAACAGTAGAGAATGTTTCATGAGATGACTGAGTACAACATAGTCATGGCAACTTTGACTTCGCTGTTCTTGTTAATATATCAGTATTTTATATTTTCGGTGCATGGCATTCTAGTACGCCAGTTTGATGTCAGGTAAAGCTTGTTGAGCGACTTATAGTAGAGAGTGATCGAGTAAAAAAAAAAGCAAATGGAGATCTACCATAATTCAAGGGAAAAACAACTCGATGTGATTTATTATAGTCCATAATGATGGTAATAACGTGATTCCCTGATTCGATTTTTTAAAGAAATGACTGTCTTACTTTTGGTGTTCATGGGTGTAAAATTCTGGTTGGACACGTGCAAATTCCGTGAATCGCGAAACCAGAATTATACACCCATGAACACCAAAAGTAAGACAGTCATTACTTATATTTACATTTATTCTAAATATCAGTCATTTTTATTTTCATGCACTTCGCATATTTTGCCTGTTTTAGTGTCAAATGTATTTGAATGTTGGTAAATTCTCCCTACATGCAAAACTTGCACGTGAGCAACCTAAGTTATTGAAATATAATTCTAGTTGCCTAATGGGCGTTTAACATGGGGAATCCACTAGTAATGTAAATATTTCTACATACAAAGCTATAGGAAAATTGATATTTTTAAAAGTATAGTACTATATTGTGCTTACTTGAACAGTTTTTTATCTGCTGTCTTAAACGATGTTAAACGTCTTCAAATTCAATAGCATCATTTAGGACCTGATGAATTTACAGCATAGACCAGACATGCAGCACGTATCGGGTACTTAACCCTCGTCAAATGATCCTCAGTCTAAACAATGTAATATGGCAAAAAAGTGTTAAAATTATTATGTCCAAAAATGTACCGAAAGACGTAGCAGAATGGGTTGGATATGATGCTACAGGACCCACGTTTTAAAAAATTCAAGAAATTATGTAACAGAAAATTTCAAATGCGTTGAAGAGACAGACGACCAACCGAAGTTGATCGAACTTGGCTACATGTGCCCTCGGGGACTCCTGGTCCACCAGCAGTGACACTCACCAAGTAGTACAAATGTTAAACGTCTTCAAATTCAATAGCAGAACGGAAAGATTCACACAAGTGTATACGACAAAAGAGGTAATTTTGAATTCAACAAAGTATCTCCCCTGGCTTGAAGGTGATGTTCCAAGACTACCGTCATACGGCACTTACATATCACAGCTCATCCGGTGGAGTATGTACTAATATTTTGGATTTTAAAAGTAAAAATTTACAAATTACAAAGAAACTTTTAGGCCAAGGATTCCGCTTTCATAAACTAGTTAAGACTTTCTGGAAATTTTACAAAAATTACCGTCGGTTTCTTTTAAAATTCGGATCTAAACAAGCAACAGAGTACATAACTTCGGATATTACACAACCTGCCATTTATGGTGATATGATAAACAAAATTAGAAGGACATAACCATCGAAAATGCGTCAGAATCATCAAACGCCTTTTATATCGTGGACATGATCCTAATATCACCAGACTGACACTAGGCTTGTATTTACTTGACCAATTTACAATCTTGTACCAGCGCAATCTTAAGACTTGTACTCTGACTGACTGTGCCGACGGAATTCTATGACGGGCCCTGTCAGATAGCATAAGAAATCAGGAAATAGTTTTCTCTGATGATATCCTGATAGCGCTTGTTATGGAGTGCAGTCGTCGTGGCAGGTCAGTGGGCAATGATGGAAAAGAAGCTTTGAATAAAACTGTAGATGGGTCCTTAGACATGCTTGATATTTGTTTTATATGATTAGGATAAGTATCTTATAGGCAGGAGTTTGGTAAATGTTTGAAAAACTGCCGGTAAGTTTAGGTACATTGTATAGATGCTTCTTGAACTGCCCCCGGAAAGCTTTTATCGGAAACGCTTAGCTTCAAACCCTTAAGCTTAGATCGAACTGTTGACAACTGTGACTTTCGAGATCGCAGAAAGCTCCCTGGGTTAGTCCTTTGTGACTTAAAGGTATACGAGACCATGTTTCGGACCTGTACTTCTGTTTATGTAATTGTAATAGGTCATGTGAGGACATGTTTAGAATTGCTCTCTTTATCTTATTCATTATTTTGATTTCCTCTCCTTCGACTCCGAGCACCACCGATTAGACTTTATTTGTTGAAATGATTACGAAACATATTACGAAACATATTTATTTTAATATTGATAATACATCCTTATTTATTTGTTTTAATTGCAAAGCACATTTTAGGGAGAATGGATAACTCTTGTATTCGATAAAAGTTTTGGGTATGTACAAACTCTGAAGACTGTGTCATATCTTCTTCAAATCCACATATAATTGCTTTTGGTAAATTTTTCTCATTGATAACCCACTCAAATCTTAAACAATCTTGATAATTACATAATTAGGTATCTTTTGATAATATTTAGTACGAAAAGTACTTAACATTAGATGGGTTATCTTTAACACCCTCATATACATGTGGGAATGTAGGTATAAGATAGCGTACGAGTGACTGCCGTATGAATTAAGGACAATATCAAACAGAGGGAAAACAATGTGATGGAGTAACTTGTGGAGGTAGGTACATCAAAAGTTATCATACGTGTTTATTGGAAGTATTATTTGCATAACATTTTTTTCTATAGCAACAAATTCTATTTATAATCTTTTAAAGGATACAATATTGAATATCGTTAAAAATCCATCCCTTTGTAGACGTTCATAAACAAAAATAGAAAATAGAACACAGTATATAAAGGAAAATGAGAATGATATTAAATCTGAAATCAATTCAAAAATTGAATAACAAAAATGTAATTATTGAAAAAAGCAGAATAATTACCTTTGACATAACATGAAGGATAATATATAAGGCACGGTCCATTTGATATTGGAGGGGGGGGGTTGCTTGGTGGTTTTTTTTTCTCGCCACTTTATTTATATCTAAAGCTGTAAATATTACTTTTTATGCAAAAGTTTTATCATGTAGTGATATTCTAAAGAATTTTTACAATATAAATTGGTGAACAAAATTTATATTAGGTACATGTAAGAGGGTCTGGAGGGCTTTCAAGACAAATGTTTAAATTTGGAAGAGTAAATTGGTGCTAAACTAAAGATTTTGTTTTATTCTCTCCTTCAAAGCTTTTATATAAAATCATACTCTGTGATATCTATAATAGTATATTTTACTACTGTTGAGGAAGGCCTTTTGTATACTATATGTATATTCATTTACAAGACTATTGATACTTCAAATATGAACAACACAATATTTTAAGGAATCATGTTCATAGAAAAAATATGGCAATCAAAGTCAGCTAAAAATTTTGAGAGAACGTTTTTAATTTTTTTTTTTTTGAAATATAAAGCCAAATTTTGTGCTAATTCTTCAAAATTTCACTTAGATTAAGTAAATGGATTCATAAGAGCAAGATTATTTTTTTCTACCACTCCATAAGCAAATTAATATTTTTTCATCAATATTCAGAATAAAATTTTTTTCGAAAAAAATACCCCCCTCCAATATCAAAAGGACCGTGCCTTATTAATGTCTTACACAGAAAGTGGTAAAATGGATTCAGACGAGAAATCGAAAGGAAAAGTCATTGAAGGCCATGTTCATGACGTCAATGAAAATGACGTCAAACAAAATAAGAGTGGCTCAATCCCACATTACTCCGTGTTTCTGGTTGGAGTCGTCACGTTTAGTCAGCTTTTTGCCATAGGAATGCTGACTTTTATCGTCAGCCAGTATGGCTATGCCAGGTTCGCCCGAATATTGTTTCCGAACGAAACTGTGGTTAACAGTGGAGAGTCAAGGTGCTTTTTGAATACCAGCGGGAAATCATTCAACATGGAAGAAACTATACAGAAAACAACCGCTAGATGGAGTGTATATATCGGATTATCCCTTGGACCAATCCTTTTCGCGGCTCCAATTTTATCTTCTCTCAGTGATAAATATGGCAGAAAACATTTGATGATGGTACCACTTGTCGGCTCATTATTGAAATGTGGACTTTTAGTGCTAACAATAGGCTTCGAATGGAACATTTACTTGGTTCCAGTGTGGAACGCGCTTGAATCATGCAGCGGAAGCTGGGTGCTATCAATAGCGCTGGCATGCTCATATGCAGCGGATGTGACATCATCTGGTAAAGACAGATCGATCGCTATAGCAGTCGTGGAACTTTTCATTGGATTAGGATTTGTTTTAGCCAGTTTTGCATCAGGATATCTGATCAAGTCTATCGGATTTTTGTATCCCCTCGTTTTGAGTTTGTGCATCACAGGAGTATGCGTGGTAGTGCTACTAGTCCTAGTTCCAGAGTCATTGCCAAAAGAAGGAAGGAAAACCGAATTAAACATTTTCAAACAAATCAAGTTGTCCTTTGACTTTTATTTAAAAAAGAACGTCAAAGGTTGCACAGGAACCCGCTGGCGTTATATCGTGTGTATTGCAGCTTTTAGTTGCGTCAGTTTGGGAACTCTTGGAAGGACGAGCATTGAGATCTTGTACGAGCTTGGATCCCCCTTTTGTTGGACTTCTGTTGACATCAGCATTTGGGGGACATATCGTACTCTCGCACAGCAAGTGGTCGGAATAATTTTGATCAAAATTTTACAGCGATGTATGACAGACGAGATGATTGCTTTGATGGGTATGACGTCAGCTGTTGCTTATTTTGTGACGGAGGGGCTAGC
This sequence comes from Pinctada fucata, assembly GCA_028142955.1. Taxonomy (NCBI): domain Eukaryota; kingdom Metazoa; phylum Mollusca; class Bivalvia; order Pterioida; family Pteriidae; genus Pinctada; species Pinctada fucata. The sequence goes on along the minus strand of AP027107.1, from coordinate 28,890,305 downwards.
TTCAAACACGGCAGAAATGTACATAGGTTAGTTCAAAATATTACCAAAAGCGTTTATTGTGGTAAATCTGATACTATCAGTAGGCTATAAAAAAGAGAAATATTTTACAGGACATTCGGTCCGTTAAAGGCCAATATTTCACCGAACCGAATGGACCAATTTCCTGGGTCCCTGTAAAGTGCGAAACGAAACAAAAACGAAACGAAACAAATCGAAACGAAACGAAACTAATCGAAACGAAACGAAACAGATCGAAACGAAACGAATCAAAACGAAACGAAACAGATCGAAACTAAACGAAACAAAACATAAAACTTAAAGAATGTGAGAAAAAGAGGAAAAAATCGCCTAGAACGAATATTTGAAGACAAGATCAGCATGTAATATTGCCTTAATCCAAGAGTTCTACATTTGTAACTAGTGCCGAAAGGGTTTATTGAAAGAGTCAAACTTGACAATTCAAAAAAGTAAATGTCAAATGCCATTCATGTATTTAAGATGGATAAAGGGGAGGGGATAGAAAACGACGCTATGACACCGTAATGAGATCATAAAACTGGGGGGGGGGGGGGGGCACATTTCAGGAAAAAATATTATCCTTTTTCAAACGAAATGTGCCCCCCCCCCCCAGTATTTGTATTCATTTTTCAGATAAAGTTTTCAAATACACATAACGGAACAGCTCCGTTTCCTCTGTACTACACTCCTCCCTGCTAAATAATATTTTTTCCGCCTATGACGAGGTTATTCATCCCGTTCATTCTTGTTTAATCCTTTAAAATGCAATTGTGCTATATACCGTATATATTATGTTTTGGTCGTCAACTTTGACCCTTTAAAAACCCCTCAAGCCGTAAGAACTAATGGTTGAAGGCAATGATATATGCAGACATTGACATCCGTGCATCTCTGCATTTACATATTTTTTCTCAAGTTCTTAAAGATTTATGTTTTGTTTCGTTTCGTTTCGATCAGTTTTGTTTCGTTTCGTTTCGATCTGTTTCGTTTCGTTTCGATCTGTTTCGTTTCGTTTCGATCTGTTTCGTTTCGTTTCGTTTCGTATCGATTTGTTTCGTTTCGTTTCGTTTTTGTTTCGTTTCGCACTTTACAGGAACCCCAATTTCCTTTGTTTGGGAAATTTTATTATAAGTCTCCTTGCTTCGTGTATTGCATTCTATCAACATTATACCATTGCATCAAGATCATTCTTTATTATTGTCTACGCGAACAGGAGAGTGTTGGCCGATCTAGACCAGTGCACGAGAAAAGTGGGATGTATATAAAATCATAGGAAATTTGAGATACTTCTATGTTCGTCTCACTATTCTTATGGTCTTTCTAGAATTTATTCACAAAGGAAGAGGAACAAAGTAGAAATAACTAGACATTTGGTCTGGCAAGTTCACAAATTTCCTGTCAGATTTATCTGTTGAATCGGAATATTTCGAAAAGTCTACATATATAAGTATCAAACATGTATATCATTTGTATTCTAACTAAAACGAAAGGAAATTATTTAGAACCATGATATTTCAATCTAAGATTTAAACTATTATAACTGATATCATTTGATAACAATCATATTCTTTAGCTCCCTTGGTTGGTTGTATGGGACTTGTAGAGATGGCCATGTTGAGATCTATAATGTCTAAAATGACGTCAACAGACAAACAAGGTAAGGGGGGGTAATCACCCTCAAAAACGACAAAACACAAAGATTTAAGTCTTTATTAAGTCAAATACTTTAACCGGATCTTCAAAAATTGCCTGTTTGCAAACTCTTATACACGAAAGATAACCTTCAGAGTGGAGCAAAATAATCAGTAAACACTTCCCTCAATGTGATGCCTGATCAAATAAGGCGTTATCTATTCTTAAGTCTTGAAATCTCCCATTCATTAAGATGTTTCCGTGCCTCATCTGATGGATCTTTTTTGTGTTATTACAAAGATTTATTTAAATGAAAAAAAATCACAAATTACGTAAAATCCCCAAAAGCTTTCGTTACACCAAACAAAGTTTCGATATCAAAGTGGAAAAAAGAAAGAGTTCAACCCTCTTAGCACTCAAAGTTGAGTTTACTCAGTAACTATTCACCTGATGACAGAAAGCTTAAGAGATATGCTTATTCATTTGCGAAAATAGATAAGTTTCCCATGAGAGAGAGAGAGAGAGAGAGAGAGAGAGAGAGAGAGAGAGAGAGAGAGAGAGAGAATAGGGTGTGAAAATTAAGTTTGAGAGATATACTGAAACATTTGAAAAAACCCAGACATTTTTGATAAATAGAGAACGGGGGTCGTCATGACGCCATCCTCCTCTATATTTTAGAGTATCATTTGATGATTACATAACACTTTTTATTTCTACAAATTACAACAGTTAAATATTGTTTTTATGTCCTTTATAATCTATTTTCTTATTCCAGAATTCAAGAATCCTAATGTTATACTTTTTCTATTACAGGGTCGCTGTTCGCAGGGATAGCACTTTTTGAGACACTATTTGTAATGACAGGTGCCACGGCAAGTAACGCCATCTATTCCTCCACGGTGGCTTTCTACAGAGGCTCAGCTTTCTTCATAATGGCCATCATCAACGCTTGTGGCTTCTTCCTAATATTGTAATTTCTTACTTTCATTTCTCTTGCTTGGAGATATATGATTTAGTGAAGGAATAAAGGACTAAAATAATATAAAAGAATGGTATGAGTGAATAATAAAGGCTTCTGCAGTCTGAAAAACAGATTGATACCAATTGCCTGAAAAGTATCTCTTTTTCTTAATTTTGCCGTTTGCATTAAAACCCGTAACGAGATCCAGCATGATCCTACTGTAAGACTAAAATTAAGACACATATCGCCTAAATGCATTTACTGGAACGCATCTTCCCCAAAAAGATATTGTCATACAATTGCTTGCGCACTGCAAAAGCGATTTGTCAAATGTAGAGAGCTATTTTAAAACAAACGGTGCCTTTCCTATCGGCTATATCGAGCTTATGGTAAATAACTTAAGGAATCAGACCATTATGTGAGATTTGAAGAAGGCACATGATAATATCATGGATGAAACATGAACGAAGATACTGATCCCAATTTTTTTTTTTAAATTTGTAGGATCATTTTCCTTCTTGTATGAAGAGACAAATAACATATGTCCTCTTGTTGTTTCATTCTTTTTGTGTGACCATTTCGACTATATATGTATATATGCATGTTTATTTAGCATCTTTTTCTTTTCCAGAGTTTTGTACCTGAAAGGGAGGAAGATAAGTCGAAATACGATTGAGATAACTATTCCACCTCCAGAAATGGACAGTAAAATGTAGAGCGAGGAACCATATTTCGCCGGTGACCATATTTCGCCGTTTCATAGTTTATTGCTTCTCACTGGTTATTACCGGCAGTCAAGACTGCCGGTATACTGTAATCAATCGTGACATACTTGCAGGGATAAAATAACTCTTGGCAATATGATTGGTGGACAACTACAAAATATGCAAATATTCGTCAAGGTTCTTCCATCAGGTCGGCTGAAGAGTCTAGATGACTTGACAAATGAAAGTCATATCGTGTCAGTGCATTTTCTTCCGAAAGATGCATCGAAAAGTCTTTGTACCGATACGTCCTACAACAAATCACAGTTCTAACCTCGGAAATTCCCGTAGCTTGAATCGGAAATAAAAACGGAAAAGCCCGGAAATGTGCGATTGGTCTGACAAGAATAAAAATCGTTTATTCCATTTTTTCCTAACTAGAATTTTACAACATTTAATGTCAGCTAACTGCCGGCAAGCTTTTTGTAAAAGCTAATACTTGTCGTAAATGTTCGTCAAGTTTATTTTTCTATATCCTTTCAAATATGACCGTAATAGTCATGTTTTGACAGATTGTGATATATCCTGCACTCAATTTTGACAAAAATACCACAAAATGGGGAAATTTTAACGAAAACACCATATTTTAGACGTAAACATCCGAAATTTTTTTAAAACCCCCCCCAAAAAAAGAAAACATTTATTTGGCACGATTTCATAAAAGTAGTGGTAACGAAACATTTCCTGAAAATGAAATCACAATTTTTCTCCGTTTGTGTTTAAATAGGATACATATCAACAAAAATGGCGAAATATGGTCACCCCCGAAAACATGGAAACGGAATATTTTGACGTTTTATAAGGAAACAATGCACTGCGTAAAATAAATTCTTTTTGTAGTTTTTCAATCGAGAATGGAGTTAGATTTAATTCTAGCAAAAGTAATTATTGAATTGGCCTCCAAGTTTCGAGATTTTCAAAGAAATGTACGAAAAATACGGCGAAATATGGTCACTGCTCTATAGATGTTTCTGAAGCGGATAGTTAATGAGGATATTATTAGATTTTGACAGCTTCATGCTTTGCATAAACCATGTGTTTTGATAACGTTTCCAATCAGGATTTACAGCTAAATTGAAAAAAGGAATTGAACAAAATGAAGAAGCCCTTTGGGTGACTATTTTAACGATAAATCATATAATGAAATAAAACCAGGGAATGAAAATAACAGCTTGTATATATCTGGTATGAAAATGAAATAGTATTGTCTTGTCAGATACTGATCCGATGATATCAAAATTAAATATGACATGGAAATTTCCAAAGACTATAATTTCTTCTTATGCTATGAAAACATTATGCATCATATGATGAATCCTTGAAAATTTATTGGTTATTTACTTGGGCTTTATGAAACGTAAATGCTTTGCTAAGGGTACTGCAACAAAGTCTGGTGCAAGATCTCTCCCTTTCTCTCGCTACTTTTCCTTTAAAGCAACGCTATGATAGTGAAGTGTCCACAAAACAGCTAGGTTAACATAATATTTCATTTCAAGCCATTACAGCTATGTCTTGTATTAATGAATTTTCATCATTAGATGTAGTAAATTTATGTTTCGACTGATGCAAAAAAAAAAAAAAAAAAAACAAAAAAAAAAACAAAAAACAAAAAACAACAAAAAAAAAAACCCCACCCACACTGATTTTCTTCCCCATTAAAAGATCTAAATGGCAGCCGAATGTTCGGCTTTTCCGCAGTCAGAACACAGATTTTCATTAAACGATTGTTCAAGGTCTCATACCAAAATTGTTTCTTGGTCCTATGAATCAAATGACATTCATACAAGAGAATATATATTTCTTCTCGCTAATTGCTACACAGAATCAAATCTTACAAAAAGGAATCATGGAGGACCGTCTACAAAAAAAAAAAAAAAAAAAAAAAAAAAAAAAACAACAACAGTAATAAACAAACCGTAAATAAAAACTTGACAAGACTCTGCCAAAACGATAATGTATAGATAATCTGTCTTCAGCCTCGAACTTCACTGAAGAGATATCATATGCTGAAATGCGCATTTGGTGCACTGAAATTAGGGGCGCTAAATTCAATACTTTTTGCAGAACTAATGAGAAGTCATCATCCGAAACATGCACATTTTTAAATAATTGTCTAAAAGGCTGACAGAGGCAGAAAGGAGGGGATCTCCAACAGGATCCGGTTGCAATACCAACAACAAAACATCAAAACACAGAGAAGACCTACAAATCAAATAACACAAAAGGGGACAAGGAACAGCAATCACGACATCAAAACATCAGACAGAAGACCGCACATAAACCAACGAGACCAATGGGTAATCGGTGCCGACATACGACGGCCATTTGCTACATTAGTAGCAAGTGGTGTTGTTATCCGGATTATGTGGGCATAACCTTCCCCTTTTCCGGTTATCGGAGAACTCACAATTGTAGTGTAAAATCACTGTGTGATTAGCAGGTTTTGAATATTCGCTTGTAAGACACTTATAATTCTGTGTAAGAATTTTCTGTTAGGGAATTTATCTCTTTTTGCATACAACATGCTTTTCAATATTGTTAATTGATTTTAGCCACTTGGTTGGCATCTGTGCTGGTGGACTGTTTGTACCCAAGTAAATCGTTCGCCTAGTTTTACAATATTCCTGTACTGACTTGAAATATATATGTTAAATATGATAAAATTAGAGGATGTTTCCCTTATCACATAGCTCAGTTATTAGATGGCTCTTAGGCATAGTTACATCTTAGTATAAATTTAGAATTTCGCTCTCCGGTATGATGATCACTGGATCACTGATGAGACAATTTGTGCAGAGAGCGAATATATCATATATTTCAATATTGATTGTGCCGATCACAAACAAGGTAAATATAGCCTCCTTGATCAGCGACTGTTAACATCTGGACTATGATGCAGGCCCCTATACATAAGTGCACAAAGATAATTTCCAGTCCCATATTTTGACTACTATAAACAAAAGTATTTTACATTCATACGTTTTCCTTTGGATATATCTTTTAAATAGCGGTGAGTGTTCTTATAGTTGATATGTAAACCCTACACAAAATGTGGAACCGCTCACTCTACCATTTATATAATTAATGATTAGAAACAATGCGTTTAATTATCGGTGATATCATAAATGATTTCTCTTTTATCCAATTGATATGGGTCAATCGCAAAGATCTCGGAGTGAAAAAAAACTCTTAGTTTTTTTCGTTCTCATTGAACATGTATAGATCTTTTTTTTTTGATAAATGATGCAATCACTTTGAAGACTTATTTCATTAGTTAAATATACATTCTTATACATTTCTCATGTGTATAAGATTGTTATTATATTAAAGATAAGGAAGATACCCCCCCCCCTCCCCCCCCCCCCCCCCCCCCCCCCCCAACAGTGACAACAGCAGGGCACACTCTTTGAGACGAGAAAGGAACACACAAACAGAGAGAACAACATAACATCATCAAAACATGAACAAATTGGAGCCAAATTTTAGCCCTTTCAAAATACCAAATGCCTACTATTTTTCCCAAACGTAAGACTTTTAAAAAATTCCAAGAAATTGAGAGTACAATTTGATTCAATATGAAATAATTTTGCACGAAATGTATTCATTTCTAGAAAGGTCATGATCAAAGGCAGGAAAATAAAAAAAGGGCTTTATAAGGGACAAACATGCAGATAAACTGTTGAAAATGTTCCAATTTTCTTGATTATATCAAATAGAAAGGTACAGGCACCTTTGAATAACAGTAAAAAATCACCGAAGAAAGGCATCAAGATAACATCCACAAACTCAAAGTGTAAGCGTATGATTCAGTAGCTGAGAATGCATTCGATAAGTAAGGGGAAAATGCGAAACACACACAAAAACCATGAAACGAACGTGCTACGATGCAAAGAAACCAATAGGAATATGAGACGTGGGATAAACGCAATCCAAAAATACTACAATAATGAGATGAATGTAAGAAGCACAAATTCAGATTCGGTCGTTTCTAAAATAAAAACCCAGCTCTCAATCGTTAAAATCAAGTAATTCTAGCTGCATCTGCATCTGTAAGTTAAAGACCGTACCAGAGCACAAAAACAACTGAAATATTCCGCAAAGGAGCTAAAGTTGATCCCATACGTAGATGAGAAATGTAGGATGTGAGATAAGGAGAGGATGTGTGTGTGTGTATGTGTGTGAGGGAGGGTGTGTGTGAGGGTGTGTGTGAGAGTGTATCAGTTAACACAAGCAAGTTTTAAAAACATGTCAAAAATATTTCAGTAAATGTTACAGAAACGTGATTTTGTATGGTTCCGGATACAATAAACAATAAAACATTTTTGGAAACATTTCATTTTGTATAGCCCTCTTAAATGTTGTTAAAACGTTTTAAAAACATTTTATACAAATGCAGTATTTTAAAAATGTTATTGGAACGTTTTGCCAGAAATTTTTCAACAGAAACCTGCTTGAAACCATTCGAAAATATTTCGGATTTTTTTGTGTTACCTGGGATATACGTGAGGGTGTGTGTGAGAGAGAGAGAGAGAGAGAGAGAGAGAGAGAGAGAGAGAGAGAGAGAGGTGGTTGTGTGTGAAAGAGAGAGATATTTAAAGAAATGAATATGGAGAGGGAGTAAGATAGACAAAGATATATGTTTATAAGTAAATTATGTAACTTGCTGATGATTTTCTTTCAGAAATGGAACATGAATCAAAAAGTGAGAAGGCTCCGTTGCTCGATCACTCTGTTAAAGAAGAGACAATAAAACAGAAGTCTTCAAAAGTTCGGATTTATTTTTCTGTTTTATTAGTGGCATTTACGGGGTTCGCCCAACTTTTTGTTGCTGGTATGAGTACATATAATCTACAACAGTATGCCTATGTGCGATTTCAGAAGATAGACTTTCCCGATATTATATTCAATGCATCAAATGATGGAGGAAATCCACTTTGTGGTGCTAACGTCTCTACAAATAGTACTGAATACAAAATGGAAGCACAAGTTCAGAAATCCGTGGCGGATTGGACGTTATATAATTCTATATCATCTGGAATACCTACCATATTTTCATCAGTCATTGTCTCCTCTTTGAGTGATAGATATGGGAGGAAACTATTATTACCGATTCCCCTAGTCGGGGCTTTTGTTACCATTTTATTGGTTGCATTATCTATGTATTTAGAATAGAACGTTTATGTGATCACTGCTTTGCTGGCATTATCATCTATGTCTGGTTCTTGGATAACAACTATAGCTCTCTCATTTGCATATGCAGCTGACGTCACATCCGGAAAATCGAGAACATTCATGATTACTGTAGTAGAAATAGTTTGTGTTTCCGGTTTTTTAGTTTCTGTATTTGCTTCTGGATTCCTCATCAACAACTATGGATTTATAGTTCCACAGTTCACATCAGCGGCTATTACTCTATTAAGTATGATTATTATTGTTACATGTGTTCCGGAATCACTACCAGAAAATAAAAAACAGAAAAAGGAAATATTTCAGCAGATAAAATCAGCAATGGAATTTTATACTAAGAAGTATCTTTATGAGAAAAGCACGGATTCTTTGAGAAAAAAGTACATAATTTGCATAACTGCTTTTAGTCTCGTAAATCTTGGAACTATAGGAAGAACCACTGTTGAAATATTGTATCAGCTTGGACCGCCATTTTGCTGGGATTCCATAGAAGTCAGCAACTGGGGTACATACCGAACTTTAGTGCAGCAAGTGGTGGCTATTATAGGGATAAAATTGTTCCAGGTCTGTTTATCCGACGAAAAAATAGCAGCCATGGGAAGTGTTTCCACCATAGGATATTTCATTATGGAAGGATTATCCAAGACTACTTTTCAGCTGTATATCGGTGATTAGTTTGTTAATCGAGTCATTTCTTTATCTAGATATTGGTTGTAAAAGTGAAATAATGACATTAATAAATATACTTGACGATAGGACAAAACTTAAGCGTCTTCACCTAGTTGACAGAGAAAAATATCATGCATTGGGAGGGGTCGGGTCAGCATCTCCTGCTTACTAGCAACACCCGTTATTTTACTCAGTATTCTAGATAGTGAGAAGTCTTAAGGATACGCATATTTGGTAGCGTTTAAAGAACTTCCTCCGTGAGTAACCTTTACAGACGAACACAAACGTACCTATCACAAAGAAGCCTGACTGAAAGACTCCTTTTTTAAGCTTGAATCAAAATATTGTTCTTTAAAAAAGACGTTATGACAATTTAAAGAACAAGGGGAAGAAGAACTAGAAGTTCGAGTAAAATCAACAAAGCACAAAATAATACGGCCAAAAAGGCGGTAGACATCCCTAACCACCTTTATCGAAGCGCCCTACTAAACGCCTCGAAGGGATGGTTCAAGGGTATTTGTACTTTCCACAACATGCATGTTTAGCGCACAGTGTTTGGACACTGACAGCAGATTTAGTTCTTTTTGTCCTTAGTTTATTTTAAACCTTAAAACATTCATTATTTATAGCCACGAAATGTATCATTACAGATCATTCTCCTCAAAATTACTTTCCTTTTTTATTGCTTCATGTTTATGCATCTCCTATCTCCTTATACTTTGGTCCCTCGAACATTTTGTCTATTTGTGGTGCATTAAGATAAGTTTGGATCACTACAATTTTCTTCATCTCACGTTGATATATCAATCCTTGATATTCTGTCATAGACCATTTGAACCATCCAATCAAAGATTGTACTCTATGTCTTCCGAAATGGAAGTAACCGGATGTGACAGTTCTACCGAATTGAAGCGGCTGGTGTTGCATGAAAGCAGGAGATGCTTACTCTTCCTGGGCAAATGGTCTCACTCCCATATCGGGAGTTCGCTTCTTTTCATATGGTGGAGGTTTTTATTTGTTTGCTTTGGTTCCTGTTTTATCCTGATTTTGTATGCCTTCGGTTTCTGATTTTCTGAATTATCGATTTTGTGCTGTATACAGGGATATGGTCATTATCCATATTTGTCACCTTTACTTAGTAACTACCAGATTATACAATTCTTCAAATGCAATAATTTCATTGTCTGTCATTGAATTTGTACTTCTTTGATTTAGTACCAGTGGTAGGATGCTTTCAGCTTGCTGCGATTGCAGTGCTTCGTTCAATTATGTCGAAGATTACACCAGCTAATTTTCAAGGTAAACCGCTTTTCTTGTAATGCCTGAAGTTTGTCAAGAATATATTGATGTCTGTATCTAAATAAGCCTGTATTAGTAATGTTATAGTGCAACTTTAGGCGCTGTCCTTGTTTATTTCGGATAAGGCAATAGCAATCTGATCTCAGAGAAAATTTGCATTAAGTTCAATAATATCAAAGACACTGTAAACGTGAACATTTTCGCGTGGGGGTAATTTTCGCATTTTTCGCGAATCGAGGAATTTAGCGAAAATTTCCCCCACGCGAAAATATCATCGCCGCATTCTTACTATGGGAAAGACATTTTTATCGCGAATATTTCACCCACGTGTAACGTCTTAATGTTATAATCGCGAAATTTCCCCCCAGCGAAAATAACCACGTTTACAGTACACGGTTTTTCTAAATGAACAATATTTTTAAAGAGGAAATGTTTATATTGAAGGTCTTTATTTCTTTTTTATATAATTTTTAACCTCGAATTAGAGAAAATTAAATTGAAAAAATACTTGTCTAACATTTCTATCTTACAGGCTCCCTTTTCGCCAGTATTGCTATGTTTGAGAACATATTTGTTATGGTAAGCTCCATCATCAGTAACGCCATCTACGGGGCAACTGTCGACATCAACAGATCATTTGTATTTTATGTACTAGCTGGCACCAATGGGCTTGCTTTACTACTAATAATGTAAGTATTGACATGTACATGAGCATTTAGTTATATAAGATTCATAATATATTTGTGACAATCATACATTATGTTGTCAATCTACACACAACTATTATTTTCCTCCTTCACAGAAAAGTAAGTTAAACGAAAAATAAATCATATTCCATAAATCCATCTTCAAAACTGAATTTCGTTTTTATATTAAATGTTTAATATCAAATTTAAATATTGCTCTATGTCGTTCAAACATTCAAATGTGTTTTTCCATTCTTCTGAAGTAAATAATTTTTTTTCTAATAATTTTTTATGTATATTTTTTCTTATCTTAGATATCTTTGTTTCGATCCGTCTCCTGATACTGACGATGATGTCGAGAGGACAATCAATATCTCTGAGAACGAAGAAAGGACGAAATAGATTATAAATTATCAAGATTGAAATGCTACGTAAACTTCTGTGATATCATTTCTTGTTAAATAAAGAAAAGAATATATGTTCAGGATGATTGTGCTGATTATTTTTGCAAGCACGTATCTATTACTTTCATCAAATGAAATGCAATCCTTATCAAAGACCCGTTTCCTTTAATAATGTACATTTAAAGCATATTGAAATTTTCCATTGTTAATATGCTTGCATAAATAACATATTTCCCCCCAAAACAACATGAATGAAAATTCCCATTCAGCACAAAAAAGTGCTACAAAGTGTTGGAAAAGAAAGTGCGATACAGCTTTACTTTCTAAAATAATAAGAACTTTTAAAGGAGAATGGGCTCGATGGTCTATATATATTCACGCGCTAGTTATCCATCTTTCTGAGCAAGCAAATGGGATTTTCCGTTCTTTGAATTAAGGTTTAAAGCAAGAAAACATACCCCTACTATTTGAAATAGAAGAATCAATATGGTGCGAAATATTTACAAATGGCAAAGAAGTTTTAAATACTTGACTTTGTTCGAAATGTTTTCTAATAAACATCGAAGAAGTACCCATAATTTTTTCAAATTATTAGAATTTCCATTGAAACAGTTGCGAACACGGGAATAAACAATATAAGTGAGACCAAGTGCCCGGGGAGAATCAGCGTCTCATGTTTGCATGTTTGCATACAATGAAGGTTTTTGTTTGTACTTGTATTGCATATAATCTTCCTTCTTTTATCATACAGTGAATTACTTCTTTCTATAAGTTCTACAGAAATATTGTTAACTTCTTATGAAATTCGGACCCATACAAGCAAAAGATTATATTACATTGGGTATTTTACAACCTGCATTTTATGGTGACATAATGAACAAAATAAGAAGGATCAAAGGTAGACAGAATTACCATCGAAATTGTGTTAGAATCATTAAACGCCATTCATATCGTGGAAGATTCTTCTGTCATCAGACGGACAATTGGCATGGTACTTGACCAATCTACAGCCTTGTACCAGCGCATTCTTAAGAATTGCGCTCTGACTGACGACAGGACTCCATGATGAGCCCTGTCCACACCTCTTTAGAGAAGACAGGGCCCCGACCACATGTCCTCTCTGAATGTCAGTCGGACTCCTCGGGTGATCACATATATGAACTCGCTACAGCCGGTAGAGCACGGACTGTATGTCGTATGTCCTCTGATTTTAAATATCCATTTACATATCCATCTATGTGTTTTTGGGCCCCTGCGTCATGCTGTCTGTTCATATGTCTAACTCACGGTGAGGATGTTATTTTATACCACAATTGTGCGTGCTTCGAGACCTATGGATAATAGGAAAAATTGGAGGTTTGTGCGTACATAATCCAGATAACCACATCGTTTGTTATTGATGGGAATGGCCGTCCCAAGTCGGCACCGGTTTCCCATTTGTCTCGTTGGTTTATGTGTCGTCTTTTCTTTTTGATGTTTCTATGGCGTAACTTGTCCCTTTTCCCTTTCTGTGTCTCTTTTGAGCAAGTATGCTCTGTTTTTTTGCATTGGGAGTTTTGGAGTTTGTTGTAGGTGCTGAAACCAAGTGTTGTTGGAGATCGTATTCTTTGTTTCTGATTAGGGATGTTCTTATCTGTGTTCAAAAACAGGTACGTCGAAAGAATGGTTGGGAGCTCCTCATGGTATAAACAATGATACAACTGAGAACATTATGATGTTAAAAGATAAATTTTCTTTAAATCAAATTAGACAACACTTTGTGATGTTATCATACTTGTGAGTGCTGTTGAGATTATCGTCAGGATCTTCTTTAACTCATTTGTGTCACACTTATGCACTTTGCCGTGTGGAGCTCGTAAAAAAGTTCCCCGCGAGGGGTTTGTCAGTAAGTGTTTTGAATAAATTTCCCTGACATGGTCACCATAGCACTTTCTATATACTATTAGATATAACATCAGACAGTGCATGCATTTTATATACTGTGTTCATTTTCGTGCATTACTATCGACGGCGGGTGCGGCTAGCCAACAGGGGATGCTTACTCCTCCCGGGCACCTGATCCCACCTCTAGCTTGCTAAGGGTCCGTCGATGTTCAACATGGTGCTCTAATGTGAGTGCTGTTGAGATTATCGTCAGGATCTTCTTTAACTCATTTGCAATTGAACATCTTCTATGATAGCTCAGGGTTGTCTCCGTTGGAGTACAGTCTCCCCTCAAAGAAATAAAATCATCATCAACAGGAATCGTCTAGCAAATTCAGTTTATATTTTACAAATACTCCTACGAATATTTCTGCTTCAGCGACAATTGATAAAAAAAATCCAAATCGACTATCCGATTTGAAAGATTTTGAATTTATTGGCGGCATTTAGCTCATCATCAATTTAAAAGCGTGTATGTAATTGACACATGCTCGAGTTTTTCTGCATATCATCTAAGAACTTTTGATATCTTAAAAGCAGTAAGAACTCAAGTGACTGATTTTTTAACAATCTGCATGATCAACACAAATGCAGCTAATCAGTGAGTGAAAATTATCTGATTTGATTACAAATTCAATTTCATGAAGAGCTGTCACCATAACATGTAGTTGTTCCCAGTCTTGAAATAAAAAAAAAAACTCATGAAAAATATCATAAACTGTGTTAGTTTCTCAGCAGTCGACGTTTGTCATGTCGCTCATTCAAGCCACCTTAACCATTTGATTTTTTTTATTCCTGCCACATGCATCTCTCGATCGCGAACAATATATTAGTCCTAATAAATTAATTTTGAATTTTTTAAAAAGTATATTTCATGACAAAATAATATTAAAGCTAATTATAGTTGTCAGAATATTTGTCATGTTTCTCAGGCGAGCTCTTTAGGCCCTCTTTTATTTTACGATATTCCTGTCTATCTTGACACTTGTACCTCTTGAACATAAACAATATTAGGATCAATAAATTTTGATAGATCCTCCATAGTTAACATAGCGGCATATCGATGCAGCCCGATACAAAGGTACACAAAGATAACTACTCAGTCCCATATCTCGACTATTATTTACAAATACATCTACACATACATTTACAACACATATTTTCGTATGGATATTTCTTTTATAAAACAGTAAGTATTGTTTTCATATGTGCACATTGTTTTCCTACAATTTTTGTATGGCAAAGAAAAAAGAATCGTCCATCACACCTGACAGAGAGCATAATTCTGGACAATTTCTAAAGGCGGTGCAAAAGACATTTGTAGAATTACTAGTAATGAACGGCGTGTCATGAAAATTGTGTTCTATTAAATATGGAACTACTTTTATAATTGTCCGAATCATGAGTATTTGGTACACTGAGATGGCTTATGATTATGTGTAGAAGGTTGCTCCCAATTGAGACACTTAGATTTACTGTGTTCTCATTCTTGCAGTCAAGGATATAGGCCGTATCCATGTATTGGTTCTCGTAGGGATTCAACCCGGAAGTAGTTCTCGATGTTCTCACACCGCATTTTTATACAGAAAATGAGTATTGCAAGAAGCAAAAACAAAAGAACTTATTGACGTTCATAAATAAATAATTTACGGATGTGAACAATTTCTACTGTACTGTACTGTGTTTTATTTGTCTACATTGCAAATGAAACTAGTTTCAGAAGTTTCGTACGTTTTATAAACGTTTTCGGAGGAACGATCGATTATTAAACGATAGACATAACATTTAATTAAGTAACAAAATTATTCTTAGCATGATAAATAGGCTTTGACGACATGAATATGCAGTTAATAGAAATTAAAATGTATACGTTAAGCAATGATTTAGTAGGTATTTAACACTATTTAGTTCTTAGAACCACGAAGCAACCCATTTAGATTTGTTTATACAGAAGCTACTATCTGGCGGCTTGACTAAACACCTCTTTTTCTTCAGGTAAACATATTCTTTTTCTTCATGAAAACTTCTTTTTTCTTCGGGCAAATTCAAAGCACAATTGACCACAAGACTAAACTTATTGTTCGCTTTGATCAGAGTTGGGTCACTTCCTTATTCTTAAGACTGATATTGACATATTTTGAGAGACGTTCAGTAAATACTTCATACCTTAAAAAAATCAATAACACTGCGATTTTCCGAAAATTACCATTATAAAATTATTCAAAACGAAAGAATATGCCTCTTTGTTTTACGGAAAGGTAAAGATTATAATAATGATGCTTTTATATTCATCTGATTAAGATTTCAGTATGATATGAATCATTAATCATTTGATTTAGATTTTATCTTTCGAAATTAAACGATTTTATATCAAATTGCTAGTGAAGAGAGTCGGCACCGGGTTGCATTGGGCTTCGGTTATGCGTCGTCATTTAATGCTCCTAGTTTATTTACTTGGTTCGTTTGTTGGTCCTGTCTAGAATGTGTCCCACATCAGATGTTAGGGCGAATCCTGGGGACACAGAGTTAAAATTCAGTGCGCTAGAAATGCACGTTGGGATACAATGTATTTAATCCTCCTCATTGGAACTTCAAATCTAATGATTTCAGAGAAGCAACATCTTTTTTTTCGTATTAATATCTAACAGGTTATTATATATTTCATAGCTATCCAACTAAAACAGACAAATGCATGAGAAAGGGAAAATGGAAAAATCAGATAGAAATTAGATAAGAACATTGAAGCATGAACACTTAATGTATGGATTAGCGAAATAGCATTTCATTGTAGAAACAAAATATATTGAAGTTGGTCCCAATAAATTAATTTTCAATTGTGGCGCTTCACACTTCTAAAATCTAATTCTAAAGTAACAAATAAAAATAAACAAGTTATTGGTTCTGTAAAAACTCGTGAAATAGAATTCACAAAATATATCATCTGACTGCGTGTAATAGACTTATATACAAATATTATACTAAATTACCATAGAAGAAAATAACTTATTCATGTTTACCATTTCAGAAATGGACATTGAATCGAAAACTTTTGAGAAGGTCCCACTGCTAGATCATGCTGATCACATCGAACAAAAGGTGCATAAGCCTGCACAAAATCGTTTTTCAATTTCTGTGTTGCTTGTGGCCTTTACGGGGTTTGCCCAATTATTTGTTGCTGGTATGAGTACATATAATCTGCAACAATATGCATATGAGCGATTCCGGAAAATAGACTTTCCTGATGTTATATTCAATGCTACCAACGATGGAGGAAATCCACTGTGTGGTGCTAACGTCTCTACAAATAGTACTGAATACAAAATGGAAGCACAAGTTCAGAAATCAGTTGCTGATTGGACGTTGTACAATTCAATATCATCTGGAGTACCTACCTTATTTTCATCCATTATCATCCCCTCTTTGAGTGACAGATATGGTAGAAAATTATTTCTGCCGATTCCACTAGTTGGAGCTTTGATGACTATTTTATTGGTGGCATTAGCTATGTACTTAGAATGGAGCGTCTATGCTATCACTGCTTTGCTGGCCCTATCATCTATGTCTGGGGCTTGGATAACATCAATAGCTCTCACATTTGCATATGCAGCTGACGTCACATCCGGAAAATCGAGAACATTTATGATTGCTATAGTAGAAATAGTTTGTGCTTCCGGATTTTTAGTGTCTGTCTTTGTATCTGGTTTCCTTATCAAGAACTATGGATTCATAGTTCCCCAGTTCACATCAGCGGGCATTACTCTCATAAGCTTAGTAATAGTTCTAACATGTGTTCCAGAATCATTGACAGAGAACAAAAAGCAGAAAAAGCAAATATTACAGCAGATAAAATCAGCAATGGAATTTTATACTAAGAAGTATCTTGATGAGAAAAGCACCGTTTCTTTGCGGAAAAAGTACATAATTTGCATAGCTACTTTTAGTTTCGTGAGCCTTGGAACAATCGGTAGGGTTTCAGTTGAAATACTGTATCAGCTCGGACCACCATTTTGTTGGGACTCAATAGAAGTCAGCAATTGGGGCACGTACCGAACACTAGTGCAGCAAGTGGTTGCGATTATAGGGATAAAATTGTTTCAGTTCTGTTTATCTGACGAGAAAATCGCGGCCATTGGAATTTTCTCCTCTGTGGGTTATTTCATCATGGAAGGATTTTCCAAAACTTCTTTTCATCTCTACATAGGTGATTATATATATTCCTTAAAATTCAATATATGATATTGGTTTTTAAAAAAAGAAATTATTCCTTTCCATTCGTAGATACTTGAAACCAGGTAATGTTCCCTATCAAAGTAAGAACAATAATACCTAATCAAGCTGCCTTTACTCTATACGTTGAGCCTTTTTTCCTTGACATACAAATTAATATCCTCTTCTGTCATCTTATATTTTCTTTTATAACTTATTCTGTGAAGCCTCAGTCCCTCTAACACTCCGCCCGTCCTCTCATTTTGGTCTATTGATATTTTTCCCGATACTGTAAGATTACATTAATGGATTTTTGTTTGTACTTAGAATGCTACAATTTTATAAATTGTTAGTTGTCGTTGATTTTTTTTTTATTTTCGTTTCATTCATTTAGTTCCAGTGGTAGGATGCTTTCAGCTTGCTGCAATTGCGATGTTTCGTTCCATAATGTCAAAGATGACGCCTGCTCATTTTCAAGGTAACTTTTACTTGATATGACTAAAATGTGCAGCTTCAGATGCTGATGTTGATTTATTGTTATTCAGGACGTAGCTCTCTGATCTCGTATTTTTTTTTCTTTTACTGATATACAAAGGTACTATTTAAGCAATTGATCCTTTTTCATTCATTGATTCTTTCCTTTCTTTTTATCAAACTAATGTTGTTCTATCTATGATCCATCAACATGACAAAAAGAAAGGAGGGTATCTCCAACAAGACCCGATTGCAGCACCAACAGCAAAACGTCAAAATACGCTAAGTGAAAACATAGAGAAGACATTCACGACAAGAGACACAAAAGGGACAAGGACCAACAAACACGCCATCAAAACACCACACACAATAGACAGCACATAAACCACCTAGACCAATCAGTTACGACTAAGGATGGCAGTGGGAGGATTGTGCGCACGTAATCCGAATGACCACACTATTTGGTAGCAATGAAGACCTGACCTTGCCCCCCCTAGCCATAGTTTCGTAAAAGACACCATTGTTCATTTTTGAAAATTGATTTCTTCGCGCTGCTCGACTAAAGTGGATGTAACCAGGAAGGAGAAGATGCTAACTCCCCACCCCCGGGTGTCTGATCATATCGTTGTTTTGGATTCATTGTGGATTCACTTTTGCAGAATATCTTTACTTGTTTTGGTTTGTTAATTTCATGATTTTGAATACTCGTGATTTTCATTTTTCAATTCAGATTTTAGATTTTTTGGTTGACTCTCATTGACTGATTTATGATGAAGTATAAAAAAAAGTTGTATATTAGAAATATGATTTCTTCTTAAACCACAATTCATTAGAGTGAAAAATGAAAATCCTCTTTCTTTTTTTATAAAGAGGTTGAATAAAGATTAAATTGATAAAACCCGAACCCATACTTCTTTATCTCATTGCTATATTTTGTCATTACAGGTTCCCTTTTTGCTAGTATCGCATTGTTTGAGACTATATTTGTAATGGTTGGCACCATAATCAGTAATGCCATCTACAGAGCAACCGTCGACATTAACAGATCCTTTGTTTTCTTTATACTAGCAGGAACCAATGGACTGGGTTTACTCCTATTTATGTAGGTATTGACACAAACATGACAACTAATTGATCTAGTATCTTATACATTATCTTTCACATATATAATTGATCTTATTGATCCAGACAGAGCTACTCTTTCACTTCTTTACAGAAAAGTGACGAAAAAATAGAATCTGTCAGATTGTTTACTCATTTGTGTTATCATTATCATTTGAAATAATAATTTCTTTCAAATACTCACTTGTGTTGTCCATATCTTTTGCCATAATAATTATTTTCAAATACTCATTTGTGTTATCATTACCGTTTGAAATTATTATTGTGTGTTGCCCATCAAGTTTGAAACAATAATTATTTCAAACAGTCATTTGTGTTTGTCCATACAGTTTGAAATAATCACTGTTTTCAAATACTTTGGGTTGTCCATACTGTTTGAAATGATAACTACACTACAATTATTCTTTTTCATTCTTTTTCATTGTAGATATCTGTGTTTCGATAAGACAGTTGATCACAGCGATGATGTTGAACGAACTGTGAATATCTCCGAAAAGGAAGATACGACGTAATATTTTGTAAATTGTACACAAACTTCTGTGATATCAAATTGCTCAATTGTAAATTATACACAAACATCTGTGATATTAAATTGCTCAATCGACATCTAGCCTCACTTTCCTCAGCTGAGTTTTACAAAATGAGTTAAAGAAGATCCTGACGATAATCTCAACAGCATCCACAATAGAGCACAAAATTAAGCATCGACGGACCCCTAACAAGCTAGAGGTGGGACCAGATGCCGGAAGGAGTAAGCATCCCATGTTGGCTTGCTGCACCCGCCGTCGATGTTTAAGCACGAAATTGAACAATTTATAAAATTCATGCACTGTCTGACGTTAAAATAATCTTGCTTTGAAATTCCTCAAATCATTCTAGGCGATACACTGCAAAGGAAAGTATCTGAGGGAAGAAAAACTTGATCATCAAAATACTTACAATAATTCAGAACTTATTTTTGTCACAGTTTTGCCCTTTGCCGCGTGGAGCTCGTAAACAAGTTCCCCACGAAGGGTTTGATAGTAAGTGTTTTGAATATTTTCCTCTGACATGGTCGCCATAGCACTTTCTATATAGACGCTACCTCAGACAGTGCATGGATTTTAAAAATTGTTTTCATTTTCGTGCATCGACGGCGGGTGCGGCTAGCCAACAGGGGACACTTACTCCTTCCCGGCACCTGGTCCAACCTCTAGCTTGCTAGGGTCCGTCGATGCTCCATTTTGTGCAGAATTGTGAAACAAAGGAGGGGATCTCCAACAACACCAGGTTGTAGCGCCTACAGCAAAACCCAAAAACACCCAATGCAAAAACACAAAGCAGACAAGCACGGAAAGAGACGCATAAGGGACAAGGAACGTCAACGCACAACACAGAAACATCAAACACAAAGGACTACACATAAACCAACGAGACCAATGGGCAACGGGTGCTAACTTAGGACGGCCATCTGCCACGGAAAAAGCAGAAGGTATGGTTATCCTGGATTACGTGCGCACAACCCTCCCACTTTTCCGATTACCCAGAGGTCTCGAAGAACGTATAATTGTGGTGTAAGAGAACCTCCTCACTGTCAGATGACCACACACAAACAAGACTGCAAAACGTAGGGGCCCAAGCAACACAAATGAATATGTAAATGGATATAAAACGAGGGCGTACGTAATACAATCCGTGCTCTGCCGCCGCGAGCTCATGTATGTTATCACTCGAGGAGTCCGACTGACATTCAGAGAGGACAGGTGGTCGGGTTCCTGTCCTCTCTAAGGAGGTTTTGACAGGGCCCATCATGGAGTCCCGTCGTCACAGTCAGTCAGAGTGCAAGTTTCAAGGATGCGCTTGTACAAGACTGTAGATTGGTCAAGTATCAAGCCTAGTGTCCGTCTGGTGACATTAGGATCATATCCACGGTATAAAAGGCGTTTGATGATTCTGACGCATTTTCGATAGTGATGTTGTCTATCTTTGATCCTTCTTATCTTGTTAATAATGTCACCATAAAATGCAGGTTGTGAAATACCCAAAGTAATATACTCTGTTGCCTGTATTTGTCCGAATTTCAGAAGAAGTTGACAATACGTTTTGTAAAATTTCCAGAAAGTCTTTACTAGTTTGTGAAAGCGAAAACCTTGTCCTAAAAGTTTCTTGGTAATTTGTAAATTTCTACTATGAAAATCCAAAACATCAGTACATGCTCTAGCATACCGGATAAGCTGTGAAATATAGATACCATAGGACGGTAATCTAGGAACATAACCGTCAAGCCAGGCGAAATTTATGTTAAATGATTAAATCCAAAATCATCTCTTTTGTCATACACACTTGTATGTATCTCTGCATTAATAATTTTGATATTTAGGTCCAAAAATGGTGTTTCTGTGTTTGAAACGTTTGCTTTGTTTAGAATCAATTCTTGTAGATAAATAACATTTTTATACTTTTCAAAAACAGGATTGTCGATAGTAAGAATATCATGTGAGTGCTGTTGAGATTATCGTCATGATTTTCTTTAACTTACAAAGGCGCTGGGAAAAATACATTTCATATGAAACCCTTGTAAATGTACTTACCAAAATACTTCTTCATGATTCTATTCGGGAAGAGCCTTTTATCGTTTAAAATGACAAATATGGATGAAGACCATATCCCTATATACAGCACAAAATCGATAATTCAGAAAATCATAAACCGAAGGCATGAGGAGCAGTTTAAATATTTCCTCGTGACTTGATGTTTCTGTCGCCTGAAAGAAAGAACCTTTGTATTGGCTCTTTATCAATTCGACATCATATTTTCCTTATTTTGTTTTTTTTTGCTAGTTCGGAAACTTGCCATTTCATCGACAAATATCATCTAAATTAAAGGAGGCTAAAATCTTAGAACCATTCTTCCAATCTATTTTGAGCATGGATTTTACAGGGAAAAATGATGCTAATGAATTTGAAGACATTAAACATTTGTACCACTTGGTGAGTGTCACTGCTGGTGGATCTAGAGTCCCCGAGGGTACATGTAGCCAAGTTCGATCAATTTCGGTTGGTCGTTTCTTCAAACGATTCTCAAATTTCTAAAACCTGGGTCCTGTAGCATCATATCCCAGCCATTTTGCTATGTCTTTCGGTATATTTAGGACATGCTTTTCACAGATTTTGGTCATATTACATTGTTTAGGTTGAGAATTACTGACGAGGATTTATTACCCGAAACGTGCATGTCTGGTCCATGCTGTAAATTTATCTGCTCTAAAATGATGCTAATGAATGTGAAGACGTTAAATATGCCTTCGGTTTCTGATTTTCTGAATTATCGATTTTGTACTGTAGACAGGGATATGGTCATTATCCATATTTGTCATGGTACTGAATCGACCCTACAGAAAATTTGGAGCCGCTCACTTTCTGTATAGTGAATGTACGAAATTTATATTCTAAAATAAAATCTGAGGGCGCTAGTGAAATGAATTTGTGTGGCTTATGAATAAGCATTTGGCTGAAAGCATCATTTGAATTTAGTCATTTTTCATTGTTTATATTGAGGATCACTGGCAAGGGTTTAGTTCCCGAAACGTGCATGTCTGGTCCATGCTGAAAATGTATCTATTCTTAAATGATGCTATTGAACTTGAACCCATAAATCGGCCCCCAATTTTTCTCTAAAAATAAATTTTGAGAAATACTTGATATCTCACATGAAAATACACGAATGTATACCGCTTTTCATGAAAAGAAAAATATCACCAAACAAAGTGCCATTTAACTGTAATGACAAAATGACGTTATTGACAAAATATGGCGAAAATTGCCGGGAATTTTGTCTTTTATTGAAGAATTCAATGTGGCCGCATGCGTTAACTGAGACAAAACGTTTATGACAAAAATATATAATGATAATCTTTCACATAAAATTTTTCCGTCTTAGTTAATGCATGCGGCCATTGCTAATTTAATAGAAATATGTAGTTTTTGCATCAATTTGGCGGAATATGACCGATTTTGGTGTTTTCAAAGGACTTAAAGGTATTGATAAACGCAATGTTTACAAAAGATAAATTAGTGATTCAGTAGAGAACGATTCAAAATGTCAAATAACAGTTAAAAATTCTATGAAGTACAATGTTCAAAATTAGGGCCAATATCGGGCTTCGTGGCCCTACCCCAAAGTGCTACTTGGTGAGTAACACGGCTGGTCGACCAGGAGTCCTCGAGGACACATGTAGCCAAGTTCGAACATCTTCGGTTGATCGTTTCTTCAACGCAATTTCTGGTAGCAAAATTTCTTAAAATGTCTAAAACATGGGTCGTGTAGCTTCATATCCCACCCATCCTGCTACGTCTTTTGGTACACTTTTGGACATAATAACTTTCACACTCATTGGTCACATTTCATTTATTTAGATTGAGGATCACTGACGAGGGTTAAGTGTCCGAATCTGTTTTTAAATGATGCTATTGAATTTGAAGATGTTTAAAATTTATATTCGAAACACGTGTCTTGTGCATGAAAATTGGTTTGAAATTTTCTTTAATAAAGTATAGAGTTGTAACACTTCCGTATTATTGAGAAGAGGTGAGAACGATGAATGTTGCCAACTGTTGAGTTTCTCCTTGTGGACACGTTATTACTGGTGAACTTTGTATAGTCTAGAATGTTTAGAGAATTGGTAAAAGGGTCCCAAATACAAAAAAGAAAGTCAATCCTTTACATGGAATCAAAATTTAAAAATTATCATGGGCTTATGTGAGATTTTTGCAAGACGTTGGGCTAAAAAAGAGGATGTACAGCTCAACACCATTTCCGAATGGATAAAATCCATTTGAGTGTTACTTTGATCTAGAATTTCTCGCTTACAACACCAGATTCGAGTCTATATCTAAAGACCCTGTTGTTATCCAATCATTGGTGACAATTGTTTGATGGCCTAACAATAGTCCACTTGCCAAATTCATAATGGCTGACAAAGGGACGGAAAATGTCAGAGGTAGCGATTTTTTGCGCACGTTTTCATTGTAACCTCTTAATGTAGTTGCGTCTTTTACCAGTAACGTGATAATGTAAAACAAGGCCAAAAGATGTTGAATAGGATATTTCGTGCTTATTATAAGTTATGCGTTTACAAGTAAGAACGGTAATCGCAAATACAAATTTATTGTTGTTAACTATGACAAAACCTACTTTGTAAAAGAAAAGTCAGATTCTGAAAATAAGTATACTGAAACAGACATTATTCAGATGTTAAACTTTCTGATCGACAACATTTTTGTGGTGTTTGGAGGAAAGGTCTTCCAGCAAATTGTCGGAATTCCAATGGGGACCAAATGTGCCCCACTCCTTGCCGACATTTTCCTTTACTCTTACGAAGCTGAATTCATTCAATCGTTGGTCTCTGAAGGGAAAAGATACTTAGCTTCTGACTTCAACTTCACTTACAGATACATGGACGATGTAATGTCCATCAATAATCCAAAATTCGCGGATTACCTGAGCAGTATCTATCCTTCGGAGCTTAAAGTCAAAGAAACTACAGAGACAAATAATTCAGCATCCTATTTGGACATATTGTTGTCCTACGACAATGATGGTCACATGAACACCTCACTCTATGACAAACGTGACGACTTCAATTTCAGCATTACGAACTTTCCTTTTCTGAGTAGCAACATCACTTCATCGCCTGCTTATGGCGTGTTCATATCTCAGTTGATACGCTATGCCGGAGCAAGTACCAAATATACGGATTTTGTTCTGAGAGCTAGGCGTCTTTCAGATAAGCTTCTCAGTCAGGGATATGTTTGTGACCGACTAACATCGTCACTGAGGAAGTTCTACGGTCGATATGGGGAACTCGTCATACACTATGATGTCCCACTATCCAGATTGGTGGATGATATTCTGTCATAGACCATTTGAACCATCCAACCAAAGATTGTACTCTATACCTTCCAAAATGGAAGTAACTGGATGTGACAGTTCTACCGAAGTGAAGCGACGGGTGTTGCATGCAAGTAGGAGATGCTTACTCTTCCTGGGCACCTGGTTTCACTCTCATATCGGGAGTTCGCTTCTTTTCATATGTTGGAGGTTTTTGTTTTTGTTTGCTTTGGTTCCTGTTTTATCCTGATTTTGTATGTTTTCGGTTTCTGATTTTCTGAATTATCGATTTTGTACTGTAGACAGGGATATGGTCATTATCCATATTTGTCATTTCTAAAAAGATCGGAAAATGGTCTATTGTCATGCAACAAGTGGGTTATTCAACTGCTCCTCGGGCCATGCCTTCAGATTCAGCAGAATAACCCTTACTTATTCATATTTTTTGCCTTAAACTGTCTTGACATTTCCTAATTCTTGATTTCGTGAAGAAATTCTACATCTTCTCAGGTATTTGAGGTAGGTATGTGGCCTTCTCAAATATTTGAGAAAATTGTCTCCTCAAATAAAGCAAAATATTCAGTCGTACAGGTCTTTTGCTTTGTTTGAAAACATATTTCTTACTTCTTATTTTTTCCATAATCAGAGACGCCATCTACAGAGCAAACTTCGACATTAAAAGATCATTTGTATTTAATGTAGTATCAGGGACAAACAGACTGGCTTTACAAAGGAGGGGACCTCCTACAAGACTCGGTTATAGCACCTACAGCAAACAACCGAAACACTCCAAGCAAAAACACAGAGTAGATATACACAGCAAGAGACACAAAAAGGACAAGGAACACCAAATACGACATCAAAACATCAAACACAAAAGACTACACATGTAGGTATTGACGTGTACATAAGCACTTCATATAAGAAACATCTAGTATTATACTAGTATATATTCGTGAAGTGTATTATGTCGTCAATATTCACGCAGTTATTCCTATCCTCCTAAAGAGGAAAGTATCGAAAAAATTGATTATATTCCACTTTGTTCATATCTCGAAAATTGCTTTGTTTTGCATTGTATTTATCCTATATTTATGTGATTTGATCAATCATGCAATTTCATTGAGTTGGACTGTCCCCAAAACAACATAATCCCGAGTTATCATTGAACTTTTACAATGATCACTAGGGGTTTTCTCCTTTCGGGGACAGTCCAACTCAATGACAATTTTTATCATTATGATATCGAATTAAAGTCAATCAGAATCGTCTACGGTTTGTGCTATATACTTTGTGCATCCGTCACTTGATTTACCTTTCATCGCAAATTGTTTATGCTTTGAGTTTAGCTGAGTTGAATTCACCCTTCAGTCATATGTATATAATTTGTTCTTGATGATTAGCAGACGTATTAGTAAGGGGTAATCTACTGTCTCCGAGGGCGTAGCCCGAGGAGCAGTTGAATAGCCCACTTGTTGCACGGCAATTGTTTGACCATCAAACAATTATCACCGTTGATTGAGTAATTATAAGTCGTCATTCCAAGTGGAAGAAAACTACTCATGGTCAGTAAACAGTTATGAATTTCACGAATTTCAAAAGTAGATTTCAGTCAACTTTACTGTATTTGTTGTTTAATGAGGGGAAATAAAGTTAAAAAACAAAAGGGAAACTATTATTTGAATTTTTAAACTGTAGTGTAATTAGACCACATACATAGGAAAGGAAGCGGAATCTAGGAGATGCGGTTAAGGATTCTCCTGTACACGTTTTCCCACAAATATTCAAAACTACGGGAATATTCCGCTATTATGATATTATAATATCTTTTTTTCTGCTCAAAAGTACTAAAGGGTACCATTCAGTACACCATTCAATTTTCAGTTTTGTCTGGTTTCCTTGGTAGCTGATCCTATGCGTATTGAAACATTTTTAAAAGCGAAGATCTAATGCGGAGTTAAGACACCCCTCCCCCGGTATTTCCCCCCGGAATTTGTAGAAAAAAAATACACATGATTTCCCGTTATTACATATTTTCTTTCAAAATCATAGGCTAGACCATATACCCTAGACCAACCTTCTGAGGGAAAAAAATCTAGATCCGCCATTGACATTGAAAAAAGTAGTTAAAGCCTGAAAATTGCGAGATTTGTTTTTTTTTAATCTTATTCCTTTTAGATTATTTCTCTTAAACATGATAAAGAGAACATTCGTTTCCTTTTTTGTCATATTGTATTTTCAAAACGGGAGGCTTAAGAAGTCAAGTCAGTTTAGGACAGTTAACGGCTCTGTTTATCATTCAGTGATTA
Source organism: Pinctada fucata (assembly GCA_028142955.1). Taxonomy (NCBI): domain Eukaryota; kingdom Metazoa; phylum Mollusca; class Bivalvia; order Pterioida; family Pteriidae; genus Pinctada; species Pinctada fucata. The sequence goes on along the minus strand of AP027107.1, from coordinate 28,862,783 downwards.
GTTAAATTATTAATTCAATCATTGCTTCTGAATAAAAAATACTGCACCGTCTGGAAAGGTGTTAATTACCGTCTACAAGGTAGACCGTGCAACAACGTATGTTTCCAACAGTATATCCAATGTAAACGTCTTCAAATTGAATAGCATAATTTAAGAACAGATAAATTGGCAATATATACCTGTCGGAATCACAAAACGCAGAACGTTTATCCTTATTCTAATTCATATGACATGTTTTAATTTTTTATACCCCTCAGAGTCTCACGTATCGCTTTAGAGGTGACGTTGCTACGGAGGACTAACAACGACCAACAGAAATTACTGTGCTGCAAAATATGAAAAACAACTGCTTCGTATTTATTACAATGGCGAAAAATCAAAGTTTTATCAATAATAAACTTACTTGCTCTTTTGGTTACATGCTCATACCTTGTAGTTTTACGTCACAGTATGACGTCATAGGAGCGAAGAACAAAGGGAAGCATGACGTCATACATAAAAAGTGCGCTAAAGCTTGTAACGTGCATATTGACGTAGGAATACATTTTAATGTATCTCAAGTGAGTCGGTTTGCGGCATATATATCGTCGTTATACATGCTTGTAGAAATCCTGTGAACCAATCAGAATGCGTGAAACAATAAGAATGAATTAGAATTGTAGCTCTTGATCACGAACAATACTAAGATCAATTAATCTTTAAATTTATAAAAAAAAGTGTTTCATGAAAAATGAACAAAACTGTTCCTAATATGAGCAACATAGATGAACTTTGACTATTAATATGCTCTTAATATCTTGATACTTGTAACTTTCAATCAAACATAAATTTACAATCAATTAAACCTGACAGATCCCCCAGCGTTAACATATCGGCAACAGAGCATCTCTTATGCAAGGGTACAAAAAGATAACCCCATATCTTGACTATTACGTGAATTGACATTGATGACATACATTTACAATACCCTTTTTCGGATGGATACATTCTTTGAAAAACAGTAAGTATTGTGTTCAGATTTGCTCACTAGTTTGGAACAATTTCAGAGTAATAAAGTCAAACGAAGTTTCCAACGTACCTGCCAGATAGCTGCCTTCTGAACACACAATTCTAAATGTGGTGCTTTAGACATGCATTTTCTTGAATTATAAAAACGATCTAGGTTCATCTGTACTTAAAAGTAAAATGCTTAAGATATAGTGTGACGCCCTCGTTAATTTCTGAAACATTGAATTCAAGTCAAACATAGAACAGATCACAATTAAAAGGATGACAGATTTTTGAAATATAAAAAACAGAACTTTTTGCCACCTTTTCAATTAAAATATGCTTTTGAATATGCCCAACAAGAAATAAGGTCCCGATCATTCTAAACAAAATAAGTATTTGAGATTAATTTACTAAAGCAACTTTGAGGGCAAGAATGCTTACCGAAAAGTTCTAAACAAAGGTATATTTATAAGGGACTGAATTTGCCACTGCTTAAAAAAAAAAGAATGGTCGATACAATGAAAAAAAAATCAACACTAAAACGTCTCGTTGTCCTCTATTTGGAAGATATTTTAGGTTAAAACCATCCAAAACACCGAATTGAGCATATTCCCTTGATATGACTTTTTTTCTGAACGGCCAAAGTGACGGGTGATATGAGAAAACAGGAAATGTTTGCTCTCCCGGGTACTGTATCTCTTCCCCATTGGAGATTCATCATTTCTTCTTTGCAGAATGTTTCGGTTGATTGTATTCTTTAATGTAGATGCGCTTTTTTTATGTTTCTGACTCTTTGACTTGTGCGTTAGTCTTATGAGTTAACTTGTTTCAATTTTGTAATAGTAGATTCCAAAAGTAATTATCATGTTCGGCATATTTTAAGATCACTGGAATTGCGTTTTTGAATTGTATCATACATTTAAGTTCTTATTAATCTATACAAGGTGGCATCAATTACAATGATTGCGGGTAATTTCTAAATTCTGATACTGGGGTAAATGTGCGACCCCTCCCTTGGTTTAAAGTAGTACAGAGAGAGAAATTTAGATAAGAAGTAAGTTTCATTTTTAGTCCTCCTTTCATAGGTGTTGTATCGTGCATTATAGAAGTACCTAGCAGTTATTCATCTCAAAGTCGAGAAGTAGAAAAATAGTGAGAATTCCCATTGGAACGGTTGCAAACCCAAAAATTAACAACATTTTGAAGCGAGACCAGGTGCCCGGGGAGAGTCAGCGTCTCCTGATTGCATGCAACACCCGTCACAACAGCTCCATGGAAATCAGTCAAATTCGGTGATTGTAACATGATTCATGTGATATTTGAATATGTTAAGCACGCCGATTTTTTCTTGTGAGATTGTTCTGTTTCATGTTTTACGAGAATCAATTTGTAAGCTTTTTTGTCGGAATGAACACCCGAAAAGTATACGTTAGCTTTGACGAATAAATAGTTGTTATGTACATTGACGTTTTTTAACACATGATAGAAGTCAAGGAACGAAAATATGTGTATTTGAGTGTTTGTGCTTTTATTTGAAAGCTATTTGATTGTGATTTCTTGATTATTATGCCAGGTTTCATGTTTGACTTTCATTCACTGATGTAAAATGTATAGCGAAAACTGATTTCGTATCATGTTTAAATAGAGCTGTTGCGACGGGTGTTGCATGCTGACAGGAGACGCGGACTTTTTCCGGGCACCCGGTCTCAATGCGGGATTTGCAGCTGCTTCAATTGAAATTCTACATGATTTTGCCTTACCTTCTCGACTTTAGACTGAACAACTGATGGATACTTCTTAGATATTTATAGTATCACATATTTAGCGGTGTCCTTCATGTTTCAATGAGGTCATACTCTTATTAATTTTGTCTTCAGGTTTGTTCCATTTTTTCGTCTGTGTTCCGCTGTAATAACAACAACGTTGCCTTGTTGGGGATCTTTTCCTTATTTTTCAAGCAAAATCAAAGCACAATCGACCAGAGGACCGAACTGATTGATCTCTAGTAGCAAAGTAGAACCAATTCCTTATCCTTTAAGACGATACTTTGTCTTGACATTGTACTGGGATGAGAGACTATCAGCGGAAAGCTAATTGCTAAACAAACGCAAACATTGCTGCCATTCAGATAAAGAAATTAAATTAATAAGAAAACTTGTTTTATATATTTCATTCAAAAAGTACAAGGGCTGATTGATATATTGTGAGCCTCGTATTGATGAATTTGAATTTTATCAGACATTTTGCATTCTTTTTTTTTTTTTACAAAATCCCCCTCTGTATCTATGCACTTTTGCCACCGGTGTTTAAGGGCCTTTTTAAAAGAACTCCTTATCTTGACTGATCAGAAAGCCATCCACTGCAAGTACACATCATCGGACTGATATTGGGTGCCAGAAATAGCTGCTTTTAGTTTTGGGAATTGATGAAAGTCTGATGGATTAATATCAGGTGAAAAAGGCGGTTGCTTAATCAAATGAAATCTACAATCTTGAATGGCAGCCATGGTAGTGACAGACTTGTGAACAGGAGAATTGTCCTGATGGAACAACACACCATTTACTAGTGGGCTTTCATTGGCGCTTAAGTTTAATACTTTCCAATTTATGTGTCAAAAGGGAAGCACAGTATGTGCCATTGATTGTTAGTCCTTTCTGGAGATAATATATCGGCAAAATACAATCAGCCCTCGGAAATATTCTTACAATAACGTGTTTATTTCCATAAGATCAAGATTCAATTAAAAATCTATAGTGAATCTTAATGAGTTGGTATATTAGTAATTTGTTTTACATTCTTCCTGTTTATATTCAACTCTTGATTAAATTAATAGAAGTCCAAAAGTTGGTACCGGTGTTATAGAGTAGACTTTTCCCCCGGGTAGATCTTCCCCCCCGGAAAATTGGCTCTAGAGTAGAATTTCCCCCTTCAGGTTTTTGGGGTAGAGTTTCCCCCTTAAGGGGGAAAGTCTACTCTAGAGTAAAATTTCCCCCCTAGTATAACAGACGGGCAGAGGGGTGGGCAGATGTACACTGACCTTGGTCTTGGAGATATGACCCTTGTCCAAGGTAATGACACAACCCTGGTTTATTGACAGCAATAAGCCTTTTTCACGTAGCTGCGTGACTAGTATTTTGTGGACGGCAAGTACCGACTCTCATTACGTCACAGTTAACAACTGATTGTCCTTGGCGTCATATTGCGGGAAAGATACTTATTTTGCCGTCCAAAACAACCGGACCGCAGTTATGTGAAAAGGGCTTATTGTGTGAAATATCCAGATCCGGGATTAGCATTAAGTATGGAACGCCAAAGTGACATATAGTCGATTAGAGGCCTCTTCAATCGAGCGGGCTCTCTGATTTGGAAAGCTCTCTAATTTAATTTTTAAATATAATCTCAATCAGAGTTATCATCTTCTGTAAAGACTGTAAGTTTGCGAAAGGAGCCCTTCTCAAAAGAACGTCAAGAAAACGTTAAATAGAAGGGGGAAATTCTACTCTGGGGGGAAAGTCTACTCTACAACTAGCAGAATTTCCCGGAAAAATGGCTCTATAACAGATCTTCCCGCGGGGAAATTCTACTCTAGAGTAGACTTTCCCCCCGGGGGAAGATCTACTCTAGAGCCAATTTTCCGGGGGGAAGATCTACCCCGGGGGAAAGTCTGCTCTATAACACCGGGTTACTTTGTTCTTCTGTTACGCATAGACATTCATTCTTCCCATGTTGAACATGATTAGTTCGTTTGCTAGTGCTGAATGACTTGATAGGGACCAGGCACTGGACAGAAATAAAAAAAAAAAAAAACACAGTGTGCTAGAGAAGGATGAATAGGATACACAACTGCCATCAGTGGTATTTAAAGCCAAAACATTTCAAAACAATTTCAAAGAAGCCTTACAATTTATCTGATAGTGTGGTGTAATGTAAAATTAAATGAATGGATTTGTAGGTGATTAACTTTTTGTGTTATCCGTCTAAACAGTGGTAAGGGTTTGCTGTCTTAGGAAATAGAGTTTTGTCTTTTTCAAGAAAGTTAGAGAGAGTTAGAAAGTAAAAAAAAATTAGAAATTTCATAGGATAAGGAGGAGACCCTACAATGGCAATATTGCAGCGATCGCAGCGAAACACACACTAATGAGACATAGCGGAACACACACGCATGGGAACCAGGGTACCACACGCATTATACACAGCGGAACACAAACGCATGAACGCATGGGAACACACACTTATGAGACGCAACGGAACACACACGTATGAGAAACACTGAAAATGCACACACATAAGACACAGCGAAACACACATGCATGAGACTCAGCGGAACACACATACATTAGACACAGAAAAAACACACTGACATTTAGAACGGGAACAAGAAATTTCATTTTTTTTCATCATATCCAGAGTTTATTTGAGGAAGCAAAATTAATTAAGAATTGCGTCCTCCGAAATGAATAAAAGAAGAAGCGAAGAAGCTGATCAATAATTCAAAGTGTTTCAAAATGTTGTTGTTCCATGATATCCTAAAATAGAACTCTGATAATGTAATAAATGTAAAGGCTGTATTCTGTTGATGATATACACTTCTTGAACAAAATAAGACTAAAACAATTTCATATTTACCTTTCAGTAATGGAAAAGGAATCGAAAGTGTTTGAGAAGGTTCCACTTCTGGATCATGCTGTTCACGACGAATCAAAGATACAACCAACGAAGCCCAAAAATGACCGTTTTTCGTTTTCTGCATTGATAGTGGCCTTTACAGGATTTGCCCAACTATTTGTTGCTGGTATGAGTACATATAATCTACAACAATATGCATATGCCCGATATCAGAAGATAGACTTTCCCGATGTTGTATTCAATGCTACCGACGATGGAGGAAATCCACTCTGTGGTACTAACGTCTCTACAAATAGTACTGAATACAAAATGGAAGCACAAGTTCAGAAATCTGTTGCGGAATGGACTTTGTATAATTCAATATCATCTGGAGTACCTAGCTTATTTTCATCAATTGTTATTCCTTCTTTGAGTGACAGATATGGTAGAAAATTATTTCTACCGATTCCACTAGTTGGAGCTTTGGTTACTGTTCTTTTAGTTGCATTATCTATGTATTTAAATTGGAGTATTTATGTGATCACTGGATTGCTGGCTATATCATCTTTGACGGGGTCTTCGGTAACAACAATAGCTCTCTCATTTGCATATGCAGCTGATGTCACATCTGGAAAATCGAGAACATTCATGATTGCCGTAGTAGAAATAGTGGTTGCATCCGGACTTGTAGTTTCTGTCTTTGTATCTGGTTTCCTGATCAAGAACTATGGATTTATAGTTCCCCAGTTTACATCCGCGGCTATTACCCTAATAAGCCTAGTAATAGTTCTTACATGTGTTCCAGAATCATTGACAGAGAATAAAAAACATCAAAAGAAAATAGTACAGCAAAAAAAATCAGCGATGGAATTTTATACTAAAAAGTATATTAATGACAAAAGCACCGTGTCTTTGCGTAAAAGGTACATAATTTGTATAGCATCTTTCAGTTTCGTAAGCATGGGAACCACTGGTAGGTCTTCAGTTGAAATACTATATCAGCTTGGACCGCCATTTTGTTGGGATTCCATAGAAGTAGGCAATTGGGGTACTTACCGAACACTTGTACAGCAAGTGGTTGCAGTTATAGGAATAAAATTGTTTCAATTTTGTTTATCTGACGAGAAAATTGCGATCATTGGAATGTTTTCCGCCGTGGGTTACTTCATCATGGAGGGATTTTCCAAAACTACTTTTCATCTGTACTTAGGTGATTATTTTTCTAATTCAATATAAAATGTTTGTTAAAAGTAAATCCATGGTATTTGCACATACTATTATGTTCACTAGCCGTAACGCTATATTAATCTGAGTTTACTTTATAATTGACCTTTTAGAAATAATGGAAGTGTTTCAACTCCCTACTTTCGTGAAGAAAATGCAAACATGTGCATTTAATTTGCACAAAGGTTCCAAATTTCCTGTAGGGTCGACTCAGTAGCATAGTTCGATAAGATTTATGACCGAGCATTGGAGAGATAATGCTCAGATGTATTATTACTCCCTTTAATTTCGTTATTTTTGAATGAAATGACAAGTTTCTGAAATAGCACAATAATACATATGATGTCACATCGATAAAGGGTCATGACAAAGCTTCTTTCAAGCGACAGAGCTGGAAAGATGTATGCAAATATTACATTTTAAACATTTAATCAAGGGGAACGAGTTTAAAGTGCCTCTACATTACAGGATGTTTTAAGTCCATCAAATAACAAATATGAATCAATTTGCGATTGCATAATTAATTTGCAAAAATTCCTGCGTTTTAACCCCGTATTTTGTGATTTTAGTGTCCATTTACACCTGCAGCGGAAGATAGCCGAGCGTCTTATCGCTAAATCTTGCTGCTGACCACATGTGTGGTGAAATCGTCATGAGTGAAACAGATAGCATTTCAGATAGTAGTACGAAGCATAGATGAACAGTGAATTTAACAGAATATTCTACAAAAAAAGAATTGAAATAATGATAAATATTGTCCCCTTTACTATGTAGTGTTTTGTACAAAAGGGGATGTTAAAAAGTACAATTAGATAAAAGACATTTGGGGTAAATAGACAGATATATTCACGAGTTTATGTTCAGAGCCTATTCCCCTACATTTTATTTATATCAGACTTGATTAGAAATACAGGATTTCATATGTTACATGACATTTTAATTTCAACTCCACCGATATTCGAATAAGAGATATATACATGTTTACGGCGCATGATTAGGTAGTTGTTTTTTTTTTTGTTTTTGTTTTTTTCTTTTGTTTGTTTTTTGTTTGTTCTTGTTTGTTTGTTCTTTGTGTGTTTCTTTTTTGCATTATGCATGTAAGAATAAGAGCAATGAGAGGTCAAAATTGCTTTGGCCCGAGATATGGGCATAGGAAAAGTGGGAATACGATCAGTCCGATTGTAAGCACCATATACGAAGTATTTGGAGGGGGGGGGGGGGTATGTTTAAAACAGCTAGCCTAGTATTTTCAACATTTCAAACATTTCGCACTTTTCTATTTCTGCATCTTAAAAACTACAAAAGTTCGGCATGTTATATCGGCCTGATAATAAGAAAGTTCGCAGCTCGAACGTTTGTACCCTCCCCCCCCATTCCTTCCGTTACAACCATCTTATTTTCTTCGTTAGGAACTGATACATCAAATAGGATAAATTGAAAACAGAAGAAACAGAAAGACAGTTAAAACAACCCCAGAAAAATGAAGAAAATAGATGGAAGTCTCCAGGGTCAAAATAATATTTCCGAATATAACATTCTTTTGGTCGGAAGAATTCTGTCTTTATCCCTTGTTTGTTACTCTCGGATTTCAAACACACATTTCACACTTTAAAGAAATTATTTTTTTTCATAGTTATATTGACTAAATTGAAATAATTTCCCTGTGATTACTACAATTTACCGGAAATACATAATAGGAGCCTGTCCTTAATGTATACGTGATAAGTCTTTGTTAAGGTTGCTCCCTACTCGAACCGTTATAGGTTTTTCCTTATATGCAGCAGTCTGCGTATAACGTTTTACAATGGCTGGTGAGGGACGAGTCAGCGCATTGAAAAACACAGACAGAAGATCTTAAATGCCAAAAGAAGCAAAAAATTGTGCAATCTATCAATGTCCGCACCAATCATATAGTATAATTTCTTAGTTGAAAATGTGATGAAATTATAAGGGGGTACCCTTATATTTGTAGCCATATCTTGATCATTCATAAAATTGTGTACCCGTTTGCGATTTTTTCACCATCTATATACATTATCGTGTAAAATTATTCAATTTGAAGAAATTCCATCCGTTGTTTTTTGCACAAAAATGTGATATACTGTATATTATTTGTCGAAAATATGATAACATAATAAAGGGATACCCCTATGTTTGAAGCCATACCTTGATCATTTTAAAAACTGTGTACCTGTATGTGATTTTTTCTTCATCTACATACATAATTTTATGAAATATCACAAAATGAAAAAAAATTCATCTGTTTTTTATGCAAAAAGTTGGATTTAGTACATATTCTTGGTCAAAAGTGTTATGAAATTATAAGGGGGTACCCTAATGTTTGGAGATATATCATACTTAGATTTATGTTACAATATCATTTTATGTGTTGTATTTCTTCTATATGACTTGTTATCATAAAATAAAACAAAACAAATAAACATATTCGTATCATCACTGAATTTGGAGGGTTCAAAAGCATATGATGGATATTTGATATTTCTCAATTTTTAAGTGTTAGGGTACCTTTCTTTAAGGTACTATATCTTCAATGAAAACAAAATTGCCTATCTATGTCTGTGTTCATTATGTCATTCTGACTATTATGTATAGAAAATAACCTTAAAATACAAAATTCGTCTGTTAAATTCACGAGTAGGGACCAACCTTAACCAGTCCTTGTAAATGCCTATATACATTATTTCTTATCGTGCTCTGTGTTCAAAATGTATATTTTTGTAATTCCTAGACATTTTTCTCTATTGTAAGTCATTTATTAATCTAAAAATCTGTTCAAAAGTTTCTCCTTCTTTCTCTCTCTCTGCATTATTTATACAGAGTTAGCATCAATGATCAGGCTATTCGTTTCACTTTGTACGTCTGACCACATAGAGCGCCGGAGACCGGCGATCACAGGTGGTCAAAAGTTAATCAAGATAAAATGGTGCAAGTAACTCATTAAATCTTCACCGTAGAAATATCTCTTTTTCGGGAAAAGATGCGTTTCATTAATACCAAGTAGTAGAGAAAATATGATTTTGCAATGTTGAGGCACTTTAACGGCTCCACACTGCAAAAAAGTGTTTATAATAAAAATAGAAGTGACCATTTATAAACTTTCTTTATCCCTGTCAGTCCCTCGAACATCTTGTCCCCTCCTCTCAGTTTGATTTATCAAGGGTTTTTTTCGCGCATAAAATGCTACACTCTAATTCATTGAACTTTATTTTTGCTTAATTTTATTCATTTAGTTCCAGTGGTAGGATGCTTTCAGATTGCTGCAATTGCGATGTTTCGTTCCATAATGTCAAAGATGACTCCCGCTCATTTTCAAGGTAAACAAGTTTTTCGTGATTTATCTGAAATGATAAACTGTCATATCACATTGTTTGATTGAGGATCATTGACGAGGGTTAAGTATCCGAAACATGCATGTCTGGTCCATGCTGCAAATTCATCTCTTTTTAAATGATGCTCTTGAATTTGAAGACGTATAACATTCATATACGCTAATTCAATTGAGGCTTTTTTTATTTTATAGTCCGAAATACCTCACCAAAGAACCATTATTTGGACGGATAGTCACTGGATTTCAAACCACTGAACCAGGTGAAAGAATCCACTGAAAGCATTAACTCTGTTTCATATTTAGTTATCGTTATCTTTTGAAACGATGCTCATCGATATACTTATACTTTTGACAAACGTGACGACTTCAATTTCAAAATAACGAATTTCCCTTTCCGAAGCAGTAGCATTCCCTCGTCCCCTTTCTATAGTGTATTCATAATATGGAAGTGTTCCAACTCTATACCTTCCGAAGAAAATTTCAAATTTTTTTTATTATGCACCATACGTGTGTTTCGGATGTTAATTCCTCATCAGTGATGCTTAACTCCCAAAGTAATTTTTAGAAACAGCCAAAATTCATTTTAGTAGCGCCCTCTGGTTCCTTTTTTTCAATTGAATTTGTGCAATTTGCAGAGGGTAGTTGCTGTGAGATATTTCAAACAAAATCTTAGAAAAGATATGAAGAAGAAGTTAAATTTAAAAAAGCACGATTCTAATTGATATAATTTGCTGTTACAGGCTCCCTTTTTGCTAGTATCGCATTGTTTGAGGCTATATTTGCTATAGTTGGCTCAATAATCTGTAATGCCATCTACAGAGCAACAGTCGACATTAACAGATCATTTGTTTTCTTTATACTAGCTGGGACCAGTGGATTGGCTTTGTTTCTGTTTATGTAGGTATTAAAGGTATTGCCAGGTATACAACCACTGATTGATTTTTTAAGTGTTAGTTAACTAGCCAATGACACTTGCAAACACAGATAGTATGGAATAAGAAATTGAGAATAAACATAATTTTGATATGAAAGATAGTTATGAATATATTTTGTCAGCATGCATGTTTACAGATATATCTTGTGCATTAACTTACCAAGTACCAAACCAAAGTTATACTGCAAAATGTGTAACTTTTTATATATGAGAAAACAGATTTGATTGTACTGTGAAAGAAAAAAGTTGTTCTTGTCATATTGCGTTAGCGCGGATTCGAACTCAGGAACTTTCGTTTAAAATTTGCCTTTGACACATGTACACTCGTTGCATTATTAAATACATTCCTCTTTCCTATCTGTTTTCCGAAGTTCGTTCTTTTTTCTTGACGCGATTGGTAGCGAGAGACGTGTTTTGCATTATTTTCCTTAAACCGTACCATGTAAATTCCGGAATCCGTCTTCAAAATGTAATTTAAGTCATTGAATATAGTACACATTGAATATAGTAGGAAAGTCGAGCTCGTCAATGAACGCACTGGTAACATATTTATCAGATGTAGAATACAAAATCATTCTTTGCCATTGCGTGGATTTGGTATGGATGCAATTCATACATATTCCTGCTTATGGTGTTTTTGTTTCTCAGCTATTTCGGTACACCAGGGCATGTTCTAAAGATAACGATCCAGACGGCTTGCAAGAAAGCTACTAGTTCATGGCTATATTACACAACGGCTGAAAGCCTCATTTGGGAAGTTCTTCGGACGCTATAGGGATCTTATCAAAGCACATGAGATCCCTTTTTCCAGAATGATCAGTGACATTCTGGATTGCGATTGAATGGATGTCTACATCACCAAACAAGACTCATTTACCTGGTTTGTAAATCAATTTGTACATTACATTGAGACAATTGCCATATTGATAAGGTTTCGTGGAACTGTTGCGGCAAGTGTTGCATGCGAACAAGAGACGCTGATTCTCCCCGGGCACCTGGTCTCACTTCGGAATATTGTTTATGCCGGGGTTCGCAACTGTTCCAATGGAAATTCTAATTAATTTTGCCGTACCTTCTCGACTTTGAGACCAAATAACTGATGTTTACTTCTTTGAAGATTATATAGACAAAGCTATACTCTTTTACTTCTTTGCAGAAAAGTGAAAAAAAATACTGTCAGATTGTTTAAATCTCTTATATTCAAATCTTATGATTTGTCTTTCAAATACTAAGGTGTACTAATACATTTTTGTATCGTTCGAAATAATTATTTCCAAAGACTCATTTGTGTTGTCCATGCCATTTGAAAAATATGTCTCTCTAATTATTCCTTTACTTTGTAGATATCTGTGTTTCGATAAGACAGTTGATCACAGCGATGATATAGAACACACTGTTAATATCTCTGAAAAAGAAGAAACTATGTGATATTTTGCAATTTCAATACAAATTATCAATACACTTATTGTTCGATAACACATGATATACAGGTTTATATATTTATGCTGATCAATTGACCGGTACATATTGAAATTAAATGATATGATAAAGAAAATTACACTGAAAAGGAATAAAAGGGAGAAAGAAATAGAAAATTAATGAAAATGATAACAATAAAAAGAAAGAAGAGAAAGAAATAAAAGGAAAACAAAATCTATCATATGTCATAACTTAAAAGAGGACAATGTGTTGTGATTAAAATCGAAGATGTAGTCAAGTTTTTTTACATTCATAAATATGTTTATATCACCAATATGTACATCGAGATAGTCACCAAATTTTGACAATTTTCCAAGGAGCTGCTGCGACGGGTGTTGCATGCAATCAGGAGACGCTGACTCTCCCCGGGCACCTTATATCACTTCGGCATTCTATTCATTCCGAGGTTCGCGGTCGTTCCTATGGAAAATCTAATTATTTTACCTTGCCTTCTCGACTTTGAGACTTATCAATACTTCTTTAATGTTTATTTCTACCAAAAACCTAATTGTTTCATAAAGATATACATTTCATATATGAATCATGAAGTATGAATTTTCATCTGTTGTGATATTCCTAATAGGAAATGAGAATAACACATACATGTATTGTGCATTTAACATATCTTATAAAAGTTTTATACGAATTTTCTTCCCGACACCTTTAATGTTGAAAATGATCAGTTCTAGAACATCAAAGCACACTTACCAATCCGCGAAACTAAACAGTTACCGGTTACCCATTCGTCTCGTTGGTTTATGTGTTCAATGTTTCTATCGCCATATGTCTCTTTTTCGTCTTTTGCTGTGCTCGTCATCTCGGTGTTTTCGCACCGGATGTTTTGGTGTTTTAATGTTGGTACTGCAACCAGGTCTGGTTGGATATCCCCTCCTTTCTTTTAAAAGAGGCAGACACCCAGGGCCTCCATCAAAGTGGTCTCTATCATTATTCCCATTGTAGGCACCGCTTCTTATCTTCTATTTGTGCTAATGTAGATGTATGCTTCGAGTATTATATCAGAATGATCTTCCATCATAATTACTTCTGGCAAACTACGTTTGTTTTTTACCAGTGATGATGTTAGTAATTATACCGAGATCATATGACGGTCAGAGATTTTTCAAAAGCCCCCCCCCCCCCCCCATTGAAAAAAAAATGTATGCAGTTGTATAGAAATGTTTTCTCTTCGGAGAGTTCAATTTTTGTTAAGCTATTCATGGATGTTATCTTACTGTATATTTCGATGTTTTTTTTTTATAATCTTTCGAATTGGAGTTTACGTTGGTGAAGAGTAACTTTGTCGTTGTGCTATGGTTATCATTCTCGCCTCCAATTACCTAGATCGTGGGTACGAATCGGGCCGACAGCAAAGGTTCTTTTTTTAATTTTATGCTTTTTTTAATTAAGATATTTACTTTTGTGTTTGGTATTTCATAAAGGGCTTCATGAAAATGTCATAGTCATATTGTTAGAGTGAAAAGGCAGTCCGATATTGCGACTGTATTATACAACTTATTGATACTGAAGTACATGTACATTTAGAAAACTCTTCAAATTTTTTTGGAAGTTTATGCACAGCAATAAGAAATGGAGGGTCAATTTAAATGTGTACCTCATTCATCGCCGTTTATTTTGTAAATGAAAATTTCATCGCTTGTTTGTTTATTATTAAGTCTATAAGATGTTAGATAGTAATGTTTATCGTACATGTTGATTTCCTCTTTACATACAATCCACTGTCAAGATTTTACAGATAAGAAGTTCGGTAATATTGATTCAAAATGAATTCATTAATTACACAAGGCTTATTTAGACTAACCGATGGCATTGGAATGTCTAGTACATTAACTTATATTTAGAGATGAACAGGAACGCGTTATTCTGATTGTTGTAAGTTGTTTCTTTTTGATTTTTTTTATCATTAAAGATCTTTTCTTTTGTTTTGTTCGTGCATTGATGATTTTTGAATTTGCCTGGAGTATAACTTTGTCAAAAAATAAAACTAAACTCTTAGTTCTAGAAACTCAAATCGTTTCCTATAATACCTCTCTTTCATTTTTTCAATATTTCAAAATCATAATTATAAGATTAAAATGTCATTCGTATGAATTCTATCGACAAATTGTTTTATTTCATCATGCCCCCCTCAATATTTTCAGTAATTATTATCAGACAGAAATACCATTTTTATGATTTCTTACAAGTTTCACTTTTTCCCACATTAACTGATTTATTAAGAAATTCAACATTAAAAGAGGCAGAAAAAAGAACTTCATTAAGTTATTTCACTGATGACCATACTTAAACAAAATATGAATATATGAAGCGTTCACTGACAGAGCGATGTCAATTCTGAACTACCTCCTGTTTGCGGCATTCTCTATAATCATTGTTGGAGCCGGACATTTCTATGGCGGATCCATGAGTTTTAAGACGTATGACCAGCATGGACATTATCAGGTATGTATCTTAAATTTCACTCTTACAAAAAAAATCTATGATGATCTATATCAATAATCTTATAATTTTTTTACGACGTGTTAGTTATTGATGTTTTCCTATTTTGTCAGAGCACAAATTGTTAAAAATAAGAATTTATATTGAAGAGAATTGAAATGTTAAACGTCTTCAAATTCAATAGCATCATTTAAGAACAGATAAATTTGCTGCATGGACCAGACACGCACGTTTCGGGTACTTAACCCTAGTCAGTGATCCTCAATCTAAACAATGTAATATGGCCAAAAAATATTTAGTCCAAAATGTACCCAAAGACGTAGCAGGATGGTTGGGATATGATGCTACAGTACCCACGTTTTAGAAATTCCAATAAATTTTGATAACAGAAATAGTTTAATGCGTTGAAGAACCGATCAACCGGAGTTGATCGAACTTGGCTGAACATCGATATTTGTTGAAAAAGGGGTAGAGCCACAAGACCCCAAAATCGGCCCTCGATTTTTCCCTAGAAATAAATTTCATTAGAAATACTTGATATCTCTCATGAAAATACACGAACGTTGACCGCTTTTAGAGAAAAGAAAAATTTCCCCAAACATATTGCCATTTAATTGGAATGACATTATAAAGTGACGTCATTTTGACGTTATTGACAAAATATGGCGAAAATTGTTTGGAATTCTGTCCTTTGTCGACGAATTCAATGTGGCCGCCAGCGTTAACTGAGATAAAATGTTTATGACAAAAGGATATACTAATGATCTTTCACATATATATTTTTTTCAATTTAGTTAATGCATGCGGCCATTGCTAATTTAATGGAGATATGTAGTTTTTGTGTCATTTTCGCGAAATATGACCTATTTTGGTGTTTTCAAAGGGCTAAAAGCTTTTGATAAACGCAACATTTACAAAAGATAGATTCGTTATTCAGTATAGAATGTTTCAAAATGTCAAATTACAGTTAAGAATTCTAGGAAGTACAATGTTCAAAATTAGGGCCAATATCGAGCTTCGTGGCCCTACCCCTTTATTACCCATCGAATACCTCAATTTGGACGAAATTGGAACATGAAGCGAGGGAGCTCCACACTAAATTATTTTTCATCTTTGAAGCATTTGGTTGAAAGTACCACTGATGAGGATTTGATCGTTATACGAAAATTGCATGTCTGGAGCATCGTATAAAAAATCATAAATTTTTGTCCTGATGGCTTCTCTCTGTCAACAGAGTGGTAACTTTTTTTTTTGTTAGTTGATCGTTTTTTCTCTTCTATTTGATAAACATGTTAGAGTGGATTAAAGATATGTTAATTAAATAACGAACACCAGAAAATAATTCTTACTTTTATGAACGTCAAGATGATTTTTCTTTTGTATTTGATAAACATGTTAGAGTGGATTAAAAATATGTTAATTAAATGACAAACACCAGAAAATAATTCATACTTTTATGAACGTCTAGGTGAAACTACGATTGTTGACGGGTTGGGTATTGACCGAAGGACCATGTGGAAGGAACTGTACCGAGGCTGACGTGGGCATGAGTACGAACAGAACCAGACACCTTGCCATCGCTGCTTACAACCAGTCTGTATTTGGGGACTGGGGACTGGAACTAGGACAGGGGAACAATACTTACATCACGGATGATGTCAATGATAGAATAGACGAGAGGGTACAGGCTGTGAACCAGAAGCTTGGGTGGGAGTTAGACGCTGCAGAGGTTCTTCTAGATGTTCCTGGTGACACGGATATTGTGTAGGGACTGCTTATATTCGGCGTATTATTAGATTCTATATTATCATTTTATAAAGGTTTTTTTTAGAGAAGACATTTATCTTGAAAATCCAAATTCAGTACATTCAGAAAAAAAGAAATCTTAAGAGAAAAATGAAAATTAATTATCAAACACAATATAGAGCTTTTATAATAATCAATCAATATTCTTAAAGTTTCGAAGGAATGGAGTTCGTGTATTCAAAGATCCAGCCAACATTATCCCTATGGCATCTTCAGGTCAAGTTGTGGGTCAGCCCACGCACAGACACACTACGGCCAAACTCAAGTCCAGTTGTACTGGTCAAGCCATTTTATAGGTACTGTCTTCAACCAGTTTAAATTCTATACCGACGGTACATTTATATTTAGGTCATTTTTCTGACTATTGCTCATTGCAGCATTGTCTATGTATATATATATAATTAAGAAAGGAAAACAAATGCAATATGATATTTTACTTCGCACTTGCAAATTACACAAAGTAGAACTTTAGTAGAATATAACACGTCTTCAAATTTATAGCATCATTTGAGAACACATAAATTTGCAACATGGAAAAGACATGCACGTTTCGGGTACTTTACCCTCGTCAGTGATCCTCAGTCCAAGCAAATACGGCCAAAGACTTGAAATGTATGTCAAAAAGAAAATACCAAAAGACGTAGCAGGATCGGTGGGATATAATGTGTGGGACCCACTTTTCAGAAATTTTGAGAACATTTTGTGAACAGAAACTTTCGAATGCGTTTGAAGAAACGATTCATCGAAGTTGATTGCACCTGGCTACACATGCCCTCGGGTACTCCTGGTCCTCGAGCAGTGACACTCACCAAGTGGTACAAATGTTACACGTCTTCAAATTTATAGCATCAGAGAACTTACAATTCTGCAGAAGAAGTTCTCACGCAAAAGGAAAAAATCAACATTCTTATTTTTGGTTTTTATTATAGATTTGGAATCAACCGTGAATATAAGATACACATCCCTGCCATGGACGATGACGGCGATCACGTGACTTGTAGATCTGCTATCTACGTGGAGTTTCTAGGATTTAAAGAACTTTATCCATATAAAAACAACATACGGGTTCAAAAGGTTTTAACATTTTTTGTGTTGCTTTTGTAACAGCAAGAAGATATATACAACTCATAAGCGCATTTTTGGAAATAAGAATTGAAAATCATTTTTTTAAATTGAAGAAAATGAATGTTCACATTGCAAAAGTATGCATCTGCAAAATAATAATGATACAAATTACATGCAAATTTTTTTTTTTTTCAATTTCCTTTTAGAAAAAGCTGTTTAAAGTTGAAAGGCATAAACTATTTTTTTCCAGTAAGTGAATATTTTTGTATTTCATGATAGAACTGTGTAGTGACCTTTTCAACGAAAACCAAGTTCCAAGTGAACGACACCTTAGTGATAGGGGTGATGGTAGAGGATAAACCGAGACGAAACGTAGAGCTTATAGGATCAAATAGTGGTATTAAATTATGGAAGGCCTACGAAAACCCTCTTAGCTCTATATCTGTACAGGTTAGTATGGTGGAGGTTTTTGTTTGTTTACTGTGGTTCCTGTTTTATCCTGATTTTGTACGCCTTCGGTTTCTGATTTTCTGAATTATCGATTTTGTGCTGTATACAGGGATGTGGTCATTATCCATATTTGTCATCATATGGTGATATAGACTTTAAAAAATGATAGATTTCTTCTGAAAATTCATGCTATTGATTCGACAAAATAGATTAATTCTTGAACAAATTAATACACCATCGCTCAGTCTATGAATATGTTGCCATTTTATTTAAAGAAAATTGAACAACTGAAAAGGAAAGAATAAAGATTAAGAACGGATTACTATATCACAATCACAATTATGGTAATTTGTAAAGAACGGCGAACAATGTAATGGTATCTGGAGTGGCGAAGTTACCATAAATGCTTGTATGCCCCCGTAAAAAGAGCCTAGTATAGATATCAAACAAAGTGATAGGATTTGAGTATATCGTAGTGAGCTACCACTAATATATCAATTATAACATTTAGATTTTGCATGGAGTTAGATTCACTGAAATAAATTATTAGAAAGATGATTAAAATCGATTATAGTTATGTCATCCGCTGGTTCTTTGGCATATATTTTAAGTGATGCTTAGAATTTTGCTCTGATCTCCTATTTGTGGGCCTCGAGCATCACTGATGATACATTATTTGTTCAAATGCGCATATGGTGCACTAAATTATTTTCATACATATACTTCAAAATGATAATTTCAACCACTGGGGGTGGTATCTCTGCTAGTTTACTGTTAGTTCCGAGGATATCGTTCCCCAAGTATCACAGTGCTTCTGCACTGACTTGAAATAGATTTGTAAATTCTATGATACTAAATTTAGCAAATAATTCTGAAACTAAGTAGTGTCTCCCTCATGGTATAACTCTATGGCTCTTTGATATATATTTGAAGTCATTTAAGAATTTGATTCTTCTGATATTCCCCATTTGTATTTCCTCTGTTTCGGCCTCGATTATTACTGATCATACATCATTTTTTGACATGCGCATTTGGTGCACTATATTATTTTCATACATATATTTCAAAATTATATTTTCAACCACTGGGATGATATCTCTGCTAGTTGACGGTTAGTTCCGATGACATCGTTCATTAATGTTTCCAATGTACATATGGAGATCTTGCTGACGTCTCGTTCATTTAAAAAGTGTTAAAATTATCTCGTTAATCTTCGGTAGTGTCTCGATAGTTTCCGTAGCTTGAGTGACGGTCGGCATGTTGACGTTTGATGATAGAAACCATTTTTTATGTTGTGTTAGGTATATTTAGGTAAAAAATGCCATGATTCTAACTAAATAATACACTTGATATTTATTTGTACAACGGATACCTTAAGTTTTGAGTTGATCAACCCCTCGTCAAAACGATACCTGAGAATGGTTTGGAGAAAAATGTTTTTCATCATAGATTAAGTATATGTTTTCTATCATCCTGAGGGTCATTTCCATATTTTTTTAGTTTTACATTTCTGTGGTGGATCACATTCCAGAACCAAAGTTCTTGGTTCCACCTACTCCGGAAAACAATAAGATGTTCATCGTCTATGTGGGAGTACCCTTCCATGTCAAACTTTTCGCAACTCCTACAGATATCAATGGGTAACTATTTACTCTCACCTAATCGATTTATAATGTACAATAATGTAATATATCATCTCGAAATCCAATCATCGTAACTTAGTGCAAGCAGGAGACTCTATTCTGTTCCTATTTGGGTTGGAAGTTGCTCCTTTGCAAAACAAGCTTTGTTTGATTCAGTATTTCGCCTGGTCTTGAATACCATTTGATTATGATTTACACATATCTTTTTTTTCATTATTGATTTTTCGTATTTGTTTTTCACTCTCTCATTAATTAATTTGTTCTTCTGATCTTCAATTCAGTTTCGAGCAGATCAAGAAGTTCACATTTCAAAGAAGAGACGGAGAAGATGTTGTTGTTTCAAATATGTCGGATGCCCCATCCCATGGTCCTCGAACAAAGATGGTAGAGGTCACATGGTTACCGGAAGCCAAGGAATTGGGCGATCATATTTTAAGTGCTTTGGTTCTTGATACGGCTGGGTAATTTCTATTTGCCAATATCTCTTCATTTTATAGAGAAAATGTTTAAGTTTAAGACTCCATGCAATAAAAATACTAGAATGAGGGGTGGACAGGGTGAAAGGGAGGCGGGAGGAATGGGCGGGAGGAATGGGCGGGAGGAGGAAGAGAAGGAGGAGGGAGGAGGGGGAAGGGGGAAATGGGAGGGAGGGAGAGGAAGGGGCGGGAGGAGGGAGGGGAGTGAGCGGGAGGTGGGAGATAAGGGGATGGGAGGGGGAGAGATGTACCCCTGTCCACCCCCCAGAATGGTGAGCGGATGATAGAGATAAAGTAAAGACCAGTCAATAGGGCAAGTAGATTAGAAAGAATTTTTTAAACGCCTTAAAGTCTTTGTATTAATGCACTTATACTGCAAACCGGCAATTGCCGGGATTATCATGATCATGGAAATCTCTTTTTGCCAAACGTTGTGCAGTAACTTACCAAAATCAACTGTCAATATGAGCAGGAACAGATTCAAATATTTCTCCCAGAACGAAGGAATGTTACAAGTAAAAACACAAACTCTCAAATACACAAATTCTCGGCCCCTTGGGCTTTATGAAGTGTAAAAAGGCAAATACTTCGTCTATATCTTGTAAATTTTGTTTCTTTTCTTACAATAGCACGGAATCTGTAGATATGCACAGCTTTGTCATCAGAGTAAAAGGTTGTAGAATTTCAATTATTTCATACTATGTTTTATTTAATTACTTATTTGATTGATTAAAACTGTGTATAAAATATTACATTTCGCTACAAAAAAAAAAAACAAAAAAATAATCATTATATCTCTGAGTAATTCATCGCATATGAATTTCTTGTTATATCTTGCTTTATCTAATCAGTTATCTCCTTTAATTGCATGCAGAGTATAAAGGAACCTCCCATCAAAGTACATTCGTAAGTTATCTTTCCACATAGTCTTCTTTAACTTATTTGAAATTACTAAGCAAAATTGCATGCTTTCACTGATGAGAGGATATTCCTGTTACATACTTATTTGCATCATATCGATATTTCAGACGAAAATTCATTTTGTGGATTTCCCGCATTTAGGTGAAATACAATGTGAATCAGGCGGTGTCTGTAGATTTCCTATTTATGCCACATCTGATGAAATTGGGTAACATTTGCCTTATACATTGCAATTTGTATCTAGAGCTTTAATGCAAAAGATTGCCAAAGAATAAATCACTTGTTATTTGTAACAGTTACAAGGTCATCTAAGACTTCGAATATAAGAAAGAATACCTGGATTCCTACTTGAATTTTTAAGTGGATCCTCGATTTGCTTCATATTCTTGACGACATAATACCTCAAATGCTTTAATTAAAACATAAAGTCTCTTCTGTTACATATTTCAAATTCAAATTTTAATTTCAACGTAATTAGATGTAATATTCGTTGTCAAAATCCTGTAACAAATTTTTTTTATTATAACGACCATGTAATGGAAGCAAAGATACTTGTCATTTTCCTTTCACATTGTAGAGGTGTTGTAAATATAAGCATAACGAAAGCGGAAATTACAAGTTTAGTGGTTGTCAAATTCGGAAAGCCAAAACGGAACACTTCAGATCCGAATATGATGATGGCTACTATTGAATTACAAGAAAATAAAGGTCATGCTGGAGAGGTGTGCTTTAAAGCAAGTGATAGGTAAAGAAATATTTGTTTTTTTGTTATGACATATTGTTGTTTGTGGAAATTTTAGAGCTTTATATTATCGTTTTGCCTGACCGTCATTATTTCATAGAGCTCTGAAAATTTCATGAATAGAATGCGAGCTCTTTTACTTGACAAATCTGTTTTTATTCTTTCAGCGTCCCCTAGTCTATTTATGGCTTTTCAAGTTTGTTTTTGTAGCTCTTATCTTCTTAGATATGCAAAAATTAATGGTGAGTGTCTTTTTCATTCATTACAGAATGATGGCAGTCACAAGTTGTACAAACGTGGTCATTGTTCCTAAAGGTAACGGTAGTTTGCTTGAAATTAATACTTTGATTACTTTTTAAAATGAATATCCAAATCGACATGCTAAAACAATTGGTTTATGCTCGATTATTTTTTCGTTGTGGAGAAATTTAGCTCAACCAAGCAAGGTAAAAATGCTGTATACTTCTTCTATTTTCACTGCATTCAATTAATTTAAGCACTTCTTTGATATTCGTTATATGCAGATCCATGTCAGGACAACCCTTGTAACAGGAGAGGAACATGTTTACAAACCAAGACGTCGCCAGGATTTTACTGCTTGTGTAATCCACAATTCACGGGCGATAGATGTCAGACAGGTTAGCATACAGCCAACACAGTTTGATCATTATTTGATTTAGGTATTTGTTACATGAGCAGTTCAGATCAGTCGGGAGAACAGAGAGAACAATCATTTGACACGCAAAAATTAGACCAAATCTTACTCGATAATAGAACTAAAACAAAATAAAAAGGAATATATAGCTTCCATCATAATTATGTATTGACGAGAAATGTACAAGAGGAGATTACTTCCAATACATCTAATAAAATATTGCAAATTCTACTATGCAACCACCGAACGTATCATCATGTATGCTAAACGCAAACATGGAGACAAATAATAACACGGAAATGTCCCAACTCTTTTAATTACCTTCTTGAAGAAAATTTCAAAACAATTCTTATGCACCAGACACGTGTTTCGAATAGTTTATTGTCATCAGTGGTACTTGGTGCACGAAAATTGGTTTGAAATTTTCTTCAAGAAGGTATAGAATTGTAACACTTCTGTATTATTAATTTTCTTCATGAAGATATAGAATTGTAACACTTCCATATTATTAAGTAAAAGCCAAAGTGATTTTCACACACATTGAAATGCAGTAGCGCCCTTTAGTTTTATTTTTTGAATTTTTGCAAAGAGCAAGCTGCCCCAAATTCCCTGTAGGATAGATTCATTAGCATTATTAAATAAAATCTATGTCCAAAATAGCATTGGAGTGATGGTGTTGGGATGTTAACCTCCTTTAATTTCTATTATAGTTTCGGATGAAATGACAAGTTTCAGAAAAAGCAATGTAAATCTAATAAAGGGCCAAAACGAAGGTGCTATACCCAAAGTTGTAGGAGACACAAGCCATTAAACAACATGGTTTCTTATGGGTTTAATTGACTGACATAGTTTTACTTAATTTATAAAGTCTATTAGGTTAAAAAAGGAATCTTATAGGTAACGAACTCTTGTTACGTACATAAAATGTATTGAACTCAATTGAGCAACATAGCGCTTCTTGTTTCTTGCCTATTTCTTTTTCAGAGCGGGACAAATGTAAGCCTAATCCCTGTCAAAATGGAGCGAAGTGTATGTCCTACGGAATAATGTACTACTGCAACTGTCCGACACATTTCACAGGAAAGAACTGTGACCATGGTAGCGTTTCCAGAAAGACTTCATTCAAGATAATGATCAATCAATTTTATAAATTAGTATATCTATAAGGTTTTTATTGTTTATAGCAAAATGATAAGTAAAAAGTTATTGCTCTTTTCAAGAAAGTAGTCGATATATGATGTTTCTTACACGTAAATTAATTAATTTGATTTCATTCGTTAATTGTTAGATATAGTTCTAAACTTGGGTTTTTTATAGTGCTGAAACACTGTGATGACAATACATGTGGTAACAACAGTGTTTGCGAGGAAACAAGGGACTCGTTTATATGTCACTGTGCTCAGAATTACACTGGATCTAAATGCGGTACTACCGGTATTTTATCATTAACTCTTCCATCAACACTCATGAAATAGAAAATTAGAATCCTTTTAAGCTTAGTAAGATGTTCTTCACTGTGACTTCGAGTACATTCATAATGTTTGTGCCTGTAAGATAGTTGGATTTCTAAGGTGATTATACATGCCCTCATATCAGCCAAAATATTAATGAATTATAAAAAAAATCAGAAAATGACATATAAACTGATTCAAAAAATAATTTTCTACGTCTTTTTCTTATTCCTCCAAATCTTAATTCCTACTTATTTAAATCCATATCAGTTACGTGCAAAAGATTTGTAAAAAAAATCTAATCATTTCTTGTTATTCCTAAAAATTTTGCTTACTTTATTGATTTATTATCCATCGGCAGATAAATTGGTTCAACAGCAAGTGAATAACGGTATGTTTAAGATCATATTATCTAATTTTACATTACTAAAATCGTATCTCCAACTTTTAAAAAATTCGGGGGATGTGATTGAGTGTAGTTGGAAATCCCCTCCTTTCTTCCGTTAACAAAATAAATCAGAATTTTGTCATTCCGGTAACAGTTCATTCGGCAAATGTTCTTAAATTGAAATATTTCTATTCGTCAAAAAACGTAAAAGCTTTTGAAAACAGTGCTCTTGAAAAATGTCATCATTACATACCTATCTATGCTTCCCGACTTTGTTACAGGACTATGCAATCTCGGATGCATTGGTCATGGTATTTGTGTCAATCAACCACCAGGAGGGGTTCCGTCATGTGGATGTTCCTTGATGTATAACAATAAGGACTGCCTATCCCGTAAGTTCAACTATTTTGTTCCTGCAATTTCGTTTAAAGATATAGCTGTATCAATAATGCTTCAATTATCCCCATTTAAACAATCCACCAGTGTGAGCTCCGATATGGCACTGATAGATCGTATTTAGAAAAAAACGACGCTTTTGTGCACGTTTATTTTATCTACCTTGTTGTCATATCTTAATAAGATAAAATCGCCAAAAATATGTATACAAACAAAAATGCACATAAGATTGTATTTACCAAAAGACCCAATTTTTTTTTATTATATTGCTTAATGTTGTTTGATAACAATAACACATGCCTAATTTTCAGTTCCACTTCCACTATCAAATCTGTCAAAGGTATGCTTTTACTCCAAATTTTTAAGTTCTTGAATGTTTACTGGCAAGTTATGATAATAAATTGACTTTTCACTTCGATTCATGTAAAGTAAAAGAATTCACATTTAGTCGAATCCTTTACCTTCATTCAAAAATGTTGATACTAAATCAGACGGTAATATATCAATTGTAACTCGCTGTATGTATTTGGCAGCCTGTTTTCGTGGTTCCAACTCCAAGTTATGGATCGGACATCCTTTGTGATACGTTCAAAACCAGTGACTGCCAGTTTCCAGTTTATATTGAACACAAGTAAGAATTTTCATACATATGTGAATTTGTATACAATTGAACAGCCCTTTAGCAACATCGGTAACCTCTTTCCCAATTTTGTTAACTTTACTGAGCTAGTGGTGGATTTAGGATGAGACAGGAAGATTTTCTGTAAAAAAAAAAAAGAAAAAAAATCTGGATTTCTGATACAAAGTAACCAACTCGTCAATGAAATCCAGGATCTTAAACTGCCTCGTCTGCTTCAGAAGCAGTTTATACATGTCACGTATAAAATGTCTGCTCATTGTTTACTTTTCTTACTTTTCCCTATTTTTTTGCAAACAGGGACACACATTTTACTGTGCGCGGTATGTTTCAAAAAGAAGGAATTAGATCAGAAGTAGGTAAGCCAGTTTATACAACATTTGAATCCGTAGCTTTGAAGAGGATATACATGGTTTCAGTCAAACCTCGTGTAGATAGGAACATCATTTCTGTTGACGAAAATACAACTTTTGATATCTGCTTTACTCTGTTCAAAGATTCCAGGTATGTAAAATATTTAGAATTATCTATTTCATATGATACTTTATGTTTTACTCATTGGACTTATTGAATCAAACCACTATGGCAGTAAATGAGTTTTTACTTCATATGCAGTCATGTTTTAATTATTTCAGTCCAAACATAGTGGATGATACCAGGTGCTTCTCGATAAGATACGTAAACAGAGGTAAGATGTACATTTGTTGAAGTTTTTATTCAAAATACACCTCGTATGTATAAATCCATCGTAGATTAAACATTAAAGAAGTACGTATCAGTTATTCAGTCTCAAAGTAGATATTCATATTCATAATGTGATGTATTGATTGGTGAGATATTAAACTCATCTTTTTACAGCTTTACCTAAATCTGGACATCCTCCTGTGAGTAAAACATTTCATTGCATTTTCTTTTTTGTTATTCGAAACATTATTGTCTTATTTTCTGCTCCGAACCTTAAATTTTAATCATTTTCATTTATACTTATTTTCTTAAACCTAACCTTTATTTCAGGAATGTAGATATATATCACCAACGCCTATCGAAAACTCGATTGTGACATGTATAGAGGGCCATTCTTGCCATTATCTGTTGTACACGAATCCAGATATATCCGGATCTTGGTGAGAATGTTTCATCAGCAATATTAGAATAAATCGTAGTACGTGTAAAATGGGACTATTTTGGTATCTGTCACAAACGAAAACTTAAGATAATCACTGAATGTTCTACAGTTTATGAATGGGTCATGACAGAAATGTTATCATGTGAAAAATGAAGCTAGTACGAAATGCCTTATACTGGAAATGTTCAAACTCGTTACTTTCTTGAACAATTTTAATGTACCAGACACGTGTTTCGAATAGCAATCCTCATCAGTGGTACTTCAAGCCGAAGTGATTTGAATTTACACTACCGATTGCGGGAAAAATTGCAAAATTCCATGACGTCACAATGCTTTTACCTCGGACAAACAGGCTTCGAACCTCGGTCAAACATCGAAATTGCATTGTGACGTCATGAAATTTCTACAATTTTCCCCGCGTTCGGAAGGGTCAATTGTTATATATCGTATGATATTTTTATTTCATGCTATTTTAGAAGCATTGACAGGTTTTAAATGAGGTTGAAAAAGAGATGTTTAGTACATTGTCTTTCATTTCTTTATACGACAGCTTACAGGTTGTTGCACCAGAAAGCTCAGTTTTTGGTATGTTAAAGACGAAGAATATTGGACAAATCTGCCAGACAGAGCTTGTAGTGCCTTATACAAATATAACAGGTCAATGGAAGATATGCAGTAAAGCCTGGTGAGTCTAACTTCGAAAATTATATGACATAACAATTTAGTAAGTTTCATTCTATTTTTGGTATATCGATTCTCCATTATTACCATTACTTAGTTGTAAAGTACATGTATTTCATATAATATTTCATGTCATTTCAAATTCATATATTGTCCGTTATATTCCTAAATTTATTTTTCGAGTATTCTACATGTATATTTTATGATGAAAATGTAGTGCCGTCAATGGAGAGTCACGTTGCTTCTACCTAAACATCACGGAAGATGTACAAGGTATTACTTCATATTTAACCATCGTTATCATACACGTTTTATAGATAAAATTGGTGTGAACATTTTACATTATCATATAGTATAAAATGTAAATGAAAACGATCTCATCGTAATATTTCAGAACCTTGCAGTTCCAGCCCTTGTTTACATGGTGGGATCTGCCAAATGAAGTCTCAGACAAGCTTTATTTGTCATTGTCCGAAACAATACAGCGGAGAGCATTGCCAGAAAGGTTTCAGTATTGATTTTAAAACTGTGTCGTTATCTTAGTCCGTCATTTTTTTTTCTTTTCACATTGGAGGATTTAGTTTTGTATGTTTTCAAAAATTTGTAGGCCTTTCGATTGTGATTTTTGGAATCATATTTCGGATTTTGTGTTTGACTTTCATTCAATGACAAGAGTATAAAAAATCTGCTATATATTAACTTAGATATTATTCTTAAATTACCGATGCAACGACTTACTAGAAACATCTTGAAATTCAATAGCATCATTTAAGAACAGATACATTTGCAGCATGGACCAGACATGCACGTTTTGGGTACTTAACCCTCGTATGTGATCCTCAATCTAAACAATGTAATATGGCCAAAGTGTGTGAAATGTTAAACGTCCTCAAATTAGATAGCATCATTTAAGAACTGATAAATTTGCAGTATGGACAGTTATTATGTCCAAAAATATAGAAGCAGTTTGATAAAGAAAAATCATGTATTTGCATTTCTTTTATTTTACGTTATGGTTTAGGTCCCTGTGTCGGAAATTCTGCCCAGTGCCTGAATGGTGGATATTGCTACACAGATGGTTTGAAAGATGTTTGTTTTTGTCAACTCGGATACAACGGACCTTTATGTCAAAACTCAAGTAAAGAAAAAATGTTTTGTATATCTTTTTCAATTTATTTATTCAATATCCCGCACTATTCATCTGTTTGTAGATAAGATAAATGACAACTGTGTAGAATTGAATGCATATGTAAAAGTTTGTATAAAATCTTAAAAAAACACGTGTGATATTTTTTTTATTTTGTAGTAAAGCTGAAGAATACGACAACAGAAGGGAGAAGTAATCACAGTTTGGTAGGTTTCAAATGGTCTCAACAGGATAAGAGTATCTGTAAAGTCTGATACATGTCTTGCCTTTCTCTAACAATACCTGGTATTTACAGCAAATAATCTCATTATTAGTCAATCATGGCAATTTGGTCAGTGATAACTTTTTATTAAGGATTTTTGATAATCTCCATTTGAATTCAATATTTGATTTATATTTCCTACTTCTTTAATTCTGTTTAAACTTTTATCGAATAAAAACGTCTATCTCTATAGAGTGCATTTGTTGACCTTGGCATACCACCAATCGTACAGTGCTACAGGAATGAACCATGTAACATACCAATTTTAGCCTCTGTGGATCCAAAGCATGGCAGTTGTGTTAGGTGGGTCCACATTCATTCACCTAAAAAACTATTTTTCCTTGTAATTTACAGCACTGAGAAGATTTGAAAATGTTAATAGATGCAATACTTAGTATGTAGATGCAAAATGTTAAAAGATGCAATGTATAGATATATAACTAATCATTGAATTGAATAATAGAGCTCCTATCATATGCATCATCAGTGATTGCGTTGATGAGTAAACGCATGGAAATAGTTGTCAAAAGTAAAATCAGGCTAAACCTTGCATTTTCATACTATTTTTGCATTTTGAAAGTATAATAATTATTCAAAAACACTAAGTAATAAACAGTCAATTGTGCTTCACGTAAAATTCATATGAAATGTAAAATTCACATGAAGGTTCAAGTGAAATTCATAAAAATTTCCCAAAAGGTTTATGTGAAATATTTTTCACATGGATTTCACATAAAATTTACTACATATGACTTCTGTATGAATATTTTCTTTGTGACCTTCATGTGAAATCGAATTTACATGACATTCATGTCAGAAACGTTACATGAATTTCATGTAAAGAAATGTCCTGTAAATATCATGTTCGTGCTCATGTCACATAAATTAAGATGACATCTTTAATGTGAAGTTCATGTACATTTCACATAAATTTAATATGAGACTCAATTGGCTGTGTACCGGGCAATAATTAACATACTTTCTATACACCTCACTTGTAAATTTATGTCCAGAAGGCTGCTCTCCAGCAGCAGAGTTGAACGCTTTGTTTTTTTTTTTACACTTACACTTATAGAGTGTTTGCGGAATACAGAGTTATTTCCCATTTGAGACTGTATCTGACGTGAACCCATTGTGACGTCATGAAAATGGTTTAGTAATGCCGGTTTTATACCGTCATTTCGCAGAGTTTTAGGACCGTTTCTATAGAATTTGATGACGTCATAATCAGTCTACGTCAGATACCGTCTCAAACGGGAAGTAACTCTAGTTTTCGAAAATACCGAATAAATACTAAGAATAGGATATGATTATCAAATGACAAGATGAAGAACACAAAGATACATTTATTTTTGCATGTCCAAAGTGAGCAAAAATTGCAGTAATAAGTTGATTATAATGAACAATATTCAGCGTTGTCGTTTTCAGACCAAGGATTTCACAAGGTTATATAGATACAGAAGTAAAGCTGGAGGAAATACAAATAGAGAAAGTATCATCTTCCTGTAACTTTCAAACTACTATAACCACAAGAAGCAACAACACCGGACTGAAGACACTCTGTTTACAAGACAAGATGGATGACAAGTTTGTTCATAACATTGGATATGTAAATCTAAATGAAGAAAGTAAAGTATAACAATTCTTAATGTCCTTTGTAAGAAATTTTATGGCATCATTTCTTATATGTGATCATAAACATGATAAAGCATCTTGCAAATGTCCTACTCATTTTTTATCGTAAAAATGGTGCATTTACATAATTTTACACTTCAACGCATCTCAAACTTTTGATACTGTTCACGAAAGATTACAATAACGGTCTGTGCTCTCATAGATAGCTAAAATTAAATGACCACCGTAGTTTCTTCCAATTGTCTGCAGTGAACAATTTATGCTTTATTTATTTCAGATATGTATCTGACGAAGTCTGTCTCCAGCTGAATTTTTCAAATGGTATCTATGAGTGTGTTCCAAGAAGAATATCAGGGATAAAAGTTGTATTTTACATCAAATTGTCAAATTGTCAAATTATTATTATTTTGTATGAATATAAAATATGGGACATTTGATACGATTATTATCACTTCAAAACTATATTTTCCCTATTTTAATACTCAAACCTCTATGATTGTTAAACTCGTTAAATAACTAGTATTTCTTTAAAAAAAAATACACATTCCCGAAAAGAAATAAATTGTGTGGGAATTTTTTTATAATTTCAGGTTCCCCTACGCCTATTAATAAGGTATGATGTTCCTTGAAATATTCTAAATGAGGTTAAAACAGCACTAAAATCATACATTAACACAATTGATAGATGGATAGTAATAGAACAGTGGTAACAATCTTAAATAGAGCCAATAAATAGTGAACTCGGAAGAAAGAACATGTTTGACATTTATATTTTAACAGAACAAGGCATTCTTTGTGAGCCCTTCACTACCAACGGATTCAGCAGTTGAATGTGTCGTAGGAGAACCATGCCATCTTGGTCTTTGGATGTCAAATAGGGATGGTGATATTAAATGGTATGATATGCAAATAAAGATATGAAAACAGTTGTTGCGTTCCTGATGTGTTTTATAAACATGTGTACAGATCATTGATATTTTTACGTACCCTTCTTACACAATCCTCCAATTCTCGAACTTATTCAAGTGACCCTAAATTGATACGAAACTTAAAAATATAACAAAGCCTTACTGATCAAATTCTTCGTCATGTTGAAAATTTCAAGTTGAAATCGGATGAAAATAAACAAATGATAATAAGTTTTACCCTTCCTCTTCTTCTTTTGTAGTCCTGAGGTGAAATCAACTCTACCTCCTGACGACGGTGTCTACGTATTCAGAAATGAATCTTCAGGAAGTCCATGCTCTGCTACCATTGTTTTTATTTCGGATAACGTCACAACCTACAACGTCTGCTTTACGCTAACGTCGCAAAGAGCACAACCCAGAATAGGGTAAGTTATAATTAAAAGGTTTATGTGGATGTAAGAATTGTTTGGTTTCGTCTCCTTCCAATCTCAATCATCTTCAGTTTTCCTCTTATTTGTGAGGTTTTACATTTTGTAATTTCAGTGGAAATGGCGAAACAAGATGCTACAATGTGGCTGTACAAAATGAAATTTCAGGTAAATAAACGCCGACATAAAGTATAATAGATAACATGTATTTTACCTTATTTCTGATGAATTTCAATTGAATTATAAAAGAGTATGGAATATAGGGCTGAGCGGTTTATCGCGGTACCGGTATATCGCGGTACGAGGCTTCGCAATACGTTCCACGGTATTTGTTTTCAAAAACCGGTTTTTGACTATATTACTTTATCTTCATATTTTTATTTTGTTTCTTTGAAAATTATGGGCAAAAGCGATCAGTTCTACCATTTTCTGACTAGCCACATTTAAAAAAACATGACGAAGTGACCGTTCTTTGCTACAAAGCAAAATAGATTTCAAGAAATAGCTAAAATAACGTTTCATCGACCTTTAAAAACGTTCATCAACACACTGGACATTGGTATACTAATTTGCAAGAAAGACTTCACCATCATAGCTGGATTCTTATATTGTGTTTATAGTATATATTGAGTTATGATTGTTTAAACGTACAGCATCATGTTGTCATTTTAAGTTTTAGTGACTTTTTGCAGTCCGCGAGTGTCCGCCGATATCTCAGCAGAATTATCACATTGATAGCTTAAAATAACTGGATGAATTTTTTTTCAACCGGATATTCATGCATGTATGATTGACTTCGTATGTTAAAGAAGGACTGTCAAATATATCGAAGAGACATTTTCAGATTTTACGATAAAATTTTGAAAGGAAAAATGAGGTAGGAAAAAAATAACCATAAGGACTCTTGATGTTTTAAATATAATGCAATATATCGCAATATTTTTCCAAATATCGCAATATATCGCAATACAAATTTGACCCGCGATACTCAGCCCTAATGGAATATCATGGCTTTTACAGTACGCAGTCGGTGTATTCACACAGTATGTCTAAATGGGGGATTCTGTGATGGCTACAATCAGGGAAAATGTATTTGTAGACAGGGATTCTCAGGAAAGCTATGCGAAATAGGTATTATTTTTTTTTATGATTTTTCGTCTTGAAATTTTTATCTAATGCCTTACATTGTGTCAAAGATGCAAGGTAGAATATAATAGGTACAAATGTAAGAATGTAATTTCAGGATCATTTATAAATCTTACCAACTAGATATACCTTCTAAAACTTTCTAACCTATACAAAATAAATATTATCAGATCATAGAGCCAATATTTTGTTTTCACAAGATTGTGAAGGTATCTTTTGGTTTTACATAGCGTAAAAGGCATATCAGGTTTTTTGCTGTGCCTTCTGTCCTGTTTACTAAATCCAGAACACCCTGTTTGGGCGATTTATTCTGTCGTCTGAAGAATTTTGCTATAAATTATTGTTTCCGAGAATTGACCTCCTTTAGTCGTAACTGGAAATTAACATCAACTTACCCTTTCAGCTACCTTCAAACCGCATATGAAAAAAATAAAATGTCTACGGGAAATTCCCATGTTAATTTCAAGCCGCCGCCATATTGTTCTCCGTGTCAACAATAGTAAACAGTGACGTCAAAGCCTCCGACGTCACACATTTTCAGCGATTTTACTATAGAAAATCCCCGTAGACTTTTTATTTTCCGTCCTATTTCTAACTTATCTGACACACAGCCAAAACAATGGTATTTTCTGTTACGACTAAATGAGTACTATAAAATTGATAACTTATTGGATGATGACATTATCATATTTAAGAGAAAACCGGGAAAACAGGATGCTCTGGAATTAGTGAACAGGACAGTAGTTTTTGTTATAATTGTAGGGGAGGCTTTTGGAAGGTCGTACATATTCATTTATAAAATTTATTTTATGATTAGCGATTTTACTTTATTATCTAAGATATTTTAATCTGAACAAATCTTTAGTTTCAACGAAATTTGACAGATTAACGTTGAAACAGGAAAAAACATTCAAATGTATGAAAATCCCAATTGTCTTCTATCATGTCTATGGTCGTCTTTTTTAAAAAGTATTATTTGTTTCTTTGATATGTATCCACCAGAACATGGTATCCCTCAATCCAACATACCTACAACACCAGCAAATAGTTCTACGCCACTAGGGAACTTGCATTATCCGGTAACTGATTTTTATGCCCCCGGAATCAAAGATTCGGGGGCATATAGTTTTTGGCCTGTCCGTCTGTTTGTCTGTCTGTTTGTCCGAAAAACTTTAACATTGGACATAACTATTGAATGGGAAGTGATAGGGCTTTCATATTTCACATCTGTATTCCTTGTGACAAGACCTTTCCATTGATACCAAAATTTTTGACCTTGTGACCTTGACCTTGACCTTTGACCTACTTTTCAAAAACTTTAACATGGGGCATAACTTTTGAATGGGAAGTGATAGGGCTTTCATATTTCACATGTGTATTCCTTGTGACAAGACCTTTCCATTGATACCAAAATTTTTGACCTCGTGACCTTGACCTTTGACCTACTTTTCGAAAAATTTTAACATGGGGCATAACTTTTGAATGGGAAGTGATAGGGCTTTCATATTTCACATGTGTATTCCTTGTGACAAGACCTTTCCATTGATACCAAAATTTTTGACCTCGTGACCTTGACCTTTGACCTACTTTTCGAAAAATTTTAACATGGGGCATAACTTTTGAATGGGAAGTGATAGGGCTTTCATATTTCACATGTGTATTCCTTGTGACAAGACCTTTCCATTGATACCAAAATTTTTGACCTCATGACCTTGACCTTGACCTTTGACCTACTTTTCAAAAACTTTAACATTTGGCATACCTTTTGAATGGTAAGTGATATGTCTTTCATATTTCATATGTGTATTTCTTGTGACAAGACCTTTCCATTGATACCAAAATTTTAGACCTCGTGACCTTCACCTTTGACCTTTTAACCCAGTGACCTCAAATACATGTACTTAAAAGAAAATAGTGTTCATACTAACAAAGATGCCACCGGGGGCATTCGTGTTTCACAAACACAGGCTTTATTTTTCTATTACTGTACAGTCTATCAATGTACCGTCAACATGAATACGAGTTAAATAGTTACCTTACATATTCGTCTGAAATGCTTTGTGTGAAATGTTTTCGAATATATATGGTTGGTATTTTTTGGACATGATAACATAATAACAGGGATATTATATGTTCATTATCCATATTTGTCAATTTCACACTATTTTGCCATATTACATTGTTTATATTGAGGATCACTGACGAGGGTTTAGTATCCGAAACTTGCATGTCTGGTGCATGCTGCAAATTGATCTGTTCTTAAATGATGATAGTGAATTTGAAGACGTTTAACATCCGTATTGAACAAGTACGAAATAAAGATCGATTAAATTTTTTTTGTAACATTAATACTGATTTTTCTTAAATAAAAAAGAACTCTGAATTACAAATTACGAAAACAGTGCAATGTACTTGACCACAAATCGGCAGAATTTCGATCTCTGATCTAAGTTCATTCAAGTGTACATATCTCATAACCTTTCAGATTTTCAAATATCCTTTCATTGTTTCTAATTTACAGGATTTATTTGGAGATCTTGGTTTACCAGATACAATACATTGCGAACTTCAAAAGGAATGTGTGCTCCCTATATCGATTATAGACATAAATAACTCATGGTATGAATACGTCTTATGTACCTTGTAAAGCATTAAGTCTTCCTAAACGGAAAAGAAATTCTTCATGTCAGAAACGGAAAGAGTTTCCGTATTAATCACAAATTTTATCAAGTACATGTAATTCAGAATTTTTCTTAATCTTTACTCTAGTCCGTCTGTGCAACTTGATGGAAGTGACATTTATACCCTGGAAAACAAACCTAGATGTCCATTAAATGATACGTACCTTAGAAACTTTACCATCATCCCCGAAAAAGTAGGAAAACATCGAGCATGCATTCAGCTGACAACAGGGTAACTCTTCCTTACTCCTTCACTTGAAATATATGATACTTCAGATGCGATCAGTAATGAATAATGCGTAAAAATGTACAGACTATCTGAAACTAAAGTTAATTAAAAAAAACCTACGGAAAATAAAAGATTGAAGAATACTGAAGAAAACCATGTTTTTGTCCCGCATGAAGTCAACTATTTTCATGCATATTTTGATCTTCATTTGTTCCTATTGTACTTCAATTTTCGTAATTATGTCCTGCATTAAGTCAACTTTTTATGCATATTTTGATCTTTGATATTCAATTTCAATACAGAACTGTGAATGACGAGGCATGCTTCAATGTGATAGTTCCAAATAAAGGTACCAAATTATTTTGATCCTTAGAATTATTGGTATTTCACAGTACATCCTTTCATATTTCAAATATTTCATCAAACAAATCAGCCTAGAAATGAATTATCAGTTTTCTGCATCTCTATTTGTTTTATCTTATTTTTTTCAAAGATAAATTTCAAAAGATGAAAAGCCAGGTAAGTGATATTCATTATGCACTATCTGCAAACTAATTTCATTCAATAAAGAAAAAACATCATGTGCCATCTTTTCACAACCATCTGTTGATCTCAAGCATGACCACCCTGCACTCACCCAGCGAAACAAGCCCACAAGAAAGTGACAAATAAATAACATCATACAAACTACATATCGCAAAAAGACACAACAATATTCACTAGAACATCATACAAAACAATCGTAGCAGACGTACAGAAACATCAAATATTGATGACAACACATAAAAGGAGGGAGACCAATGTACAGGTTAAGGATCAGGCCGTTGAAAAACCTTAAAATTTTCGCAGAACTTTTTTCTCTTGAAATGTGTTCAGATCAGCCTCCATATGAATGCTCTGAAGAAACTTTCCTCATACTTGGATGGCGAAGAAAGTTATAGGGGTAGCAAATTTGGTTGAATTATATAGAGAAAATGTTCCCGCCATTTTCTCTTTTCATAATCCTTTATACCGGTAGATTATGAGGTGAATATCTCGCTTCACCATCGCTACCATGAGGAATGAATATCAAATAATTGATTTGTACCACATATATGTCTCAAAACAGAAATAAAAAGTTTTGCAAAAAAATTTTATGTATCACCCCTGCCTGACTCTTACGTGGGCCTACACTTAAGTGTAGTTCTAGTATGCACGACAATAACAATCTTTTCATGGTTTTGTTTTGGTCATGCGTCATTTTCTCTGTAATGAGCTCATCACTTGTATGAGCAAATCTAAACTTATTTTATCCGTAGCCTATACATAGATCTAACAATCATATCGTATCGGTTGGAAAAAATACAAGGTAACGGATGAATCGAACCATTTCAGCGCAATTCCTTGAATATGTTCGTCTGGGTACAAGATTTAAAACGTGCAAAATGTAAACACTGCCAAATAACAACAAGTTTAATGTTCATAATATCGATTTCATCGACATTTTTTTACCAGTCAATTAACCCATATTGTATTTGAATATTAAGATTGCATTTGATTTTTACTACTGCATTAGATACTTCATTGAATATGTAGTTTAGGGCATGGACATGGCTAGATAGACGCATAAACTGCCCCACCAGGACTTTTTTGCAAAGCAAATTGTTCTTTATCTTTACTGGTCTAAACAATACTCATCAATGTTCTTTACTTGATAGTAAAATGTAAATGAGATTTGTTTCTTTTTTTCTAGATTCAATTGTTATTATCCGAATAAAGTGTGTGATCTAAAAACTGAGAGCATATAGCAAAAACGTTTGAAGTATAATAGGCTTGAACGAAAAACCAAGACTTATGTATAATTATCATGAAGTATGTCATAATGGCGGTTCTTTTAAAAGTAACCCATTCCTTACTTCTCGTAGCCACATTTTATACAACCTACCTTACCGGGCGACTCTGTCCTAACGTGTTCTCCACACCGCACCTGTCATCTCATCCTATATCCATCAAGTGACGTCACAGACAAATGGTACAGTTCATAATAATAAGGCTGGTTTTAAGAACAGGAAAAAGAATTAACGTTCAACACACTCATTTTTCTTAAACAAAAGTTATTTTCTAGATCATACATATTTAAAGGAGCATTTGAATATTCATGTTAAAGAACATTTGCCATATTTAATGGAATGTATAAGGAATTCAGGAATACGACGGATGTAAGGGAAGTAAAGGCATGATAATCTGTTGAACATTCAGATCGAGATAAACGTTTTTTAATTCGTAGAATGATATGTGAAGAAAAATAAAATTTGGACGGAGAATATATATCTATAACTAGACTGTATGCATTCTAGAAAAATTGATTATCCGAATTTGTATTTCAACATGCATTCGCTATATAGTGAAATAAAAGCAGAAGACTGAATTCAAGATTCGCTGACATTTAATTCGTTTTTAGTCCTTTGGTTATGAAGACAAGAAGTGAGGGAGCCGGAGTCCATTTATTTCAAAGAAATAAATATCAATGCCGTTATGACATTGCAATAATCGATAG
Organism: Pinctada fucata; assembly: GCA_028142955.1. Taxonomy (NCBI): domain Eukaryota; kingdom Metazoa; phylum Mollusca; class Bivalvia; order Pterioida; family Pteriidae; genus Pinctada; species Pinctada fucata. The sequence goes on along the minus strand of AP027107.1, from coordinate 28,824,336 downwards.
TATATCGGGGAATGCATCGCTTTGCTTTCAAACATACTTCCCCAGGTAAAAGTTCTAGAACATTATTCCTTATTTTCGTCTCATAGATTTGTAACAAAGAATTTTAAATTAATGTTCATCTGTTCACAAATTTGACTCAATATATACATTTTTAGGAATCGTATAATCATTTTCTATGCATATGCGAATTTCAAAATAAAGTCTATACATACTAGAGTTATTTTTAATACTTTGTTTCAATTGGAATAAAAGATTGATCATCAAAAAAAACTTATCATTTTAGTATTCCTGGTGAAAATCGATGCTTTACTGTTCTATTCAAATTCCCAGGTAAGTAAACATTGTCTAGCAAATAACAGAAAAGTTAACTTTAATCATTAACACTTTTTCGGCCTCGAGCATCACTGATGAGACATAAATTATTGAAATGTGCATATGGTGCATTGTCATTTTATAATAGAGCACATGTTTCAATCAATTTCAACCACTAGGTTGGTATTTCTGCTGCTGGATTGTTTAGTACCCGAGTTCGCCTGTTTAACAGTGTTTCAGCACTTCACTTGATTTGATAAAAAAATTTTCTAAAGCTAAGGGGTAAATTTCTAATGGCATAGCTCTTTCCTTAGCAGAATCTTTCGAACTCTAGCATAACTGATGAGACAAAGCATGTTAACATATTGAAACTTTAGATACCGATGCCTGTATGGGACAGACTTGTAGTCAACATGGTTTCTGTACTTCTTTGGCCCATAATTCTTATCGATGTGTATGCAGCTTGGGAAGAAATGGACAGCATTGTAATACAGCAGGTATTATTAATATTCGTCCTTGCTATATCATTTATAATTAACTTAATATTTTCGGCGCATTTCAAACGAAATGTATAATTCTAGTACATTTTTAAGAACGTATATCGATGAATCGAACCATTTTATTTAATTGTTGAAAAATAAACTTGATGGTGCAATAGAAAGATTAGAAAAATCTAGTACAAATGATGTTTTCAATCTCTTTATAAATAGGATTGAATCGAACCTTGAACATCGGTAGTGGGAATTCAACAGTAAGTTTATAAATACAAGTATACCTAGATAAATTTCTTTTTTTCATTGTTCATCTTTTGGAGGAGCATGTTAATGTATTTGTCAATTCTTTTTGAAATTGTCTTGTACGAATCGTATGTATTAATCGATGAACTTATATAATGTTATGCACAATTATCGATCTCTCCCCTCCGTGATCTCTATAAGAATTTTAAGATCAAGAAGGCATCCTTTGATTGATGCTCCATTTTTTCAAACAGTAAATATTACATTTAACAATATTACAAGTATAAATTGGCTGATGAGACATGGATTGAGCAACACAATAAAATCTTTCGCAAACCTTTCTCCATACTCTATTTTGTTACTTTGTCTCGACCACAGATGACACATTCCACTCCTAGCTTTATCGATGGTCTGATACCGGATGTGGTACCTTGCCATGTCAATGAAATATGTCACGTTCCTCTGATACTAAAAGGACCACCTTATCTTACGCAAGTATTTTCATTTCATGTGGTTTTTAAAAATTAAGTATATATGAGCATCTTAATAAAATCATCAAGTTTCAGGAAAATTGTGTGAAATGAAAAAAAAATCAAATTCAAGGAATTGTGGTCCCCCGCTTTTGGGTGTTTGTCTTTAAAGAAATGCTTACAGACATCCCCCCATTCTTAAGTTTTAATAATATATCTCATATATTATCAACATTCTAAATATGAAAGATTTACTCCAAGAAAATGTCAAAAGGTCCAAACTTGTGTTTTGTTTCAAAGGGACAGGGCTTATGGAAAGGTATACACATGTGAAATATTTAAGACCTATGATTTAAATTACCATCAAAAACTTATGGTCGAGGTTGAAGTTTTTAAATGTGGGTCAACCTCCATGGACAAGGTCACAAGGTCAGAATGTTATTACCAACAGAAAGGTCTCATCACAAGGAATACACATGTGAAATGTGAAAGCCCTATCATTTTCCATTAAAAAGTTATGGACAAGGTTATAGTTTTTTGATAAGTAGGTCGAACTCAAAGGTCAAGGTCAAAAATTTTGGTATCCATGCAAAGGTCTTGTCACAAGGAATACACATGTGAAATATCAAAGCCCTATCACTATCCATTCAAAAGTTATGGTCAAAGTTAAAGTTTTTAATAAGTAGGTCGAACTGAAAGGTCAAGGTCACAAGGTCAAAAATTTTGGTATCCATGGAAAGGTTTTGTCACAAGGAATACACATATGAAATATCAAAGCCCTATCACTTACCTTCAAAAGTAATGGTCAATGTTAAAGTTTTTAATAAGTAGGTCAAAGTCCAAGGTCAAGGTCACAAGGTCAAAAATTTTGGTATCCATGGAAAGGTCTTGTCACAAGGAATACACATGTGAAATATCAAAGCCCTATCACTTTCCATTCAAAACTTATGGTCAAGGTTAAAGTTTTTAATAAGTAGGTCAAAGTCCAAGGTCAAGGTCAAGGTCACAAGGTCAAAAATTTTGGTATCCATGGAAAGGTCTTGTCACAAGGAATACACATGTGAAATATCAAAGCCCTATCACTTTCCATTCAAAAGTTATTGTCAAGGTTAAAGTTTTTAATAAGTAGGTCAAAGTCCAAGGTCAAGGTCACAAGGTCAAAAATTTTGGTATCCATGCAAAGGTCTTGTCACAAGGAATACACATGTGAAATATCAAAGCCCTATCACTTACCATTCAAAAGTTATGCACAAGGTTAAAGTTTTTGTGACTGACGGACAGACGGACAGACGGACGGACGGACAGACGGACGGACGAACCGGTTTTAATGTCCCGCGCTTTCGCGAAAGCGGGGGACAAAAAAATTAGGTATGCATATTTATGCATGTTTATGCATGTTTTTCTTGAAATTCGCTTATTCCATTTTACAGCCCTAACATTACAAGTTCGTCCAGCATACTAAAGGGACCAATACATATTGTAAGATACCCCTCAATGGGCAACGATACCTTTATTGCGTCACTGGAAATTAACAGTACCACCGAGGGGAATCATGACGTTTGTGTGGCATTAAATTCTAAACAGGGGTTAGTAAAAGCAAGAAAAGTGGTGTAAAATGAATAAAATCGGGGATTAATTTCATACTAATGGATGAATTTTCAATCAAACGTAGATATCTCGTTGTTTATTTGATGGTACATTTGTTCCAACTCAGTGTATAAACAAATGATTGGACTTGGTTTTCTCTGAAATCGTATACAGAGATAACGTTTTTTTTGTGCTGTGGTCAACTTTCCTCAATTAAAGAAACAACATAGAATGACATTGCTGAAGGTCAAGCCTGCAATCATCTATGCAATATCAATATGCAATTTCTTTCTTATTGATATCCCCAAATGGAAATTGTTTTAAAAGTAGGCACATGAAGATAAATTTGTTCCACGCATGCACAACCATAAATATTGTATTAACGTCTTTTGTAGTGTAAAAAGAAACAGCATGTGTTTCCTGGCAAATGTCTCACGACCTTGTTCTGTCAACTGCCCCAAACAGGTATATCATAACATGAACAGCATTTACATAGACAAGATTAGAAATTGCACATCTCAGCTGTGTTTTGCCGAATGTTTTATCGTTTTTGACGCACATCGGTATGAAGAATAATCGGAAGATGACGAAAAATTAATTCTTTCTTTACGATACAGAAAGAGATGATAAGCTACAACGCGCTTGTCTAGTTGTAATTTTCAATATAATTTACCTCTAGTGGTTGTATCCGTATTATTCTAGTATAAAAATGAAAAACATATATTTACATGAATCCTCTAAGGAAGTATCAAGCTTTCCTGACGGATCAACAGTAATGTGTCCTGAAAACTCAACATGTCATCTACTAATATCGACTCCAGTTGGAAATCATAATTCCTGGTAACACTCGATTTTACACATCAATCGTTTCTCTTTGGCATGTGATTTGTTATTTTTCCATTCATTGTTTCTTATCATTAAAATAATCACTTATTTTCATAAGAATTGTATATTTTCTTTATCAATTAAAACATTATATCATTTTAATACTAATTAAAACATTATATCATTTTAATACTAATTTGGTCATTCACAAAATGATACATTTCTTTTTTCAGTAGAGAGTGTAAGGTAAAGCAGACAGTCATTGCACCAGCATCACGGATAATGACAACAACTCAAAGTGGAAACAAATGTGTCACTGACTTGACGACATTTATGGCTCCCGGACAGCACGAGAAAACAATATGCTTCCGGAGTTCAACAACTTGCTTAACGTTAGTTCATTTACATATCTTGAGAATGTGTCCATAACAAGAAGTTTAGTATCAAGGGGTACAAAAAGTCAATCTTGAATCAAATATGCAAACATAATTTTTTTGCATTCTGAATGTCGGTCGGACTCCTCGGGTGATCACATGCATGTCGGCAGATCACGGGCTGTTTTTCGTACGCCCTATGTTTTATATCCATAGACATATTCATCTATCTGTTTCATGGGCCCGTGCGATTTGGTTTCTTGTTTTAGTAATCATCTTACAGTGAAGAGGTTATAATACTCAACAATTGTGAATTTTTCAATACCCCTGGGTAACTGTTGTGCTAATGTAATCCGTATAACCACACTATTAGCTACTAACGTGCCCATTGGCCTCGTTGTTTTATGTGTAGTCTTTTGTATATGGTGTTTTGATATCGTACTTTACTAAGTGTTCCTTTTTAATTCTCTTGATGTGCTTGTCTCTTCTGTGTTTTCATATAGGAATGTCTCATTCCTTAGGCATTGTCAAATATGATCTTGTATGGAAATAAAGTCACTAAAAAGACGAGTAATATTTATTTTGTTAAAACCTTCCCCTTCTGGACGTTCTAGCTTTTTGGACATAAATTTCATACTTTTTGGCCATATTACATTGTTTAGACTTAGGATCACTGACGAGGGTTTAGTACCCGAAACGTGCATGTCTGGTCCATGCTGTAAATTTATCATGTCTTAAATGATGCTATTGAATTTGAAGACGTTTAACATTTGAACTACTCGGTGAGTGTCACTGCTGGTGGACCAAGAGTCCCCGAGTGCACATGTAGCCAAGTTCGATCAACTTCGGTTGATCGTCTTTCTCTTCAACTCATTTGAAATTTTCTGTTACAAAATTTCTTGAAATTTCTAAAACGTGGGTCCTGTAGCATCATATCCCACCCATTCTGCTACGTCTTTTGGTGCATTTTTGGACATAAATTTCATACTTTTTGGCCATATTACATTGTTTAGACTTAGGATCACTGACGAGGGTTTAGTACCCGAAACGTGCATGTCTGGTCCATGCTGTAAATTTATCAGGTTTTAAATGATGCTATTGAATTTGAAGACGTTTAACATTGTAACAGATCATGATATTCAAATTTTCATGAATACATATCGTACAGTGATAAAACGTCACCTCATCATTACAGAGGCACGTATGAAAAACGGTGCGTTGTGGTGAAAAACAACAGAACTTATACCGGTATGTAGTCATTTTGCTCATAAATCGACAAGATAATGGATGTTTACTTTGAGACTTCATACGAATATTATTACTACTAGATGCAATAAAAGTCATCTTTAAGAAGCAGATATCATACGCTATGCCTAGTCATTGCAAGAGAGGTTTCTCATCGAAAAGGAATAAATTGTTGGTGGTATCACAGATTAACTGATCTATTGAATTTCTTATTAACGATATTTCTTAATGGGGGGTTTAATAGAAATAAAAGAATTTCTTGTATGCGATTTACAATGATAGGAGTTTGACTTAGATTTTTTACTTCGGGCCATCTTAATCTCGAGAAATGTAACGATTTTAACGATAATCATTACGGAGACACAAGAAGCAATCCTTAATTTTGCAGAGCCACCTGAAGGGTCTACTTCAAGTGTTCCCGTAACGGAATTCAGTAGCCATACCTCCACATCTTATCTTTCGACTGATTCGTCGTCACAGAGCTATTCTACAGAGCCTTCAACAAAGTTTTCGACAGAAGGGCTTACCATACCTGCTTCATCTATCCAAAGCACGCAAATTTCATCAGCGAAACTCCACTCTTCGACAGATAGAACTAACTCTGAGAAAACAACTTCTGAACTGTCATCATATTCACATGATACCTCTACAATGAGTCCACCATTACCTACTGAAGAAAAAGTTATTTTAAATGCATCGACAGATCAATCCACATCAAATGATTTACAAACTATCGAAACTTCAACCGTGTTTACTTCATCATCTGATTCGCCTTCCCACCCTACCGGTTGGTCGTCTCCTACAACTGAAAGTTCGGCAACATCAGATTCCACAGTTCAAGCAGCTTCGTCAAGTTTCTTTTCATCCGATTCCTTACCAACAACTGATGCATTCAAATTTACAACGACGAACTCGCTTAGTTCGAATGGGACTAATCAATCCGATTTAACAACGCAAAGTACATCAGATGCATCGACGACAAGTCCTTTCGATCATTCAACCGATGATTCTGCTTCATCAACGACGATGATGGTATCGTCTGATTCTTCAAGATCTGTCTCATCAGATTCAACAATATCTTCTTCATCTGAATCGTCAGCTCACTCAACTATACAGGTATCTGATGAAAACACAAAACAGATATCGACTTCTTTAACAACACCAATATTTCACTCTTCTTCCTTGGCAGAAACTATTAATGGTATTAATCCAACATTTCACTCGGGACAACCAAACACTTACAGTTCCAAATCGCCAACGAACATTGCCTCAATCTCAAGATATTTTACCACAGATAGGGTCATTACCTCACTACAAAACGTCCACTCTATTCCAAACAAAGCTCCATATACAACGAGTGACTCGACCAACTTTTCTCCAAGCAAGGTATCGTCACCATCACCTACGCAAGAGATGCATACCACACCATCTAACGAAGTCCTCACAAGATATTCCAGTAGTTCGGAGATAACGAGAGATACATTTACATCAAACAGCAGTACAAATACCGTAATAGAGCTGACAACGACAACAATGGATACAAATGACCTTACCACAGCCACCGCAAGCAACAGGGCTTTTACCTCGGACAACGTGACTGCAATGCCTATGTCTCAAAATACATGTCCAGGAATAAGTGAGTATTGAATGAAAGTTCACAATAGGTATTTATTCTGTTTCGTTTTAAAAATCCATCAATATTTTTGTTCTGGGTGATAATGTGTCTAGTTTTGTGCCTATTTGAACCTTTCAGGCTGTGTGAGAGTCCATTTCACATTTTTTTTCATTGATGCGTCTGTATGTCTTGATCTTAGAGTTACCATTTACGTCTTGTTGGTCACCTCCTTCGGCCATTTGATGAATAAGAAAAGATTTTAGGCAAGACCATTTTGCAGTGATCAAAGTTGACCATACATAAGACTGAAATGGAGAACATGAACCATGCATACATTTTGAGCATATAAACAGCTGAAATGACTTGACAAACGAGAACCAAGTGAAACAACCAGCTCACAACATCAAATATATCTATGTGCAATGATGTATTTTTTCTAATGGAAGTATGCAAAGCTGCTTCGATTTCGTAAACAAATGACGATTTCTTCTTGTTGAGGGGTAAAATAAGTACAAATGGTAAATTTACATAGCAGTTTGAGTTCTTACATTTTGCCTCAGTAAAGACTTAGGTGTAAAATAACAACTCGTTCGTGTGCGCAAGCAGTAATCTGTACGTTTCATTTATCTCCGCATGCACTGATCGTTATTCCGTTTCTTTTCAGCTCCCATGGAAGCTGTAAGTATAATTGCTGCGATGTCTTCAAAATATTTAAACGTAATTTGCGCCTTGTAGAATTTGGGGGAAAAATCTGATTAGGAGTTAAATGTCTGATCAATTGCAATATCCTTTTTTGCATTATAATCTAAAGTTTTAATGATATTGTCTTTTTCATTTATGATGGCTTAGTGATATCACAAGTGTAATTCTAGTGTCAAAATATTTCTATTTGAGCCAAAATGATTACTTTGTGACCTTGACAGATGAAGAAATCTTTGGCCCATCTGAGTGAATATCATTTGCAATATTGTCAAGGTCTATAGTTGTTGATGTCTTTTTTCGTATTCGACTTTCTTTATCATTGCATAGGTGCTTGAAAAACAATTCCAAAATCAAGTTTTTGAAAACCAACAGAATATCGTCTAATGATTCTGACTGGCTAAAATATTGGACTTCTCACACGTCGGAAAGAATTTATTTTAAGTACTGCAAACCCTCTGACATCTTGATTTAGAGTAGGCGTCAGTTTGACACACCTTCGACATTCTGACACACCTCTTTTCAACTGCTGCACAAAATTTAGGAAAACCTTGCAAGAAAGAATAACTCGAGGAACTCTGGTTTGCATGAAAGCAAACAGTGGTGTCGTTTGGGTAAAATTAAGTCGATGCTTTTGGTGATTCGGGGAGTCTGAGCACCAAATAGGACCCAGCAGTTCCAGGGGTGTTCCTTGGTTAGGGCCTAGAGAGGTCCCCCTCCCCGGTAATTCAACATAACTACTGTATCTTTTTCAAAGCAACGTTCTGAAAACTCGAGAGAAAAGATTGATTACTTATTAAGAGGTAATGGCAAAGAGCCATAGTGATAGTTTGACGAATTGTACTTCCCGACAGCCGCAGAGAATTTAAGTTTCTTGAAACCTTACACATAGCAATAGAGGTTTTCAATCAAGTTGGTGTTTGACCTGATCCGTCAAACAAAAGGATGACATATTGATCTTATCGACAAAGATATTTCTTGGATTTTACTCGGAGTAAATCGGTCGTTAACGAATATATTCTCCAGTTTTCATATGCACGTTTTCTTACTTAAGGTAGAGTATCCCGCAGGTCAGAATTTTGAAAATTTTATGCCTGGATACCCTATTTTTTTCTCTTCAGAATATTGTTCAGAGTATCAAACTAACATAGTTTTGGGAAAAGAAAATTTTATAGTTACATTTTATCACCTCTAAAATTGGTATTTTCTTACTTTTCCCATAGGGTCCAATGTTAAAGTTCAGACTCCCTACGTTGTCATGACAATCATGATATCACAAATTTTATTTGGTTTGTATATCAGGCAGCACAAATGTCGAATATATGAAAAAGAAAATATTGTAAAAGTTGAAATTTTGGAAATATTAGCATCTGAGACATGAGGGATGTTCTACCTTAATCGAATGTCATAAGACTCATGTGAGTGATACAGGCCCATTTTTTCATCTTGTTTATAAAGAGGAATGCTGCAATCGAAGGAAGAGTCGTATGTACTTGTACTCATAATGGAATAAGCCAAGTTGTCCACATTACTCCCCCAGTTACAGCATCTCAACTGCTGAAAGCCGCTGGTGCAGGCGCAGGAAGTGTCGTGGGTGCCGCTGCCATAGCAACAGTTATCTATGTCATCATTCAGAAACTTAGAAAACTCGAGAGATGCAGGCCTATGTCACATGACAGGAGGCCACTGCCAATGACGAGGGAACATAAACGACTTTGAACGTTATAGATGTTTTGTAATGGGAAAAACTTGACTTTAACTATTCACTATGTAAAACCATAAATTCATGAGACATTATAAATTGGTTCAATATCAAAATAAAAATGAGCTTAATATATGTTTGTCTTATTCTTCGTATTACTGTAAGAGCATATATGTCATATCCTAAATATGAAGGACTTTCCAACCTGATTTACTCAAAAGTATTTATTGAAGAAATAAGAAGCACCCGTCATTTTTTTTTTAATTTAGTGATTTTAGAGATAGGGGGTTGCTTTAATTTCATCCACGAGGACGATACAAGTGAGATCCTTATGAAACCAAATTAATATGGTTCCTTTGAGAACATATAATGTTTTTTTTGAATTTTCTTGATAATAGAACAGGAGTTACTCATTTTATCTTACAGCAATTCAATGTTCCAAACACATAATTTTTAACCTTGACCTTTCACCTTATGTTCCTGAAATCAATGGGGCTCATCTTTATGTGATAGTCAATTTATCTATGAAGATTTCTCACTCATAGGTCAAGAAATTCCTTTGACGTTGTTTAGAAATGAAGTGAAATCTCCTAGTGTTTTCTGTTTATGTTAATTTGACCTTGTTAATTGACCTTGGGACAGGGTTGCAAAAAATTTATGCTCTTCTCCTTGTGGACAACAAATGTGTGAGGTTTCATCAGTTAAGGTCTCGAGTGTGGAAAAGATATAGATCTGTTCTTTGGACACAGAGATGGATAAAGAGGCTAAATGCCAAATAAGTATACAGACAGATCTATAGACAGACATACAGTCTAGAATACCCTGTATGTTGCCAAGTAATAATTCTTCAGTTTACTATCATAGATAAGCATACAATGTTCATCTATATAAGTGGAAAATATACCACAAATTGCAACATGAATATCAACACAAAGAAAACATATACTTTTCCATTTCATTTATTTCACATATAACAAGCCTGAAAGATATGGGTGCATTGTATGGCTACAATTGTCAGATATGAAACAAAGATGCACAAATTCAAACCACAGCCTATCATGTATACAACCAAAATCTTATTTGAATATGTGAAAAAGAGAGGTCAATATCTTATTTTATGCCATCCATTTACCCTTACCCCTCAGACCCCTGCCCCTCAGATTATAATCTCTCAGATTTAATTTTATTTGACTCTTCACATTTTCCCCAGCCCTGAGGTCTGACCCTTTTTGTCCCCAGTTTCATGTATAATCTTTGTACTATACTGTAAATTGCTTTATTTTCGTCAGTACCAATTTTCGTCAATTCGTTCAAAGTGACAATTTCGTCAGTACGTAAATTCGTCATCCAAGGGTCCCTAAAATATAAATTCGTCTGTTCAAATGCCAACTTAACAGTCAGGTATAGGCTGTATGCGTTTGTTTCATTGTTTGTTTAACAATTATTTGTAAACAAACAATTAGAGACATGTATGCTACCTAGCTTGTTGTGAAAACATCATTTCGTAAATTTTTCGTACTAATTAGAAGTACATATATTCGACATTGTGTGCGTATTCAGTTTTCAATGATTTATCATGTGCCTGAAGTATTAACTCTTAAGATTCAATTTTTCCTTTCTACACTATAATTTGTCCGGAGTATTTATATTCGTTGATACGTAATTTCGTCAAGGGAGACACTGACAAAAATGACGAAAATTGGTACCTGACGAATAAAAACCAATTTACAGTATATCATGATTAAGGAGATTAAGGAGAAGTGTACATGTAGACAAACTAATTCTGAAAAAAATAGACAGACCAACATTAATGGTTTATCATTGGATATCATCTTTGATATACATGTACATGTATGCACATAAAATGGATTTCAAATTTATCACAGACAACAGTGTTTTAAACAACATCTGAAACTTGTAGAATAAAAATCTGTATAACAATAAATAAACAAAATCAGAAACTTATACATGTACAATAAAATGATAAAAAAACAATAAATAAAGTGTCAAAAAAGTGTAAAATGCAAATGCACTTGTCAGTCATTCACCCCTGCATCTTCAAGTCTATAATAATCTTAGTAAAAAATTCTTTAAATTCTATACTTTGAAATCGGACTCATTTCGATAGGGACAAGCATAAACTTGATATGTGGTTAAACTCGGTTGTGACAATAAGGCATCAAACTAAACTGGACATAATCAACAAACAATTGCATGTAAAAGCATTCAAATATTCGAAGTTTTACTCATTGCTCTATGGGTAAAGGTTTCACAAAACTTTAAGCATGTGTTTGCTTGCTTTTAAAGTAGTAACAACAGAAATGACATTGCACAATGAGTGAATACAATAAGAATATGAACATCAAAGTTTTGAGACCAATATTCAATTGTACACCTAATCGGATTAGTTTCTCCATTGACTATTAATAAAATGCATATTTTACTCTTTATTATCATTTGTGAAAGCTAAAAGTCATCAACATGTACATGTATCTCCTGCTCGGAAAGTATTTACAAAAGCATAAAGTGTAGAGTACTTGTATATACATGATGATATCTCCCTTTGCAGATACACATGCAAGTACGTATAAAAAAACTTTCCCAACTCGGGTCTAACTGAATCAAAACATTATGCAAAATCTGGATTTAACATTGATTTGAACTAATAGTTCTATTAATATTTTCTTTATTTTCATAATTTTGGTTCTTCTGATCTTGAAAATGTTGAATTTTTCAATACATATACTATCATAATTGTACAGTAGAATCTAGAAGTATTTTAAGTAAAAAGGAAGTAATTCTAAATTAGGACTGAACAATGACATCACATTTTTGTTGTAATTGAATATACAATGCATGTATGTTATACTTATTTCTACATATTATGAAGGTATATTTGTCTTAATACTTGATACTGCAAGACCAAATCACTCACTTTTCAACATACACAGATCATTTAAACAAAATTTTATACTGTATTCGTACATTCACATCCAAGTCTGGTTACTACTACAAGTATGTAGTACAAAGACCAATCTTGTGTTCTAGACATCCCTTTCATGATACATAAACGGCAGAATGTTTGGAAATGACAAAAAGCCATATTCCTCCATATACATGTACATGTACAATTAATTAAGTGCATAAGAAAAGATGAAACAATAATGGACTCAAACCTGCAGAATCCAAATTAACAATCATGTACGTATTTTTTTAAACTTCTTTTTCTTTCCACAAGCAGATTTTTATAAAAATAAATAACAATACTGGCTGATACCTAAATGTACCATTACATCAAGGTCAAATTAAGAATAACAACTGTCAACATCATACAACATAGTAAAGTGATTTTTTTCTCATGAAACTTGGCAATTCAAAAAGTTTGAAACTAATATTTTTCAAATGTCAGAAATTGAAATTCAGGACACAGATCTACTTTTGACAAAGAATTACAACAAAATATTCACTCAAGATTAACAAAATGTTCCAAATCATATGTTCTTTGGAAATTGTACCGTAAATATTAATGCCATAATTTTTTTTTGAAAATTTTAAAATTAATTTCAGACTTAATTTTGATTATAAATAAATTCAGGATTCTCATATACATGTACAAACAGTGTATACTCTGTTTTGTAAAAATGTTTCCTTGCAATTTCAATGGATTTGATGTGAATCTAAAATATACATGTAAATACTTTTCTACTGTTGGTCCCAGCCAAACAAAAGGATATCAAATCCATTTTAGCCATTACCCTCTGTATGCAAATCAAATTAGATTTTGACCAAATAATCTTTAATTCAACTAGCGGTTGTTACTGGGTCGCCAAATGTCCTATGATGTACTTACCAGTTCTAACTTTCTGTAGTCATTAAAAAAATATGCATCTACGCCTATTTTTTTTTTGCATGCAGAAAGCCTGGCTGAAAAAGCTCAGGTGATCTCTCAAATGTACACCAAAATTGAGTCACATTATACTCAATAGCAATATAATCTCAATAAAACAAATACTAATAAATACACAATCCTTGTCTTATGAGTGCTAAGAGTGAAAGACTTTGATAATTTCCTTAATGTCTTTACGGCAAATAGGGCAGCCGTCACGTCGATTCAGTAACATCTTTGAGCATTCGTGGCATGTAATCATGTGATGACACGGACACAGCAAACAGTCTCTGTCATTATCAAAACAAATGGCACATTCCTTGTCTTGGTTCGCTGATCTCTCTGAATGCAAAACATGATATGTCAGCAGTGATATCTAAACATGTAAATGTATAGAACTAGTAGTGGGAATCTGATGGAAAAATCAAAATTGATTAATTGGATAAGCCTTTAGATTATCGATTATAATCAGACTCTTGTATTCGCAGGCGACACAAAAACTGTAAAATATTTCCAGATTTGTCCAAACGTTACGTAACATTGACAACAATTTTATTGAAACTCAGTAAAAGTTTCAATGCAGTATGCATACTGATCAGAATCAATGAAACCAACTGACTTACATGTATATGATTTATGAACTTTTTCTCTGGCAAAACTTTAATATTTCTGATGTAAATGAATCACTCTTAGAAATTTTTGAATTTCACGATTATAATCAATCTTTTAAAACATCTTAATTGATTATCATAATCACAAGGTTCTGGCAACGTCAGTGATAATCTGCACAGCACTATATAGAACTTCATGTATGTAAAAGGGGGAATATCCCAACTCTAAAGTTCAGTGGCTCAAAATCAAGACGTGACATGTTTTTTTTTTTCAAATTCTAAATAGGACATACATCTAACTGCATATAACTTCAAAATTGTGTTCTTACAAATTTTGAATGCTAAAATGTGAATTTTAAGGTAATTTGATATTTATGATTTTCACAACATGCTTGCCTTTAAAACTATATCATATAAATTATTCAGGAAGCCTACTTCCAAATGTTCAATTCAGATCACAATTACATGTATGTTAATGTACACTTTTAAATGCATCTACTTTTCTCCGTACCTGTATCTTGGTCATGGCTACTTGTTGAGTTTCCCTCATGAGCCAGCAAGGGAATTTTCTTCTCAAACATCATAGATATACCAGAGGAGCTCTTCAGCTGTTCCAGGCGTGCTGAAATGACAAGACAGAAACAATTTTTATGAAGAGTTTAAATATATAATAGGTGGCACTACAGTCAACATGTGGGTTTGCCTTTTTTTTTGCCTAAATAGACAATGTTTCAAAAATTTAAATAAACTATAACTATTCATCCTCAACATATATGTAGATTTATGTACTGTAAATTGGTTTTTATTCGTCAGGTACCAATTTTCGTCATTTTCGTCAGTGCCTCCCTTGACGAAATTACGAACTGACGAATATAAATACTCCCGACAAAATATAGTGTAGAAAAGAAAAAAATAATCTTAAGAATTATTACGACAGGCAAATGATAAATCATTGAAAACTGAAGAGCACACAAAGTCGCATTTAATTATAAATTATTGATTAATTTAATTATTATAATGTACTTATAATTACTAAATGATATGTTTTCACAACAAGCTTGTTTCTAATTGTTTGTTTACCAATAATTGTTAAACAATCTATGACAAAAACCCATACGACCTATCTGAATGTTAAGTTGGCATTTGCACAGACGAATTTACATTTAAGGGACCCTAATGGATGACGAAATTACGTACTGACGAAATGGTCATTTTGAACGAATTGACGAAAATTGGTACTGACGAAAATAAAGCAATTTACAGTAACTAATCTCAGAGGTTAGAATTTATTGCCTTGAAAAGTTTGATAGACAGATAGATTCATGTGTACTCCTTACCCCCATCTCACCTCAAAATGTTTTGGGAGGAGTCTGAGATATTCTTATGAGGGAAATTTATAGTACAGACTTAATTAACAATGTAGGAAATCCTGAACCGACATGCATTATTCTTTGCTTTTTGCTCATTGCATTTTCTGTTTTGCTCTTTGCTATATGTGTCACTTTCCAACAAGGAGATTGAACACCACTTTCCTGAAATTCAGACACATTTAATCAAGTGGAAGGATTTATTGTACTGATAATCCAGATAACCAAGGCTTCGGCACTGCAGAGACCACCCCCCTCCCCTTTTTAAAGTCAATTTCAGAAATAAGATAAAATGATAACCAAGGAGTGAATGACATGATTGACAAACACAAATTTCTTCTTTTAAAATAATTGTCCTTTATTGCACATTAGCTGGATATTCGTTGACATTGTCTTTTAATGTACAAGCGCAAAACATAAAGAGCAAAATGCAAAACAGTAAAGGTGGAAAAGTAAAGTGCAGAAGGCAAGACAAAAAAATCAAAGTGCATATTATTCTCCTCCATTGTGTCATTTTTCATGTCAAAACATGTCAGTCAAGGAATGTAATTGGTCAATTATTGATGACACACAGACTGGCTATCCTTGGAACTGATATTTCATAAAAAAAAAAACCCACTGAGCAAAACACAAATACATGTAGCAAAGAGCAAAGGCATGTCATCAGGGTTTCCTTCCTTTTTGACTGAAAAGTAAAAAAAATGAAGGAGAGAAATTAGAAATGAACATAAATTGAGGATTACCTATTTTTCTCTCCTCTCTTTGTTCTTCTGAAAGAACCAATGGTTGAGCACCAGACCGAAAGAAAAGAGTCTTTCCCATTCTCTCCAGCATAGCTCGGACTACAAGAGAATAAACTGGATGTATTTATGAAACCATGCCTGATTCCTGGACGACATACATGTACCAAGAGATACAGAATATCAAAGTCACAATTCAACTTTCAAGATCAAAATTTGGTCTTTTCAAAATACAAAGTTACTTCCCATTTGTGTAGGTATCTGACGTCAACGCATTGTGAATACATCAAATTTTATGGAAACCAGCATGAAATTCAGGAAAACAGGGCTACAATTATGAGGTTTCAAGGGAATTTAATGACATCACAATGCTTTTACATCAGATACCTGCACAAATCTAATGTACACCTGTAAAATCGAAAAGACGGAATTCTTATAAATTTGGTAGGGCTAATGGTTTATTCTTTATCCTACCTACAACCTGTTACATGTACTAGAAAAATGTATGTTGATTGGTTGTGAACTTGACCTCTGACCCTTGAAAACCAATAGGGTTCCTCCTCTTATCATTAGTAATCTTTTGAGGCAAGTTTGAAAATCCTATAACTTAGTCAACACTCATTACACATTGATATTGGGACAGATGGGCTGACATTGCCATATGATAAAATGTTGGATATATAGGCAAAGTTATTACTGTATTAAAATACATGTAAACTATTAGTACCTTTCTGTACAGCAGCCTGTGCTGTGTACTGTGTAGGAGTTATCTCCACCTCAGGAATGTAATATACAGGGAACAGGAACCGCAGACCCATCGTCCTCTACAAAGCATATGAAAATATTTGGTTTATGATGTAAGAATGCAGAAAGTAAAATGAATTGATAACACATCCAGACAAAAGGAAACAATTTCTTTCATGTCAAGTAAAAAGAATCCCTCAATCTAAATATTTAACCATTATGTTTATATAATTTACTGAAAGTGAAAAATGTAAAGAGAAATGCGATAGTTCCTGCTTTTGACATGTTTGATACTGATCTTACATGTTTATGTTCTGCTCTTGATACTATGTCATCTACTTTGATTCTGAGAGAACTGCTGGCAATGATAGCATCAGGCTTACATAAATGTGAAATTCCTGAAAATAAATCATAGGCAGCAAAATAAGAAATAAATTATCTAAAGGCAACTTTTAAACTGATGCTGATTTTGATGAGATTTAGATTTTTTAAGAATTGTACTGTCACGTACTTTCCAACTCATCCATCTCACAGGCTATACCTATAAACTAGATAGGTGATGAAATGTTGTTACACCCACAGGAGCCCGATGCCAATGATCCACAAGAATATCCGCCCCTACTTTTCTTATATAACTTTGACTATAAAGAGATGGGAAGGGGCGGGTGTCATTGAGAGATGTTGGCATCGAGCTCCTGTGGTTACACCCTATCCCCCCTCCCCCTAATAACCATAACCTGATGGTGTGATTAACCTCTATGACCCACAATCCTTTCACTATATGGGAAAGTTGGCAAGCAATGAAACAATGTCATTCCCTTAGATGAAACTACTTAGATGAGCATGTTGTACTTAAGCATGTAAACGCTCGTGACATCACAATGCATATCCTAACGAATCATGCTGCTATGGCTGTTTTAACCTGCAAAATGAACCTGCAGAGACCTGAATTTTAACAACCTTTTTACATCGAAAATGTGATTTTAGAAATTAAGAATGAAATTGACAATTGTGGTGCATATATATAAAATAAATGTCATACTATCTTACTAGTACTTTGTGTTTTGTTACGGGTATACTAACGCGCAATACATGTCAATGCACATGCTATGTGTTTCATAGACGTAACAAAACACAAATTAAGACGCTCATTCTCTATGACAGTGCTTGAATGGCTCAATAAAGTATACATGTATGGAACCACTCAAGCTCTACATCTACATGTACTGGTATCATGAAAATGAGCATGATGGGTAAAAGCAGAGTAAAATGCCTTTCAAAAATATTTTTTGATCTTCTCATAAATGCAAGGTGCTACATTTCTACTCAGGGATGCAAATAAGCGTTCACCCACTCACTGATGCAACTAAAAATTCAGTCTGGACTACCAAAAATGTTTTCCTGACTGCCACTTAGCGACCGTGAAATTTTGATCATAACTTCTTCTTGTTTCCGTATAACTTTACCGTATCTCATGGTAGTGAAATAAATTATTCCAGTTCCCTTGGGTTAGACCTCACTTATGCACAGACACTGTATCTAACATTTTCAAAATGTGCAAAGCCATTGTCCGGAGACATAATCTATTGTCAATAGGACTAATGCAGGAAGGATGTTTGGAAGCATGCATGCATTTATTGATTTATTTAAAGATACAGTACATATGCTTGACTGTCAGACATGACCAAAATCAAAACCCAATTCAATTATGTAAAAGAGGAACTCATATTGAAACACTTAAAATTGTACAAGAAATAAATGCTAAAAATTACTCAAACTGATTAGAACATTGCACATGATCCGTCCACTTAAATCTAGACTTGTCTCTCTCATTTTTGGTATAGCTACATGTATCCGTACACACATTCTTGTACAATGCCCATGACTTGATATTTGGTTAAAAAGTTACGAGTGATATGTGTACGATAGGCTAGAGGAGAGTGAGGTGGAAATTGAAACACAATATGAAGGTGAAATACAACATTTTTGTGTGGTTTAGTTGTTTTTGGCCCACTTGGCCCCTAAAATTTCAACGAATTTTCGTCCCTGCTACTACATGTATTACACTTTTATGGCATAAAGGATGAGCAATATTGAAGTAATTACTTTCAAATAAATCCCTCTTAATTTCCAGGTCTTCTTTAACTGCCTCCAGAATAATGTCAGCATCACAAACTGTTTCTTCAAGTCTGCTCATGCACAAAACTTGACCCTGGGAAAAATACAACTAAAGAGTCTAAAAATTTCTCTATTAATTATTGATCATATGGTATATAAAAATTCCCAAGTTACATGTACATGCATGAAAATATCAATCATTTATCCTTTATACATCATATATTTTGTACAACTTCTCACTGATACGTTTTCACTACATCACTGTACATGTACCTACCACAAAGTTTTTCTGGTACAACAGTCCATCTTCTATCAAGCTTTTCTTGTCAGCCTCTAATATCGCAAACACCTTATTCAGTGCACTAACATTGACATCGTGGATTTTCACTTTGTGTCCATGATAAGCAAGTTCACCTATACACAAAAATGACACATCAAAATTAGCGATAAGATAAATTGGTTTGTACAACGTACAAATGTAAATAGATGAAGATGGGGAGTTGTCAATGCAAATTCTAGCATGAAGTCCCCGATATTTAACACTGAGTCTATGGAGTCTCTAGTCAAGGACAAAATGATAAAATTAACAGAAAAATCCCCATCTAAAACTATTTTGTTTCAATGTTAGCATAATATTAGTCAAACAGACATATCAATTACATCATTAGTCACAAGAGATCAAGATCTATCCCCCAATATGAATTTTAAACAGAAACGTAACATTCCTACAAATTAAATGAGACAAAACTACAATTTTTCGATTTCCGAGGTGAGCTGTGTGGCTATAACATTGATATGAAAATATTCAGGGAGTAAGATTGGCTACAGGACTTAGGGGCCAGCTGGGCCCTAGAAAATGAAAGTTAGGGGCCCAGATAGAAAATTAGGGGCCCAACTTTTTTTAAGGATGCATTAATTTAAAGAAAAAATTGAAAAAAATAAAGCCTGTGTTTGTGAAACACGAATGCCTCCGGTGGCATCTTTGTTAGTATAAACTTCATTTTCTGTTAAGTATGTGAAAGGTCAAGTTCAACAATTTTGGTATCATGGAAAGGTCTTGTCACAAGGAATACACATGTGAAATATGAGAGTCCTATCACTTACCATTCAAAAGTTTTGCCCAATGTTAAAGTTTTTGAAAATTAGGTCAAAGGTCAAGGTCAAGGTCACAAGGTCAAAACTTTTGGTATCAATGGAAAGGTCTTGTTGCAAGGAATACAGATGTGAAATATGAAAGCCCTATCACTCACCATTCAAAAGTTATGCCAAATGTTAAAGTTTTTGAAAAGTAGGTCAAAGGTCAAGGTAAAGGTCATGAGGTCAAAACTTTTGGTATCAATGGAAAGGTCTTATCACGAGGAACACACATGTGAAATATGAAAGCCCTATCACTCACCATTCAAAAGTTATGCCAAATGTTAAAGTTTTTGAAAAGTAGGTCAAAGGTCAAGGTAAAGGTCACGAGGTCTAAACTTTGGTATCAATGGAAAAGTCTTGTCACAAGGAACACACATGTGAAATATGAAAGCCCTATCACTTACCATTCAAAAGTTATGCCCAATGTTAAAGTTTTTGAAAAGTAGGTCAAAGGTCAAGGTGAAGGTCACGAGGTCAAAAATTTTGGTATCGATGGAAAGGTCTTGTCACAAGGAATACACATGTGAAATATGAAAGCTCTATCACCTTCCATTCAAAAGTTATGCCCAATGTTAAAGTTTTTTCGGACAAACAGACAGACAAACAGACGGACAGGCCAAAAACTATATGCCCCCGAATCTGTGATTCCGGGGGCATAATAAGGATTTTAAAGCAAATTCCAGTGGGAGTCGGATCCCATCCCTCCCCACTTACCTGAAAAACAAGGATTCGGGGACAAATACCAGGGGTTCTACCCCTCCTCCCTCCACCCTGAAAATTTTCGGCAATTCCAGGGGGTCCCAACCCCAGTAAATTCGCACTTTATCGCCATTCGGTTTGAAGATATTGTGTTGGAAAAAACATGGTTGCTGATTGCTATTAAACGTATAAAGTTGTAAATCCTTCGTTGAAACAAATACCTTATGTCTTATTTTCATTTTTTTTTTTAATATTCAAAATCGTCTGCTATCTACCCCCTTATCATACTGATAACATGCTCGAGAGCTCCCTACTGTAGCCAGTCATGAGAAACGGATTTAAATCTACCTTTAAAGTGTGAATAAGTACTCACTCTCAACAGAGTATAGAGAGAAGTGTTATGTAATTGAAAACCGACATCTGATTTACGATATCTCTTACTCGCCATCTGGGCAACTGTTGGTCAAAGTTTTAGTCGCCCAGTCGTGAAAATGGTCGCCAATGGCGACTGGGCAAGTGCTAATTTTACTCCCTGATTGTTAACGAAAAAGTTGCCTTGTATACTTCAAGTAAACAGACTTAACCCCCTTCCCTATTCCAACATGAATTCACTTATCTGTAGAAAACACGAGACTGCCCCCACCTGGGATCGAACTCGCAACCTTCTCTTCCAAGTGAGCCAAAGAGACGTCCCACTGGCCCAGTCTAGTATAAGCGCCAGTTTACTACACTACTCTCCCCTTTCAATTTTGGGCCTTCCTGCCCCTCCTCGACAACCCTCTTACGTACCCACCACCTCTCCGTGGGATTTACATTGGGTGCATTGTAGAAAACACGAGACTACCCCCACCTGGGATCGAACTTGCAACCTTCTGATGTTAAGTCTGACGCTCTATCGAGTGAGCCAAAGAGACATCCCACTGGCACAGTCTAGTACAAGCACCAGTTTAGTACATATCTTTCAAGTTCAAGTGATCACCCCCCCCCCCCTTTTTTCTTTCAATTTCTATCTTTGACAGACTTGAGCATGGAAGAAAATACATTCATGCCTTAAAATTCTTATCACAGCAACATGTTTTGAAGAGATAGTTAGTTAGTAAGTAAGACAGATTATCTAAAATCAATAAACCATTTTTAAGAGGGATGGAATTTCCTCTGACAATTTCGTTCTAAGCTTATGTTTATTTATACCTGCAATTTTTGGTCCAAGTATTCCACACCCGATTACAGCGATTCTCATGTTACACTTAATTCTGTGTTATATTTAGGCCTTTAACAAAAGATCCTCCACAAAGTTGTATTTTTCATTTCGAAAATTTTCCTTAGATTTCGAAACAACAAATCGGGATCATTAAGTTTCTGCATTTGTCAGAAAATCTAGCTATCGCAGACAAATACCGAGGAGAAACCTCACACATTTGAAAAATTGTAAGGTATTTTACCTAAAATAGATATTTGAAAGCATTTTTTCTTTGTTTCAATCTTTTAAATGATTTTGAGATATTGAACCTTTAAAAATATGGAATTCTCCCTATTTTCCCACCAGTGGCTTTGACAGTTCAATATTCCGCTCCAGTTAATCTTCAGTTTCCGATGAATAAGAATGCTCTTGAAGATGAACCAACCAAGAAGAGAAAGGAGCACGAAGAAGAAGAAGAAGAAGATGATGATGAAAATGATTTTGAGAAGAAAAGGAGATATCAAATTGCTATGCAAAGATGGGCTATACTAAAACAAGTACTGATCTAGTCACCTACAGTAGATATATTCTATCTTTGGCTATGATAATTAGAAATCAACATTTATTTATTGCATAGCAGTATTTAGTGATGTTTTCAACATAGAATATTATTACTTCTTTTCGTTTCCATGGTATTTTTTTTTTTAATATTTGGCATGAAATATACATGTAGATGATAATATATATATATTATTATATAGGATAAATAGTATGTCATTTTGAACATTCATGCTATATTTATTATGCAGGTCATTAAGTGTATCATAATCATTGTTCTTACTGATTAAAGAATAAATGTAAGCACAATTTGAAGTATTAATAACTCCCTGCCAAAATTTTTTTGAGCAGCCTAACATGCTAGCTAAGATGAAGTACCCTATACCAAAAATTGTATACATGCATGCATGTACCGGTACTGAACTAGTGTTGTATAATCGGACAAATTTCATAATCGATTATCGGTTTATAATCGGACAGCATTTTAATTGATTATTTCGATTTAATCGGAAATATATTTTTCTTGTTTTTTACTGAACAGAATATGCAAAGTAATGATAAAACTTCACCATATCATATGCTTATATACATAGCTAAGTGTCTAGAAAGAACTCCAACCATAGAATGATAAAATCCTGTCTAGTAAATAAAATATTTTGTCAACATAACAGCAGTAATAGAGCCAAAACAAAGATGTGATTGTAATAGTCTGCAATTTAATACGGCAGATGCAAGGGGGGGGGGGGGGGGGTCTATACGACCCAACAAATAAGTTTTTGCTTATTCAATAAAGAATCAAGCAATATCTCCGTGGAGTTCTCTCACTTTGTCTTTCTTACAATTAAAGCTATATGGAGTTCGGCATTTTTCCAGACGAGTATAGATATTGACGTATCGCGTCTGACGTCGAAGCTTTCTATTACAGCACTTGTCATTACTATAAAATTTAATGAGAATCCTGATCCCACCTATTGTATTCTTTAGAAAGCGTATCCTTTTCGAATTATTTACGCTACGCCTGTAACTTTAACTCATGTAAACGATCGCTGATCTACTTTCGTTTTATTCGTACTTGTAATACACGTATTCGACCGAAAACTATGTCATTCTTATCTACGTTGTATATTTCCGATTATAATCGATTCTGAAAAAAATGATTGATTAATCGAAATCGAAGGGTATTAGCGATGATGTCGCCGATGTCGGCGATAATCGTTACAACACTATACTGAACTGAATCTTTTATCCTGAATTTTAAATTTGGTCCATTTGTTTTTGAACAATATTCTTGTTAGAAAAAGTCAAAGTGTTTTTGCATTTTGTCTTTTTAATTGTTGGTTATGAAAAGCTGGTGTGAAAATCATGAAAATTTATATACATGTATCACTGAAATTTTTGAACCTGATACCATGCTATCATATGCTGTCTTTATTTGAATAGGCATTACTTGGTGGAAAATCTTCAGAGACGTGTAAAAGCAGAGTATCTGTCCGTAGATTTAGCAGTTTTGGACTACTCCAGACGGAATATCTCTTCAGCAACAATAAGGAAGAATCATGGTATCAGTACACATGTGCAGACTTTCCTAACTTCAAAATGACCATAAAGTGAGTAAAATGATTAGAGGTGCATGCTAAGGTATATTAGATAGTGATTTCAACTATTTAAAAGATGCATGATGATAATTGTATTTTTTAGATAAAAGAATACTAGAAGAGTTCTAAGGTACAAAAATGTGTATTTGTGTTTTGATGAGCATCTTTTCTAAAAGTACATTTGTAGAAAATCTTCACCTTTATATTGCTTTCAGAAATCACCTTTACTGTTATGGCAGATGTACCACTGCTTTAGTAACATCCAAAGCAAGCTATCCTTACTTTCCTTTTAAAATTTATCATGTTTATAAAAGCTTCAAATTGCTGAAAAGATTATGAGCTGTATTTGCACTCTATGTAAAAGAAATGTACAAATTTAAATTCACAAAAAAAGAAAGAAGAGGGCACCACTGAAATGAATTATGGTGGCTCCACTGGAAGCATCACTGATGAGAATTTAATATTCGAAACATGTGTCCGGAGCAGAAAAATTGGTTTTCTTCAAGAAGGTATAGAGTTGGAACATGTCCGTATTATGCCATTCTTTTGTTATGTATTTCACAGTTTCATGTTACATTTTTAAAGTTTTGTGTTATATTTTGTCACTGCATGATAAAGTAATTTGGCCACTGCGTTTTAATTTAGTGTTTTTCATGCGTTATTCTCATTGCCCTTGGTGGTCATCATGATCATAGGTAGTAGATTCGTGAACCATATTTCTGCTATACTGAACATGCTGAAACACAATGATAAATATTATGTACATGTAACTTTGTTGTAAATGATATTAAAATTTTAAATTAAATTAAACTCAAGGTAAATGAGACCAGGTTAGCCCGATTAAGTACATGCACTGTACATATATTTCTATTCACACAATATGCATGTATGATTATTTTGCAGGCATCTTGCAGGGAAAATAAATGCCAATTCATTGAATGGTTTCAACAACACTGGGAATGTCTGTAAGTACTTCTTTAATTAGGAATTAATGATACCTATATCATGATAATTATCTGTCTATACTAAATATGTAGTAAATGAAAAAAAATCAATACTTTGAAGATCAATACGTTGGAGATGTCAACACATTTTTAGGGTACGTGTATAAAAAATATTTATTCTGTCTATAATGAGTTAAAGAAGATCCTGACGATAATCTCAACAGCACTCACAATAGAGCACTATGTTGAGCATCGACGGACCCCTAGCAAGCTAGAGGTGGGATCAGGTGCCCGGGAGGAGTAAGCATCCCCTGTTGGCTAGCCGCACCCGTCGTCGATGTTAATGCACGATAAAGAATACAGTATATAAAATGCATGCACTGTCTGAATATAAAATTCAGGGCTCTCGATCAGCCTAATTTGGGGCACATAGTGGGCCCCAGTCACAGTGCGTCATACATGTATGAAAAATACATGTATGAAAAATATTTATTCTGTCTATGAAATTCCACAAGGAACATGTACATGTATGAAAAATATTTATTGTGTCTATGAAATTCCACAAGGAACATTTACATGTATGAAAAATATTTATTATGTCTATGAAATTCCACAAGGAACATGTACATGTATGAAGAATATTTATTCTGTCTAGTATTAATTCCACAAGGAACATTTACATGTATGAAAAATATTTATTCTGTCTATGAAATTCTACAATGTACATTTACATGTATGAAAAATATTTATTCTGTGTATGAAATTCTACAAAGAACATTAAAGGCCGAGCTTGGGGTATAAATAGCAGCCAACCAGGAAAATGGTGGCGAATATGAAATTTCTAGACACGTTCAGATTGCAGAGGAAAATTTTAAATTATCTCATGAAAAGGACACAATTTTCATATGAAATTTGTTATGCATCTGAACACGATGTTCAATCGTTTATGTATGTAATATGTAGAAATTATATTGAGATTTAACCGAGTTTTTTCACTCCAAATGATGGAAGCAGGACAAATTTTCAATTCAAATTCAGAAGAGTGACATGCGGTAGGCGTTTCTAACTGTGTTATTGTTTATACCGGATGCTGAGTCATACCGATAGCACGTTTTAATACTAGATTCTGAGCATGCAGCATGCGCGCTTACACACGTAAACAATTCTTACCTCATTTCTTCACATTTTTTTCCATTTGATGAAAATATTGAATCCAAAAACTCATTAATAATGTATGTTATGAGTTTTCAGAGACAACGTGACTAAAGTTTATCCAATGTGCCTTTGTCGAAAATCATTTTCGTATTTTTTTATCTGCAGAAAAATATATTATTACAGGTACTTTCTCAGTAAAATAATTTCTCTGTCGTTTTCACGGCTACTTGTACCCCCGTTCGTAAACAATCTTATACCGTTGCTGCAATATGTGGAAAGTCCCTAGTTTTATCTTTTAATTTAGATGATATCCTCGGTATGTAGTCAAATAGATCCGTTTTATGTTCAGTTACACCACTATATACACTTTTCACAATGTGTTATTTACTTCATAAAACCAGATTTTCACGATCTTCACTTGGGAGAAACATGCTGTATAGCGCCGGCCATTGTCTACTCTAATTTATGCAGATCCACGCAAAAGTACCCGCCAAAAACGAGAGGTTTACTTAGGGACGGACAGATTTATTAAATGTTATTATTCCTTGTAATTTTTTTCAAAGGAAAGTGTACTGATATACAATTCCAAAACATGTTAAAACCAAATGGAAAAATATGAAATTTATTTCGACATCTTTGCGATATTCTCGACGAAATGACCCTCTGCACAATCCTAATTTCAAGCTTCCATTATAGATATGTACATGTACATGTAGGTCATGCATGTATTTGTAAAACTGATCAAAACCTGTCTTTCTATACATAAAATCATACAAATGACATTTAGAAGACGGTTACGATTTTTATAAAATTATACTTTTAATATATTGTACTATGACTCAAGACTTTCATCAGTAAATCGTGAATTTTGTGTAAAAGATTCGTCTGCTATAATTACATGTGCACCGCTCTGCCGCAGCACGCTGTTTGCTATTTTTATCGACGCTGCAAGATAAGAACCGCCCAATGCCCCAGATACTCTCGATGGTAACCCACCGGTAATTCAACAAATTGGAGTTCGCCTTTAACATGTACGAGAAATATTTATTCTGTCTATGAAATTCCACAAGGAACATTAACATGTACGAGAAATATTTATTCTGTCTATGAAATTCCACAAGGAACATTAACATATAAGAAAAATATTGATTCTGTCTATGAAATTCTACAAGGAACATTAACATGTACGAAAAATATTTATTCTGTCTATGAAATTCCACAAGGAACATTAACATGTACGAAAAATATTTATTCTGTCTATGAAATTCCACAAGGAACATGTACATGTATGAAAAATATTTATTATGTCTATGAAATTCCACAAGGAACATGTACATGTATGAAAAATATTTATTCTGTCTAGTATAAATTCCACAAGGAACATTTACATGTATGAAAAATATTTATTCTGTCTGTAAAATTCCACAAAGAACATTTATTTGTATGAAAAAATATTTATTAAGTCTATGAAATTCCACATGGGATGTAGTAATGATTCTGTGCTTGCTTGTTCTAATGTGACAATGTGACAAACTGTTACGACAAATAAATGTAAATATATGTAATATATTTACTGAATTATATTACATTTATTGAATAAATGTAATATATTTAGTAATACATGTAGTAGTCTATGAGCTGATGCACAAAACTATAAATAGCCTCATGACAACTTACTTTTATTATAGGTGTGTGGCCATCTGAGGAAGTCATGGCGTATTATTGTATGAAACATCTTGATGAATTTAGGTATGTATCGGTTAAGCTACATGTTCTTTGATATTCTTAATTTTAGGCTACATTGAAAAATTCCCTGAAAGACTCATGTAAATGTACATCTTCATGTATTTAGAGACATACCTGAGTCAAATGCTTTTCAGTAGAAAGCATTTTTGCACATAAGATTTAGATCAGAGCTGTTGTAAAATATCTTGAGTCAAGTTCATTAAAGTGATTGATAGCATCCTTAACTGGTAAAAGACCCTCTTTCTATGTTGTAGCTTATTAAACATGTTAAAATATAAATTCAAAATGATACATTTTAAAAGTACTGTTTTCAATTGTATGATCAAGTATTTTCATTTTTATTTCTACTCTCAAATAGAGGAGACATATTGGTTTTGCCTTTGAATCTGTCACTAAATTTTGGTGAATCCTTTCAACCATAGTATGTTCAAACACGCTGAAATTCAAAATTTGATGTTGTAGCCAAGGCTAAGGCCACTTTGTTTGGCCTCTTCTCCTGAACTGCTTTACATATTTCTGCAAAACTGTTTGAAATAAGTAAGAATTCAAGATTCTCTTTCATTCTTTGTCATGATGGTTATCAATAGATCTAATTAGCAGACACATTTTCTACTTCACAGCAACTGCAGCACAAAATTTTACAGGAAACAAATACTGAAGGATCTCTACAAAGTTTGCTTAAGATGTTTTTGACTGAATCTATCAAACAAATTTTCTGCAGTTTCTGCTAATAAGTTCACAAGCTTTTATCAAGAGTATGTCCGGAAGGTCCTCTGCCGAGTCGCTTTTTAACCCAATCCATTCATCAAAATGGCCACTAATGAATCATATTGAAACTGTCATAATTCTTCAACTCCTGCATAGATTTTAATGAAGTCTTGAAAGTTTGTTTTGACATTTCAAAAGCACACTAATATTATTTCATGGTATACTGAATCATATGTGACTTATATGAGCATGCAATATAAGCCCACTTGGACCTTTTTTGTCTAAAATAGTATCTTTTTGATATGCTTATACATTGATAATAGTTCATAT
This sequence comes from Pinctada fucata, assembly GCA_028142955.1. NCBI lineage: Eukaryota > Metazoa > Mollusca > Bivalvia > Pterioida > Pteriidae > Pinctada > Pinctada fucata. The sequence continues at coordinate 28,795,252 of AP027107.1, read as the reverse complement.
AAAAATTAATTTCAGGAATAAGAACATTATCGAGCTTGGAGGAGGAATGACATGTTTAGCAGGGGTAGCCGTAAGTGCTGATTATTATATAAATAGCTTATTGTTGATAATACCACTTACATGTATATGTATTACTGCATGAAAAATAGAGACATTTATATCTTGTGCAATTCATTATTTGAAAACTATAGACTATAACTGCATTTCTGATAATGACATCTGAAAAAGTCTTTCTTACATTTATATACTTCGATTATTTGGTAGTACATGTAATTATTTTGTTGTATTTGCAGGTTTCAATTTTGTCTGAAGCACAGAGTGTTGTTTTAACTGATGGAAATGAGGAATCTATTGACAGTAAGAATTCCTTGATAATCTAAATTCAGGGAAATATTTTCAATAGTTTTTCTTTTACCTTCTTTGCCCTCTCATTCAAAAGTAAAATCTAGAGTTTATTAGCAGACAAATTATTTTCATACAAGTTCTCAAATGTTTTCTATATTATGCCAGGCATATTTAGGTAAGGAGTGATGAAAAGGAGTGACATATTTTAACATCTCTGAACTGTATAATTTTATGTAGTGAGGATTTTATAAATCATAACATAATTTCAAAATTATGTTTATGTATATCAAGTGGTAAGACCAGTCTCAAATAAGATGTTTTTAATTTCTTATGGCATGAAACTGGATGTGTGATTTTGATACCCTTTGATAAAGCCTCAAGGATAAATTGCACAACTCATTTCACAAATACGGTATGAAATAGAAAATCGTTTGAAATTCTCTATTAGTACACCACATCAGTAACTGATTGTAAAATAAATCAGTCTCTCTCATCATGCATTGATTATAAATCAGTTATGTATTTCATACTGTCAGTTTGATGAATTTACAAGCATACATGTATAATCCATCTCTGCAACACTTGATAATTCTCATGCATGATGTAGAGGGTCATTCATCATGATTGCTTTGTATATTATATACAGTAATTCATCAAGAACACAGTTTATGATGAATTACTTGTTTTTTTTTTTTAACAATACATGTCATTTGTATTTTGTTTTATAACGAAAAGGTAGTCAGAAGTGAAAGTACTTAATTATAAGGTATTTTATATGATTCATCTTTGAATTAGCTTTATTTTATCCACACTCAAATGTATAATGGAAGTCATACATCAAACTCTGACAATGAGAGGAGGCAACAAGAAAAGGTCAAGGTCACCTTTATGAACAAGGTCATGAAGGTCACATATTTTATATCAAACATAATGAAGGTGACATGTCTGTTCATTAATACTTTGGTCTTGAACATAGATTAAAAAGAAAAATCCTTTATGAAATAATGATGTTTGAGAAGAAAAATCAAGAAGTAAGAACAGGGCTGTCAAACTCAAGTTTGGTACAGTGGCCAAGACAAATATGAGAAAAAGTTTTAATAAAAGCCAATAATTATATGACTAATAAGATAAGCTAAAAGATATTTGTATTCCATATCTTTAAAATATTTCAAAGTACATTTCAAAAATAGACATTTTTTTTAGCAAATTTAATGTTGAAATCATGACCAATTATAACAAAATTTTCGAAAATGAAAAACTACGAGAGCATTGTGTAAGACATTGAAAAATATATTTTCCATTGGAAATGGGGCCATAATTTTTGCCTCTAAATAGGCTAATTGACAACCCTAGAGAAGTACCAGTATAATAATTATTTACCAAAGTATGTAACAATAGAGGGGAAAGAAGACACAGGTGATTAAGTGATTAAGTTCAATGACATATAATAGTACATGTATGTGCTTACCAAAGAATACTTGTATAGATGTTTTATGTTTGTTACAGATCTGACAGACATCTTGAATGATAAAAGTAATGCCGAATTACTCAGGAAAACTAAAGTATCAAGCAGGTATTTTATATAACAAAGTTCTTACACTTCTTGTTCTTACTTGTCCCATAAAAAGTATGAATCTACAAAATCAATGATTTCATGTTGAGTTCAAGATAATTTGTCAAATTGTTAAAAGTGCGAAAAATAACTCTTTGTTTTCTTTCTTTGATATTCAATGACTTGTAAATTTTCCATGACAACATGAATTTACTTTGAAGATATGATACATGAAATGTGATCATTCAAAATCGGGAACTGTATGACAGATTGAGTTTAATTTCTCATGCATTTAAATTGTGAGAAATTAAAAACATTTATAATCAATCATGCAGTTCCCTCTTTCAGTCTTTGGTAGTATCAAACGTATGAAAATCTCAACAATATTTAATATCATCGTCATAATCGATTAAAGAGCTAAGAAAATCATTTTTTTTGTTATAAGATATATTAAGTATTTGCTTTGTTTTTTTTTTCTTCAAGCTAGCTAATTTTGAGAATTTTAAAACTATTTGTATAGTGACAATTTTATACTGTATATAGCATCCACAGTGTAATGTTTTGACCAAACATGTATTGAGTAAACATATACATTATGTTTTTGATTTGAATGGACTGTTCTTTTGAAGGAGATAAATGTCTAGATATGTGGTGCTGGTAGCCTAGTGGTTAGCGCGGTGGACTGCGAATCCATAGGTCGTGGGTTCGAATCTCACCGTCGCCGATCATTGCAAACCATTGTAACCTTGGGCAAGTTACTTTACACTACGTTGTACTCTCTCCACCCAACAGTAAACCGGGTACCTGGCACATGATATGAACTTATAATGTGAATGAAAAGCATTAGTGCCTAAACGGCAGCTCTGCTTGTATACTCTCAAGGATGTTGAGAATGCACTAGATTGTACAGGTCTCACCAGGGAGGTGATTGTAGAAGTCACGTGAGGCTCAGGCGAAGGAGACTATAAACCCTACCTTTACCTTTTTTATAAAGAAAGATTCATGTATTTAAATAATTTGCTTTTTCTTTATAGAATGTTGAGATGGGGAGGAGGTGAACTTGATAAAGATCTCAGAGGTCACTTTGATATTATTATTTGTGCAGATTGGTAGGTATGAATATGGTCAACTTGAAATAAAGAAATCATACATGTAAATTATATGATGACATGTGTATCCAGTCTATCTGCTTATACATGTATATTAAAGACAGTGAAATTGATTCTGTTATATATCTTATATACAAGTTTTTTCCCTTTCTTTCTTGACTAGTCATATACTGTATAACCAGAAATTTTCGCGAGATACTAATTTTCGCTATATTCGCGAGTAATTTGGAATCGCGAAAAATTATTCTTGTGAAAAAATGTGTTTGGTAAGGTATAATATAAATTGGTATATCAGTTGCAAAATTTCTGTTAAGGCATGTCATTTCTGAATGAAGGAATTTCAACGATTTTATGATAACCATTTGAAATTATAGTATTCGTGTCAATTAATCATTTTATGAAGGAAAATTAATAGGTCCGTGATGAAAATCAAGATTTTTGCCTATTTGAAAAACTGGGTAAAAATGCCGAAAATTTGTTGCTTAAAATAGCACATTTGTGAAGAAAATCCAAAAAGTGTTGAAATGCCCTCATTTGATTTTCATTTTAGATTTCTTTGTTAATTTAAGATGAAACAGGTTAAAAACTTTGTATAAAACTTAAATTTGATAAAGTTTTACAGTAGGTACCAACTTTACCGATCATTTAAAATTTTCTCGATTTCACACAAAAATAACGAAAATCATCCTAGTTAAGGTCAAAATATCAGAGATACTGAATTTCAACGATTTTTTCAAACACACATTAATATGTACTCCTAGGGAAGACTTTTCATAATATTGAAGAAAAAGTGTATGTCCATGTTCAAATAAGAGAGAACAAATGCTTACAAATAGTGCCATTTTGTGGTTTTCTTGAAAAAGTGTCAGAGCGGTAAAATTTGCCTGATTTTGGGTGGAATTTAGACATTTTATAATTTTTTTAGCTTTACCTTATAAAACAGTTTAAATCAATAATATTCCGTATGCAAAACAAAATTCATGGGTAATTACTTTCGTAAGAAAAATCCGAACAGTTAAAAAAGTACCTCCAGTTCAATTTTTATAGAAATTACCGCAAAGCATTTTCTTATGCATATTTCATTCAGTTTAGATCAAATTTTCAAACTTATCTGCTATTAGGCATTTAATGAATTAAAGTCTTAGATAGAGGTAGAAATGATACATTGGCCATAATTAATTGAAATATCTAAAAAAAAAAACTAGCTCAATGAGTGCTAAAACAGGAGATGTGCAAGAATTGTCCAAAATCATGACCAATGACGCACCTTAATAAGGTATCTAGTCTACCGGCTTATTCATGTATTTTAAAGACAGTAAAATTGATTTTGTTGTACATCTTGTATACAAGTTTTATCCCTATCTTTCTTGACCAGTCATATATTACATACATCTACACTATCATTTTGCTATTTTTCAGTCTTTTCTTTGATGAGGGAAGAGAGGATTTAGTACAACTGGTCTATGATCTGCTCAAACCCAATGTAAGTATACATTGTATTACATTTGAAAATGAAGAATTAAATGTGGAATTTCTTAAATTAATGGGTAAGAAATAAAATATAAAACTGTTTTTTGAGTATTATGTTTGATGTTTTATCATCAAATCAAGTCAAATAAAATAATCTTTATATATAGTCAATCAAATTTCAATTTCAATTGCTCAAAGATACTTTAAATTTCTATATACATGTAATATTATATTTAAGGGCAAATGCTGGATGTTTGCACCTAAGAGAGGGGCTACTTTTGATGAATTCAAACAAGTTGCAGAAGAAAAGTTTCACACTTTAGAGGAGGAGAGATTTGAAAAGAAAATCTACGATCTTCATTGCAAGGTATTTTAAAATATGCTTTTTACTTGGATTGTCTATAAATGCATTTACTTTTCTGTATATGTAAATTTTCCAAGTAAAACATAATGGAAATTTCCTGATTTTTTTTCTTAAATCTGTGATTAGTGAAAAAAAAATGAAAGTGCAAAATTCAAGACATTGACATAATTGGAATTTTGACACTGACTTAATTGACCACGAAGTCTGTACTAGTAATAGATTCACTCGATCAATAATTAATTTTAGTTAACCTGAAATTGTTAAACGGAATTATTATTTTTCTCCAGTTAAAGGAGAGTGGCACAGATCAATATGATCCAAACATCCATTTCCCAATCCATCTGCAGCTAACAAAGAAAGACGTCTCATAGTGTACAGAGAAACTTTGTATTTATGTGTTTGTGATAGAGGATGTTTATGTTTGTGACTGTGTTTGTGTATTTGTTTTTGAGCTCTATTTTCTATACCTTTATCTGATGTGATATTTGTAATATAGCTAGCCTATAATGCATTCCAAGTCTTGATGATTTTATCCTTGTAGTACTGATTCTTTATCATTGTGAGCAACAGGTTGGTCTTGTATGAACCTGTAGTGTTTAACCACTAATAAATTATTTATAATAATGTATTTGTTTATTTTTAGTTTATAATTTTGACAATACTTAGTACAGTACAGGAGAATGAGAAGTCATAAAATATTGAAAGAAAAAAAGTCTGAACGATCTTTTAATTATAATTACCCCCTCTACCAAAGCTCAGTTCTCAACGACACAAAATAAAACAAACAGTCTTTCATCACTTATTCAATGATGCTGAAGTTTTCTAAACATATTTGTTGCAAGCCAAATTCAAATGAAAAAGAGGAATGACAATTTTGAAATTTTTATAGGTGAGGGGGATGGGGGGAGGGCATAATTATTATATATGTGTCATGACCTTATCTTGAACCGATGTAAAGGTCATAGTGCTTATTCTAAATCTTGTCAATATTTCATACTTTGGATAGATTTGGATGATATTTCACAAAATTGTTGCCCAGGACTTGATTTAGTTTCATGACCTCATCATTTCCAGCCTAAGTGCAATGTACCTCTTGTTCATGGAATGACAATGTCGGCCAGTTTGTATGATCATGCATCTTGCCGATAAAATTTTGGTCAACCTTTGTGTTTATATTTATTCTCAATAATGGTTAATTCTCCTGGCTTTTTACTTGCTCAACTGCAGATAAACCTTGGTGCATGCTACTGAGATGCTATGGCTAAATGTGACCTTGACCCTGCCTTTTCCTCTTCAAGGTCAAATTAATAATGTAAACTTACCTTGACCTTTAATCTGACACATTGATAAGCATGACATAGTCTTTTTAAGATTGGCATTGTTTTCAAGAAATATTGAAGAGGGAAGGAAACAACTTTAATCGTACACAAATGCTTTAGGGTGATGCAAATGTGGGAGCCCTGTAGGAACCATTCAAGAGTCAAAACTCCAAAAACGGTATTGTATTTTGCATTAATGCCAATTTATTTTACCTTGTGACATTGTCTTTAAAGTTTGACCTATTTTTGAAACTTAGATAGGCCGTAAATTTGAAATGGTAAGTGTAAGGGCTTTTATACTCCTTGTGGCATGACCTTTCCATGGGTTCCAAAATTATGACCTTGATGTTTGAGTTTACATACTTTTGAAACTTTTAAACCTTACCCATAACTTCAAAAAAATAATGGTTAGTTATGGGGTTTTCATATTTCACATGCACATTCCTTACGGCAAGTACTTTCCTTGGGTTCAAAATGTTTTAGACTTGTGCCCTTAACCTTCGAATTGGGAGCAAATTTTCAGTTCAAGCATTAAGTCATCTAGGTGGGTATTGCACCACTGCTAAAAGGAGCTGTTAGGCCGTATTTAGCCCTGAATCTCGTGACTTATTTCTTGCGCATGGCGAATCGTATACAGAAAAACATGAATCATTATTGAAATATAATGTATTTGCAGAACTTCTACATGTTTTACATTATGTCGAGGAACTCTTAAGGTTGTAAAATTAAGGTCGAAAGAGGTAGGGGTGCTCGGGTAGAAAATCCGATAATATCGACAAAAAACGTATACATTTTTGAATATTTTGTCTAAAATGGATAAATATAAGCTAAAAGACATCAAATATGTCTACATTGTGTATCAGAAATATATTTCGAACGTTCTACCTCCTTTAATCGGTTAATAATGAAATCCGGAACTTAAAATACGGTCTTATTCTTCATTCAATGGCTACAATGTAAGCCTTCTAGCGCGAAATACACATTGACGGAGAAATGAACATCACTCTTGCTTATTCCGTTCCTAATTCTTGTATCTTTCATTCAAATATATTGAGTACGCAATGTTTGATGGATTAAAGAGGAAAAATAGTCATATGTGCAATATTTAATGGTCAAAAAGATCGATTCTTAAAAAAAGCACCCCCCTGTCCATTTTTAGTTTTTCGTCTCTGGGGTAGTGTTCCCCCCGGAGATACAGAACCCCACTTTGCCAAAAAAATTGTATCATGGATACACATCTCCAGTGAAAGTGGCTTTCTGTATATCCGGGGGGAACAATGTTCAATAAAACTTTTCCGTTTTCTACTGATTTCTATGAGAAAAAGATATGTTTTGACCCCAAAATTAGCAATATTATGCAAAACAGATAAAAAATAACTTCATATTCTGATGGGATGCCGTATAGGTATACATTTTACCAAAAAAGGTTCTTGAAATTTCAGTTTTTAAAATTCCACTTTTCAGGGCTGATTTTACGCCTTATCTTAACAGCTCCTTTAAAATAGAAGCTGGACACTGAGGACATGTGACTCCATGTATCAAGTTATTACATCAATCAAAGGACATACAATTACCACAGCAACAAATAGAGACAACAAAATTCTCTCATATGATCGACTAAAAACAACAGAGAGACTTTTCACTGAAACTCTAAAGACAACATATCAAAAGACGGAGACCAAAATGTATCCAGTGCCGACTTTGGGGCCATCCACTTTATTTATAGCAGATGGTATGGTTATCCGAATTACGTTTGGAAATTCACCCTGATATTATTATCCAGATACACAATGGTCTCCCAAAGGTCACAACTGTTGTATAAAGGAAAACCCTGCTCACTGACTGTAAATAGATATTAAAAGATGTGGGAATACGGAAAACAATCCGTGCTCTGACAACTGAAGCGAGTCCATGGCCAATCACCCGAGAGGTCCGGTCAACTTTAAGATTAAAAAAAAAAGGATCAAGGTCCAGTTTTCTCTTATGAGATAGCACCCGTCATGGAGTTCTATTATCACGGTTGGTCAAAGTGCAATGTTGGAAAAGGTGTTGTTACATGTACAAGACCCTATATTGGTCAAGTACAATGTATGCATGATGTTCTTTTGATGACTTCTGAATCATATCTGTGGAATAGAAATCTATTGATAATCTATTTACCGTTAAGGTTGAACATCAATCTACCACTGATCCGCTCATTCGGCCTTGAGCATCACTATTATAAAGAGGCACAAATTGTTGAAATGGGTATCATTGTATTGCGATAGAAGATGTGTTACTGCTCTCTATTGTGAGTGCTTTTGAGATTATCATCAGGATCTTCTTTAACTTATTTGTGTCACATTTATGCCCTTTGCAGTGTGGGGCTCGTAAAAAAGTTCCCCGCGAGGGGTTTGACAGTAAGTGTTTTGAATATATTCCCTGACATGGTCACCATAGCACTTTCTATATAGAAATGGCATCAGACAATGCAGTTTATGTTTTTTATATGTTTTCATTTGCGTGCATTAACATCGACGGCGGGTGCGGCTAGCCAACAGGGGATGCTTACTCCTCCTGGGCACCTGGTTCAACCTCTATCTTGCTAGGGGTCCGTCGATGCTCAATTTGGTGCTCTATTGTGAGTGCTGTTGAGATTATCGGCAGGATCTTCTTTAACTCATTCTTAAGATGTATATCAAGTCACCTATAGATAAGGGCCATGCATTTCCCATTGATGCATGCCCTGATGCTGTGATTGTCCTAAATTTAGAAAAGTTCACAGTGATTTTTGTAAGATTTCAAGAAAATTTTTACAAGTTTATGATAATAAAAGCCAACCATCCGTATTATGTTGCTGTGTGGTGTTTGGCATTATCAACTGACTGCATGTGCGGTGCATTTGGTAATTTCATAATAAAGAATGGTATGAAACATTTATATAGTGAAACATTTATTGTTAACATCTTTTAGCATTTTGTACATACTCATATGTAACGTAAATATTTCAATATAGATTTAAGAAATGAATCTTATATTTTTTCTGTTGATGCAGGTATCACCCGAAAAACTGGACAGAAAACTGCATCAATGCGCGTAGCGCGTTGATGCAAAAGTTTTCTGTCCAATTTTTCGGGTGATACCTGCATCAACAGAAAAAATATAAGATTCATTTCTTATCATTTAATTATGGAAAAGTAGCGCGTTGATGCAAAAGTTTTCTGTCCAATTTTTCGGGTGATACCTGCATCAACAGAAAAAATATAAGATTCATTTCTTATCATTTAATTATGGAAAACAGACTGTTTTCTTTTATCTAAAAATCATCAATCACCGCACTATATTTCGTAAGTCGGAAGTTTCGTAGTGATACCTCTGCCAAAATAAGTTATGGCAGCCGCCATGATTCAAACAGCGAACGATCGTCCCTCTATATCTTTGGAATAAGGACCAGTTTGAGCAAATTCTACATGCACTGTTAATTTTTGAGTAAGTAGAAAAGAAATGGTTCCCTTGAAATGATATGCAAACAGCAACAAATTGTATTTTCAGCAACGAGTTCATTCGTGTTTGAGGGAACCCCCAGTTCTAAAAATAGTGCTATAAATAGACTTCCGTGAAAAATTTTGTTGATCGATGTATCAACAAAATTTCTCAGCCAATCAGATTCTTCGTTTCTTGAAAATGACAATGGAAATTAAATGATAGCATAAAGAAAATTCAATGTAAATTGAAATATTTAAGATGATAACTTTCTCGTTTTATACAATCGTACATGCAAGAACTATGAAGTGATAAAGGTAAACGTACCACGGTTCAACTTTATAAAAGACTGGATTTGAAGTGCAAATTTCGCAATTGCGTTTTAATTTTAATTATAATGAAAATTTATTATAACAGAAATAAATATTAGAAAAAGGAAATGTTGCTATTTTACTATTCTAATATTTGTACTTCAAATTTAAATTCAGAAGACAAGTTGTACAGTTTACTTAACCAAGGTACGTTAACCTCAATGGATCTAAAGTACATGGAGCTATTAATTCATAAGTTTGCATATTTCACTATGTCCCTCCTTACTTAAATCAGGCGAAAACAAGGTATCATGCCCAATTGCACCAGTCTACTTTAGTCATGTATGTGAACCGTAAGTTGATTAAAAAGTTTTGAAGAAAATAAATGTAAAGTTGTTACAACACAAAATTCATTAACCCGATCCAATGCTGACACAATACACATGTGATCAAATTATTCATGCATGGTAAACCTCTTAACAAAAACAAAGAAACAGTCCATATTGTATATATATGGGACAAAGACATACCTTTTTTTTACAGATTCAAAGAAAAGCTAAAGTAGTTACGTAATTTAAGTTACAGTAGCTACATCTGATATAAGACTATAGACCCTTTCACATTATCTGCGGTACTGAATTTGAATGCCAGTTCCGGGGGACAAACAATAGATTGCGCATGCACCAGTGACGTCATTCGATTGTTCCAAGATGTTTTCCGCGGAACAAACGAAACATGATTCCGCGCTAAACGTCCTAGAACAATCAAATGACGTCACTGGTGCATGCGCAATCGATTCGTTGTCCCCCGGAAGTGGCATTCAAATTTAGTACCGCAGATAATGTGAAAGGGTCTATATTGATTTTGTCTTTGATTCCTGAACAACTACGGTTGAACTACGGTTGAACTTTCTTCTCTGGTTTATACTTTTAACACCCAAATCTCCATAGATAGACCCCACTCCAAAAAAAAAAAAAAAACCAACCCTTTCTTGATGATGGAAAGTACGAAATGTTGGTAGAGCCAACTTGGATATGGATAGGTTTATCCTTCAGTTATAAACAGAGCCGGTGGTGAGATAAATATTCCATATCCAGAATTAAGGACTGATTCCACTAGACTTCGTCAGATGCAATGTCGTAATACCTATACGATACTCTCATTTCTATTTTTGTAAAAGAAATTAATAAAATGCAGAAAATGTATATAGTCCTACTTTCTTTGGCTACCTTCTTTACCCTTTGATATGGCATTGCAAGCTTGCTAATTGCACCCAGAATGAATTCTTGCAAACAAGCAATGTTCAAAGAGCAACAAATCGCACAAGAGTCCGAGACAGCAATTAAGGTAGCTCGTACCTCTGGTCGTGAGAGCTTTATTTTTCACTATGATCCCTTTTTTGGAATTTTTGGCTTATCATATTTGAACATTTTATGAATATTTTTCAAATAGACCCTAGATTTTATGAATAAATTTATCGTCTTTAAATTCAAATGACCTCAACTTTAACATGACACCCTATGGAAAAATCCAAAAATTCACGTTTTGTACATTGTAGAAGCATTTTTCAACCAAAAAACCCAATGTGCAGTAATATAAAAAGAAAATATGGGATATCCATGCATAATATCTCCCGATTTTACACCAGAGGTACAATCTACCTTTATATATCCATCATCTTTAGTAACAGGTCGTTATACTTAGTCAAACAGCATACTACCTCCGATTCAGGTTCAACCATGAATGTAGGGCGATAAAAAATCACTTCAACCCATGTTATGGCGATTTTTTGACATTTTAAGACTGAGTTAAATGATAAAACCATTATTCTGGAAGTGGATGATTTTTTTTCTTAATAAATCAGCACGTTTTGAACAGCTTTCTGGTAACCTTTTGGAAGAGATTTGTCCTGATTTTCAAAAGTGCATTTGATTCACCAAGTACAGCAATAAAAGTCATCAATTAATTCAAAAAGAGATATCCAAACTGTTAATGCACAATGGAAACGTTAACTGTTATTTATGTAACAAATAAGCATTTTTAATGTCGGCGTTTACTAAAAACATATGGAAGATGTCCAACAAAAATAGAATTATAGTTATGACAATACTCAAATATAATTCTTCAGTATTATCGTTTTTATTTCACTCAGTCAAATATAGATTGTGTTTGCTTAAAAGAGACACAATCATTAAAAGGAATGGTAATCTATCAAAATTAAGATATAAGCTTCATTTGTGGTCCTACTTACTTTACTATAACTTGCATCATATATCTGGTATGATTCATGCGATATCTGAATATGTTTAATGTATTCAAAATTATCAAGATATGCTACTGAATCGACGCTACAGGAAATTTGGAGCCGCGCACTCTCTGTAAATTAATTACACATACATGTATTTAAATTCCAACAATAAAACCAGAGGGTGCTAGTGATATGAATTTGGGCGGCTTATGAAAAGCACTTTTACTGGAAGCATCACTGATGAGAATTTAATATTCGAAACACGTGTCTAGTGCATGAAAATTGGTTTGAAATTTTCTTCAAGAATGTATAGAGTTGGAACACTTCCGTATTATTAATATAAACACTTATTTCTTGTTGCAGTGTGGAGCAGTTAAAATCGTTCCCCGTGACTTGATGTTTGTTAAGTGTATTATTTACTTCTTTTAAGCTCTGTCGCCTAAAAAAAGTTTTGTTTTGACATCATATATACTTTTTTTGCTATTTCGGAAACTTAACATTTCTTCGAATAATTTAATCGAAATCTAAGGAGGTTAACATCTTAGCACCATCCCTCCAATGCTTTAAACTTAGATTTTATTTGGATATGCCACTGTATCTACACTCTCTTCATCACTGAGGAGAATTTGATATTCGAAACATGTGTCTGGTGCATGAAAATTGGTTTGAAATATTCTTCAGGAAGGTATAGAGTTGGAACATATCCGTATTATTAAATAGCACAATACCGCTTTTTAAGCACCACGTACAATGCATTCCATACTTATATTTAATTAAATATTATTATACCTTTACTTGATTTTTTCCTAAATAAAAAGATACTCATTTAAACTAGTTGTTACCCGCCTGATGATACTATTTCCCTGCTAAGGGGGCATTAGTTGAGAAGACTATTTCCCTAGGGATATAGCTTCGAAATAGGGCGGAGCTACTGCGCGTGACTTCGAAATTGGGCGTAGCTACAGCGCGTAACGGTATAATAAAACAGTTAAAGTATACCATTGAGGGAGTTAGCATGATTCTGGTTTCCCTCGACCAGACCTAGTCTCGGGAAACCAGAATCATGCTAACTCCCTCAATGGTATACTTTAACTGTATACTGAATTACATTTCACTGTTTCCGAAAATAACTTTGGCATTTAATTTAGTACCACTTATGAAGATTTACTATCCGAAACATGTGTCTGCTGCACTAAAATTGGTATGAAATTAGATTAAGTTGTCCTTCATTTTATTGAAGCTGCGTTATTGTCTCCGTCTGTTTGTCCTAGTTTTCTTTTCTCGTGAGAAAGTTCTGTTTTATATTTTTACAAGAATCTGTAAGCCTTATGCTTGTGAATTATTGGATCTGATTTCGGCTTTTGTGTTTGACTTTCATTAGCTGATACAATTTAGAAAAAAAAAAGAAAAAAAAAGTATACCTTCTTTTCATTTTCATTTTTTCATATTTTCCAAAAGAACGCCGCGGTATTTGTTTTTCTGTGTAGTTTGTGAAAAATGAACAACTTCCTTCTTGAAGCAATTCAATATTCCTCTCAAAATCACGCCAATACGGTTTGAAGTCATCATAGGAATATTTTGCATGTCACTTTACTCACATCCAAGTGTTGTACTCTAATAGAGCGTAGACTGTGCCAACTGAATTCTATATCGCTCATAATGTCCATATTCTCACCAGAAAGGATGATTATTGATAAAACGATAAACAGAAATGGTAAAATCGAAACTAGACAGCCAGATTCGGTCGTTCAAATAATGACCATATCCCTGTATACAGCACAAAATCGATAATTCAGAAAATCAGAAACCGAAGGCATACAATATCAGGATAAAACAGGAACCGAAGCAAACAAACAAAAACTTCACCATATGAAAAGAAGCGAACTCCCGATATGGGAGTGAGACCAGGTGCCCAGGAAGAGTAAGCATCTTCTGCTTGCATGCAACACCCGCCGCTTCAATTCGGTAGAACTGTCACATCCGGTAACTTCCATTGAAGTCATAGAGTACAATCTTTGGTTGGATGGTTCAAATGGTCTATGACAGAATATCATCCACCATTCTTGAAAGTGGGACATCATAGTGTATGACGAGTTCCACATATCGACCGTAGAACTTCCTCAGTGACGATGTTAGTCGGTCACAAACATATCCCTGACTGAGAAGCTTATCTGAAAGACGCCTAGCTCTCAGAACAAAATCCGTATATTTCGTACTTGCTCTGGCATAGCGTATCAACTGAGATATGAACACGCCATAAGTAGGCGATGAAGGGATGTTGCTACTCAGAAAAGGAAAGTTTGTAATGCTGAAATTGAAGTCGTCACGTTTGTTATAGAAGGAGGTGTTCATGTGACCATCAGTGTCGTAGGACAACATTATGTCAAAATAGGATGCTGAATTATTTGTCTCTGTAGTTTCTTTGACCTCAAGCTCTGTATGTATCTATGTATCTGTAAGTGAAGTTGAAGTCAGAAGCTAAGTATCTTTTCCCTTCAGAGACCAGAGATTGAATGAATTCAGCTTCGTACGAGTAAAGGAAAATGTCGGCAAGGAGTTGGGCACAATTGGTCCCAATTGGAATTCCGACAATTTGCTGGAAGACCTTTCCTCCAAACACCACAAAAATCTTGTCGATCAGTAAGTTTAACATCTGAATAATATCAGTTTCAGTGTACTTATCTTCAGAATCTGACTTTTCTTTTACAAAGTAGGTTTTGTCATAGTTAACAACAATAAATTTGTATTTGCGATTACCGTTCTTACTTGTAAACGCATTACTTATAATTTTTGCGAGTCTTTCTTTCAATTTAGAATGTGGAATTGTAGTATAAAGTGTCGAAAAATCAAAGGCTTTGATCGAATGGACTCTACTAAAATGAGTGGATTTTAGATGTTCTAAAAGTTCCTTCGAATTCTTTAAAATCCACATCTGGTTGATACCACTGCGAGAATAAAAATATTCTCGGAATCATCCGTAGCCGTGACTGAGGTTAGTCATGCCTTAAAACAAATTTAAACTAAACCTCCCCCTTTTTAAGCTTTTAGAATTTAACTGAATTCAAACAAGAGATGAAATACTTTGCCTATGCGTTTATTGACGATTGTTATCCATCCATTCAATGCTATTTTGATAATAGATTTCATTTAACTTTGCTACTGATTAGACCTTGTACAAAAATTGGAGCCGGGCACTCTGCAAAGTAAATGCATAAATTTAAATTCTAATGATAAAACTAGAGGGCGCCACTGAAATACATTTGGCTGCCAGAAAACCACTTCGGCATTTTATAAGATAAAGAATCTCGACAGCACTCATAATAGAGTACCAAATTGAGCATCGACGTACCCCTAGAGTTTGAGGTGGGACCAGGTGCCCGGGAGGAGTGCTAAGTATACCACTGACGAGGATTTATCAACCGAAACACGTGTTTGGTGTACTAGAATTGGTATGAATTTTTATTCAAGGAACACTTCCATATTATTATAATTCATCATTCATCAGTAAATGAAAATCAGCACAAAATCCAGAATATCAAATGGCTTACACATTCTTGAAAAAATATATAATAGAGCTTTCTCACAGACGGAGACAATAAAACAGCTCCATAGAAACACGAAGGACAACTTTATCTAATGAAAGATCTCTAGAGTCCAGTAAATGTACCTATACAATGTACGTTGTAGGTGGCGCTATAAAAAACGCGACGTGCTATTTTGTAAAGTTTAGACATATACAAATATCCAAGAATCATCTCACATATATAATGCAACTGAAGTATCTAATTGAGTAGGATAAAAAGGAAGCTAAAAGCTAATTTTTATTTCCCTCGCTGTATTACAAAGGGGAACGTTTCGCTCATTGGCCCCGACATCAGAATTTAGAAGAAAAAAAATTACAAAAATTCATTGTAAGCGGCACCACTTTGATCTCAAAATTCTTTAAAAAAGTGTTTTATCTCCTTACGAATCATTGTTTCATCGCCACCTCCATTCGAAGCTTTAAAAAACTGAATTCAATAATGGCTCACGCATATTTCAGCAATTGCAAAAATATAAAACTATCTTTTTGCTACGACGTCCATTAATAGTGTAAACTTTGTTTTCGTCTATCTTACTCCCTTTTAAGCTGGCTGGATGGAAGATTTTTCCCATTCCGAATAAGCAAAAAAAAAAAAAAGAAAAAAGAAAACCAGAATAAAACAAGAAATGTCTAACAAACATTGCACTGGAAATTAAAAAGCAGCGTGAGACCAGGAGTCCCCGAGGGCACATGTAGCCAAGTTCGATCAATTTTGGTTGATCGTTTCTTCAACGCATTCTAAAATTTCTGTTATCAAAATTTCTTGAAATTTCTAAAACGTGGGTCCTGTAGCATCATATCCCACCCATCCTGCTACGTCTTTCGGTACGCTTTTTTGACATAGTAACTTTCATATTTGTTTTGCATATTACATTGTTTAGATTTGAGGATCACTGACGAGGGTTAAGTACCCGAAACGTGCATGTCTGGTCCATATTGCCAATTTATCTGTTCTTAAATGATGCTATTCAATTTGAAGACGTTTACACCTATATGTATACATGTACAATGTAGAGATAAACATCAGAAATGCATTAACCTCACGAATTAAATGCAAAATCATTTCGATGATAGACTACATCGCGCAAGCTTTAATAATTTAATTGGAATCAGAATAAAGTTAGCGGAGATATGAGAAATTCTTCGCAAAGCCACTGGTCTAGAATATGGAACGAAAATGCACTTATTTTACAAAACACCTACAAACATTGAAATCGAGGGCGCTTGTTGGCTGACATATTTTCGATTTCTGCTTCTGCACATAATTTCACAAAACCTCATAGGAAGAAACTACTTAATGTCATTTGCAGCGTTAGCATTATTCGAGCCGATCGTTCAACATACATGGGACTCTATTTTGGTGACATATTTTCGACTTAACCTCCCTCCACCATTTCTGCACAAAATAACATAAAAAATTGCAATAGGCAGAACCTCCAGGTTCTCTACCAACATCGTGTTTTTCGAACCGATAGGTGTTCAAATGTCACTTCCAAGGGCTCTGATTGACTTTTTTCGACTTCCTCGCATCTGCTACACATAATTTCACTAAACTTTACAAGAGGCTAGTACCCAAGATCTTACCGATGCATTGATAAGGAGTTTCCGACTTTTTAGATGGAACTTCATAAACTGTATCCGAAGTATCAAGCATGTACTTGGACCCCCTCCTTTCTTTTATATCTTCATTTATTTCGAGTTGCAGTGTGGAGTTGGTAATACAATTCCCCTCGATCCGATGTTTAAAGTGCTTTAATTCATTTTCATTCTCTAACTTGAGTAAGTTGTAGTGTCTTCTACGCAGTACTCTTATTCGCCCCCTTCCTTTCATCATTTTTCACTTGGGGTGTTTTGACGGTTTGCGGTTGGTGTTGCAACCGGGTCTTGTTGGAGATCTCCTCTTTCTTTATATCTGGTTAAATACTTTTGAAATAATGTAAGACTAGGGTGGACCAAAGAAATGATTTTTCGACTTTTTCGTCGGAATGACATAATCTGTACACGAAACATCAAGCAAGTACTCAAATGACTCCCAATATCTCGTTAAAAACTTTTGAAATAATTTTAGGTTAGGGTGGACCAAAGAAATATAATTATAAATTATTTTACAAATTGAATTTTCGACCTTTTAAACTGTACTGAAAGCATATAGCATATATTCATGGTTCTCTATATCTCGTTAAAGATTTTTGAAAAAATGTCAGTCTAGGCCGGATCAAAGAAATATAAAAGTAACTTATTTTACTCAAAAATTGTGAAAAATATAATTCATAAGCTTTTTATATATTCTTTGAACTCACGTTAAAGTTTCCAAAATGGGACATTTTACGGATACAGTTTACATATATCATAGATAGATAAAAACGTCATTTTAAGCAGAAGCATTGTTGTTTCGCCTTACGGAACGTATCATTTAGAATTAGACAGAAATAGAAAAAAAAAGAATATCGAGAAGAAGATTTGAGGAAATGAGAAGTATCATGGAATAGAATTTTGTATGTTTTTTATGGGAACAGTAGAATGTTTTTGCTATCAGTAAAGAAAAACTAGGTTTAGTGTGTTCAATATCTCCAACATCTAGAAACCCGAAACTTTGCTTTCAGGTCAGAAGTGCAGTTCTTCTGACATTTTATACTCATTACTAAGCGATGTTAAATTCGAGATACAAAAGAAAAAGTCAACATTTCCAATGAAGGGGTAGGTTCGGAAACTACCGATATTAGCAGCTGACTTCAAATATCAATCAATCCGATTCAGGAACGTTGAGTACATGTTCTGTGTAATCAAAGAAAATTAAAAAAATAATTTCGGTAATCGATGTGTAACTCGTAAGATAAATGAACTCTGTAAAAGTAAACTTTATGTACATAAACGTTACACAAGTAATTTTTCGTAAGCAGCGCTTTAATACACATGTAATGGCTTCCTTTTTAGGTGTTGTAAAAAGCGTGTGCGTCACCACTTATTGTCCAAAACGTGTTTATGTGGTTGGTCATCTGGACACCGGAGTGATTGATATAAAACAAATGAGTTAAAGTAGATCCTGACGACAACCTCAACAGCACTCACAATAGAGCACCAAATTGAGCATCGACGGTCCCCTAGCAATCTAGAGATGGGACCAGGTGCCTGGGAGAAGTAAGAATTCCCTGTTGGCTACTCACTTCACTTGTCACTAAATGACGTATAAACTAATTTAACTTGTCACTAAATGACATATGCTGCTCTTTCTGTAACGTGTTTTCATTAAAAAACACTTCTAATGTTCAGACTTGTAATATAATCTACTGTAAACGTAGATATTTTCGCTAGGGGAATTTTTCGCGAATTGAACTTCGCTACAGTACACGTGGGGTTAATTCTGGCGAAATCGGACGTATTTCCTTTAGCTTTTTTTTATAATGATTGTAATTTTCATGCGGGGGTAATTTTTCGCGATAATAATAAAATCGTGAAAAGTGCGAAAATTACCTACACGGAAAAATTTTCACGTAACAGTATTCTAGCACAGATGACGGGGCTCCGTGACAGGCCTTGTCTGAATCTTGTTAGAAAGGACAGTACACTGATCACCAGTACCTGTCCTTTCTAAACATGGGGAGTCGTCATTTGAGCTGGAAAAGCCAGAAAAACATGAAAATTGATGGTATTTTGTCTTATTACGCCTCAGACAAAAATGTTGGAATCTGATTGGTCAGATCATGGTCACATGACGCCGTGAAAAAAGCCGTATCAGGCTTGTAAATCCGTATCGGGCGAGTAGTTTATTATGACGTCAACGTGACGTGGCATCATGCCGACGTAGCAAAACAAGATGGCGGCGACCAAGAGATTTGGGCAGACTTCATTAACAGAAATTGACGAAAAAAGACTTAAAGTTTATTCGTAGGTAGATTCCTTATAAACAATATTAAAAAATAACAATAACAATTGTTTTCAATGTTTGAAACGCTTAAAGGGAAGACATTTGAGTGAATTGTATGATACCTCGCCCAATACGGGTTTTCTTTTCACACCATGTATTTTTCCGTATCAGGTCAAAAACTAACCGTGTAACTAATAATATTCCCTATAGATCAATTTGTAAAATTATCTTGTTAAGTAGAACCCTGGAGAATTATCATTACATGTAATCAATTGCAAGTAAACTGTTTTTGTCTCCAGTCTTTTATGTGACGTCGTTTGTGTTCCACATTGTCTTCAGCTTGTTTTTCGTTCCTCGTGGTGTGGATATTTTACCTCTGTTGTCTTGAAATGCCTGTTGGTGTGATCGATTTAAGTTGTGTTATTTGTTGTAATTTAATTTATTTGTTTTTATTGTGATATTTCCAATCTTTGAAATTCAGACAAAACATGCTTAACCATTTCTTATTGTGTTATTTAAAAGAACAACTTAAGATGGTAGTCTCAGGGTAAAGGACGTAACTTAAAATTGATCTCGCGAACGTTTGTTGTCGGGCGTAACGTTGCCATCGTTTGTTTTCGCGACAAGCATCTGCATGACTTAATCAGGACGTCATAATAGGGGATTTTCCCGCGCGGTGCATGGAGGCAACCGTTACTCTCTATATCATTATCTATTTTCATAAGTGTGCATTTCATTTCTCTGTGTTATTTCCTGAAATTGAGCGCTCGCATTACTTATAAATCAAATATGTTTCCGAGATTTATACAATTCTTTATTCTTTTGATATTTTCAGAATCTACATGCATCCCTTGACCTACGGCATGTTTCATTCCGTTAATGTCGAAAGAATTCTGATGTTATCTGATAATTATGACCATGATTACTTCGATTTTATTTGAGCGTGATTAGTGTAAATAGAGTACATTTAGCTTTATAAGATACCTTCGTTTGATAAGAATGAGTTAAAGAAGATCCTGACGATAATCTCAACAGTTCAACAAGAAGATATAAATGTGTCGTAGTAGAAAGTTGTCCGGTACGGCAATCTGGGACAATTACATTTTATTTTTAAAAAATCGGGAAAATAATTAAGTTGTGCGAATCTCAAAAGGAGAGGTCCAGGATTTGGGGAGGAGGTTCGGTTCTAAACAATTCGACTCCATCTATACCCGCGCATTGGACAGTCCAATGGATCCTATTTTTCCTTCTTTTGTAAAAAAAATTCCTCCTTTTTTTCTTTAATTTTACTTTTTGTTCGGCTACTTCCCGCGTGTTTAATCGGCATATCAACTGAGTCAAATGCACGAATAACGACTAAATTCTGAAATAATGATAACTGTTATTTATTCAAATTAATTTTACAATGTCGCGAAAGCATGTTGATAAAAAAACTGCCGACAAGACATACAATGCTTAACCTCGACGTAACGTATCGCGCCGTTAAAAAAAGAAGGGGTAGGGGTAACCGAAATGACACTTACTCGGTAAAAATACGTTCGAGTTCCCTGTAATTTGCTCAGATTTAAGATATATAATTAATCTTTTTTCCAATAGTTTTTTATTGAAATTAAAAGATACGTTTTTTCATGAGCTAAGTACATGTGACAATTTTCGGAACTTCAGACAGGTACATGTTTATCCTTATTTTCTATAAAAATCGCTTCTAAAATAAGTATGGTGATATTAAAACAAAATAATTTACTAAAGAAGAATGATGTATGCATTATCTTTGAAATACAAAGCTGATAATTAATAAATTTGCAGGCTCATTGAAAATCTGCGAGCAAATTTCGTGACAAAATCACCATTGTCTGCATTGAAAGGGGGACAAAATTTGGATATTTTGTATTGCAACCCATGCAAAACGATTGGTTTGATTTCTTTCAAACTTTACCAAAAGACGCATGACATCATAGTGAATTAATATTGCAATCATGTAATTTGCGGTATTACGTTATAAAACCATGAATTTCGAACTTTAATCTCTCAGTAGCGCCCCTATAAGTAATATTTTACTACCGTATATCGGGAATTTTTCGCGTGTGTCTAATTTTCGCTAAGTTCGCGAGCATGATCAAATCGCGAAAAATGGACATAGCGAAAAAAAGACACAGATCATAACCCTTGATCTTGTTTATGTTCCTTACATGTAATAACACTTTGAGGTACGCTTGTAACTATCCAGGGGTGTTTGTGAGTACTCGTCTGATTAAGGTAATTATATGTTTACAGATAAAATTTAACATTAATTAATTTAATTACCCAGCATAAATCAAACTATTATCGATACAATGCATGTCGGCTTTTATTTTAAACCACCTATTATCGTTCTGTAATTATGACATTTAGCCTTTGATTACCTGTGTATTTCTTGCAAGAAACTAAATATGAACAACGATTTTGAAGTAGAAGGCCTTTTTGGATAATAAAATTATATGACTACTTACGTTGAAAACCAGAAATTATAACCAAGGGTTTTTAAAAAGCCTGCATCGTTGATGTTTTAAACCAGTGAACTACATCGTGTATATTTGTATTATTGTGTATTGATACGTAAACCCAGTAGAAAAAAATTTGTAGTTGTAGAATCATATATGATTGTGTTTTTATTTCACATTAAGTAAATCTTTGAACAATTTTTGAATTTTTGATATTTGTAGATTAGCGAAAATTAGACTCAGCGAAAAAAAGACACACCTTTTTAGGACCATTTTCGCGAAATTTACCCGACGCGAAAATTACCCGATATACGGTATATAAAGTTGCTATGTTGTCTTTGCTAGTTGTCTCTTGTTCTCTCACAAGAAGGCATTTTCAGATATGCGATTATTAGCTTGAAAAGACATGAAGTTCAAAAGGAGCGAATTGTCTTTGTAAATGTTCTCTGGATTTGGCAGCAAAACCCCCTTGATAATACAAATGACATTCAATATGCAACCACCGACACGATAATTTGAGGGTTGTATGATAATAAGGACCAGCTTCTTGAGCATGTCCTAAGAGAGGAAGGATAATTATACTTCAATGACAAAATCTGCATTGTTGAGGTCGTGGGACTATTTCGTACATAATATTACGCAGTTCATACAGCAAGTGTGATTTGTAGGCCTAATTTCCGTCAGATTTGTTACTTCCTGATGTTAATATCGCACTTTCTTAGACTGCATTCTTTTGCATTCTTCCGTATTTACACAACGTCTGTGATTTTGATTGACAGGTCCCCTCATAATAATGACGTCTAATAAAATGTGCATGAAGATGATGTATAATTTGAATGAAGCAATTTTCTTGTTCTTGCGGTTTCGACCGCATGACAAAAAGATATAAAATATGACAAATATAGTTCGATTCTCTCAAGATAGAACAACAAGATCAGATTCTTTATTATGAAATCAACAATTCAGGAATTATAATGAACATGACTTTGTTATATTGAAAAATTACAACAAGGAAACCAAAGAATGAAATTATTCATCTAACACATGATTGATCAAGTATCAACGTTATTTCACTGTCACGACCTAGACAAGACATATGCATAAACTTAGAAAAATACAAAATGAGCATTGAAGGAATATTAGTTAGCGGAACATGTTTATTTCAAAGCCTGCTTGTCATTTCAATCAAAAATTACCTCATTTGAAATGTCTTAAGTTACAAATTAATAATAGAATGAAGTTTAAAGTTAGTTAAAGAATTTGTATATGACATACTTTCCTCACAAAAGGTAACACATGAAATAGGAAATAATTAATAATTATTTGTAACATAAATACATTTTTACCATAAACCTTTCATTCAAACAATCTCATCTGTTAGTTTTATATTACTATTATTTACATATATATTGTAGTATTATTATTGGGACTTTTATAGAGCCAAGTTTATAGTACAGAATACGACATAGACAACACATGGATATCTTCTGCACTAATATAATGTTACATGGTATACACTTTTGCTTATGGTACATACTTAAACGGTAAATGAATCGCTTTTGGAAAGCTTGAAAACACAAAATTACTATGAATAACTTTTAAGTTAAGTCATACTGACACATGTCTAAGACATTGAAAAGAATGAAACAAAAAATTATACATTAAAAGATGAAATATACCTCTTTCCCTGCTTAGAATTTCAAGATGTTATAATTGAAAAAAAAATCCCCTTAAAAAGGACTAGTACTCCATTTTTCAAAATACCTTAGAAATGAGTTATGTTTCTTCCCATAAACTTAAAAGAAAAAATATCTGAAAATATTAAAAAAGTAATACAACGAAACCTCTTTCATCTTACTGCAAACTTCCCTAAATTCTGTGAAAATGGAATGCTACCTTGCTAGGCTACGACGGCATTTCTCAACATTACAAACGTTAGACGGACAATTATCCCCAGCACATACATTTGTACACCACTCGTCCATTCCTGGAATAGATTCAAATGTTCCTATCGCATGACAGCTTTTCTCTTTTACCCTTATTTTCCCGCAATCACAGTCACACATGAATGTAGCGCAGTTTCCAGTGCGACAGTTCATTACACACCATTTGTCTATGCCTTCTGTATTTAGATACTGTCCTTTTCCACGACATCTGAAAGTAGGTGAAGATGGCTTACATTCTTCTTTACTCTGAGAGGAACCATTATCTGATGATGCTGAAAATGCTGAAAATAGAGGGATTGTCATGGCAGATCCCATCTGCCCACTGTCAGCACTTGGTGTGACTATGTCATACATATCCGTCATCTGAATTGGTATTCCCAAGCGCTTCAATGTTGGCGGAGTGGCCTCTGTTGTGGTTGAGTAAACACCAAAAGGGACGATTGATATGGGCGGAGGAGGCCTCTCTTTTGGCACTATGACTGGAGGAGGGATAAATGTAGGTCTGAAGGTAGTTGAAGCTTTTGTAGTTGTTTCTCTACGTTGGCTGTAACTTGTTGTCTCTGTCGCTGTAGGGGTCTCTTTCGGTTTTTCGAAATCCACATTTATTCCCCTTATTTTTGGTAAAGGACGTATAGGTTTCGTTTCCGATCCAAAATTCATGAATAATTTGTCCAAAAACGAAGGTGCACCCATTCCAACAGGAACAATTTCTCGAGGTTTGTCTCCTGTAGACAATGTCTTATCAAATGGAAATGGATCTTGTGACATGAAGTTAAATTGAACTGGCATTTCCATTCCTTTTGGATCTGGGAATGCTGCTATGAATTGCTGAAGTCTTTGTACGTCGGAATCTGATATATTACTTGCACTGGGCGGAAGCATGAATAAAGGCTCATGAAGATTGGGCCTAGTTCTCTCATAGAATGTATCATTTTGTAATCTGCTACGGATTTCTATATCTGCACAATTGAAAAACTGTTCTTGCTGCCCACATCCCATGCACGCACATTTGTTTATACCACCAGTCCTATACCCTACAATAAATAAGTGGAAATCAGTAAAAATGTGGAGACACAAGTGTTAATTTACTTGTCGAAAGTTACTCTTTAACGTAGATTTGTCGTAACAACTTATTTTACATCAATGCATGTTATGAATACAACGGTTTATGAAGTTCTGCCAGAATAAATTGGGCCAAAATAACCAAACTCGAAATGTTTATAAAATACCATTGAACAGCTAAGTCTGGGTATAATAATATCTAACAGAATTTTATCCGAAGCTTAACGTTTTGAGAAGTTCTGTCAGAATTAATTGAACCAATCTTAATAACCAAACTCGAAACGTTTATAAATACAATCGAACAGATAATTCTGGGTAAAATAATAACTAACAGAATTTTATCCGAAGCTCATCTGATGGAAAGGGGGTGACAAATTAAACCTTGAAAAAAAGTTTCTGACAAGGACAATTTCTATCTGCTGTTACAGGTTCTATCACAAAAATTGTCTAAGAAGAATCTCTATTCTCGAATTTCAAGATAGGAAATAAGATTTCCAACGGGATTTTTTTTTAGGATTTTGTTGTTTGCTTTGGTTCCTGTTTTATCCTGATTTTTATGCCTTCGGTTTATGATTAACTGACTTCATTTTTGGACATAATAATTTTCATACTTTTTGGCCATTTTACATTGTTTAAACTGAGGATCACTTACGAGTGTTTAGTACCCGAAACGTGCATGTCTGGTCCATGCTGTAAATTTATCAGGTCTTAAATGATGCTATTGAATTCGAAGACGTTTAACATTATCGATATTGTACTATGTATTGGGATATGGTCATTGCCATATTTGTCATTCTCATTGGATGCCAAAATCTCAGGGGTTAGTTAAAATTTTTCCAAAATAAATAATGACTCTTAGAGATGAGGTGGATTCGATTATCAAATTATTCAACTTGGAAATGTCATGGTAAAGGTTATTTCTCCGTACCTACAATAATGATTCTATGGATAGTTTGTTTAATGACAAGCTTGCACTTTCACTAATTGTTTTATTTATTTTTTTTTTGTTTTTGAAATGAATTTAAACTAAGGTCTACATGTTCAGTCGAAAAATGATCTAACTTATTTATGAAACCTTGAAATAAACATCTCGTAACATTAAAATTTAACAATCATCATAATGAAACAATAAGCTCTGTAAATTACGATTCCTCTCTGACCCTAAAGCTGTAGAAAAGGAGCGTAATTCGTAAATGTCTAAGGTAACTGTCTAGGTAATTTTGAAAAATGCCAAACTAATGATCAAAATTGTATTTGTACACCTTTAGGAATTTTTTATTAAGAAACATACATCAAATATTTGTTGTTATAAAACGTAGCTGTATGGTCAACAGACATAGAAGAAATTTGGGCAATATTTCGTTACTACTGCCTTGCTGAGAATGAATGGGAATAGATAAAATAGACACTAAGCAAATTGCAAATAGTCTGATCATCTATGTCAAATGTGCACAACCCTCCACATATATGTCTACTAAACTTTGAAAATGTAAGAAAATGTATGGCCCTTGGTTACACAATAATTTCAAGTATCATTTAGAAGAAAAGTCTTGAGATGGCTTGAGAGTCCACATGAAAAATTTAGGAAATTTCTCAAGAATAAGCTCTGTTAATGCTCGTTGATGCTTTAATATGCTTATATTTTGTTTTGTTTCTACGAGTTTTATTTCGTGTTTTATCATCCATATATTTTTAATTCTTCGTGATAGGAAAAATAAAATCTTAAACTCGATTACCGACAAATCAAAGATAGGTATTCAATTTTCTTATTTATATTTTATATATGAAATATATATTTCATACCTGTACTGAATTTCCATTGGAAAACACATTTTGAGCAAGTTATATCCTCCGGAAGTCTAACGTGTAGATCATATATACCACCGCGGCTACCAACGAAATATCGTGTATCCCACGACTCCTCGATCCACAATGTATGTTTGTCAAAACACTCCTGTGTAAGTTTTTGGTCGGTGCTGTTCCTTGGACATAGACGGAATTCAAAATATCCTAACAAATTACTAAGGATTTCTACTGTGACATTGACAAATCCACCTTGTATAAACGACCTTGACACGATGCCGCTAGCGTAGATACCGTTGTCATCATGGGTCAAAGGTCCCGTGTATGGATCGCCGCAAACTCCACATTTCCCTTCGTTTTGCGTCCATTGTACCTAAAAATAAAGCAAACAGAAATGAATATTCGAAAGAATCCCCACTGTTCTAGTAGAGAGGTTACAAGATAAAGATAACAAATAACAATGCAACGGAAAGATAACAAAGAATCTTTCGATGGAAAGATAAAAAGGAACCATGCAATGGAAAGATAATAAGGAACAATGGAACGGAAAGATAAATAGGAACGATACAATGGGAAGTTAAATAGGAATCATGCAATAGAAAGATAACAAGGAACCATGGAATGGAAAGATAACAAAGAACCATGGAACGGAAAGATAACAAGGAACCATGCAATGAAAAGATAACAAGAAACCGTGCATCGGAAAGATAAAAGGAAAAATGGAACGGAAATATATAAAGGAACCATGCATTTGACTGAAATTCATCAAAAAGAGACAAGATACCAATTGCAACATATGCTTGACGGCTCAATTGGAGTCTAATGTTGAATTAATTTTGTGAAGGAACGTTGTGATGGCTAAATGAATGATTCAATGAAAGAAATGATAAAGTGGCGTCGTTTTTCGAATTAAGAATAAAGAAAAGGTTTGTTCGCCCTTTGTACAAAGGAATGAGGGGCATAGTTTAATACTGTGATATGCCATGGAGAGGATTATAAGAATCAGTTTCGGTTTATTTCTAGTATTCCGGTGTTTCTTTTTAACTAGATTTTGTCTAATTCATATCAGAATGACTTAATTAACAACTTGTTTTTTTTTCACTGCAGGAAACCGAAAATAATCATTCATCGAATATAGATAATTAAAAATGTACAAGGTTCCACATTCAGATTAAAGAAGAAAGTTGAAACAGAAATTTCTTTTGATTGTATAATAAAATGTCACCAGATGATTAAGCAAGATCATTTCGTGTCATTTGGTAGCACGAAGGTGTCTGTTTGACTGTCGAGACGAACTTCATTAAGTTTATTTTACAGTACGAACTTGCTCGTATCCATTTAATAGAAAATCGTAAAATTTCTTGCGACTACGTGCTTAGTGGTTTACGTTTTTTCTTTAACGCAAGAGAGAATATATGTTATATCATGGTGATTTAGTGCACCATATGCGCATTTTTAACAATATATCATCAGTGACGACCGAGGTCGAAAGAGAGGAATGCCAAATAGTTAATGTTTGAAGAGCGAAATTTTAAACATTACCTAAAATCTATGCTAAGGACAAAGCCATAGCATGAGGGAGGCACTCCTTAGTTTCAGAATAATTTACCAAAGAAAAGAAGGGAGAAGATCTTCAACAAGACCCCGTTGCAGCATCAACAGCAAAACACCAAAACACCCGATGCAAAAATACAAAAGACGAGTACAGCACGAGACGGAAAAGAGACACACGACATGTAAACATCAAACATTAATCAAGTATTGATTAAAAAAATTACAAATATATTTCACCTCAGTGAAGAATAACAGTAAATATCTTCGAGGACTATCAGTTCACCAACCTAGTGGTTGAAATCACGGTATTAAAACGTATGTTCAATCGTAATAATTCTGTGCATCATATGCGCGTTTTAACTTATGGTAGTGTTGCATAAAACAAACTAGTCTCGATTTTCTAAGGTTTCTATTAACATCAGAAACCAAATGTGAAATGTTCAATTTCCCTGTGTCCTTCTTTTCAAGGGAAAGAATCTATTATTATGTCGGGAAGTTTTATATGATATTTCATAAAGTAACCATTAGTTTTTATCTTCGTATGTAATTGAACATCTTCATTTTTACAGATGATGGCTATTTCTGTACCGTTGTCGTATAAATAATCATTTAAATGCCGAGATTGAGTAAAAAACGGTTAAAAAGATTATAAGAACAGTTTTCGCAGTCATTAAGTGGGATTTTTTGTCGGTTTATAGTCATTATGAATTGAACATGATATTAATATGAAATTAGCATGACAAAAACGCACGAAGCGCTGAGTAATTGTATGTAGATGGATCACGAAATGTAGACACAGGAACTGCATTTGAAATTTTACATGCAATAACTTTCAGATAAATGTAAAATAAAGTATGTTTCATCAATCTTAACAGTATTCTGATGTTAATATAATTTGTAAGTTTTGTAAAGAAATGCATGCGTTACTTTGTATTCAAGCTGCGTTAGCAATTCCAGGTGTCCTATCTGATGAACAAATTTTTTACCATGTTCTTTTTGACATTTTTTCACTTTATCGTTTGCAGATTTCGTACCAGGATGGGCGTCAATGTCGGTATGTACTTTTGTGTCAAATCTGAAGAACGGCCAGACTCATCTTATTTGTTATATTTTAATTAGTTTTGACCATACCTACATGTATATGATTGGACAGGTACAGCATATTTGAATGAAGAGACATCCGTGACATTTATTGGATAATTCATTCATTTACTTAACTTCAATGTAAATGATATGCGTATCTAACAGATATATATAAAAACACATTCCAAGACGACAAAATGGTAGATAAGTGACAGTTTTGATGTCATCTAGAGCATAATTATGTCTGTTTAACTGCGCGACATAATCTCTACTCGTTCCAAACTTGTCTGTGCGTAAAATGTGCACGTTAAAGATATTTTTTTTAGTTTGTGACAAAACTATGGGTTTAAGGTATCCGATGTACAATAGGGCATTTTTCCATGCCTGGTAAGCTACTATAAACTATATATTTTCTGAAAGGTTATACAGCCCACTGCTCAGAAATAATAATTTTGGGTTCAGAAAAACAAAGGGGAATAACTTATGAAGAAATGAAATTGTCTATTTTCTCTATATAACATATGCAAAATAACAAAATTGTACAAGTATTTTTCCCCTTTGATTTTTAAGACCTAGGAGCCTAATATCTGAACTCAGGGCATCATTACCTTTCAGAAAATATATAGTTTATAGTACCTTACCAGGCATAAAATTTACCATACTTTACAATGGAGATGATTAAAACGTTATGCAAAATGACTCAATTGTACAACGGATACCTTAAAGAATATATAAAAAATACTGTAGAAAAAACAGCTGACATTTTATTTTTGTATCGCATAAGTGATATCATAAAGTTTTTGTCACATATTTCTGAGCTTTTGACATGTTTGAGAAACTAATGAAATACAAAGTTGTCTACAGTGTTCAAATCTCCACATATTGATAAAACCAAAAATGAGCAATAATATGTACGTCTAAACCTAGTTCATCCACATTTTTAAGTCCCAAAATTTACGAGAATTCCTCTGAAATGACATAAATTTTCAAAAGTCACACCTGTGGTCTCTGACATTTGTCTGGATTGGACAAAACTTTCAAGGCCTTTTTTGTTTTGTTACAAATATGTTTCCATGCTCTTAATATAACAACATCGAAATACTAATATAAACAAATTAATTCATTTGTGACTTTTTTGTGATATACTTTTTTCGCTCTTAATATTTTTGACCTAAATTCAATTAAAAAGTTCTGAAATTACTCATAATGATATTCTTTTTCATTCTTGGCTATTCTTTACTTTTGAAAAATACATACCGGATGCCGGTTTCCCATTAAGGAAAATATTTTTCATATTTTTTGAAAGTTTTAATTAGTTCAAGAATGAACTGAAAACTTAACCTTTCGACTTATGGTGTCTGTAGTGTATCTTGTTTCTTTCTTTTCAAAATTAAATTCTTGAAAAATTGAATATTTAAAAAATCTAATTCTTAAAAAAGTAAATTCTTAAAAACTTAAATTGAGTAAAAGTATCCTATACAGAATGTAAGAGAGATAATATACCCAACTAAGGAGGAAAAGGTGCCTCTTCCTTCATCGTAAACATTTTCAACCTTTCTATTTAGTTTAAATCGACACGAGAATAAACGTTACAGTTACCTTTTTTTTTAAAGAAATAGTAAATTTACAGCTTGATATATATTCTAACTATGTTATTGAATAGACCCCTAAAGGATATTTGTAGCCACGCGCTCTTTGTAAAGTAAATGCACAAATTTAAATTCAAAAAATGAAACTAGAGGGCGCTTCTAAAATACATTTGGGTGTGTCTGAAAATCACTTTTGCACTTAATTAAGTACCACTAATGAGGACTTACTATCCGAAACACGTGCCTTATATTATTTTGTTGCTTCTCGGAGTTTTTACAGAACTATCATTTTAAATGTGAACACTTAGTTTTCTTTCCACTGCTGATTTAATTGACAAGACCAGTAAGTATCATTTCTTAATGTTTAAAGGGTTTCCTTGCTATGTAGCTGTGTTCACATCAGATCGCTTATTGTAATTATTCAGTGACCTCTTAAAGATGGAAAATGCAAATTTTGTCACTGCTGGTGGACCAGGAGATGTAGCCAAGTTCGATCAATTTCGGTTGGTCGTTTCTTCAAACACATTTTGAAACTTCTGTTTACAAAATTTTCTCAAATTTCTGAAACGTGGGTCCAGTGGAATCATATCCAAGACATCTTGCTATGTCTGTCGGTATACTTTGGACATAATTTTCACAGATTTTGGCCATATCAAACTGTTTAGATTGAGGATCACTGACGAGGATTAAATACCCGAAACGTGCATGTCTTGTCTATGCTGTAAATATATCTGCTCTGAAATGATGCTAATGAATTTTGAAGACGTTTAACATTTGAATCTTTTATAAAGAGGAACAATTGGTATTACTTTTTAGAGATATATCTAGCGAGACTTCATCGTCATCATGAAAGCATTATAAATACCAATGAAAACACACACAATTTATATGTCAACCTTTGCACCATTAATCTATTTTTATAGAAAGGACAGACAGATATTAAAACTGGAAACAAAAATAATCTAATTTATGATTCAAATATTCACTGATAACCAAGCATGGCTATGATTTATTTCCAAAACAAATTGTATCGTGTAACGTGTAACATTGTACTTTTTTGTTGATACCATACTATTCCAGACCACCTATCATGAATATATAACATAAATTTCAGACATTGATATTTTCATTTTTATTTAAATATAGAACACGAGAGGGTCTTAAAAGTCGTTAATTTACAGGAAACGATCGATTTATTAAGAATGTCTTCGTCAGTATGACACAACACGAATTAATTAAAGTCGACATCGTTTTTCATCTGTTTAGATTACCACGTAGAGGTGTCTATAGATGTTGTGTTACAATTAAGAAAAATACATGTGTTGGCAAGTGTTGGCATGATGCATGTACTGTGCATATTTGGCATATCATATTATTCATACTTAACAGATACATATGTATTATAATCATGCAAATATGCATGTATGTATAATGAATCTGGGGTATATTTTGCACTTTAACATTGCGATCCATTTAATTTTTTTGTAAACGTGTCACGGGGCTGTATCGACGGGTGTTGCATGCAATCAGGAGACGTTGACTCTCCCACCCCCCCTACCGGGTACCTCGTCTCACTTCGGAATATTAGTCATTCCGAGGTTTGCAACCATTCCGGCGACATTGGCGCGTTTTTCACAAGGACGTCAGGATTGGGTAGCGTAGAAATAAGGGGGAGGGGTAACAAAATCACTATAACTTAAAAACTGACGGTCAAATTTCAATAGGAATTTATCGGTGGTTCACTTGACATATGAAGAAGATAGTATCAAGTTTTTACGGAAAATAAATGATAGGGTTTCAGATAAACGGACTTCATGATTAAAAATTAGCAACTCAAAGACGTTTTAAAAATAGACATGAATGTATCTCCTTTCGACAATTTCTTTTAAAAGTCTTAGTGATCATGTATAATTCTACACATATCCGATTGCCCACATCATATCTAAATGAAAAATACAGAACTTGTTAATATTCTGTCTCTACAGAAGATCTGGAACTGTTTTTCATTACCTATAGTGTGTTAATTTTAACGTCACATTTACCGCCAACTTTGGGGCTTTCAATGGGTATATATGTACGTTCGTAGCTTCAAAACTAACGGTAAAAAATTGATGAAACTTTGGATGTAGAAAAAGTATGTTTCAATTATTAACATTTATAATTTTTAGGAAAATTAAATGATTGGATCAAATTTAAGTCTGCTTGTCCTGGGACCTCCTTAAGGAATCAATGTAATATTCTTTTGGTTGATCAAGGTATCAACACCAAAAATTGAGGGAAAACTGCATCGTGCGCGTAGCGCAAGATGCATACGTTAACGTTTTCCCTCAATTTGTGGTGTTGATACCTCGATCAACCAAAAAATATTGCATTGATTACTTATAATTTCATTTCGTCGCGTTACAACGTTTATTTGCAGCTTTGAAATTGTGTTGCCAACGACGTTGCTTATGACGTTGCTTAGCGCGTACTTCTAGTTTGGGTTGATGCAGGTATCAACACAATTTTTCGGCCAATAAAATAATCGTTTCTTCCAAGTTAAAGAGGGCGCTACTGATATAATTTTTGACGGCTCCACAAGAAGCATCACTGATGAAAATTTAATATTCGAATCAGTGTCTGGTGCATGGAAATTGGTTTGGAATATTCTTCAAAAAGGTATAGAGTTGGAACCCTTCGACATTATTATGAATAACGATGGAAATGAATGATAGGTACTTCTTTGATGTTTATTGGTACAGTAGTGTGTCTTCGCTCTCTATTACCCTGTTGTCGCCGGTTTGTGTCATTGCATGGTGCTTTTGTCTGTTACGATGTTGTGGTCTTACTCGACGTTAGATGGCAGATGTTACCTTTTGGTGATGTATTATTATTTTGAAATAAATGTTCTATTGTAATAATTTAGTGCATCTTTTGTCCTTATGCGCATTTCAAATGTCTTAAAGAAGATCCTGACGACAATCTCAACAGCACTCACAAAAGAGCACAAAACTGAGCATCGACGCACCCCTAGCAAGCTAGAGATGGGACAAGGTGCCCAGGAGGAATAAGCATTTCCTGTTTGGCTAGCCACAAACAGTCCAGCAACGGCGATGCTTGAAACCGAAAGAGAGGAAATCTAAGTCCTGTATATATCTATATGAGGAGCGAAATACTAAACATGACCTGAAATGTATGCTAAAGGCAAGTTAAGGACAAACCTATGTGATGAGGGAGGTACTCCTTAGTTTCAGAATAATCTATCAATTTCAGTATCAGAAAATTTTTTCTTTTTGTCGCGAAATCTTGCTCTACCTTTTCCTTAGGTTGATCATTTCTTCAACGCGTTTGAAAATTTCTTGAAATTTCTAAAACGTGGGTCATGTAGCATAATATCCTTCCCATCCCGTTACGTTTTTCGGTACGTTTTTGGACATAATAACTTTTTTGACATAATAACTCTGTCATAGACCATTTGAACCATCCAACCAAAGATTGTAATCTATGTTTTCCAGAATGGAAGTTACCGGATGTGACAGTTCTGCCGAATTGAAGCGGCGGGTGTTGCATGCAAGCAGGAGATGCTTACTCTTCCTGGGCACCTGGTCTCACTCCCATATCGGGAGTTCGCTTCTTTTCATATGGTGGAGATTTTTGTTTGTTTGCTTTGGTTCCTGTTTTATCTTGATTTTGTATGCCTTCGGTTT
This sequence comes from Pinctada fucata, assembly GCA_028142955.1. Taxonomy (NCBI): domain Eukaryota; kingdom Metazoa; phylum Mollusca; class Bivalvia; order Pterioida; family Pteriidae; genus Pinctada; species Pinctada fucata. The sequence continues at coordinate 28,760,421 of AP027107.1, read as the reverse complement.
CTGATTTTCTGAATTATCGATTTTGTGCTGTATACAGGGATATGGTCATTATCCATATTTGTCATTTTACACTCTTTGGCCATATAACATTGTTTAGATTGCGGATCACTGATGTGGGTTAAGTACCCGAAACGCGCATGCCTGGTCTATGCTGCAATTTTATCTGTTCTTAAGTGATACATGTACTATTGAATTTGAAGACGTTTAACATTTGTTAAGTACATGGAAGATAGATTCGTTGGTTCTATTATTTTATCGTTTTATTTACTTTTTCTGTCAATATTGAAAAATATGTTCTATTATTAATTTCAGAGAGCATTTCAACTATTTTCAATGTTGAAATATATGTTCTATAGTATGAAAATTATTACAATAGACACGTGTTTCGGATATTGATTTCTAGTCAGTAGTACTTAATTAAAACAGGTTGAATAATTATTGCATTACAATAAATTATGTCTCATCAGTGATGCTCGAGGCCGGAAAATAGGAAATCAAAATAATATGAAATTATAAAAATCTTAAGTCTAAACTTGACCTAAGATTTCTGCCAAAGAACCCGATAAGAACAGGGCTTTGCCTACAGGGAGATACCCCTTAGTTTTAACACAATTATCGTCAATTGTGTGATTAACAAATCTATTAATTAGTCAAGTGCCAAAACACTATGAAACTAGGCGAACAATATACTTGGGTACTAAACAATCATCCAGCAGAAATACCAACCTATTGGTTATTCATAGCTTTTTATGGTCAGTCCACATATAATTTAACAAATTCACATTGGAACAATATCTAAAGCATGAAAGTAAGGCCAGTTTCCAACTACAGTGTAGCGTCTCCATTTGAATGCGATAAAACGAAAAAAAAAGGTTTACAAAAATAAAGGAATAAGTATAATCTTATCCATCTATTTCACAAAATGAGCATTTAGATTTTTTGCTCGAGTTCAAACAGATACCGAGACATATTGAACCTATTATGAACACCTATTGAGAAACGATAATACGTTAATTGATCATAGACGAAACAATTTGTATTGGTATTTGAATTTTAATCATAAAACCATGCATAACAACGAAAATGCATTGTTTTTAAAGATCTAATTATTTAATTGAAGAGAATTTACCCCCAGAATTTTTCTTACGAGTTTGACATTGGATTTATATTAATATCAGTGGTTTTTATACAATGTACTTACTCGTTGAATTTGTAAAAAAAAAAGGAAAATCCGTTTTTGCTTTAAAGTATGTATCAGGAAACCGTATTAAATCTTCATTTTAATCCTCATATTTACCTTGTAACATGTATATCTATTTGCATTTTATTTATTATCATTTTCATTTATCTGTCATTTAATGGTCTAAATGTTTCCCCTATGTCTGGTATATTATGACCTTTTAAAACATCATGCATTTTCTACTCGATTTAAATCGATATAACTTTTGAGAGTCAAAACTTAATTAATTGACATGAGTCACAATTTTGAGAAAATTACATGCACCTTTCCTTAAAACCAGCCTATCAATGCATCTCAATTCTTAATTATTAGAATAAAATGCATGCATTGTAATATCATTTTTTTCAGGAGGCACGAAAAGGACATCCTTTATAAGTTGATGCGGTAATATATCTTACGATTTTGTGATTTGATAATAAAATAATGATTGATATAGTGCATATTGAATTCAGAATAAGAAATAGAGGGGCAATGACAATGGATATTCAACAATTATTGCATACATATGCCCTCTCCTCAATATTTTATCGATAATTTGTATTGATTTTAACGCAAATGTTTGGCGTGGTCCTAATAAATTAACAAAATTTCATTAAAATGTCACACTAACAAATTGATTGATACTTAATATTCTCACTAATTCATTAAATCTGACATGAACTTTTCATTACGAAATTTCAAATAGAAAGTGCTTTCTCGAAAGATAAGTGAAATAGAAAAGAATTTGATGGAAAAAAAATCTGAAAAAAAGGAGTTCGAATTCTTTTCGGTCAATTTGAAAAATAAAATCAAATTACAAGATCCCTTTTTTTACCCTGGTATCTTACTCATTCATGGTGTCCTTTATTGTTACATATTAAGTACGTGCTTTAGAACGTTTCTGTCTTGCAGGGTATGAAATTCATGGTTGTCCGGTATAAGTTTCGTATTAGAAGTCTAATGTAATTTTGTAAATTTTCTTATTCTTTTGTTTCACCTTTGTAGTTCTCCATATTTTGAACAAGAAATTCCCTGCATATTCAAAACGTGAATTGTAAGGTTAACAAGTAGAAGAAGTTATTAAGTTTATCTTGCTTTGGAATGTCTCGTCGGTGCTTTCGTCAAAATCTGTGACCCTTCACAACATACGTGGAATTATCAGTGATCGTTATAATTACATGTGATAAAATGGCAATAAAGTACTAACAATCATTATTTGGGACAATAGAAATGTCAAAGATTCCACCTCAGTGTGATTAAAGAGGACGTTAATAGATCACCATTATTTTGAAAAGATCGCCAACGAATTACCTAAAAAGTTGACATTTTTACTTTCCTCATCATTATTAGTTTTTTTTATCTATTTCTCTTATTTGATACATTTATTTTGCTCATCGAGACTGCCCCCCCCCCCCCCCCCCCGAGACTCTTTTTATCCCTGTTAGCATAAACAAAAATGTGAGAACAAAAAACATGTTATGGTTAAACGGGGGAATATGTGGTGAGCCCTTTCGTTATTTCATTTTTAATATGAATGGTATGTTAAATTGTTGCAAAATGTTACATATCATCAGTCCCTGAGATCTCTATGCGTTGTCGTTTGCACATCAAGGATGCCACATTAACTAAATTCATGTGAAGTCATCGTAAAGGAAAGTGTTTGTGATTTATGAATTTTTGTATATTGCTGTACATTTCAGCATGACCCTCTCTCATTAGCCATGTAATATGTGTCATAAACAATTGCTTAATTTAGTTGTAATTCACCAATGAAATACAAATATAGACCTCATTGCGTCTTTGCCTTTGAACATGACAAATAAAGTTGAACTATCTAACATTTTAATGGACAAAAATCTTTAAATTTAAATGAAGGAACATCAATTAATTACACAATATCATTAACATTTTATACGGAAAATACTAGATTTAGATTGAATATCTAGATTTAGATGTCAATTTATCTTTAATTTTCTTTTCTGAATAGATATTTCTCTGTTTAAAAGCATTGGGTGAAACCCTTTTTTGGTCCATTTATGCTGAATTCTAGTGATGTGTTTTTTCACCCCCCCCCCCCCCATAAAACATAAACTTACGCATTTGCTGATGATGCCATATCTATTATACAGAAGAATGAGTAGTTCATTATCCTTGACTTATGCATCTTTCTTTGATTGGATAAAATAGCCTGCTTCATTTCCCTTTATATTACGAAATGTTCAGACAAAAACATTTATCAAAAGTGTGAGTTCGTCGATGTCAGACACTATCTATTTACCTTACGTATGTTTTATGACATAAGCATTCAACAATTAAAAGGGGGTGCTTTTTCTAGGAATGAGACATTTGCATAAGGGTTATTTCATTCATTCATTCACTTTCATTTTATTTTTGTATTATCCTAAATACCTCGATGTCGTGAAAAATAGTTATTGCCGAATGAGATTCATTTCTAATCAGCATTACATAGTATTGTCATTTTTGCAGCCATGTACGTTTCTGAACTATCTGCTCTTAACAAATATAAACACAAACACTCAGATACACAAATTTTCGGTCCCTTGGCCTAAAAAGTTGACATTTTTACTTTAAAAAATTTTACTTTTTTTACTTTTACCTAAAAAGTTGACATTTTTACTTTCACCTAAAAAGTTGACATTTTTACCAAGGGGCCAAAAATTTTACTTTTACCTAAAAATTTTTACTTTTACCTAAAAAGTTGACATTTTTGCCAAGGGGCCGAAAATTTGTGTATCTGAGTGTTTGTGTTTTTATTTGTTATCATCGCTTCCCTCTGGAAGAAATATTTGAATCTATCTGCTCTTACGTTACGATAGGGGTATTTCAAATTGATTTGATCTTTCGAAAAATGAAAATTGTTCTTCGATATTGCGATTTCAAGTGTAGAATAAGTTTAGAATAAACCTTGTAGGTAAATCAATGGTTCGCTGATATTCTTTTAATAAACCAAGAGTTTCCTTACCCTATTTGTCACAAGATAAAGCAAGGACGTGGTAGTAGAGATTAGTAGTAGTAGTAAAAAGAAAAATGCTCAATTTTGAATTAGAATGGTATTTTGATGCGTGTGAATGTAAAGATAATTTGCTATGTAGTGGTACGCAAAAACTTTTGAAAAGGTAGGTTGAAATAACGGAGTAATCTCAGTATCATTTAAAATGTTAAACGTCTTCAAATTCATTAGCATATTTAAAAGCAGATAAATTTACAGCATGGACCAGACATGCATGTTTGGGTACTTAACCCTCGTAAGTGATCCTAAATCTAAACAATGGAATATGGCCTAAATCTTGAAAGTATGTCCAAAATATACCGAAAGACGTAACAAGATGTCTGGGATATGATGCTACAGGAACCAGGTTTCAGAAATTTGAGATAATTAGATAAGATATAAGTATTCTGTTTAGGCATTCTAAGATGCATTTACATATCATTTTATAGAAAATCCATCCCATACTAACTAAATAAAAAAACCCAAATTAATATCTTGGACAAGAAAATATGAGCTGGAGCAGTGATGATCCGAAAATTCTTTGTTACGAAACCGCACAGAACGCATGTAGGAGTTCTAATTATTAATTCTCAGAGATGTCTCCATACTATCATGACTATGAATATTTTCTGCTTACCTCATAACCTCCGCAGTTCTGTTGGTTATCCTCTATATTAATGGGGGTTCCAAATCGAAAACGCCAAAGGCTACTTCTCTGAGGAGGTTCAATCATGAGCGCACGGGCTTCAATCGCATCTGTTGCAGTAAATCCCATTATAAATATTATTATAGCAAGAATCAAGCGCATTTCGGGTGATAATCAGGAATGTTTCGTAAACTCAAGAAAATTGCATTTGGCGCCATGAAAATGCAACCAATGAAAAAAAATTCTAAATCTTCGGCATCGACATTTTACTAGATTCATCATCCGGAAGCTAACATGTCGCAGTATTTGGACTGCGCTGCTGTGCGGAGATAAGTGAACATTTTCTTTCCATTAAGTAAAAACAAGACAAAATCAGTCTTATCCACTTAATACATTTTGCTGAGTTCGTCAATCACACACACCTGCTTTCAAGCCGAGACAACTTTTAACTGACTATTACGTTTAAGTAAAGGTTTTTATCATTCGCTTAACGAACCGTATCTTTTATAGATATTGCACGTATTATATGTAAGATGTTTCGTAAAATGACAATAATCTGGACTTAATTCAAATGACATGATGTTTTGAGTGATTCTGTTCTTATACAACCCTGTTTGCTTCGTCACCGCCAAACCCACTGTATGTAGAAGCCCCATTCATTTCCTTCCCTTTGACGATTCTAATTAGTGTCTATTTAAGCCTTTTTTGCATGACAAGGTGGGACTCTCTGATTGACACAGTGATTGATTTATAATAACTGTCACAGACAGAGAAACTTTATCAATTCTATTTGAATCCAAGGTGGAGCAACGCATTTTTAAAAATGTTTTGAAGTAAATGAGGGCACGACATAATCGGCACATACATATTTATGTCTGAAATGTCAAACATGAAAATTAAAATTCTATTAATAGCTATTTACTATTTGAAAATATTTGTTTCCTTCATTTGAATAATATTTGCAATTATTACTGATGTAATGATAGTGACTTTTCCGTCATTAAATACGATGTCAGTATATTTGCTTATTTTTAGAAATATCTTGAAATGTGTTAGATTCCATCCATTAGAAAATTATGCAAAAATTATCATAAAACTGCTTATGTCGAGGACGCACATTCTTCAAATGCCATATGACGTTCTAGCATGTGTCAGATAATTTAATTAAAAATAATTGTTTAAACATAATCTATGCTCTTAAAGCCTTGTAATGAGACCAGAAGAAAGAGTGGGGTCTCCAACCAGACTCGGTTGCAACACCCACCTGAAAAAGTCGAAACAACTGAAATCGAACAAAACATGGGCAAGCACAAAAAGAACAACAAGACAAAAGATGGAGACAAGCAAACCAAACATCAAAGTCGACATAAATGATAGAGAACAATTAGCAAGCGGTGCCGCACGTAGAAAATTAAGTGGTTATCCGGAATACGTGCGCTTAACCCTCTCACTTGTCCGATTACCAAGCAGAATCGAAGAACTCACTATTGTTGTGTATAGCAGCCTCTTCACTGTAAGACGACGACAGGAAGACGCAGGAGTGATCTCACGCGTACAACCACCCGAGAAGTTCGACCATCTTTCAGATAGGACAGGTGGTCAGGGTTCCTTGAATTTGAAACCAGTAATTTGAAAATTGGAAACCAATAACTCCCTTACAAGCCGAGATATCTCGCATACCACTCTCTTATGAACGCCGCTAGGTCGGACAAAAATGTGTGTGGTGAAAATCAGGTGGTAGAGACAAAATTTGGTCACTGCTTGATCATTTAATGGTCCGAACATTTCAAGACGTACAACTGCATGATATCACCTCTTCACATGCTTGGTACCATACCAAACTGGTACTGGTACGGTAAATGTGCATATTTTCGCTGGGGGAAAATTTTGCGATTATACATCAAGACGTTACGCGTGGGGGAAATGTTCGCGATTAAAACATCAAGACGTTATGCGTGGGGTGAATGTTCGCGACAAAAGTGTCTTTTCCGTTGTAAGAAAGCAGCTGAGATATCTTCGCATGGGGGAAATTTTCGCGAAGCCCAATAAATCGTGAAAAAAGGCGAATATTACCCCCACGCGAAAATTTTCACGTTTACAGTATATTAACATCCCTCATATAGCTACCTCTTTGCATGCGCATATATGTCATTCATAATTCTGCATATGTTGAATTTAATCTCACCTATCCGACGCTTGTCTTATTTCAAAATCGTTCAAAAAAGACATTATTTGAAATTGTACCAAGTATATATGGTGCTATTTCATGTAATGTTATGTATTTGAGATGTTTTCATCATTAAATGGTCAAGCGGTGACTCAAGTTGATCTCTGATACCTGATTATCACTGGACACCTTTTTGTCCGACCTAGAAATGCGGCGGTCGTAAGAGAGCGGTATGGGGCGTATCTCGGCTTGTGAGGGAGGTACTGATTTGAATTTTCGTATGAAGATTAAGAATGCATACCACAGAAAATTAGGAGGGTTAAGTACCCGAAACGTGCATGTCTGGTCCATGCTGAAAATTTATCTGTTCTAAATGATGCTATTGAATTTGAAGACGTTTAACATTTGATAATGATAAGATATATTTGAAGCCTATTTCTGAGGACTTTAACAATGCCTTGTCGATTTTTCCTTAGACGCCGAGGTAGATCCCTTTAAATATTTCTTAGAAAATTTAGCAACTGGGAAGCGTGATCAAGACATTACACGCAATTACACCCTCTACTGTAAAAAGCGAAGTTCCTTGTAGTTGGCGCTACTTCAAATTGATTAAATGAATAGACACAAAAACGTGGAAGTGGGATTAATGGGTTTTTTATTCAAAATGGAAACACAGACAGTAAGAAACATTTTGAATACAAAATCATATCTTTTGTCATATTACGATGACATATCAATATTCATTTGCATAGCTCAGCTAAATTAGATATTTTGAAGGAAAGATCAATTACATACATCAAATTGACCCTTCCGAACATGGGAAAATTTTGAGAAATTCCATGACGTCACAACCGAGGTTCGAAGCTTGTTTGTCCGAGATAAAAATATTGTGACGTCAAAAAATTTTGCATTTTTTTCCCGCAATCGGAAGGGTCAATTTAGTCACATTTTATACAGTACTATTCACTTAATATACTTGCACATGTATTTAAAATGGCTCAGAATCTGATATAGAATATTGTATTTTCTTTTTTTTCCAGGCAAAAGAACAAGGGTAGTAGAACGATTATCTGTCAATATTGAAATATTATGTTCTATTATAAAAAAATCCAGTGCACCGTTTGCGCGTGTCAACAAGCTATGCCAACCGTGATGTTCGAGGCCGAACAAGAGGAAATCCAAATAAAAGCAAAGGTCTAAACTTGACATAAGTTTCTGCCAAAGAACCTGTTAAGGACAGAGCTATGTCATCAGAGAGATTCCTCGTGGTTTTAGAGAAATTTTATTAAATTTTGTGACGGAGAATTTAAAAATACATTTCAAGTAAAGTACCGAATCTCTACGAAACTAGGCGAACGATATCCTCGTAGACGAATAAATCCACTAGCAGAGATATCAACCTAATGGTTGAAATTGTCAATGTTGAAATGTATGTTCATAATTTTACCCTTCCTCTTGTGTTAATATATCTCACAAAACTAAGGATCTTTGAACAGAGTTTATCATTGTAAAAAGTCATACATGCAAGACAACACCACAGTGAAGGCTTATCAATCTTTCAAAGCCAAACCTGAATGCAAAGAAATTCCCATTTAAGATTTTGACACCTTACTTATCGATATCAAAAGTTAGACAAAATATTTTGTAAAATGTAGCAAATTTTCTGGAGGCATTTCTCTTTATCAATGCTAAATGACGTGTAGTTGAATATTATTCAGCCTCCTTTTTACGCTAAAAAATAAAATTGCAAATACAAATTTATTGTTGTTAACTATGAAAAAACCTACTTTATAAAAGACAAGTCCGATTCTGAAAATAAGTACACTGAAACAGATATTATTCAGATGTTAAACTTTCTGATCGACAACATTTTTTGTGGTGTTTGGAGGAAAGGTCTTCCAGCAAATTGTCGGAATTCCAATGGGGACCAATTGTGCCCCACTCCTTGCCGACATTTTCCTTTACTCGTACGAAGCTGAATTCATTCAATCTTTGGTCTCTGAAGGGAAAATGTACTTAGCTTCTGACTTCAACTTAACTTACAGATACATAGACGATGTGTTGTCCATCAATAATCCAAAATTCGCGGATTACCTGAGCAGTATATATCCTTCGGAGCTTGAAGTCAAAGAAACTACAGAGACAAATAATTCAGCATCCTATATGGGCATAATTTTGTCCTACGACACTGATGGTCACATCAAACCTCACTCTATGGCAAACGTGACGACTTCAATTTCAGCATTACAAACTTTCCTTTTCTGAGTAGCAACATCCCTTCATCGCCTGCTTATTGCGTGTTCATATCTCAGTTGATACGCTATGCCAGAGCAAGTACCAAATGCGCGGATTTTGTTCTGAGAGCTAGGATATGTTTGTGACCGGCTAACAACGTCACTGAGGAAGTTCTACGGTCGATATGGGGAACTAGTCATACACTATAATGTCCCACTTTCCAGAATGGTGGATGATAATTTGTCATAGACCATTTGAACCATCCAACCAAAGATTGTACTCTATGTCTTCCGAAATGGATGTAACCGGATGTGACAGATTTACCGAATTGAAGCGGTGGGTGTTGCATGCAAGCAGGAGATGCTTACTCTTCCTCGGCACCTGGTCTCACTCCCATATCCGGAGTTTGCTTCTTTTCATGTGGTGGAGGTTTTTGTTTGTTTGCTTTGGTTCCTGTTTTATCCTGATTTCGTATGCCTTCGGTTTTTGATTTTCTGAATTATCGATTTTGTGCTGTATACAGGGATATGGTCATTATCCATATTTGTCATGGAATCAATCAGATGTGGATCCTAAAGAATTCTAAGGAGCTTTTGGAAAATTTAAAAGCCACTAATTTCAATTGTATTATCAGCATAAAATCTTTTAACTTCTCTATGCTCTACACTACAATTCAACATCAAAAGCTCAAAAAGAGACTGGCCAATATTATTCGCAATACCTTTCTTTCAAAAAATGGGAACAGGATATACAAATACTTTGTTATAGGACAGGAGGATACTTATTTCGTGATTCAAACAAAAAATATACCGAAGACGATATCATCCAGATGCTTGGGTTTTTGATTGACAGCATTTGTGTGGTGATTGGAGGAACTGTACCCCAGCACATAGTTGGCATCCCTATTGGTACCAATTGCGCCCCACTGCTTGCGGACATATTTTTATATTAATATGAAGCAGACTTCATCCAGACCTTGCCCTCGACTGGGCAAAAGCAGTTCAATTTAACCTTCAGATACATAGATCACGTGTTGTCCATCAATAATCCGAACTTTAAGGATCATCTTCATGAAATGTATCCTCATGTTCTAAAGATCAAAGAAACAACCGAGAGCGACAGATCCGCTTCGCACTTGGATATACCTCTATCTTTCGATGCAAACGGTAATTTGAACACCTCACTGTATGACAAGCGTGATGATTTCAGCTACCACATAGCTAACTTCCCTTTCATGAGTAGCAACATTCCGTCTTCTCCTGCTTATGGCGTTTTTGTTTCCCAGCTCATACGGTACGCCAGGGCATGTTCCAAATATGAAGATTTTATCGTTAGAGTCAGACGATTTGCAAGTCAGCTACTTGTTCAGGGTTACATTGCACAGCCTCTGAAATCATCTTTGAGGAAGGTCTTCGGTCGCTACGGGGATCATTGACATTTTGGATTGTGATTCAATGACAAATATGGATAATGACCATATCCCAATACATAGTACAAAATCGATAATTCAGATAATCAAAAACCGAGGGCATACAAAACCAGGATAACACAAGAACCGAAGCAAACAAAGAAAAACCTCCACCATATGAAAAGAAGCGAACTCCGAATGTAGGAGTGAGACCAGGTGCCAAGGAAGAATCAGCATCTCCTGCTTGTATGCCACACCCGTCACTTCATTTCGGTAGAATTGATCACATTCGCTTACTTCCATTGCGGAAGATACAAGTATATTCGGTGGTTGGATTTTGGCTGTCATCATCACCAAACAAGGAATACTTACCTAATGTGTACATCAGTATGTACATCGAGTCAATCGCCGACTTTGACAAGTTTCCATAGAGCTGTTGCGACGGGCGTTGCATGCAATCACGGAGACGCTGACTCTCCCCGAGCACCTGGTCTCACTTCGAAATGTTATTCAATCAGAGGTTCGCAGCCGTTCCTTTGGGAATTCTAATGATTTTGCCTCGCCTTCTCGACTTTGAGACTGAATAACTGATAGGTACTTCTTAAGTGTTTATGAAATACCAACCAAGTTACATTGAATTATTACGGCTCAATGTACCATAATGATCTGTATTCTTAACGTGTGCGGAAGTGCAGGAATAACACTGGAATAATTCGTTTTTTATATGATCCTTATTAGCCACACATATATTGTCGTAGCAAAGTGACCTGACCGGGCGGAGCTTATTCAGTCAAGCGACTGAGACGAACCAATGAAGTTTTAGGGTAGATAGATTATGGATTACATGTAGTGATTAGAGGAAATGATACTCAATTACTCATTACCTGTAATTTTGTAAAACTTATATCACCTGGTCAGAATTAAACACTTTCAATGACCAATGACCGCCCGGTCAGATCAGATTGCTACGACAATACTAGTATATCACATGGTACTGAATGAATCTTCAAATATGTAACGGTATATTTTCATGAAATAAAATGAGCGAATTTCAGGAATCACAGCAAAACACCGATGCATCCGAAGGAGGGTAAACGCACAAAAGAGACACCAAAGTGACAAAAAAGGAGGAGCAAACTCCAAATAAGAAATCAAAACAGTTCACACAAAAGACACCACATAAATCAACAAGATCAGTAGACATACAGTGCTGATTTTGAACGGCCATCTACCACGTTAGTAGCGAATGGTGTGATAATCCAGATTACGTGCGTTCAACCCTCCCACTTGCCCGGATACTCAGTCTTCTCAAAGAGGGCACAATTCTTGTGTATAATAGCCCCTTACTGAAAGATGACGGCACAAAAAGACAGCAAAACGCAGTGATCCAAGTAACAAAGTGAATTTTTAAATGGATATCAAATGCATAGGAAAGTACTAAAACAGTCGGTGCTCTGCCGGTTGGAGCGAGGCAATGCATGCAATCACTTCCGTTCAATGGAAAATTCTAACCGCAACATTTGCCTTTTCTTTTTTTCTATAAATCAGTCTTATTGCTTCACATAGAGACAATATGTGTTTTTTTCGTATATATCTTATTGGATAAAGTTATATACTTTGTGGGGCGTAAATCATTGGTCAAAGTCGTATTCTTACGATGGAGCTTATTTAATACCATATTTGTGGATAAAATGCTGTATCCATTGAATGTTACACATCAGAACAGATAAAGTTTCAGCTTGGACCATGCTCACATTCGAACATTAAAGAAAGTGCGATACATTGAATAGATAGCTCATTATGATGATAGAGGTAGATATATCAATTTTTAAAAGAAGTGTTTCTCATGAACACTTATACAGCGTTTTATTTTAAAGTCTGGTCTCTTCATCTATTTCATCATAATATTAGTATAATTGAGTGAAAAAGAGAGAAAGACAGAATAATGTCTTAATCTTGGGTCGTCCTTGTTCCCCGGTGCATTTAATTGCACGAGTTTCTTTCTCAATCCTGTCAATCAAACCTTTGATTGACATATTAATTACACGCTTTCCTATTTCCGATATTAATTAATTAACTAATATAACGCAAAAAAAACGAAACCGCCTATAATTGTTTTCATTTCCTTAATTTCTTTCAGTTTTTTTTTAAATTATAATTATTTATATTGTTGACAGTATAAACATAATCGTGCTTTGAAGTTTCTATCATGGTTTTTTTTATTCTCTATGACGAAAGCTTCCTTAATACTTGTTAAGGAAGGATTTCAGGGGCGGTGAACATTTTATAAGAAATGTGATGAGTGTCTTTTGAATCTATTTCTCTATTTAATCCATTAAGAACATTTTGTTGTAATATGATGAAAACCATCATTTTCATTAAAGTTCAAAATGTATATGAGAAAGGATGGGATCTCAGACCGGACTGTATTGCTGCACCCACAGCAAAACTCACTAACGTGAACATCGACGGCGGGTGCGGCTAGCCAACGGGGGATGCTTACTCCTCCCGGGCACCTGGTCCAACCTCTAGCTTGCTAGGGGTTCGTCGATGCTCAATTTGGTGCTCTATTGTGATTGCAGTTGAGATTATAGTCAGGATCTTCTTTAACTCATTGAAAGTACGCAGATAAATTTCTCATAAATTGACCACTCTACCGATATTCTTAAGATGTATTCGACTTTCAAAAAAGTATGACGTATTAAGTCAATGACGCATCGCTCCAGACGGAGTTTAATGTCGACCTGCTTGAAGATGCCGTATTTGGACGAGTGATTGCAGGCATGAAAATGATGCTAATGAATTTGAAGACGTTTAAAATTTTTACCACTTGGTGAGTGTCACTGCTGGTGGACCAGGAGTCCCCGAGGGCACATGAAGCCAAGTTCGATCAATTTCGATTGGTCGTTTTTTCAAACGCATTCGAAAATTTCTGTTTACAAAATTGTAGCATCATATCCCAGCCATCTTGGTACGTCTTTTGGTACATTTTGGACATACTTTTCACAGATTTTGACTATATTTCATTGTTTCGATTGAGTATCACTGACGAGGGTCAAATACCCGAAACGTGCAAGTCTGGTCCATGCTGTAAATTTATCTGCTTTGAAATGATGCTAATGAATTTGAAGACGTTTAACATTGATCAAATATATTCAGGATTAGATTTACTGTATATTGTACTTTTCTTATTCATTATACTACAAGTATTTCGAATATAAGAATATTTAATGCTAATCATGAAATCCATTTATCAAAGCAAGACATGAATAGCTTATCTTCTTGAGTGAACAATATGCACGAACGATAAAGATCTCTGTATCTACTTATATCTGATCAATGAACCTTGATTAGATCAGGCTATGTTTTCACCTGCGAAGTAAATGTGAACTTCGCTCATGGGTTATTTATACGCATGCTTTCACCACTCAGGTTTCACTTTTGTTCGAAAAATTATGCTCCGTTCACCCCCTTTTGTATTAAATTATTTAGGATTTGATTCTGCTCTTAGTTTAGTATTTTCAGCAACTATCTTTGACTTTGACTTCGGATTACTTCGAGACCAACGTGAAATTGCACAGAATGGTTCAATTGAATGAGAAGATTCTTGATGTCAAAGTTCATAGTCATTTCTATTTGCGGTTGCTCCGAGTCAAACAGACCTAGTCGTGGCTGTACAACAGGTCAGCAGTCTAGATGGAAACACATGACTGTGCTAATTTCAGATATGTGGCCAATGATCACCAAAAACAGTAACGAATCATGTTCTACATAAATGATATACAATTAATCATAAAAAAATATCTGTTACTTTATTTAATTTTCATTGATATAAAATATCTGCTCTGTCTGTTCGTTATCAGTAGAACAGCCTGAAATGAATCTTGACCTGTCAGTCTGTCTGTTGTTTATTTAAATGTCTTGTCTGGGATAACGAGCATTGAGCCAAGTTTTGATAGGTTATGAAGATATCATGTCTTCACATATATATCATTTTCTCCATTTGTACTCGGTATATGTATTTTTCCAGTACTCTGTCTCCGCACTGACATTTTGATTGACCAGGGAATAAAAAGGGAGGAAACATCTAACACATAAACCAATTTTTGAAAGGAACGAAAGCTCAACGGTGTCCAAGAATATTCAATACAGTGATCTACGTTATATTGATTAAGCATTAAATAACTTATGGCAAAAAAATGAATGAACTTTGTAGCTCTCCTCCTTTAAGCCATGACTGATGCGTGAGATGTTTACATTGCAATACAATAAGTACGCAAAGGTAAGATAAAATATAACATGTACATGTGTATTCTCATTTTGATAAACACCTGGACATGTGCAACACGAGATATCTAGCTTCTGTGTGTACGTAAGACGAAAACCCTTAACATACTATTCTTTCGCCTTCATTTGAAAGTCCCGATTCTAATAGGAACCACGTATTAAAAAATAAAGTCCTGTCAATGCGACCAATAAGGGGAACTATGGTGGCATATTCATGTCATCCAAATATAAGATAATCATGTCGATTTAGAAATGATGAAGTCGACTTGTCAGACCTTTAAGTCGTCTCATAACAAAATATAAGTCGACTTAAATTATCTTGGAATCTAGCTTATAGGTCGTATTACTGCCTATAAAGATTTGACAAGTTGACTTGATAATGAATAAGTCGACATAATTATCTGACAAGTGGTTGGCAGAAATATGCCACCATAGGTTCCATTTACTTTTTTACATGAAAAGTCTGGTCAACAACCAATGGTCAACCATAAAGTCAAACTCCAAAATCGAAGACCTGTCACCTGTCGAACAATCAACTGTCAAACTTTTCAACCAGCTTTCGACAAAATTGACAAGAGTAAAAAAGGAAAACAAATACCGAACAAATATTACATCGACATTACACATCCAGGCACAAGGAGCAAAATCTGCAAGGTCGGTATAATTGGATTTATGAGAAAATACATAACAACGGACTTAGACGCGAGGAAGCACTGAAGCAGCCTTCTGAACATAATTTCTATATACCGTGTATCAGACAGGCATGAATTGGAATGACAAATATGGACAATGACCATATCCCAAATACACAGTACAAAATCGATAATTTTGAAATTCATAAACCGAAGGCATACAAAATCAGGATAAAACAGGAATTAAAGCAAACAAACAAGAACCTCGACCACATGAAAAGAAGTGAACTTCAAATATTGGAGTGCGACCAGGTGCCCAGGAATTGTCAGCATCTCCTGCTTGCATGCAATACCCGTCGCTTCAATACGGCAGAAATATCACATCCGGTAAGTTCCATTTCGGAAGATAAAATTATATTCTGTGGTTGGACGGTTCCTCGCCAGTAGTCATGCAAGGATGAAAGGTAACCCAAACGGAAATCATTTTTAACAAAATACCAACATGATACCAGTGTGATACTAATGAGATACACTTAAGTATCTTGGTACTGTTTCTTGTTGATATCAGTTCTTAATGTGATACTAACAAAATACTCCAGCCTTATTATGGATGAGTATCCTGTAGGTATCCCATTAAGACTGAGTATTGCATTGGTATCACATTAAACTTAAACTCCCTCTGTTAACATCTTGATAGTATTTTGTTTCACTTTGAAATTTGTTCTGATCTGCCAGTAGTGGAAGCTTAACAAAATACCAATATGATACTGCCCTGCTCACTACATCCTGTGTGATGTCATCAATGAGTCATCAGTGACATCACACATGTAAAATCTGGCTGATACACACATACAAGCACATGGAGTTTATGATTTCTTAGGATGTGTTTACATTTAGTTTGAATACAGGTGGATATCAAGTTCAAATTATTTTCAAACACTGATATTATACCATTGGACACAATTAAGATCAAGGACATTATTATATTTATACATATTGCCAGATTGTGTATATATACATGAATGGATGAATTGTGTTCCGTCTGCTTGGAAAGTATCATGACTAGTAAGTTTCTTTGCTACTGTATAATAATGCATGACTTTTTTAAAATATTTTAAATGACACATTTTGTTTTAAGTGACATATTTTGTAATGTAAAGTGTATGTATTGGATTTCCCATATTCCCCAAAAATGTTTTACAAATTATTTTGATATAAATGAATTCAATGATTTCAATAATGTCGAAGGGTTCCAACTCTCTACCTTCTTAAAGAAAATTCCAAATCATTTTACATGCACCAGACACGTGTTTCGAATATTAAATTCTCATCAGTGATGCTTTCGGCGGCGCCACCATAAATAGTTTCAGTAGCGCCCTCTTTAATTTTTTGAAGTTAGATTTTTATATTTACATTACAGAGAGCGCGCGGCTTCAAATTTCCTGTAGGGTCGATTCAGTAGCATATCCAAATAAAATCTATGTTCAAAATAGCATTGGAGGGATGGTGCTAAGATGTTAAATTCCTTTAATTTCGATGATATTTATCGGTAAAATGGCTAGTATCCGAAATACATGTAGCAAAAAAATATATTTCATGTCTCATTGATAAAAGGCCAAAACAAAGCTTCTTTCAGGCGACAGAGCTGGAAAGAAGTAATTAATACACTTGACAAATACCAGGCCACGGAAAACGATTTTAACTGCTCCACACTGCAACGTGAAATAAGTTTCTATATTAATAATGTCGAAGGGTTCCAACTCTCTACCTTCTTGAAGAAAATTCCAAATCAATTTACATGCACCAGACACGTGTTTCGAATATTAAATTCTCATCAGTGATGCTTTCGGCGGCGCCACCATAAATAGTTTCAGTAGCGCCCTCTTTAATTTTTTGAAGTTAGATTTTTACATTTACATTACAGAGAGCGCGCGGCTTCAAATTTCCTGTAGGGTCGATTCAGTAGCATATTATCCAAATAAAATCTATGTTCAAAATAGCACTGGAGGCATTCAAGTATAATAACTAACTATACATGTAACTTAAATTTGAACTTCTGCAATTATTCAAATCCATGAGTGTGGTATCCTTACGTGTGTACTCCATTTTTGATTTATCAGGGTCAAATATATATTGCAGTATCACATTGGTATTTTGTTACTGTTTTTATGGTAACATAGGACGTATCTCATTGATATCACGTTTTGGTATCGTGTTGGTAGGCTGGCCAAATGAGAAGTATCCCATTGGTATCACATTCATGGGTATCCCATCAGTATCACATTGTTGTATCCAATTGGTACATATGTATCACATTGGGTATCACATCAGTATCACATTGTAGTATCCTATTGGTATCTCATTGGTATCTTGTTAACTTCAGTTGCATGTGAATTTTGATACATGTACATCACATTAGTATCACGTTAAAGTATCCCGTTTACCCATTTTTTGTTTGTTTGTTTGTTTGGAAATGAAATGAAAAATTGCGACAAAAATCTTTGGAGTATTGTTGCAAGGGTATTTTTAGGATAATATGGAATGAAATGGAAAGTTGTCTTTGAGATCGAATCAGAATAAATATAAACATGCAACAGGGATGTATGCTTCGGAAATCCAAAACATGCACAATCTTTTAAAATGGATTAAGCTTTTTAAATGTATAACAATTATAAAAAACATTAAAATGAAGAAACCATGACTCTACATTCATACAAACCAGGAAGAATTGGAAGTGAAACAAAAGGTACAATTCGAATAAAAGTGAAACCCCCAAAAGGATTGCTTTAAAAGTACATAAGAAGAATCTAACAGGTTGATAGGAAATACCATTGTGGTAATTACAAAAGATATGTCTTTTAGATCATACTCGAATTCATTTTGTCTGTGTTAGTCAATTATACTTTTGCAAAAATAAGGTGAGGTATAATCAGATGCATGTCTATATAAATTATTTAGGCGTTGTAAAATCTTAATGGTATAAGGTCAACGGAATGCCCAGTATATATTTTTTACTTTATGGCCGTAAAGGTATTACAAAAAAGAATGCATGTGTGAAATGTCAAAACAAAAGGGTCAGAAACGCGTTTTTGAGGTCTTGCCCGCAAGAAAAGGTCGTGCTAATGTATTGCATTCTAAAAAGTTAATGGGGCGTTCTTCGATTGTGTTTTTCATTATTTATTGGTCTGAAGAAAATAGCCCAGACACTGATTCCAATATTTAGGTAACTTTCTATAAATGGATTTCACGACGACGCCCAACATTTACAAGTTACAAAATGAAAGGTTTTTAAAGAAGTGACTGATATAATCATGATAATTCTATAAATGAGAATTGATAAGATTTGAAAGAAATAAGTGTAGAATTTCAAGACATGAACAGATACAAAACAACAGCAAAACAAATTAAGGCCTCCCATTATTTTGCTCTTTAACACCTTTCCATGCTGATGAAATAATGATATTGTTCATTGGTATAACGCAACATCAAATCAATATGCAATTAACACAATTTCCTCTCCAAACAGCGAAGTTTTGTATTTATTAGATGTTGAATATAACATATTTTATTTCTAAGTAATATTTCATAATCATTTTAATAGCAAATTGAAGTAGAAAATAGTCAACCAAAATATAACAAAGTATACAGTAGCCCCCCCCCCCCCCCCCCCCTCTCGTGGCAATCAAATTTTAGAATATTTCATTCATTCACATTAATCATCATCAAAAGAATTGGTTTCTATTCATCTGTTTTCGCCAGTAAATCACACACAAATCTAGATTAAAATCCAAAGAAATGTGTTACCTTTTTAGTCCCCTACCGCCAGCCGCGAAAGGGACTCTTAGTCTCCTCTCGGTCTGTCCGTCTGTCTGTCCGTCAGTCCGTATGTCCAAATTTCAGTTTTCCAGACTTTTTTCTGCCACGCATACAGATATTCAAGTGAAATTTCATACACAACTTGGTCTTGGGTAGTTACAGAGCAAGTGTGACTTTCGTACCGCTTGACCTATTTTTCGAGGAGTTATGCCCCTTGATGACTTGCAAAATTCAATTTATGACAGTTTTCCGGACTTTTCTCTGCAACTAATAGAATTATTCAGGTGAAATTTGATACACAGTTTAGTCTTGGATAGTTATAGAGCAAGTTCGACTTTTGTCAAGCTTGACCTATTTTTCGAGGAGTTATGCACCTTGATGACTTTGAAAATTCAGTTTTTGTCAGTTTGCCGGAATTTTCCTGCAACAAAAAGAGATATTCAGGTGAAATTTGATACTCAGCTTAGTCTTGGTTAGTTATAGAGCAAGTTCGACTTTTGTCAAGCTTGACCTATTTTTCGAGGAGCTATGCCCCTTGATGACTTGCAAAATTCAGTTTTTGACAGTTTTCCAGACTTTTTTCTGCAACAAATAGAGATATTCAGGTAAAATTTGATACTCAGCTTAGTCTTGGATAGTTACAGAGCAAGTTCAATTTTCGTCGAGCTTGACCTATTTTTCGAATCGATGAGGGAGATAAAACCTCAGAACTGAGCTGCACAGACAGTAAGTTTAATTAAAACTCATGTTTAATTAAAGAGTTCTTTATAGGCAGAGTTGCAGGACATAAATATATGCCGCCGGTAGGGGACTTATATCGCTCAGCGATCATAACATTTTTAGCTCACCTCGACGAAGTTGAGATGAGCTTATGCTATAACCCCGACGTCCGCGTCCCCGTCCCCGTCCGCGTCCCCGTCCGCGTCCGCGTCCGGTTAAAGTTTTTGGGGTAACTCAGTATCTGACAAAGTACTGATGTTGCAGTAACCAAACTTGCACAAGTGATTCATCTTGGGATGCTGAGGTGAACCCATGCATCGGATGCAGCATCTGACCTACATTTTCCGGTTGAATGACTTTGTCAATGTCTGGTTAAAGTTTTTGGGGTAACTCAGTATCTGACAAAGTACTGATGTTACAGTAACCAAACTTGCACAAGTGATCCATCTTGGGATGCTGAGGTGAACCCATGCATCGGATGCAGCATCTGACCTACATTTTCCGGTTGAATGACTTTGTCAATGTCTGGTTAAAGTTTTTGGGGTAGTTCAGTATCTGACAAAGTACTGATGCT
This sequence comes from Pinctada fucata, assembly GCA_028142955.1. Taxonomy (NCBI): domain Eukaryota; kingdom Metazoa; phylum Mollusca; class Bivalvia; order Pterioida; family Pteriidae; genus Pinctada; species Pinctada fucata. The sequence goes on along the minus strand of AP027107.1, from coordinate 28,739,707 downwards.
ACAGTAACCAAACTTGCACAAGTGATTCATCTTTGGATGCTGAGGGGAACCCATGCATCGGATGCAGCATCTGACCTACTTTTTCCGCTTGAGTGATTTTGCCTTATAAGGCCAATATTGAGCAAAGTATAAGTGCTACATGTACCAAACTTGCATATTGGATGTATCTTTGATGAAACTTTCATAATATGACCTTGGCCTACTTTTTCCACTTGAGTGATTTTGCCTTTAAAGGCTAATATTGAGCAAAGTACAAGTGCTACATGTACCAAACTTGCATATTGGATGTATCTTTAATCAAACTTTCATAAAATGACCTTGACCTACTTTTTTCGCTTGAGTGATTTTGCCTTTAAAGGCTAATATTGAGCAAAGTATAAGTGCTACATGTACCAAACTTGCATATTGGATGTATCTTTGATCAAACTTTCATAAAATGACCTTGACCTACTTTTTCCACTTGAGTGATTTTGCCTTTAAAGGCCAATATTGAGCAAAGTATAAGTGCTACATGTACCAAACTTGCATATTGGATGTGTCTTTGATCAAATTTTCATAAAATGACCTTGACCTACATTTTCCACTTGAGTGATTTTGCCTTTAAAGGCCAATATTGAGCAAAGTATAAGTGCTATATGTACCAAACTTGCATATTGGATGTATCTTTGATCAAACTTTCATAAAATGACCTTGACCTACTTTTTCTGCTTGAGTGATTTTGCCTTTAAAGGCCAATATTGAGCAAAGTATAAGTGCTACATGTACCAAACTTGCATATCGGATGTCTCTTTGATCAAACTTTCATGAAATGACCTTGACCTACTTTTTTTCACTTGAGTGATTTTCTTAATTTACATGTACTTAGAGATCTGTTTAAATTGATTTTTGCTGCCGCGAGGTGAGCTTCGTAATCTTTGATTACACTATGTTTAATTTTATTTTCATTCTTTTATTGCTACATGTAGCATTATCCATGGAACACTGGCCGTGAGAAATAGTTATGACAGATATGGATAATGACCATATCCCCATACACAATACTTAATTCCATAAATCAGAAAATCATTAACCGAAGGCATACAAAATCAGAATAAAACAGGAACCAAATAAACATCAAAGAAGTACTATCACTTATTTAGTCTCAATGAAGGCAAGGTAAAATCTTTACAATTTCCATTTGAATGGTTTTCGAAAATCGGAATTTATAACATTCCGAAGCGAGATCAGGCGCCCGGGGAGAGGTACATTGTAGCGCCTCCTGATTGCAACAGTTCTATGAGAACTTGTGAAATTCGGTGATTGTGTCGACATATCTTTCATGTATATATCAGGTAAATATTTATAGCTTTGTGATGATGGCAGCCATTCAGTTGCAATCCAGAATGTCACTGATCATTCTGGAAAGGGGGATCTGATATGCTTTCGTTTAATTCCCGTAGCGACCGAAGAACTTCCTCAAATATGATCTCAGCCGTTGTGTAATATAACCCTGAACAAGTAGCTTACTTGCAAGTCGTCTGGCTCTAACGATGAAATCTTCATATTTAGTACATGCCCGGGCGTACCGTATCGACTGAGAAACAAAAACGCCATAAGCAGGAGAAGACAGAATGCTGCTAATCACGAAAGGGAAGTAAGTGATGTTGAAAGCTGAAATTATCACGCTTGTCATACAGTGAGGTGTTCAAATGGCCGTCAAATCAAGCAACAAAAAACTCAATCACATAAAAAGAAGCTAATTCCCAATATCTCATATTGATAAACGTACAAGAAAACCCTTCATGAACATTTGAATAAGGCTTTCGCCTCAAGAATGCACCCACTTATTGTGTCTTTGACATTGAAAATCATTAAATTTGTAGGCGTCGTCCCTTCTACACGAATAGGCGACTCAGATGCAAAGTTTGATGACAGTTCAATGTACACTGTGACCAGAAGATTTCCTGTTATTTCTAATTGAGACCTCGAGTTCTCGAAAAGCAAAAAATAAAATAAAATCCAACTTTACCCATGACCTGTAGAGTAACCACATAGTTGGTTTTTTTTATTATTGCCCATTGTTAACTGACTTAAACATATCCGAGGTGAGTGTATTTAGATGAGGACTATGTTAAACGTCTTCAAACTCAATAGCATCATTTAAAAACAGATAAAATTTCAGCATGGACCAGACATGCACGTTTCGGGTACTTAACTCTCGTCAGTGATCCTCAATCTAAACAATGAAATATGGCCAAAGAGTGTGAAAAATATTATGTCCAAAAATGTACCAAAAACGTAGAAGGATGGGTGGGATATGATGCTACAGGGCCCACGTTTTAGAAATTTCAAAATTTTTTGATAACAGAAATTTTCGAATGCGTTAAAGAGACACGATCAACCGAAGTTGATCGAACTTGGCTACATGTGCCCTCGGGGACTCCTGGTCCACCAGCAGGGACACTCACCAAGTGGTTCAAATGTTAAACGTCTTCAAATTCAATAGCATCATTTAAGAACACATAAAATATGTAAGGAAATCGTGATTGTTTAAATACCGTCCTGTCTCAACTATGCGACAATTAAGAATTTAAAATTAAATACAACGCTTTAGAACAGGAAAGGACTGACGAACTTCTGAAAATTACTAGTGTCAACTACGGAGAAACAACTTCATATTTCATTGTTTAGCTTGAGGATCACTGACGAGGGTTAGGTACCCGAAGCGTTAATGTCTCGTCCATGCTGCAAATTTATCTGTTCTTAAATGATGCTATTGAATTTGAAGACGTTTAACATTTGTATTGGTTTGTTTTACCTAGACATCTGTTATAGGCCATCATCGTCTTCATTGTTTAACCTGTTAGTGACCAGAAAGTATTGCAAATCCATCTGACGGTTTACGAGATTTGCTCCATCAGTGTACCATGAACGCAAAATAGATAACACACTCATTCTTGAATTGAGTTAAATGTTCTCTGTTCTAAAGAGAACATAAATTCTCTTAAATTCTAAAACATGATGAGTACTTAGATGACGGGACGGAATGACTATCTGATATGGCTTCAATACAAATCCCACGATGAAATTCACACAAGCTACAAACATGGAATCGAAACACACGATACCTAAAGAGATAAATGAGTTAAAGAAGATCCTGACGATAATCTCAACAGCACTCACAATAGAGCACAAAATCAAGCATCGACGGACCCCTAGCAAGCTAGAGGTGGGATCAGGTGCCCGGGAGGAGTGAGCATCCCTGTTGGCTAGCCGCAGCCGCCGTCGATGGTTAAGCACGAAAATGAAAACAATATATAAACTTCATGCACTGTCTGACGTTATGTCTATACAGAAAGTGCTATGGCGACAATGTCAGGGAAATATATTCAAAACACTTACTGTCAAACTGTCAAGTTCATTAACAAGGAAGGAGGGGAGAGAGATGCGGTTGTAGTACCAGCAGCAAAACATTCCCATGCAAAAACACAGTGTGGACAAGAACAGAAAATAGATGCAAAAGGGACAAGGTACACCAAATACGACTTCAAACACTAAGCACAAAAGAATGCATATGAACCAACGAGAAAAATGAGGAATCGGTGCCGACGATTTAGGGCGGCAAATACCGGTGCAATGACAAAGAAGAACATCGATAACATCAAGATCATTGAAAAACTTTAAAAAACAAAAGTAACCAGGAATCCTGAAACCTTAAGACCGACACAATCAATCACCTATTAAAAAATACATGTAATAAAAACAATAGTGGCCACTGCAAGCGAAGGCATGAGATGGAAGTGGCCATTTTGGAATATGGGGGAACCTGAAAAAGATTGCGGATTAGCATGAGTGCCTCTGTTGACAGAAATGATAAACGTCTTCATATCAGTAGAGTAGGTGGTCTAATTTAGCCTGTCTCGTTACATACGAGAGACTGAAAACATCTGACGACTTTATAGCGAACTACATTTTATGATCTGCGATATCTTTTCAGTTCAAACGAAAGCAAATATGCAGACGAGCATGAGTTCTACAATTCCCAATTGTTAAGACAATCTAATAAAAATGTAAGAGTCATCTACCATTTTTATGTTGCTTCTTTTGCATGTTTAATGTCATATTTAATTTTGATGTATGTCATATTCGCTGATAAAATATCTATTTCGGTTCATCAAAAAATGAACTTCGTTGTTTGATTCATATTATAAAATCAACCCTTAATCAAAGGCCAAAATATACCGGTAAGAAACAATAATTCACTGAAGATAGAATATCAATATAAAAACAAAAGACTTATCATCCTGTGTGGAGTGTAATTCACTGAATAAACAGCATCTGTGATGCTACATTTACGTTTGGGGTGCTTATGCTGCTTGGTCACTAACTCTAAATTCCATTGCTCATAAAATGTTTTCCTTGATTTTTTTTCGGGGTGGGGGTATGAGGGTGGGAAGGGAGTGTTAGATTTTGCTATTATACCGCTTTTATTCATTTATATATGATTAGAATTGAAATATACTCATTTTAAGGAGGTATACAATGATCGAGAAGGTAAAAGTCATATAACGAAAAATGCATCGTAATGAAACATAGAACGTTTTTGACATTTTCACCATTGCCATTAAAAATATATAAATTAATTAAGCTAATGAACTGTTTATATAAAATGCTAAGACCTATAATTAGAAGTTAGGGTCACCAGACAGGATTGGATTAATCTGATAGGAAATGATAGGTTATATACATTTCTTGGTTTTTTGTTGAGTTAATAATTATGGAACAATAAAAAAAAGAGTTTTACAGAAGGAACATGAGAGAAAGGAACACAATTTAACAAATCAAAATAGTGCGCCAGTATAATTTTTTTAAGAAACTTATAGAGAGAATATTATTAGAACACATACATGCTTTTGTTTGCATATCCATTTATTGCACATGTGAGTACATATAATGAATTGCATAGGTGAGATAGCAAAAGAATAAAATTTGATCAGTACATGTTAGGTTGAGAAGCCGACTTTGCACGATTTGACTCTTGTGCAAGGGGTGGTAGTCGAAGTGGCTCCTTGCCATTGACAGACTCATGCTTACTCGAGAAGGACGATGCTGAGCTCAGCAGTAGTCTAGAAAAGTTTCTGCTTGCAGATGAAGTAAACATGTTTACTTCAGTAAAATATACAGGTTTGATTTCATTATATCCCATATTGAGTAGGGCTTTTCTATGCTCTCGTCTTTTCATTTCTAAGATTTCTTGACGTCTGTCTTCTTTTCTTTCCTCTCTCATGTGATTCCTCACGCCGTTTGCCAGTATGCTGCAAAAGAAGGATCAGTTAATGCATTGTTTATGCATTTGGCACAGAGGTCGAAAACCTTTATGTCAAATTGCGGTTATGATGTAATTTGAAAATTCTAAGATTCTAAGAATTTCTATATACATAGAATGTTGATATACGTCTCAACATTTCATAGGACACGCAATGAATTTCAAGTTTCATACAAATCATTTTACAGACAAAATGTTACTTTTTTTATAATTCTTATTTCTCATGAACTAAAGATGCAATTTGTTAGTCCTCATGAATTGAGGAAATGTTACAACATTCACAATTATAGACAATTCTTCTACATATTATGCACTATTATCGTTATCGAGTAGGGGATAAAAACATTCATTTTATAATTTGTGATGACGCATTTACGACTTCTTCAAGTTGCCGTATTTAATCTCTCATAGTATCGTTTGACGACATCGGCCACCTTTATGCTTCAATTTACGACAAACGTGACGACTTCAACTTCAACATCATTAAATTCCCGTTTCTCAGTAGTAGCATTCCATCGTCTTGCCAGTATTGTGTTCATTATGCAATTGAAACGCTATTCAAGAGCAAACTCAAATACAACATCTTCCATCTAAGGGCAAAAGAAAGGAGGGGAACTCCAACAACAATCGGTTACATCACTTACATCAAAACCCCAAAACACCCACTGCAAAAACACGAAGAAGACACGCACAGAATGAGACGCAAATGGTACAATGAACGCCAAATCACTGGAAACATCAAACATAAATGACTACACATAAACCAACGAGACCAATGGGCAATCGGTGCCGACTTAGGAAGCCATCTGCTATGTCATTTGTAGACGGTGTGGTTATCATGGATTACGTGCGCATAACTCTCCCACTTTTCCGATTACCCAGAGGTATCGAAGAACGCACAAATGTGATGTAAAACAACCTCCAAGGCAACAAACAGGGAAACTACTCAACGAAGCTTATATTTGTAAGCGACTGGCTTTCTGGCAGTAAAACTTTTTGGGACAATACAATGAGAATATGGAATACTAAATCACCATAGAATTCATCATGTGGCAAAATACATTAGGCTATAGCCATCCAAAAATAAGAATTGGATAAACCTATTCTGTATGGCTACAAAGATAGTTGATGTAAGCAAACATGATATGCTTGCTCTTCATGGGCATCTCTAATTGGGATTCACATTTGCTAGTTAGCATTATTTATTTGTTTATTTTCATATTTTCAAGATGTTAATTTAATGTCAAATGATTATGAATTTTTAATTCTGATTTGGTTTTTGTTTGAATTCACTTAATTACTGATTCTGTGTAACACATCGGCTCGAAGAACGCAATGTCGTTGAGGAATATGCATATTTGGGGAAAAGTTCGAAAATTTATTGGAACTGGTTCTTAGATTTATCCCCTTTCCTCTTATAGATGCTGCTAATTTCCACTATATTCAATGTACATAGTTCCTTAATAACTGATGGTCATCTAGGCATAGTCACAACGTTAAATGAAATGCCTCGAGGAACATCTCTTCCATTTCTTTCATGGATTCTATAGAATTGTTCCACCATGATTTTTTTTCCATTGAAAAAATTCTGAAATGTTTAGTACCTGTAACTAATAGTTCCTTCTCCCCTCTTGTCTAAACGTCTGGCGACCATTCTCATATCCTGTTCGCTAATTGGTGCTCCAATTTTCTATAATTATATTATTCGATATTGACGTTATTCAATTTTCATGAGAACATCTGTGAAATTCTTATAAATGAAGGAAATAATTTCCTCAACCTTCGATTTTTTGTAAGACAAAATTACTTCTTTATTGTCATGCGCAGATATATTGCGTAATCAATTAATTAATACTTCCTTGTGTGAACAACTCATAGAATTGATTTACCTATCCTTCATTGAACTAATTCGTGGTTGATTTCCATTTTAATAGCGTATCTATGGGACTGGTACAAGAAAGCAGTATATCAATAAAGGTTTCTAAAGGAACACTCCTCACTTTCATTTGTTAAATGAAGTAGAGTTGGTGAGTTTTATCAGTTTCTTGGCCAAAATTTGGTATTACACGAAAGAAATTCAATTCTTCTATTTTAATCTGTTCTATTTTCCCCATGTGTGCTATAAAAAATGAAGGCGCTCAAAAAAGTTGCCACTCAATTATCCATTTCGAACTTTTTTGTTCGTGTTCGCTATTGATGTGATTTATATTCAGTGAGGTATTTTTGAAAATGCAAACATCATATTCAGCGAGCTTCTTCTCCTTTACTTTAAAATATACATGTTCCAGAGAAGTACTACTTGTTGAAATGTGCATTTTTTGTAGAATAATTATATATGGTTTATCATACTACCTTAAGTCCCCTTATGAAATTAGCTTTAGTAACCAGAGCATGGTTGTCAGCATCAAACATTCGGAAGAGATCCATGATTCTTATTCCCATCATGCCTATATATCGGACCAATAACGTCAGCGGATCCTCTTTACGCTCTAAAATAGAAGTAATCTGTTTGTTACATAGGTCCCTGTGTTTTCCCGTCTTGTTTGTGTTGTCATCTCGTCAGTGAGGAGGCTAGTATATACATATATTGTGCGTTTGGAAACGGGAGAAGTTGGAGGGTTGTGTACATGTTACACTGATTATTACACCATTGACGACTAAGTAGCAGATTCCCCCTGTTAGTCGGCATCGGTTGCTCATTGTTCTCGTTTGTTTTGTGTAGCATTCTGTGTTTAGTATTTTAATGTCGTTTTCATGTCTCTTTTTGTCGTTTTCCCAATTTTTGTTTTTGCATTAGTTTGGTGTTTTGCTGTTGATGCTGCAAGTCATGTTGGAGATCCCCTCCTTTCTAGTTCAAAGACTTGTGTGTGTACAGCAAAAACAGACGATGCGTTTTCAATAGTATCATTATGGCAACTTTAAGATGGTGGTTAAACGAAAAATCACTATACGAAATTATTTTCAGTTTATTTTTTATCTAGATTTATTTCCATTCCAATAACGAAGTCAAAATATAGAATTAAATTGAATATTTTTCACTGCAATGATGAAAAATGCAAGGTGTATGGCCTAGTTTGTAGACATAGCTTTCACTACATATGACCTAATAACGTAAAGCAGGACGTCGCCCATCTCATTTTAATTGTTAATTCAGCTGTCTGTCCTTTAAGATATTTTCAGACCATATTTATTTTTCCTGTGACGATAAGTCTTTGAAATATACGACATAAACCTTGCTTTCTAACTTTCCTTTCTGAAAGTTACGTTTACCTCCTTTGTATATCTTAATTTAGTTGTATGTCATTTCAAGTGGGCTACATATTTTACAAAATATAAGTAAACTCTTGTACAAAAACATAACATAAAAGTATTTGCTCAGATTGTTACCTCTCTTGATCCCAATCATAAAATGTGAATCTGTGACTGCTCCATGTGCAATGGAAAATGGCCTTATGTTAGATATCGCCGTAGCAATTTCTTGTATTTTAGAGTTGATCGGAATGTCCTGTATGATGATGAAAATGTGTATTTATTGATATGATATAATAATATATCCATTCTATGTCATGATTAAAAGGATTCTTTTCTGTCAGAAATAACTGCACTAATTGTATGCTTGGATCATAACGGAATTCTATCATTTCCCTTCTATCAACATTTTAAGGGATCAAAGAAAGATTAAATTCAAGATGTAAGAATGTTTGAAGTGCAGAATATACAACGAGTAATTTAATGTTTCTCTTAAGTCTGGTGTCAACTCATTATTTTACTGTTGCACTCTTACGAACTTCAAATGTGTCATTTATTTTCCAAAAATATTTAAAGACTAAAGGTCCAATCCTTTTAAGAACAACACCTGGCAGTTGACATTAACTTTTGCAATCTTTCATTCGTGAAACTGGCCAGATATTTTGGTCGACATATCCCGTTGAGAAAAGAAAATATACGATTGTTGTATATGTCTTTATGGTTTGTATGCCAGTTTTTTTTTTTTTTTTTTTTTTTTTTTTTTTTGACAACCATAGTTATAGAGATTTTGGGATGATCTCTATTAGAGTTTTACCAATAACAGACGGTTGTGGGCTGACGAAGTACGCCCGAACGAAATGCGACGAAACTCGCCATACATAAGGGGTCGTGTATAAAAAAAACATGAAATATATTTCAAAAACTTAATAAAACCCTATTATTTCATTACTGACTGCAGTACTAATAGAGTTTTATTTAAATTTTTAGAAGATATATCATGTTTTTATACACGACCCCTTATGTTTGGTGAGTTTCGTCGCGTTTCGTTCGGACGTACTTCGTCGGCCAACAAATGTCTGTTATTGGTATAGCTCTATAAAAATCATCAACCATGGCGGAACACAAGCAACAGGATACCCGAAACGTCCATGCTGCAAATCTGTCAACGTGGTTATATTCGCTGGGGGAAAATTTCGCGATTATATCATCGAGACGTAGCAGGGTTATTTTCGTGTGGAAGAAATTTTCACGAAGTTCTTTCATTCGTGAAATACGCAAAAATTAACCTCACGTTTACAGTATCTGTTCTTAAATGATACTATGAATTTGAACACGTGTAACATGGTAACTCCATTAAAGATTCTGTTTTTATGTTTTCACGCTTTCACTCGTTGACAAGACAACGTTAACTCAATTAGCAACAGGGGACAACAATTAAAACACACAACAACACCCAAACCAATTGAGATTACAATTAAGACATCCAACAACATCCACGCAAAATGGATCAACAATGAAACAAAAAAACAGCAACCTCTAGGTAACTGGACAAGCGGATGCGATGTCACTATATCTGCATTTCAATGGGGGTTATACATCGTTTACTCATTACCCTATACACGAAAAAAAAAATTCGTTTGAACGAAATTATTCTTGTTGCTTCAAGTTCAGCCCGTTTTTGCCATTAATTGTGTTTGACCTTGAGAAAATCTTGCATTGCTTAAAAGTCCTGATTGTATTTGACATTTTTTGAAATACATGTATTTAAAAGTCCATCTAGTGGTATTTTAATTATAATCAATGAATACCTAGATCTATGAAAGCTATTTAAGACGAAAAACGAAAAGGCGTATCCCTCTTAAAATCAAAGTGAAACGATATAACAAATACGATAGAAGAAGAGAATAAATCAAACGTCGGTTTTTTATTTAATTGCACGGTTCTGATATATAAACTGCGAAGACATGCCATTCCATATCATATCATTTTAATGCATTTCTGCTGACTTGTGGCATAGAATAGGTGTTAAACCACGGGGACTCAGCAGACATGAGGAAAGAAAACATGTATAACATTATGCAAATATTTTGCTTACGTTTTTCCGGTGTGCTTGGAGGGCTAACAGTCACAAGATTAATATGTAGAGAAAAAAAGTGAAATTAAAGTACGCAAAATAAGAAAAAAGAAAAGGCCGAAAGCAAAAATGGAGTAAGAGGCATCTCTTCATAACGCATATATCTTCCCTTGTCGACAAATTTACATCATTTAATGGAAGTTAAACACAATCCTGTAATCAGCTTCCAACATTCACAATACAAAGTCTTACAAATTCTTGAAAACTAAATCCAATAACAATCATCCTAAGTCCAGTGTAAGTATGAAATGCACTGTGGTGACGCTTTAAAAGTGGTACCGTGTTAATGATAAAGAAGATCCTCTTTAGCACAATAAAAGGAGAAGATAAAGAAGACAAATATGGATAATGACCATATCCCTGTATACAGCACAAAATCGATAATTCAGAAAATCAGAAACCGAAGGCATACAAAATCAGGATAAAACAGGAACCAAAGCAAACAAACAAAAACCTCCACCACATGCAAAGAAGCGAACTCCCGATATGGGAGTGAGACCAGGGCTCGGCACCATAAACTAAGATTTGACTTAAGTCTAAATTTCAATTTTCTTTTGTCTCACTATAAAATAAGTGATGACTTGAAATGATTCACAGAATTTGTCTATTTTCAGAGTAGAATAGAATGGATGGGCTCAATATTTCAAATTTTCACTGATTTGCTAAATATCGTATTTTGAAAATTTGACTTAAGTCAATTCTTAGTTTATGGTGCCGGGCCCAGGTGCCCAGGAAGAGTAAGCATCTCCTGCTTGCATACAAAACCCGCCGCTTCAATTCGGTAGAACTGTCACATCCGGTAACTTCCATTTCGGAAGACATAGAGTACAATCTTTGATTGGATGGTTCAAATGGTCTTTGACAAAATATCGTCCACCATTCTGGAGAGTGGGACATCAGAGTGTATGACGAGTTCCCCATATCGACCGTAGAACTTCCTCGGTGACGATGGGAAACCGATTTCAATGGGTTTTTTTTTTTATTTTCATAAGTTTGACTCGTTGGAGATTGGGGAAGGGTGATAGAAACAATATACTAAATTACAAAGCGCGAACGTTTCTTACTTCGAACATAGAGAGAAAGAAATCTAACAAATCTAGTTTGAATCTGTATATAGGGGACTCTTTTCTTCTTTTGAAAATGGAAAAAATGTTGACAAACTTTCCTTATTCAAGTAAAACTCTGAAATGGAAAACACAAATAAACAAAAATGAAGATAGAAATGGACCTTTTATGATAGTGCTTTAAATATGAAGTATCATCATTTATGATACTTCTTCAAATTAGCATCATTTAAGAAGCGATGGAAGAAAACCGTAGAACGAGGACAGCAATTCACATTAAGTTTTAGTGAGTGAATGCCAAAGATGAAACCCAAATTAGAAGAACCAAATTGCATATAACACCATGAAAATTCAACAACCGAATAAAACATTCTGCAAATGGAGATGAGATCATTAAATTCAAGTGTTCCAACTCGTCAACAAGAAGCTTGAACAAGAATATAGCAACACATAGGGACTGATTGAGGACGATCGTGTGTTATGCTAAGAAAAACTAAATGGATGGTCCATACAATTTACAAAGACAAGTATGTGAATGTTAACAGGATTAACAATTTTATCAGCGGATGCATTTTTCATTCTATTTCGTAATACCAAATAACTGTGACGTCATTTCAAAGTCCAAAGTCAGATACATGAACGAGAACATAAAAGACTTATGATAAAAGATATTATGGATGTTAAAAGGAAGGGAAACAGGATATGTTAGAGCCATATAAGTACATCTCCAACAATCAAAACTTGAAGGTGAAGAGATCAACGTGTACCCGGAAACAATCCCGGATTGCTTTTGCGGAAGGTATTTTTCTGAATATTTCTTTTATTCTGTATTCTATACTGCACATTATTCTCTGTTTTTCATCTTTTCTTTTTTAATCAACAACTTTGGCGATAAAATTATATTATAAAATTTCAGTACAATATATGCGCATTTCAACAACTTATGTCTTATCAGTGATGATCGAGGCGGAAAAAGTGGACATTCAAATAACCTTAAACCAAAAAGAGCAAAACCTATATGTAAGACAAGTAACCAAAAATATAATAACATTTTTATTGTTTATACATAATGGAAAAGTTGATCATTTCCTACTGACAACTAACTTTTTGTTGGCAGAATTAACAGAACAATTAAATGATAAAGATCAAATTGACATTTCATTTACCATTGGACATTAATCATACCTCAAAACTGATATGGATCACACTACTTCTTGTGGTATGTATGGCTTGAAGCAATTTTTGCACTCCTTCCATTGCTATTGGGTTACAGCCTATCTGCTCAAAATTTGAAAAAAAAACTCTGAATAATGATAAAAACAATCGTTGAAGTCACTGTATCATAAGGTCGTCACAAAACAATAAATATCTACGAATATAACTAATTGTATAAAGAGGATAAATTGATTTTTTCCACAGGAATTTATAATCTGACATTTAATTTATCCAGAATTTTTAAAGTCTTATGTACTAACTTTTAATATTTGTAAGACGCTGTTGCCACGGAGACCTCGGGATATGTGTACGACACCTTCCCAGTTGATTCTATTATTACTGATGTCAAGAACCTTCAGGGCAAGGTTTTGTTTCAGTACTTCCTCCAAAGCAATGCCTCCTTCATATGCAAACCCATTCCACGCGAGGTTTAAATTGGCTAATGACGAGTTGGTCTGAGCAGATAAAAAAAAATTACAAATATAATCAAATACACACCTAAAACTAGTATTTCCTCCAAATATTACATTTATCTTCAAAATAATCAGGAATATTCTTTTATCTTGAAACGTCTCTTTATTTAATTTTATCTACTTATTTACCTTTACTTTACATATTCATATTACCTGGAGCCCCTTGCAGATTGTGACTGCTCCCATACGACGGACATGATTCCAGCTCAAGTCCAAAACCTCTACTGTGTCATTTATAGCTAAAAATATGTGACAATAATGGCAATAGAAAAGCATAAATTTCGTTGTTATTGCTTCTCTGCAAATTAAACAGTTGAGAACATCACCAATTTCGCAAGGAAAAATCAAAAGTTGCGGATTATATACTTTACAAAAGAAGAAATTTTGTAGAAAAACCTCTTTTTGTAAATGAACTAAAGTAGATAAAGTACAAATTCTAAAGGGAGTCGATTTCTAATGAAAATAAGAAGAAATAAGTCTTTACTCACTTAAAGCTTTGCCTATAAACTTTGCCCCGGTTTCTCCTATTGCATTGTTACTCAGGTTGAGCCATACCAAACTAACATTGTTCTGTCAAGATACAGAATACAATTTTCCACAACTTTCGGTTTTCAGGATAAAAATTTACGGATTTTTTGAACGGCGTTATAAGGTTGAACTATATGTTTTTCATATGCATTATATTATCTGGAATTATATATTTTCCATGGGCTTTATAACATGGTATTACTATAGGAGGTTGTAACAATACCTTGAGTAGGTAACCAATATGTCTAGCACCATCATCTCCTAAACTGCAACCTTTTGAAAAAATGATATGGAATATACAATTATGTTTCCATAAAAATATCTTTTTTTCCCATTAAACTTGTTTTATTAGATAACACAAATATAAGATATATTTTCATTGTTGTTCTAAAGGTGTCATGAATGGCTTCAATCTGACCATCCATAGTGCCTATGCAATTATCATATTTACATGTATTGCTAGTATGCCAATAATTTATGCTCAGCTACAAAAAAAAATCAATGTGAAACTACTAGAAAGTAAGAATATACAAGATTTATTACAAATGTTAAGTCGCGTGGAATTGGTTGTGCCAATACAGTCGTAGGAATCGGAAGCAGGAGTATGCCAACCAATTTTTTTTACCAGAAATATTATATTCAGCTGTTACATAAAATTTTCAAAATGAAAATACACCATCCTGTTTTCGATAAGTGTGTTCTTGTTCTTCATAGTGATTCGATTAACAGGTACCTGTTGTTCCGGAAAGGAACAGAATGAAGACATACCTGACAGGCTGAGATGCGTTAACCATGTAGAATTTGTTATTGCATCCGCTAGCACCAGAGCACAGTTTGGACTAAACTTGTTATCGGAAAGACTCTGTGGACGAAATTTAAGTATTTAGAAACTGTAACACAACCAAGCAAGATATTCATTCCGACATTTTCGAATTGCCCTAGATTCTGATGATATTCCATTAATGTACAAATAATTATTAGAACGACTAGCATAATTTAATGTGCACTCTTTGTAATACCAACAACCTGTCTAAAGGGAAATTTGTCGAAACTAACATAAATTTTAATCCGACGGACGGACGAGGATTTGCATGTTCCAACAAATGTTTATTTCATAAATTCTAGTTAGTGACGAAAAACACGCATTCAAATTTTAAAACATCATAATCTCGATCATTCAAAATTGTACGATAATGAATTATTTTGTGTTATAAAAGAACGTTCTACATTTCAGAGACTTCTTCATATCTTCTAAAGAAAGGATATCAGCTTTGAAATTCCCTAATTACACAATTTGTCAGTAACACCCCTGTAATTGATTCAATAACTCCAAATAAAAATGATTTATAACAATTATAAATATTGTTGGGAGAACCATATCTTTGTGGCTCTATAAGCGATAAAATGACATCGAATAAATGTTATTGGTTAGTATGAAGGAAGCAGAATTGTGAGAATAAGTTGAATAATTATTCTTTTGATTATTCTTGCTCTGTTTCCGTATTAGTTCTTTGTATTCATATTTTACATACGCAGACAATTCCTACTTAAACCACAATGCAATTTTTCACACGAGTAGTTGGTCGAGGAAGGCAAAACTATACTATTCTATGAATCACTTCCTTTTCTTTTCATATTATTTTATCACAGTTTTAAAAGGTACCGTAATGAATTACAAATGTCCACTTTAATTTCATTGTTCATTGCATGTAAAAAAAATGTACATAATATAAGCATAATACTGTTTTTATATCTTCCCGAATAAGCACATCTTATTACATCCTGCTTTTTAAATCAAGCAGGCACTGGAGCATTTAAATAATTTCTATATGACGCTCATCTGCTTCATAAGTACTTATAAAAAATGTTGAAATGTTAAGAATAACATTTGGCAATAATGAATATCAACGTCGTTTTTATGCTTCAAAAACTCCACAGCTCTTAAAGCTATAAAATAATATAGGTGTATTTTAAACAGTCCAAGTTGGTATCTTATAAAAATCATTTGTGGTCAAATCTAGTTTTACATAACGTCAAAACAATGAATTCTTATCCTATCATTGATATAACTGACTTATCAGTTCAAATTTTATTAATCCCATATACGTCATGTACACAATTGCTAAATCCTCGGGGAAATATGTAAATTTATATAAGCAACATCGGTGGTGTAAGATTTTATTGATAATGAAAATTCAATCTTTAAATGTTCATTTCGTATGATAAACCTTTCAACCAATATTGGCTATGTTTACGGTACTTGTTACTTAACCTTAGGATTTTTGTCTATGGTACATTTTACTTTTTGTTCTTTCCTCATTGTAATCCTCGGTGCTGACTCAATCTGATACATAATTGTGACTATGTTGTCTCAAAATGAAATCCTCAGTACAAACATAAATCAGACATATGCAAGGTGGGGTAATAGATCAATGTAAATAGCCTTATAATTGCGCTTAGAACTTTGTTTATTGCTGTTTAAGTTTTGCAGACTGCCTAAAACTTCCTAGTGAGTTTGAAAGAAACTCACAGCTTCTGTTGATTGATGACTTGCTTGAGTTTATCTTTGTAAAAAAGAAATAAAAATAGTTAAGAGTTATTTTATGAAAAAAAACCCCAAAAAACTACATCTACCTTTCCATCACTTACCAGACTAGAAAGCGTAATATTATGACGTAGCACCTCCACCACGTGTAAAATGGCTTCGTGTGTCAACCGGTTATCCTCCAAATCCAAACTCTCTACTCGATTGTTATTCTAGAGAATAAAACATGTTTTGATAGGGAAGAAAGAAAGGAGGGGATCTTTAACAACACCTAGTTGCAGCACCAACAGCGACCTCCTAAAACATCCACTGTAAAACACAAAGAAGACAGGCACAGAAAGAGACGCAGTGGTACTAGGAACGTCAAATCACAGAAAAACATAAAACACAAATGACTACACATAAACCAACGAGACCAATGGGCAAACGGCCATCTGCCACGTCAGTAACAGACGGTTTGGTTATCCTGGATTACATGCGCACAACCCCCCCCCCCCTCCCTGACCATACACAAACAAGACCGCAAATCACAGGGGCCCAAGCAACACAGATGAAAGTAATCTCAAACTCTGTTTTAAAACACACAGCAGCACAATATTGGTGAAAATGTACAAATTAGTGAATGAAAGTCAAACCACAAAGCCCTAAACCGGACTCAAAAATCGCAATCAAAAGGCTAACAAATTGAAAAACAAATTTCACGAGAAAAGAAAACAGTGGAAACAAACGGAGACAATAGCACATGCACTTTCATAGAAACACGAAGGACGAACAATCTGCAGAAACCAGTGCAAGTACGAAATACATTGTATGTGGAGCTTTAAACGCGGGTCTGTGCTTATTAGTACAGCTTGAAAACATATGATGCAAGTTATAGTATTTTCGTAAGTAGGATAAAAAGAAGCTTAAAGCTTAAATGTTTTTCTTGAAATAAAACCAAAATTGAACTAATTTTGTTTACCAAAAGTGCGTATGTGAGGGCGATGACGTCTTTCGTATTGAGCCCCACATGTTGTAGACATATCTCTGTCTCTTTAAGTTGCTCCTTGACCTTTCTGATAGGAGCTGTTTCCAGTAGTTGACAGGCTTCAACGTACGAATGATGTCCTATGTCCACATTTTCTTTCGTTATCAACAACTTCTTC
Organism: Pinctada fucata; assembly: GCA_028142955.1. Taxonomy (NCBI): domain Eukaryota; kingdom Metazoa; phylum Mollusca; class Bivalvia; order Pterioida; family Pteriidae; genus Pinctada; species Pinctada fucata. The sequence continues at coordinate 28,722,049 of AP027107.1, read as the reverse complement.
CGTTCCTCTTCCTCTACATAATATGAAAAAAAATATGGAATGAACTTCCTCCTTTACTTCCCCAAGGTTATGAAATCTCATACTTTCGAGAGATACGTCAGAACTGTGTCGTGGACAATTGCAGTTTTATCCATGCTCAAATTTATCGCTATTGAATTTGAAGACGTTTAACATTTGTACCACTTGGTGGATGTCACTGCTGGTGGACAATGAGTCCCCGAGGGCACATGTAGCCAAGTTTGATCAACTTCGGTCGATCGTTTCTTCAACGTATTCGAAGATTTCTGTAATAAAAAAATTCTTGGAAAATTCTTGAAATTTCTAAAACGTGGATCTGTAGCATCATATCCCACCCATCCTGCTCCGTCTTTCGTTACATTTTTAGACATAATAACTTTCACACTCTTTGGCCATATTATACATTGTTTATACTGTATAGAGGATCACTGATGAGGGTTAAGAACCCGGAACGTGCATGTCTGTCCATGCTGCAAATTTATCTGTTCTTGAATGATACTATTAAATTTAAAGACGTTTAACATGATGTGATGTTAAACAAAGAGATCTTAAACAATATTAGTTTTGTGTTAAACACGAAGCTTGTATCTGGTGAATACGATGATTTAAATTCGTCGACTTCAAATGTATGTTTGCTTATACAGTAACAATAACAACATTCATAATTAATGAAAATGAATACATTTGTATATAAAGTGAATATTTACTTCAGTAATCAAAGAAATACTTACTGTGATCTATTTCTTTTTTTGCTTTCTTTTTATTCTTTTGTTTCCTTCGAACATGTTTTATCCTAGATATATGAACAATCGGAGCAAAGGACATATTGAGCGTATACAGTCCTAACAACTTATGATATATATAGTACATTTAGACGGACCTAGGAAAAACATGACTGAATACGTAGAATATTGATTCCCAATTACCACTGAACTGTAACGCTATATAATGATATCTTTTACGACATTTTTGTTGCTGTATTCCCTTTATCGTTCGATTAAAACATGCAGAGGTCTTAATTTCATCCTACCCGCTGGATGAAGATACATTTAATAGCGTGCCTTTAAGAAAAAACATTAAATGCCCGGGTATCTTTAAAAATATCAAAACGAAATGCGTAGTTATGTCGAAATAAACATGTATTTTTAAAAAAGTATTCAAACCAAAAGGGTTTTGGTGAAGGATAAAACCTGCGTAGATGTATGAGAAGATATTTTGTAAAAGAAGGCAAGAGATCTCAGATAGACCCACAGCAAACCAAAATAGCCATAGTTTTCATTTGCGTGTTATCAAGGAAGCTTTCCAAAATTTATTCATTATGCAAAAAATGACAAGATATCATATCAAAATAAATTTTAAGACGTTTAACATTTGAACTACTTGGTGAGTGTCACTGCTGGTGGACCAAGAGTCCCCGAGGGCACATGTAGCCAAGTTCGATCAACTTCGGTTGATCGTCGGTCTTTTCACCGCATTTGAAATTTTCTGTTACAAAATTTCTTAAAATTTCTAAAACGTGGGTCCTGTAGCATCATATCCCACCCATTCTGCTACTTCTTTTTGGTACATTTTTGGACATAATAAATTTCATACTTTTTGGCCGTATTACATTGTTTAGACTTAGGATCACTGACGAGGGTTTAGTACCCGAAACGTGCATGTCTGGTCCATGCTGTAAATTTATCAGGTCTTAAATGATGCTATTGAATTTGAAGACGTTTAACATTTGAACTACTTGGTGAGTGTCACTGCTGGTGGACCAAGAGTCCCCGAGGGCACATGTAGCCAAGTTCGATCAACTTCGGTTGATCGTCGGTCTTTTCATCGCATTTGAAATTTTCTGTTACAAAATTTCTTAAAATTTCTAAAACGTGGGTCCTGTAGCATCATATCCCACCCATTCTGCTACTTCTTTTTGGTACATTTTTGGACATAATAAATTTCATACTTTTTGGCCGTATTACATTGTTTAGACTTAGGATCACTGACGAGGGTTTAGTACCCGAAACGTGCATGTCTGGTCCATGCTGTAAATTTATCAGGTCTTAAATGATGCTATTGAATTTGAAGACGTTTAACATTTGAACTACTTGGTGAGTGTCACTGCTGGTGGACCAAGAGTCCCCGAGGGCACATGTAGCCAAGTTCGATCAACTTCGGTTGATCGTCGGTCTTTTCATCGCATTTGAAATTTTTCTGTTACAAAATTTCTTAAAATTTCTAAAACGTGGGTCCTGTAGCATCATATCCCACCCATTCTGCTACTTCTTTTTGGTACATTTTTGGACATAATAAATTTCATACTTTTTGGCCGTATTACATTGTTTAGACTTAGGATCACTGACGAGGGTTTAGTACCCGAAACGTGCATGTCTGGTCCATGCTGTAAATTTATCAGGTCTTAAATGATGCTATTGAATTTGAAGACGTTTAACATTTGAACTACTTGGTGAGTGTCACTGCTGGTGGACCAAGAGTCCCCGAGGGCACATGTAGCCAAGTTCGATCAACTTCGGTTGATCGTCGGTCTTTTCATCGCATTTGAAATTTTCTGTTACAAAATTTCTTAAAATTTCTAAAACGTGGGTCCTGTAGCATCATATCCCACCCATTCTGCTACTTCTTTTTGGTACATTTTTGGACATAATAAATTTCATACTTTTTGGCCGTATTACATTGTTTAGACTTAGGATCACTGACGAGGGTTTAGTACCCGAAACGTGCATGTCTGGTCCATGCTGTAAATTTATCAGGTCTTAAATGATGCTATTGAATTTGAAGACGTTTAACATTTGAACTACTTGGTGAGTGTCACTGCTGGTGGACCAAGAGTCCCCGAGGGCACATGTAGCCAAGTTCGATCAACTTCGGTTGATCGTCGGTCTTTTCATCGCATTTGAAATTTTCTGTTACAAAATTTCTTAAAATTTCTAAAACGTGGGTCCTGTAGCATCATATCCCACCCATTCTGCTACTTCTTTTTGGTACATTTTTGGACATAATAAATTTCATACTTTTTGACCGTATTACATTGTTTAGACTTAGGATCACTGACGAGGGTTTAGTACCCGAAACGTGCATGTCTGGTCCATGCTGTAAATTTATCAGGTCTTAAATGATGCTATTGAATTTGAAGACGTTTAACATTTGAACTACTTGGTGAGTGTCACTGCTGGTGGACCAAGAGTCCCCGAGGGCACATGTAGCCAAGTTCGATCAACTTCGGTTGATCGTCGGTCTTTTCATCGCATTTGAAATTTTCTGTTACAAAATTTCTTAAAATTTCTAAAACGTGGGTCCTGTAGCATCATATCCCACCCATTCTGCTACTTCTTTTTGGTACATTTTTGGACATAATAAATTTCATACTTTTTGACCGTATTACATTGTTTAGACTTAGGATCACTGACGAGGGTTTAGTACCCGAAACGTGCATGTCTGGTCCATGCTGTAAATTTATCAGGTCTTAAATGATGCTATTGAATTTGAAGACGTTTAACATTTGAACTACATGGTGAGTGTCACTGCTAGTGGACCAAGAGTCCCCGAGGGCACATGTAGCCAAGTTCGATCAACTTCGGTTGATCGTCGGTCTTTTCATCGCATTTGAAATTTTCTGTTACAAAATTTCTTAAAATTTCTAAAACGTGGGTCCTGTAGCATCATATCCCACCCATTCTGCTACTTCTTTTTGGTACATTTTTGGACATAATAAATTTCATACTTTTTGGCCGTATTACATTGTTTAGACTTAGGATCACTGACGAGGGTTTAGTACCCGAAACGTGCATGTCTGGTCCATGCTGTAAATTTATCAGGTCTTAAATGATGCTATTGAATTTGAAGACGTTTAACATTTGAACTACTTGGTGAGTGTCACTGCTGGTGGACCAAGAGTCCCCGAGGGCACATGTAGCCAAGTTCGATCAACTTCGGTTGATCGTCGGTCTTTTCATCGCATTTGAAATTTTCTGTTACAAAATTTCTTAAAATTTCTAAAACGTGGGTCCTGTAGCATCATATCCCACCCATTCTGCTACTTCTTTTTGGTACATTTTTGGACATAATAAATTTCATACTTTTTGGCCGTATTACATTGTTTAGACTTAGGATCACTGACGAGGGTTTAGTACCCGAAACGTGCATGTCTGGTCCATGCTGTAAATTTATCAGGTCTTAAATGATGCTATTGAATTTGAAGACGTTTAACATTTGAACTACTTGGTGAGTGTCACTGCTGGTGGACCAAGAGTCCCCGAGGGCACATGTAGCCAAGTTCGATCAACTTCGGTTGATCGTCGGTCTTTTCATCGCATTTGAAATTTTCTGTTACAAAATTTCTTAAAATTTCTAAAACGTGGGTCCTGTAGCATCATATCCCACCCATTCTGCTACTTCTTTTTGGTACATTTTTGGACATAATAAATTTCATACTTTTTGGCCGTATTACATTGTTTAGACTTAGGATCACTGACGAGGGTTTAGTACCCGAAACGTGCATGTCTGGTCCATGCTGTAAATTTATCAGGTCTTAAATGATGCTATTGAATTTGAAGACGTTTAACATTTGAACTACTTGGTGAGTGTCACTGCTGGTGGACCAAGAGTCCCCGAGGGCACATGTAGCCAAGTTCGATCAACTTCGGTTGATCGTCGGTCTTTTCATCGCATTTGAAATTTTCTGTTACAAAATTTCTTAAAATTTCTAAAACGTGGGTCCTGTAGCATCATATCCCACCCATTCTGCTACTTCTTTTTGGTACATTTTTGGACATAATAAATTTCATACTTTTTGGCCGTATTACATTGTTTAGACTTAGGATCACTGACGAGGGTTTAGTACCCGAAACGTGCATGTCTGGTCCATGCTGTAAATTTATCAGGTCTTAAATGATGCTATTGAATTTGAAGACGTTTAACATTTGAACTACTTGGTGAGTGTCACTGCTGGTGGACCAAGAGTCCCCGAGGGCACATGTAGCCAAGTTCGATCAACTTCGGTTGATCGTCGGTCTTTTCATCGCATTTGAAATTTTCTGTTACAAAATTTCTTAAAATTTCTAAAACGTGGGTCCTGTAGCATCATATCCCACCCATTCTGCTACTTCTTTTTGGTACATTTTTGGACATAATAAATTTCATACTTTTTGGCCGTATTACATTGTTTAGACTTAGGATCACTGACGAGGGTTTAGTACCCGAAACGTGCATGTCTGGTCCATGCTGTAAATTTATCAGGTCTTAAATGATGCTATTGAATTTGAAGACGTTTAACACAGTAAAGGATTTTAAAAAGACGAAAGCAGTTTGAGGGGAAAAACTTCCGAATCGGCGATTCAGAAACACTATGGATGGAAATAATGTTTTACATATTATGGGACATGTTTTCGAAAGGTATAAAAACAAAATTAGAAATGATAAATATCATTCACCCTGTTAACCCTAAACAAAATCATATAGGAAAGGATTCTGATACTTTGTGCCCTTATTAGCCAAACCTATTGACGGATCTAAAACAACATAAGACAATTGTAAGGGACAATAAAAGAAAGGAGGGATCTCCATCAAGACCCGGTTGCAGCATCAACAGTAAAAAAAAAAATCAAAATACCCCATGTGAAAACACAGAGAAGACATAAGCAGCAAGATACACAAAAGGGACAAGGAACAGCAAACACGACATGAAAATACCAAACACAAAAGACTTCACACAAAGCAATGAGACTAATCGATGGACAATCGGTGCCGACTTAGGACGGCCATCTGATACGTTAGTAGCAAATGGTGTGGTTATTCAGATTTACCGGTTATCAGAAGGTCTCGAAGAACGCGCAATTGTAGTGTAAAATAACCTTCTCACTGTAAGATGACCACACAAACGACAGCAAAACACAGGGGCCAAAGCAACAAACGTAATGAATATGTAAACAGAGATATAAAAACAAAGGGCGTACGAAATACAGTCTGTGCTCTGTCGGTTGTAGTGAGACCATGAGAGTCCGACCGACATTCAGAGAGGACAGGTGGTCGGGGTCCTGTCTTCCCTAAGGAGGTTTGGACAAGGTTTGTCATGGAGTCCCGTCTTCACAATCAAAGTGCTAGACTTAAGAATGCCGCTGGTGCAATGCTGTAGATTGGTCTAGTACCATGCCGAGTGTCCTTCTGGTGATATTAGGATCATATCCACGGTATAAAAGACGTTTGATGATTCTGACGAAATTTCTATCTGCCTTTGATCCTACTGATTTGGTTTATTATGTCAACATCAAAGTAATATACTCTAGCTGTTGCTTGTATAGGTCTGAACTTTAAAAGAATCTGACAGTAATTTTTGTAAAATTTCAAAAACGTCTTAAGTAGTTTAGGAAAGCGGACAAGGTGGAAAGGTGGAAAGCGGAATCCTTTATCTAAAAGTTTCTTTGTAATTTATAAATTTCTACTATATAAATCCAAAACATTGGTCATTTGAGTTCAAGGCTCAGATGGGCAAAAAAAAAAACTTCGCCATACAGCGCATACTCTTAACGCTGCTGTGTATGAGCGGCACTCTCGGAAAATCTTTAGGACACATTAGAGCATTATAAAGGTAAGATTATTGTATTCTCTATGTCTGTGTTTCCTGCTGTCACCAGACGGATCTACGCTGTAGCCTTGTGTCAGAGCGTTCTTAAGAATTGCACTCTGACTGCCTTTCCATAACGGGCCCTGTCCAAACCTCTTTAGAGACGCTAGACTGGGCTCCGACCACATGTCCTCTCTGAATGACAGTCAGACACCTCGGATGATAACACGCATGAGCTCGCTACAGCCGGTAGAGCATGGACTGTTTTTCGTACGCCATCTATTTTATTTATCCATTTACAATCCATCTATGTGTTGCTCGTTTCCCTGCGTCATGCTGTCAGTATTGTCATCTTGCAATGAGGAGGTTATTTTACACCACTATTGTGTGTTCTTCGAGACCTCTTGGCAACCGGAAAAGTGGAAGTGTTGTGCACACGTATTCCGGATAGATACACCATTTGCTACTGGCTGGAGTAGCAGATGGCCGTCCTAAGTCGGCACCGATTGCCAATTGGTCTCGATGTTTATGTGTGATATTTTGTGTTTGATGTTTCTGTGGGATTTTTCTTTTCTTTTTTGTATTCCTTGTCCCTTTTGTGTCTCGACTTTGTGTGTGTGTTTTTGTTTTTGTTTTCTTTATGGATTGTTTTGGTGTTTTACTGTGGACACTGCAATCAAGTGTTGTTGCAGATCCCCTCCATTCTATTGGGAAGAAAATATATTAAGAAGCACGACGATTTCTCAGCCAATACTATTCACATGACTGCATTTATAATAACATTCTGTTTCTTAATGAAATAAATCATTTTTTTGTATTCCGATTCATTTGATAATACCAAAGAAAAATATTTAAGCTTAAAATCCATGTGTAAATCGAGTATTGATAATTGGAGATAAATGCCCGAAGAACCGCCTCCCCTTTTTTCCCCAATTCGCTGTATAAAAAGAGTAACCTATGATTTATTTTCATTTTCTTTTTTGGAAAATATGACATAATTATAAAAATGTAATAAAATCATTTTCAAACTTTTCACCTGTGTAGTTTAATAATATTAATCACTGTAGTAATTTTGATCCAATTGGTATAAATTGCCCTCTGAGGAAAACAAATGTTTTGGTCATATGTACAATAAAGATTCCAGTTATTGAGTATCAAATATAAGAAAATTTCCTCTGAATTACTCTGATTATATTTAAGTTAAAATTCAAACTCTAACCAATAACAATCTTTGCGTACTCGATTTTTATAGATTTTTCATTAAGAAATTAAAAAACTATCTAAATAAACTCTTACCCAATTTGGTTCCATATATAACATGGTGAACATTTTCAAGGATAATAAAAAAAATATATGAATGCTTTTTTATCTTCATCAAGAAAATTAATGATATTAAATCAATTGAAAACATTGCATTACTAACAACAACATCTTTGCCAAACAACAATTTCAATCCGTGCTTATTTCGCAAACTCATTTTCCTTCTTTATTTCTATATATACATACCAGAATCGTCCAAATCAGTGTCAAAGTCTTCACTTTTTAATGAAATCGCATCATCAACTTTCAAATTCATTTGTTTATCAATTGCTTGCTTGCTCATCGTATCCGTATTTACTTTAGTTAATTCCTTTGGTTTTCTATCAACAACACTTTGTTTCTTCTTTTTGTTCCTGTTTTTGTCATCGGTCCCTTAATTTGCTCTCCGTGGTTCTGTTGTCATGCTTTTCGATAATGGTTGCTGATAGCAGTCTTTCTTTATCCTCATATGCAATGTAACAAGCTGGTGAAGTCCCACTATTTTGTGCTTCCATGTAAATATTTTATATTCAATAATATTAAAGTCTTGAACTACAGATTAATTTGTTCTGTTTTTCATGTTCAAAAGTTCATTTTGATTTCTCATTGGTTCTTTTTTTCTTAGAATTATGCTTAAGGAACGACAATTTTCCCTCTCGTTTCATTAGAGGTAGCTCTCAAAAAAGGATAATGACTAGACAATTCCATGGGAATTGAATAAGAATGTCAGGGATGGATGCATGATTGATTTTCGTCATGAATGAGGTACAAGAAAAATACGAAAAGATCGTTGTTTCTCCTTTACTAACTTGACTTTGCATAAACTGATTTTGTATTACATCAACTACGCATAGTAAGTTCCAAATGAAAACTTCGAATGGAAATGTAAAAGGAGAGCACTTACCAAATAATACTTGTATAGTCCTTTTTACATGACTAATTTTCTTACCTAGATACGCCCATGTCTTATAATTCTGCTTATTTTTCTCGTGACTTCTGCCCTGTTCTTCCGATGCATTCAATATTCATGAGTTCAACTCTTTTATTTCCCCTTTGTAGTTCTTCACAGATAACGTTAGATATACTTCGTGTATCAATAATATATATGAGAAGTGATGTTTACGCCAACCAAGATCATGAAGATGATGGTGATGATGAAGTAACGTGTAATAAATCTGTAGGACACCAACATTTGACTTTCTCGTACATCAAGAAGAATTTACCATGTTGTCTAAAGCTATACGTGATGTCCAGTCCATGCACTGACTTAAAGTCTGTGAATGAACTTTAAAACACAAATATCAAAATCAGAAACCAAAAATCAAGATCAAAAGGCTTACAGATTCTTGCAAAAATATATTACAGAACTTTCTCACGAGGAAAAAAATCGGACAAACAGACGGAGCCAACAACACAGCACCATAGAAACACAATGGACAATACTATCTAAAGGACAATCTCCCGAGAACAGAGCAAGAATGGAATTATTAATAGATGGTGCTGTTAAACAACGCTCAACAAGTTATGCTTTTTTTTAAACAATGATTTATGGTATTTTTTGGTTCTATGTTCTGATACCGGTCCAATGAGTGAAATTACCCCCTTGTTTTTTAATAATACGGAAAGAAAAAATTGAAATAAACTTTAATTTAGCTTCCTTTTTGGTCGTATTTACTTAGATGCTATACTTGCATTAGATATGTAACACTATTGAGTGTGTTTGGGCTTAATTTGCAGATTTAACAGCTCCGCTTATTTTAGCCCTGGGTGCATTCCGCGCGTGCACTGGACCCTGGAAATTGTTCAGTAGATTGAGTTGACGTCCTTCGTGTTTCTATAGAGCTGTGCTATTGTCTCCGTCTGTTTGTCGATTTTTCTTTTCTCGTGAGAAAGTTCTAGTTTATATTTTTTTTTTCAAGAATGTGTTAGCTTTTTATGGTGATTTTTGGTATCTGATTTCGGCTTTTGTGTTTACTTTTTATTCACTGATTGTATCTCATTGTCAATGAGTAGGATTGAAAAGGAAACTTAAAGCTTAATTCGCTGTATGATAAAAAAAAAACAACAACAACAAGGGGGTCCTACGTATACATTGGCCCCGGTAGCAGGACAATTTATCATTGGTCAATTGGAGCCTTTGAGACAACTTATGTGTCTCACATAGGCTGTCTCAGAGGGTACGAGCAAAACTCGAGAAGAATAGGAGCTCTAGCTTAGAGAGTAAGCATCTCCTGTTTGCTAGCAACACGCGTCACTTAATTAGGCCGTGTAATAAAAAGTCATATCTGGTAAATTTGTGGTTCTAACCTAAAGTACCTTCCAACATGGAGAAGAACGAGAGGTTGTATATTTATATTTTCAGTATACCGTCCAAAAAATTTCAGTGACAAAGTCAGTCGCTCACAAAATATATACCCTAGGCTTGGTTCAGTAGCTTCTCGGTTAAGGTCCCCTTTGCCCTCTAAACGAAGTATTGAAAACCCTATTTGCTATCGTATAAAAGTTTTGTCCAAGGTTAAATTTTTTTCAAAAGTAGGTAAAACTCCAAGGTCAAGGTCGCAATGCTAAACATTTTGGTACCAATGAAAATTGGAGGTCTCGTCACAAGGAGTTTGCATGTTGAATATTAAAGTCCCATTTAGCACTTACTATTCAAAAGTTAAGACCAAGAATTTATAAAGTTTTTGTGACTAACGGACAGACGGATGTACCAGATTTAATGTCACCTCGCTTGAATCGCTATTTTAAAGCGGGGACCAAAGAGTAAGGATTTTCCAAATACAGTAACACAAGCACAGCTCATATGACCGGACTTGAAAGTGATTGAGGAGTCACCGGTGCATGGTCAGCAAATATCCCTGCCGGTGACACACCTGCCAACACCCCCAACCCCCCAAACTGACTTATCTTTCATTTTCTTAGACAATCATAGGAAACACCCTGTCCGAACGTCAGTCCGGTTAAAAAGTTGTAAAGTAGATAGTCTTTATGTATCAATGAAATTTCAGGGCTTTTACGTTTCATAATATACTAGTACATTCACCATAACACACTGTTTATTGCTGACACGGAGATCGAACAATGTGGTGGCGGCTTGAAATTAACATGGAAATTTCCAATAGACGTAATATTTTTCATATTTCGGATTGAAGGCAGCTGATATGGTAAGGCATGGTCCATTTGATATTCAGGGGGGGGGGGGGGGGGGGGGGGGGGGCTTGGGTTTTTTGTCGGAGCAAGATTATTTTTTTCGCCCCGGATCGGGGCAAAATTATTTTTTTCTTGCAAAGTTGGAGCAAGGAAATTTTTTTTACAAAGTAATGTCCATACATGTATTAAGAATGTTTGTGTTTTATCAAAAGAAATTATTTATATTTTTACTCAAAACTCTAAATATTAATATATTAGTTTATTTTTATACAAGTTTTCAATTCACTTTTAAACAGAGATAATTTTTTTTAAAAATACAATTCTCAATATTTCATATAAGGTACATCATGTATATCACATGTATAAGAGGGTCTGATTGGAAGGTCTCCTAGACAGATTTTTAAATGTTACTGAGAATTGTAAATTGATGAATAACTGAAGATCTCCTTCCAAGCTTACAGGAACATAAAATTAGACTACATGTACATGCAACATGTACTAATAACAATACATAAATATTGATAAAATATTTAAGCTTTTAAGGAAGCCCTTGAATTAATGTTTTGATAGAAAACTATGGCAAGCGAAGCGAGCCAAAAATTTTCCATATATTTTGAAAACTGTGGCGAGCGAAGCGAGCCGGAAAATTTTCAAGAATTTTAGCAAAATTTCATGGTAATTCTTCAAATTCAGATTACTTGTAAGAGCAAGATTATTTTTTTTCTGTCACACCATAAGCAAATTAATTTTCTTCGTCAAAATTGAGAGCAAAATTATTTTTTTCGAAAAAAACCCAAGCCCCCCCCCCCCCCAGAATATCAAATGGACCGTGCCTAAGTTGAAGTTTTAAATTTCCAGTTACGAGTAAAGGAGGTCAACAGTGGCGGATCTAGGATTTCAGAAAGGGGGGGTCACATCCAAGTAAAATGTTCACAGAAAAACTGACAAGCAAAAAAAAAAAAAAAAAAGGTCGAAGACGAAAAACGTGAATCTATAAATTAATCTGACAATAAATTGCCAAAACAGGGTGCCTGGATTTAGTGACCGTAGTGACCTTCACCTTGAACTCTGACCTTAAAATGATATGTTGGTTAATAAATTCTGAAAGAAAATATTTCTTTAAGAATAAGTTATGGAGATTTGATATTCCATATACATATTCAACGTACACGTACCGTAGTAATTGCTACATTTTCATTCCAACAAGGGCTTATAAAATTCCCAAGCATCATCTTGTGCGAGGGTATTAAATGTGAGCAATTGAATGTCGTGCCATAAATGTATATGTTTGGTAAAAAAATATGCCGGTAAGGGTATAATTCTTCACTTTAGGATAGTTCTTAATCTAGTGTTTTTTGATTACGTGATTTTCTGTTATCCCGGATATTCAGTTACAGAACCGGTTTTCTACCTTAGGATTTACGTAACAATGTCCGTCCTTCGACGTGCGTTTCTTTTGAAGGATAAAACAACATTTTGTCGACTATTTGTCGCCAGATCTGTCAGTGACACGGGCTCAAAGGAACATATAGACAGTCTGGTTAAAGGCAAAAAGGTTGTCGTGTTTATGAAGGGTACCCCCGACGCTCCAAGGTGTGGTTTCAGTAACGCTGTCGTCCAGATCCTCAATTTTCATGGAGTGAACAATTATGAATCCCATGATGTTCTTCAAGATGAAGCTCTAAGACAAGGTAAATTAAGCTTTAAGTTCTATCGTTTTGACGGATCGGGTATAACTCCGTCGGTAAGGTGACAGCTTCTGCCCATGCACATTAGATTGAGATTAGAACAGGCCAAATTTTTATTCTTGAGTTTGTACTGACTCAAGAATAAAATTTTGGCCTGTTCTATGTCTAATGCACATAGCAGAAGGTTTCGGGTTCAATTCCTGAACAGGCCATATTTACCATTCCACCTGTCAAAGTATTTGGTGCCATGAGGGTGAACTTTTGGTGTAGGGCAACTGAGGAAGAACCAGGGATTTATTTGTCTTTTAGGTTAGCGTTAATAATTTGGAAACCTCAAAAATATTTGGAGGGATTGAGTGTAACTGTAGGGTATCGTGCTCAGTTAGCTCAGTTGGTAAGAGCCTCTGGCCAGATTGCAGAAGGTATCTGGTTTGATTCACGAACCGTCCACAATTTCCATTCTGCCTGTCACAATTTTGAAGGAGCTGACAAGATAAGGGCCGTTTTTAGCCCTAAATTTTGTGCCGTATTTCTTCCATATGACGGTACATATGCAGACAAAAGATAATCATTATTGAAATATAATGTATTTGAAGTAGTCTAGGTGCCATTCAAGAAACCCAAAAATTTCTTACGCACAAAAAGTTTTTGCATGAAAGTGTTGTCAACACCCTCTTATTTGATAATCCGGCGGATGCCACCTTGGCATCCTTGGGCATTTCGAAATTTTGGGGTAAAATGGTATTTTTCGAAGAAAAACCATTGAAAATAGGAAAAATTCGATTACTTTTTTCCATGCTGCAGCTAGATCAAGACAATTGGTACCAAAAGAACGACAATTTAATTGTCTCTAAGTCTCAAGCTCAATTTACCAATCTACTTGTCACTAAAATGGGAAAAACTATAGATTTTCGATGAAAAATCGTTGAAAATTGGGAAAATACAATATCTTTTTTAATTCTGTAGTTAGATAAACAATTTTGGTACCAAACGCACAAAAAGATTATTGCCTTTCATTTTAAATAATACAGAAGTCAGATTCGTAATAAGTTGGTACGAAAAATTGGGTAAAACAACTACTCTTGGATGTAAAACGCTGAAAACGTGCAAAATGCAATGAACTGTTTCAAACTGTAGTTAGTAAGAGGTACAGCAATTATGGTACCAAAAGAAATATGTTTTTATTGTCTTTTATTCTGAATTCGCATTAAGCAACTTGTTCATAAATAAAGTGGGAGAAGACCAATGAGGGAGAAAACTTTGATTTTTGAAGAGTATTTTCCATTAAAATTTGGGACTTTGAAAAATGCAAAACGTTTACAGAAAATCTTGAACAAAGATATGTGTATTCAAGGCAACACTTTTTAAAAACATGTTACTGGTACATGGAGTCTTGTAGCGAGCTTTTGAAAGATGTGGGTGAAATTAGAGACATTGTTCAAAAGAAAGCGGCTACTGTCTCTGATACATAGCGTGCATGTCTCGTCCACGATGTTAATTAATCTGCTTTTAAATTATGCTAATGAATTTGAAGACGTTTAACATTTGTACCACTTGGTGAATGTCACTGCTGCTGGACCAGGAGTCCCCAAGGGCACATGTAGCCAAGATCGATCAATTTCGGTTGGCCTTTTCTTCAAACGCATTCGAAAATTTCTGTTTACATAATTGTCACAAATTTCTAAAACCTGGGTCCTGTAGCATCATATTTTAGTCATCTTGCTACGTCTTTCGGTATATTTTGGACATACTTATCACACATTTTGGCCATATTTCATTGTTTAGATTGAGGATCACTGACGAGAGTTAAATACCCGAAACATGCACGTCTGGTCCACGCTGTTAATTAATCTGCTTTTAAATGATGCTAATGAATTTGAAGACGTTTTTAAAACATAGATGATTTCTGCCAGGGTTGTGTAGTTGTTTTCAATTATTGAAGTGGATCTTAAAGACCTGCTTAGTCATGACGTTTTTCTTCTAGTCCCTACGTCGATTTTGAAAAGATGACTTCGGTTTTTGCAACTTCCAAACTTTGCAATGTATTTTTTTTAAAGTGCATGTATTTTATATATTTTTTTCGTTTTGTGAGTGAACATCGACGGCGAATGGTGCTAGCCAACAGGGGATGCTTAATCCTCCCGGGCACCTGGTCCCACCTCTAGCTTGCTAAGGTCCGTCGATTCTCTATTTTGTGCTCTACTGTGAGCGCTGTTGAGATTATCGTCAGGATCTTCTTTAACACAATCGAAATATGTTCTTAAAATAAGCCCCAGGTTATTCATTTGACAAGAATGCCTGATGATCATTTGATGCATGCAGGACTCTCATTCATGCAGAGTTAATACCTTGAATGTTTCTGGTCGTATATTTCTAAATAAACTAAACACTTCAGATGTTGAACAATAAGTGTTCCAACTATTTACATTCTTGAAGAAAGTTTTAAACTAATTTTGATGTACCAGACACGTGTTTCGGATAGAAAAAAATCCTCATCAGTGATGCTTTCAATTAAAGTGACTTCATGGCACAGCCAAAATCCTCTCCAGCAGCGCCCCTGGCCCTATTGCTATCACTTTGCAGAGAGCAAATTTAAATGATATTCAATTGACCACTACTTACCATCACAATGACATAAAAGATTCAGTCAGGAAAGCTACACCTCAGGAAATGAAGTGCAACTGATTGATATTACATGTAATTGCAATCAGTTGATCAAGAAAGCAATCCCATTGATTAAGAACTCACATTTTACACATTCTGAAGATTAAGATATTGAGAACAGATCATGATGATGGGTATCATCAACATATGATGGTATTAGAGAGACGAAGGTTGTTCTGTGGGAAGTTTTTGAAGTGGTGTTCCGTGTCAAATGTCAGAGAAGTTAATTCAGATATTGAAAAGATGGTGACTGAGGCCATGATATTCATAAAGAATCACTATGGTTTAGAGAATCTAGACAGTATATCTGATGTCAGGTCCAGTGTATGTTTGAATGAAATGCACTGTAAGAGTTCAAAACTCTAAGATGACCATTGTCACCAACAGTTAATTGAATAATTTTGATAACATGTCAAGAAAAACGAAATATTTTTAGCCATGCATAAGGAAACATTCTTAAGATGCAGCTCAATCAAACCTGGATCTGCTGAAAGAATTAAATTTTTTAAAAATGTTAAGACCAATTGTGATAATATTTTGCCAATCGCGTCTGTACCTCTATCTGTTATCCTGTTGATTTGTTGCAGTCGCACATGAAATCTGAGTTGTGAAACAAACAGATGTGACAAATTCTGTGCTCATATTTCTTTAATTCTGTAAATGTTTGGAGTACAGAATTGTCAGAGTACGATGCAAAGGAGGCATTTTGATCAACCATGTATGAAGGGTTCTTTGTTGTTAGAAGTAGTTGCACACAAGTATTACAATTGCATGTTGATGAAACAACAAGGCAATAAGAAAGGAGGTGATCTCCAACAAAACTGGGTTGCAGCACCAATATCAACACATCAAAACACCTCAAGTAAAAACACAGAGAAGACACACACAGCAAGAGAAACCAGAGAATGTAGAGTAGAAAAAAGGGAAATAAGAGAGTGCAAATCTAAAACTACCAATATGCAATCATTTTGATACGAAAATTGTTGTTCTAGAACCTCTTTAAACCGATTACATTTTTACAATTTAAAACCTTTTTCAGCAAAAAAAAAAAAAACAACAACAACAACAGCAACAAAACAAGAAGATTCCATTTGCTTGAGTGGAATTCTGAATTTAAATCAATAAAATATCTTTTCTTGTCGTTGTTTTACCTACAGCATGAAAAAAGCATGGCGATATCCCAATTTTCAGCGATTTTTTCATTCAAAATGCATTCTTTTCCCCATTTTCGTACATGCAAATATTGCTTATCTGATATTTAAAATGAAAAGCAATACATTCATTGTGCGTTTGGTACCAAAAGTGTAATTTTATCTACAGTATGAAAAAAGATATGACATTTTCCCAATTTTCAACGGTTTTTTATCGAAAATCCATGATTTTCCCCATTTTATGGACGAGTAAATTGATAAACTGAGCTTGAGACTTAAAGGCAATGGCATTGCTATTCTTTAGATACCAAACCTGCCGTTCTAGCTACAACATGGACAAAGTAATCGCGTTTTTCCAATTTTCAACGCTTTTTCTTTGAAAAATCACACTTTTTCCCAAAAATTTCGAAATGCCCAAGGATGCCAGAGTGGCATCAGCCGGATTATCAAAGTAGAGGGTATTAACATCACTTTCATGCAAAAACATTTTGTGCGTAACATTTTTTTGGGTTCCCCCCAAAATAGCCATTTGGCAACTAGACTAAAGACTTTTTGTATGTTTTACTTTTCGATGAAATACTCCCAAGATTCTAAAATGAAGCACTACTTCTTGATGGCTCGGAAAAATCATTAAAAAATGCACTTTCTATTGTAGATCAATTTTCTAAATTTTCAGGTTTAAAACCAAATTACACAAAAACAGTATGTGTTAAAATTGGCACCCTTAGAGGTTCTGAATTGACCTTTAGTGAAAATTACAACTTGATATGGTCTCAGCAGCCTTTTAAATTTCTAGGTATATTTTTCTCTACTGATTTACAAAATATGGAAAAACTGAACTTTGAATCTAAAACCAAAGAAATTCAGAATCTAATTAGGTCATGGTCAAGACGCATGCTTAGTACCAATGGAAGAATTACTGTTGTCAAAAGCATTATGCTACCAAAGCTAATTCATTTATTCATTACCCTTCCAAATCCTTCTAATAGCACTTTGAAAAACCTAGAAAAATTATTTTTTTCTTATATATGGAATTCAAAAACTGATAGAATTGCAAGGAAGAATATCATCCAGGATTATTAAAATGGTGGGCTGCATATGATTTGTCTTGAAGCCTTCATAAAAAGTTTAAAAATTACATGGGTAAGAAGAATGATTATTAATTACTGAAGATAATATTTCATGGATTAAACTTCTTAACAGTACCCGATCATGATTTCGAATCTATGCTTAAATTTGGCAATGCATATGTGAGTTACTTATCAAGCATAACCACTAATTTATTTTGGAAAGATGTGTTTTTATCTTACTATGACTTAAGAGAATTATTAGAAACTGAAGCAACTTATTATCAGCCACTTTGGTATAATGACCAAATTATAGTAAATGGGGAAACATTATGTTATAAAAACTTTATAGAAAAAGGAATTTACTTTATATATGATATTTTAGATGAAAATGGTGAAATCTTAAGGTACCAAGACTTCTGCAACAGATATAACTTTTTCCCTCCATTTACACTGTATTTTGGTATTGTACTTCGTGTGAAAAAATTGCATTCGATCTTTGATATTGAAACTTTCCTCCAAAGCCAACCATTCTATCCAAATTATATCAAAATTTTAAAGAAAAGTGATAAAGGCTCAAGAGATTTTTATGACTTATTTATCAACAATCTTTACTGTAGACCAAGAAGTGAACTCAAATGGGAAATAGAACTACAAATTTTTGAGAATGAAAAATGGTGGGAAAGTGTCAATAATGCAGTAAATAGAAATACTAATGATTGTACCCTTAAGTGGTTTCAGTATAGAATATTACATCGTATATTAGGTACAAATACTCTTCTATTTAAAATTGGAATAAGCGATACTATTATGTGCTCCTTTTGTCACTCATTTCCTGAAACCATTTCGCATATGTTTTATTTTTGCTCTCATTCACAACAACTTTGGCTTGATCTTAACATTTGGCTACATGATATCTGCAGTATAGATATAAACTTAGATCTAAAAAGCATAATTTTTGGAATAGCAAATGATAATAATAGAAATATTAACATTATAATCAATCTTGTTAAAAAGTACATTTTTAGACAAAAAACTCAAAAATGCAAACCCTCTTTAGAAGGTGCAAAAAAATTTATATTATCTTATCTTAAAATTGAAAAATATATCTTTAAGAAAAATATGAAAGATGAAATGTTTTCAAAGAAATGGGAAAAACTCTCTATACTATTAGTTTAATATAAAAGTATGCAAGACGTGTGAATGGTGTATGAGTGTCTATGTTTCATGTATTGTCTATGTATTGTCTAACTGTATGTAATGCAAAAATACCAAAAAAAAATAAAAAATAAAAAAAAAAAGATTCTAAAATGAAGGTCCAAAAAGGTAGGGGGTAGTCGGGTAATAAAACTGATAATAACGACCATAAACGTAGAAATTTTAGAATATTTCGCCTGAAATGGATAAATATTGACTAAAAGATATCAAATACATCTACATTGTATATCAGAAGTACATTTCAAAAGTTCTATTTCCTCTAATCGGTAAATAATGAAATCCGGAACTCAAAATACGGTCTAATTTTGTATGTAATGGCTTTAATAGAAGCTTTTTAGCGCGAAATCCACATTAGCGGAGAAATCCACATCGCTCCTGCTTATTTCGTTCCTACATGTTGTACATTTCATTCGATCGTATTTAGAACACATTTTTTGTTGGATTAAGGAGGAAAAATAATGAAATTTTCCATATTTAATGATGTTAAAGATCGATTCTTTAACAAATGCACCCCCCTTCCTTTTTTGGTTTTTCGTCTCTGGGGTAGTGTTCCCCCCGGAGATCCAGAACCCCACTTTTCCTGAAAATTTATATCATGGATATACACCTCCAGTATAAGTGGCATTCTGTATCTCCGGGGGGAACAATGTTAAAAAAAACTTTTCCTTTTTCTATTGATTTCTATGGGAAAAAGACAAGTTTTGACCCAAATATTAACCATATTATGCATAACAGATCTAAAATAACTTCAGAGTTTGATGGGATACTGTATTTGTATTAATTTAACGAACGATTTTTCTTAAAATTTCCATTTTCAAAATTCCACTTTTTAGGGCAGATTTTACGTCTTATCTTATCAGCTCCTTTACAACAGTCATGGATAACCAATAAGTCCACTTGCATATGTTCAGATCAATCCACACATTTCTAAAGACATACGTTCAATTGGATTTATCCTTGTGCTGCAATGACTGTGGATTTTACAGGCCTTTGTTCCATATGTGACTGTATCCGATATAAAATGCATACTAATTGTAAAGTTCCTTTAAAAATACCATGTGTGTACATAGTCATAGTGTTAAGCCCTGTATTCCTGATATTGTACACTTGCTTCCATAGAATTTGATGATGTCACAATTTCTTTACGCCAGATACATGTATATGCACAAATGGGAAGTAACTATGTAATTATGTACAGTCACTTGGGTCTGCAAATAAAAGTAATTGTTACATTAACTTTTTTATCATCAGAATTTGTTATTTCATTTTTGACAAAGAACAGCAACAGAGCTAAAAGTGTGTCATTTCTCAGGACTAAATGTTTCTTATCACATTGCCCCATGCAAGGTCACATGGCCAAGTCACAAGACCAAGGTCACTTCCTATTAGTAATGAAATCGTATATGCTAATCATGTCCAGGCCGAAATTGTATCATGTCCAGGCTGAAGTCAAATATGCTAACCATGTCCAGGATGTATCTTTTGAATGAATGTGTATCAAATCACTAATTCAGTTTGTTGTTGCTCATGATCTTTAGGTTTCAGATCACCTATATGATATATCCAAGGTCAATGTGACTAAGGTCAAGGTCACCCAGTATGCTTATAATGAAATTGTGTATGCTAATCATGTTCGGGCTATACAATGTATGTCTTAAAAACCATGTAATGAATCACTTTCATGTTTTAGTATGATGTTGCCCATGACTCGAAGGTTGCATATCATCTTGGCCAAAGGTTAAAAATTAAACTTTGAGGGATGGGGAGACATCTGGTTTTTTTTTTCTTCTGAAAAACTTTTTTTTTTTATTCAAAGTATGCCTAGATAAGGTTCTGCATAAAACTGTACAATTTTCATTATTCTCTTACAGGCATAAAGGATTACAGTAACTGGCCAACCATCCCTCAAACTTATCTGGATGGAGAGTTCTTAGGAGGATGTGATATTATGTTAGAGATGCATAAAAACGGAGAACTTATAGAAGAACTTAAAAAAGTGGGCATTCGATCTGCATTACTAGATAAAGAAAATGAGACATAAACAGATTAACATTTCTTTCATGCATGGTTATTTACATGTAATTTGTTCTGTACATGTACTTTGAAATACTTGCCACATGTTACATAATGTACTTGATATTATGTATCCAGTGAAGAGCAACTGTAAAAGATTGAAAAATGACATAATTAATCTACAGCTTTAAATTAAGATTCTTTATACTGAGTGGTTATTTGATGTCTGTGTTGTTTCGATAACAATAGTAAAACTCATGTCTAATTACTACATTGTCTTTTTTTATTGATCAATGTATCCAGTGTCCATCTGTCTGTTCGTTTGTCTCACTGTAAGCCTATAACATCATATATACATTTTAACTCTATCAAACCTGCAGAGATGGTAAAGTATTACAACACTCAATTAGAGCAAGTCATCCTCAGCCTGGGTTGATCAAGATCATTTTTAAGGTCAAGGTCAAATATTTAAGGTCAAACATGTGGCAGGTGACATACCGGTTCTTTAACGGCTTACATGTAGTTAATTTGTATGTGTGTTATCATACATTTGTAAATCATTATTATACATGATTTCAAATCAACATTGTTCTACATTAGAGCTTGCCTTAAATCTATATATGATACAGTATTTTCACATTGCCATGATCAGATACAAATACATGTATTTTAATGGATTAATCACTCTGAACATGTTAATATTTAGATGCTTTCCTAAATTAGGTTTACTCATCTTGATGATATATGTATATCTTTATCTGGAAACAGAAAAAAATTCTAAGGAAAATAACACTCCAGGAGCGAGTGTACAAGTAGGTCTCACTATGGTAGTAAGGATGTTTGGTTTTTAGGAAAGTCATCCATAGGTCACTGGTGGAGATCAAGTTTAAATTTTTTTGGAGGACTTTTAATCCAGAAAAGTTCCTTATCTCTTACATAATACTGGTTTTCCCTTATTTGTACATGTTGATTTTATATACATGTTGATTAGCAAATATATACTTTAAATGTCTTAAACACAGGATATTAAGGAAATGCTACTAGCAGAAGTATCCTATGGAATCAAGTGCCATAACAAAGAAAAACAATCTATGTACAATGATTGGTGTGCTATGGTGACGTCAGTAGAAAAGAAGTTGAAAGACAGACATTCAGTAATATATGTCTATAATCTGGTTCGAGTGGTATAAATAGGACATAACGGATGTAGCCAAGCATATGTGTCATTGCAAGCAAGACAATTTAGTAAGCCAATGGTTTGTCCAGCTTCACAGAGTTGAAGAGTATTCAATTCTCTGTAACTACATGTGAATTATACTAAATCAGATGTACGTAAACTAAGGCAAAACAAGCACAGTCAAAGCATCCCCTCATAATTGCTAGTCCCCTTTGATGGTCATAAGGTTTACAAACTTTGACCTTCACCTTGAAAATGAGTATGATTTATCTCTATAGGGATCATATCTGGAAGGTTTTATGATTCTACAATATTTGCTGTCAACAAGATTGTCTACAGTGACCTTGACTTATGACCCTTGATGTTGAAAATCAATATGATGTATTCTCTTAATAGAGGGAATATAGTTTGTGGAAGGTTTGGTGATTGTATGATGATTGCTACATCTTCTATGCTGTTAACAAGGTTTTCAAGCCAAAGTACACAGTGGCCGTGTCAAACATGTACATGTATGAATCCTGACCTTAACCAGACTTGTCAGAATGACAACATAGCTCGCCGGTGGCAACCATATGTAAATTGCAACAACAACAAAAAGGTCTTATCGCAAGGAATGCATATGTGAAATATGAAAGCCCCTCCGTATTGGGGGGTAAAGAAGCTATAGCCCAAGTTAAAGTTTTTGAAAAGTAGGCAAAATTTCAAGGTCAAGGTCACTAGGTCAAAATTTATGGTACTGCATGAAAGGTCTTATCACAAGGAATGCACATGTGAAATATCAAAGCCCTATCACTTACCATTCAAAAAATATGGCCCAAGTTAAAGTTTTTGTAAAGTAGGTAAAATTTCAAGGTCAAGGTCACTAGGTCAAAATTTATGGTATGGCATGAAAGGTCTTATCACAAGGAATGCACATGTGAAATATCAAAGCCCTATCACTTACCAATCAAAAAATATGGCCAAGGTTAAAGTTTTTCAAAAGTAGGTCAATCATCTCCAAGGTCAAGGTCACAAGGTCAAAAATTTTGGTATCCATGGAAACGTCTTGTCACAAGGAATACACATGTGAAATATCAAAGCCCTATCACTTACCATTCAAAAAATATGGCCAAGGTTAAAGTTTTTCAAAAGTAGGTCAGTCTCCAAGGTCAAGGTCATAAGGTCAAAAATTTTGGTA
This sequence comes from Pinctada fucata, assembly GCA_028142955.1. NCBI lineage: Eukaryota > Metazoa > Mollusca > Bivalvia > Pterioida > Pteriidae > Pinctada > Pinctada fucata. The sequence goes on along the minus strand of AP027107.1, from coordinate 28,698,865 downwards.
TCCATGGAAACGTCTTGTCACAAGGAATACACATGTGAAATATCAAAGCCCTATCACTTACCATTCAAAAAATATGGCCAAGGTTAAAGTTTTTCAAAAGTAGGTCAATCTCCAAGGTCAAGGTCACAAGGTCAAAAATTTTGGTATCCATGGAAAGGTCTTGTCACAAGGAATGCACATGTGAAATATGAAAGCCCAATCTGTATTGGTTTAAAAGTTATAAGCAAGGTTAAAGTTTTTGTGCACGCAGACGCCAACGCCGACACCGGGGGTATGACAATAGCTCTCCGGACATTCGTCCCGGCGAGCTAAAAATAAATAGGTTTCACCTGTAAAGGAATATTTACGTTAGGTTTGATGATCCTACAATGATTACCCGTACCTTGTCTTCTATGCTGTTCACATTGACCTTGATCTTTAACCAGTGACTTTGAAAATAATAAAACCTGGGCAACGCAAAATGTAGCATCCCCTTACACAGTTTGAAAATCTATGTTCTCCCTCAGGCTGTATACAAAGATTTTTAAAACTATTTCCAATCTGTGACCTTGACCTATGCCTTGTAACCTTAAAAATCAATAGGGTTTTTCCTCTTGCTAAAAGGAATAAGTGTATGGAGTTTGGTCAACATTCAATCAGAACTACAACCTCAAGTCTGTATACATGTACAAGCATTTTAGTCATTTCTAATTTGTGATCTTGACCTTGGACCTTGAAAATCTATAGGGTTCTTCCTCTTGCCACAAGGAATAAGTATGTGAAGTTTGGTCAAGATCCAATCAAACTGTGCCCTCTATGCTGTATACACAGATTTTAGCCATTTCCAATCTGTGACCTTGACCTTTGACCTTGAAAATCAATAGGGTTCTTCCTCTTGCCACAAGGAATAAGTATGTGAAGTTTGGACAAGGTACAATCAAAACTGTGCCCTCTAGGCTGTATACACAGATTTTAGCCATTTCCAGTCTGTGACCTTGATCTTGGACCTGTGACCTTGAAAATCAATAGGGTACTTCCTCTTGCCACCGGGAATAACTTTGTAAATTTTGGTCAAGATCCGATCAAAACTGTGCCCTCTAGGCTGTATACAAGCATTTTAGCCATTTCCAATCTGTGATCTTGAACTTTGACTTATGCCCTTGAAAATCAATAGGGTTCTTCCTCTTGCTATAAGGAATAAGTGTTTTTAAATTTGGTCAAGATCCAATCAAAACTGTATCCTGTATACACTTACACGCGAATGACGGCGTTTCTATATTCCCCTGCAACTTTGTTGCAAGGGGATAAATAGGATTCATCCTTTTCCCAAAGTGAATAATCCAACAATGTTTAACTTGTCTTCTATGCTTTTCATAGGGTTTCCAAGCACAAGTTCACAGTGACTTTGATCTTTAACCATTGACCTTGAGAATAAATAGGTTTCATCTTCTACATATAGGAACATTTATGCAAATGTTGACGATTCTGCAATGACTGCTTTGTCTTTCATGCTGTTCACAAAGTTTTCAATACATGAAAACGAATGCATGACTTTTCCAAACTGGCACTGTATCTGCCCTCAATTAAAAGGTCGTGTATGCCATTAAAAGAAAATTAATACAAGTACATCTGTAACATATTTATTTCTTATCCATTATAATTTAAAAACATGCCTATCTTAAGCCAGCAAGAATAGGCCAGAAAAAAGTGTTTGGAACCATATCCTTGAAGTGTTGTAATTTTGTGTTTGCATGTTTAACTCTATTTGCATTTTTGAAGAAAGAATTGATGAGCAAGTCAGTCACGAAGTACTTGTAAACAAGCTCAGCTTGTTCCTGATACAACCCACTCTTAACAAATGGAGTCAATTCTGAGATATTCTCCCAGATATAACACTGTTGTGAGAGTTTTTCATTGAATTTTTCACACAATTCATTTAGCTCATTCTCCTCAATACTGATCTGTGTTTGGCTTTCTCTCATCTCTGTAAATGCCATTTCATTTTCCCTGACCATGTCCAATGGGATGAAGCTTTCACTGTGCTGTTTCAACGTTGTCATAGAATTGAGTATATGTTTTACTACTATCTCAGTAAACACCAAGTCCTCTTTGAATGTGTTCATTTCACTCTTGTCAAACAGCCTTTCTTCTCCTTCCTGGAAAATAAGTTAAAAAATATTTTTTCCATTTAATGGCTTCACTAGCTGGCTCTATTCCGACATGAAATTTTTACATCCCCCCCCCCTTAATCATAAGCTATTTTTTTCATTAAACAAGGTATGACTTTTAAATTATCAAAATACCTTGTCAGTAATATCAACTCTCATAATCCAGTTGAGTAACGTCTCTAGGCAATGTTTTCCTCTGCTTTTACCATGTAGTTCTATCATGACCTTCACGGTCCTGTCCAAAGCCAGGGTGGGATGAAGGGGGGCTGCAAAATTTAAAATTTATACAGTGTTAAGGTACAAATTATAACTGAAAAGTAAAAAAAAATTACCCCTGTATGCAATTAATAAAATGCAAATTGAACAATATACATGTATATACATGCACATTGCCATAAAGAAGTTCTTAAATGAAGAAATTACGGAAACATAATTTCGTGTACTTTGTCTTCAGAAATCTTTTCAGTAAAATTGATAACATTTCCTTTACTCCATCTAAAGGGTAAAGTTTGTATAATTTGATTGTGGGCCCTTTTTATACACATTTATTTGAGAAACCATTCATCACATATATCTATACCTGTTATGTCTGGTTGAAGTTCTAAAATGACATTGATTACAATGTCCTTGACCTTTTGATCATCACTTTGCTGTAGTTGTACCAATATGTCCCAGAATGTAAAGGTCAAAGGACCTGAAAATATAATGTAGGTACATGTGCATCTATACTGTTATGTTCTTCCCAATTCAAGCATTTAGTTTGACCACAAATATTCAATATACATGTATCTTATCTTTAGTATGTGTGGTATTTGGATGAATCTGACATGAAGTAAATGCAATTATGATATCGGAAACATCCATTTTTTGGATACTAGGGTTAAATTCAGAAAAATTCAAGTTAAAGAATGACATTACCTTTAGAATCGAATGACCTCTTTTGATGATTTTACATGAGATACCAACCCAAAAGGGAAATGACTGTATGATGAAAGAACTGAATATTTACCTAGGTAGTCGTATGATTTCAATAGTAAGTCAGCATTGTACTGGATGACTTCCGCCACACTACATTGTAACTCTACACTCTGCTCTGATCCTATACTATACAATAAGATGTCCATCCATCTCTCAAGTAAATCACTCAGCTCTTGTGACTGTCAAATTAAAGTTATTTTCAGTGAAAATTGTGATAAAAGTAATATATTTACATGCTTTAAGATTGCATCATACAGTATTTCATGCAGCTGCTATACAATAAAGAAAACGTCATCTTATTTTTGTTTATTTTATTTTTGAAGAGTTTTGAATTTTTGTACATGTACAGGTACACGTATATACATGTATCAAGATTGTGCATAAAGAAGTACAAGAATGTAGCTTGCAGTATGTTTGACCCTAAATATGTAACCTTGACATTGCCAGTAACCTTGACCTAGTATAGAAGCTGAATTTTTATCATGCTTGACCATCCATGAAGTTGGTAATAGCCACATACATTGTATATGCACATGCACATCAGAAGGACAGAAAGACTAACAGATTGCTGGAAGTACATGTAAGAAGAATTGATTCCTATATGACTATATCTTTGCAAGCAACACAATAAAGTGAGTGGAAACGACAAGCTACATTCATAAGTTCTTAATGTAGAGCTGGAAGTACGTATGTGATGTATATATAGAAATGTGTACATGTAACTAAGTGTACCTTTGTTCCTTTAATCACATCTGACATCAACAGTCTCGTGAATTCAATAGCCTGACATTTGATTTCATCCCTGTGAAAGAAGGAGAAATAAGCATGAAATACAACTTCAAAACAACATGAAAATTAAATGACTACCCTCCTCTAAACCCAACCCTAGTCAAATCTTAACATTATCTGACACAGTCATTAAATGACTACCCTCCTCCCAACCCAACCCTAGTCAAATCCTAACCTTACCTAACAGTCATTAATTGACTACCCTCCTCCCAACCCAACCCTAGTCAAATCTTAACCTTATCTGACACAGTCATTAAATGACTACCCTCCTCCCAACCCAACCCTAGTCAAATCTTAAACCTTTTCTGACACAGTCATTAAATGACTAATCTCCTCCCAACCCAACCCTGGTCAAATCTTAACCTTATCTGACACAGTCATTAAATGACTACCCTCCTCCCATCCCACCCATAGTCAAATCTTAACCTTTAAATCTGACAAAGTCATTAAATGACTACCTCCCAACCTAAGCCTAATCAAATCTTAACCTTATCTGAAGCTGTTATTATAAACGACTACCCTCCATCCAACCCAACCCTAGTCAAATCATAAATCTTAAGTTTAAGATGTAATATGGCCTCAGGCTTGAATCACTCTGGATTTTTAATTGTCAGTTGCATCCCTGATGCTTACAAATTAGCATGTTCAATTATCTTTAATTAAATAGGCAGCACTGACCTTCCATGAAATAACATGAGAATATTATTTAAAACTTAATACATGTACACATAATGTGCAAATGTTAACTCTCCAAGTATTTAGATTGTATTCAACAGAGACAAAGATAGATCTGACATTACACATACTATTTATAGTACAGGGAATTCCAGTTTATAACTTAGTTCCTTACAAGCGACAAAGTATCAGTTATCTCACTTTGAGAATTTACACATAAGTATAGAGCAAAAATGTCTGATTATTTTGATCATTTTGTAGAATGAAGACATATTCATGACTTTTTAATATTTATGTATTCACATAAATTGTTTTAAAAGACCTTTACATAGTTCAAAGAGATAACATTCCCTGTATTCTTCAAAAACGAAGATATTTTTCTGAGCTTAAACAAATAATATCACCACAAGTATAATATTTCATGTTGCTAGACAGTTTATATAGCTGTAGTGCACTAAACACAAATGGAGGTCCGGATCGGTTAGGTTATCCGAATTAAACTCAATACATCCCTAACCATCTATATGACTTCTGTTTTTCCCTAACCATCTATATGACCTCTGCTTTTCTATCCTTTACATTGGATATTCACTATTAAATAGCAGACTGATTTCTATGTAATTTTTGAAGAGAGACTACTGGTGGGTTTTATTTTGGGGGAGGGGGGATGACAAAGAGAGAGGAGAATGTTTTATTCTTTTTATCACAAATTTATGAATAAAATAAACATGTTTATTCATTGACATTATCAATTTTTTTTAGATGAACTCAAGGCAAGCAATTAGCCAATATTGTGAAACTGCCCTAATGTGGACGAATTATACCCCCCGCGGGACATTTTTCTCTAAACGGAATCATTTATCACACATAAAAAAAAGCTCTGGTCATAAGGAATCTATATGTGAAATATCAAAGCCCTATCCCTTATAGTTTTAAAGTAGGTCAAAGGTCAAGATAACTAGGTCAAAAGTCATGATATCAAAAGAAATCTTTCGTCCTGAGGAATCTATGTGTGAAATATCAAAGCCCTATCCCTTATAATTTAAAAGTAGGTCAAGGTCACTAGGTCAAAAGTCATGGTATCAAATGAAAGCTTTCGTCATGTGGAATATATATGTCAAATAACAAAGCCCTATCTCTTATAGTTTAAAAGGAGGTCAAAGGTCAAGGTCAAATGTCTTTGATTAAAACTTGTTATAATGAATGTCTGTTTGAAATATTAAAGCCTTATCACTTATACTTGAAGAGATATTCACTTTAAGAACATCTTAACCAAAATATTACAATAAGTTCAAAGTTCAAAGTCAAGGCCGCTAGGTCAAATATCCTGATATCAAAATGTAGCACCTGTTCTGGTGAATGACTGAATGAAATATGATAGCCCTATCACTTATACTTTAAGAGATATTCGCTTTAAGAACTTCTTAACCAAAATACTACTACAAGGTCAAAGATAAGATCACTAGGTCAAATGTCTTGGTATCAAAATGTAGTACTTGTAATGGTGAATGTATATATGAAATATTAAAGCCCTATCACTCATATGTGAAAAAATATATGCTTTAAGAACTTCTTAACCAAAATATTACTATAAGGTCAAAGGTCAAGGTCACTAGGTCATATGTCTTGGTATCAAATTGTAATACTTATTATGGTGAATATATGTATGAAATATGAAAGCCGTATCACTTATACTTGAAGAGTTATCTGCTTTAAGAACTTCTTAACCGGACGGATGGACAGACGGACAGACTGACAGGGTTTTTCCTATATACCCCCCAAACTTTGTTTGCAGGGTATAATAAAGTTACATGAACAAATTACACATGCAAGTATCAGAAACTTCTAATTTTTCACATTAAAATCTGAGTCTTAGCTAAAAATATGCAGTTCCTCTTATAATTTACAAAAGTGAAGTCTTGTTAATCTGAAACTTTTAATAAAATAACTGTAGGGAACTTTCCTCCTAGGTTTCCTTAAATGATGAAAGTAACCTCCAACACTTTTGGATTATAATTTTGCAGTAAAAAGTATCTTAAGATTTTACTATAACTTCATGTTAAAATTCATTGTGTGAAAATATGTTTACTAGGTTGGATATACAAACATTTTGGAATTCCAACCAGAAGTCTCTGATGAGACTGTAGCTCTCCTGGTTGTTTTGTTTTAAAAGATCAATTTCCTTTCTTTTAAACCAAAGACCATTATAAGGAAGCAGGCCCTTTAACAAATTATAAGGAGCATTGCACAGCAAAACAACATATCCATTAAACTGCAACTAGAATATCACTCATGGAATTCATAATATTCCAGATATGATATTTCAAAAAAGAATGCCATGACCATTTTTCAATATCCTAGTGGCCAGGGGCTGCTAGCTCAATGACACAAAAATAAGATTCAAAGAGTAATATAGGAGAAAATGACCACACCCATTTTCTAAGACCCTGGGGGTCAGGAGCTCAAATAAAATATTAGAATCACAACTAAACCACAGACATATCATATTGCAAAAAGAATTAAGTCTCCATTATTTATAGTGTCAGAGGAGTTGCGAACACAAGATTACATAGAATTATATAGGTGAAAATGACCACACACATTATCTAAGACCCTGGAGGTCAGGGGCTCAAACAAAATATCAGGTGCAAACTAGACCACAGACCCATCATGTTGCAAAAAGAATTAAGTCTCCATCATTTATAATGTCAGACGAGTTTCAAGCACAAGATTACATAGAGTTATATAGGTGAAAATGACCACACCCATTTTCTAAGACCCTGGGGGTCAGGGGCTCAAACAAAATATCAGGTACACAACTAGACCACAGACTCATCATATTGCGAAAAAAATAAGTCTCCATCATTTATAGTGTCAGAGGAGTTGCGAGCATAAGATTACATAGAGTTATATAGGTGAAAATGACCACACCCATTTCCAAAGACCCTGGGGGTCAGGGGCTCAAACAAAATATCAGATGCACAACTAGACCACAGACCCATCATATTGCAAAAAGATTTAAGTCTCCATCATTTATAGTGTAAGAGGAGTTGCAAGCACAAGATTACAAAGAGTTATATAGGTGAAAATGACCACACCCATTTTCTAAGACCCTGGGGGTCAGGGTTCAAACAAAATATCAGGTGCACAACTACACCACAGACCCATCATATTGCAAAAAGAATTAAGTCTCCATCAATTATAGTGTCTGTTGAGTTGCGAGCACAAGATTACATAGAGTTACATGTATATAGGTGAAAATGACCACACCCATTTTCTAAGACCCTGGGGGTCAGGGGCTCAAACAAAATATCAAGTGCACAACTAGACCACAGACCCATCATATTGCAAAAGGAAATGTCTCCATCATTTATAGTGTCAGAGGAGTTGCGAGCACAAGATTACATAGAGTTATATAGGTGAAAATGACCACACCCATTTTCTAAGACCCTGGGGGTCAGGGGCTCAAACAATATATCAGGTGCACAACTAGACCACAGACCCATCATATTGCAAAAGGAATTATGTCTCCATCATTTATAGTGTTAGAGGAGTTGCGAGCACAAGATTACATAGAGTTATATAGGTGAAAATGACCACACCCATTTTCTAAGACCCTGGGGGTCAGGGGCTCAAACAAAATATCAAGTGCACAACTAGACCACAGACCCATCATATTGCAAATGGAATTATGTCTCCATCATTTATAGTGTTAGAGGAGTTGCGAGCACAAGATTACATACAGTTATATAGGTGAAAATGACCACACCCATTTTCTAAGACCCTGGGGGTCAGGGGCTCAAACAAAATATCAGGTGCACAACTAGACCATAGACCCATCATATTGCAAAAAGAATTAAGTCTCCATCATTTATAGTGTCAGAGGAGTTGCGAGCACAAGATTACATAGAGTTATATAGGTGAAAATGACCACACCCATTTTCTAAGACCCTGGGGGTCAGGGGCTCAAACAAAATATCAGGTGCACAACTAAACCACAGACCCATCATATTGCAAAAAGAATTAAGTCTCCATCATTTATAGTGTCAGAGGAGTTGCGAGCACAAGATTACATAGAGTTATATAAGTAAAAATGACCACACCCATTTTCTAAGACCCTGGGGGTCAGGGGCTCAAACAAAATATCAGGTGCACAACTAGACCACAGACCCATCATATTGCAAAAAGAATTAAGTCTCCATCATTTATAATGTCAGAGGAGTTGCGAGCACAAGATTACATAGATTTTCATAACCACGCCCATTTTCTAAGACCCTGGGGGTCAGGGGCTGAAACCAAATGTCAGGTGCACAACTAGACCACATACCAAGTAGGATGCAAAAAGAATTAACTTCTATCTCCTATGGTTTCAGAGGAGTTGCGAGCACAAGAATTGTTTACGGACGGACGGACGGACAGACGGACAGACGGACGGACGCCGGACGACGGGGTATGGCATAAGCTCGACTGGTCTGAGACCAGTAGAGCTAAAAACTGCAAAAACTTCTTTTGTTCAAAGGATATACATGTACATATACTTGCCTTCTGGTATGTAATATCATATCAAGGAACTTTTCAAAAATCTGAAATAGATAAAACACCATAGTTACACTATGTTAAAGAACTTCAGATTATTATGTGTAGAGCAAGGAACCATATTTTGCCGGTGACCATATTTCGCCGTTTCATGGTTAATTGCTTCTAGTTGGTTATTGGAATTGTTTGTCAAGCTTATTTTTCTATATCCTATCAAATATGACCATAGAAGTCATGTTTTGATATAATGTGACATCTCCTGCACTCAAATGTGACGAAAAATACCTCAAAATGAGGAAAAATTAATTACATCACTAAATTTTAGACGTAAACATCTAAAATTTTTACATAAACCAAACGAAGAAAACATTTTATTTGGCATCAGCTCGTAGAAGTAGTGGCGACGAAAGATTTCTCGAAAAGAAAGTCACAATTTTGTCCGTTTTGTGTGCAAAATGGATACTTATCAGCAAAAACGGCGAAATATGGTCACCCCGAAAACATGGAAACGAAATATTTTGACGTTTTATTAGGAAACAATGAAATGTGTAAAATAAATCATTTTTCTAGTATTTCGATCGAGAATGGAGTTAAATTAAATTTTAGCAAAACTAATTATTGAATCGGCCACCAAGTATTGAAAATTCCCAGAAAATATACGAAAAATGCGGCGAAATATGGTCACTTGCTCTACAATGATCCTTGTAAATTTTAAACAATATGCATGTACAAAGTCTATATGTAAATATTGCTATAATTTGTAAGGATATGTGCTACTCTCACAGCATTCATTTCAAAGGAGCAGGTTCGGGAACATGGAAAATCGGCCCTGATTTTAGAATGTTTTAGATTTCGATTGTATTTCATATCAAGGAAGTAAAATGTGTGGTTGTTTGAAATACCAAATAAATATTCTAATTTACGTGCAATACACCGAAAGATATGGCTTCAAAATCAGCTTAAAATTTGAAAATGCTGAAAAATCGTAAGAAATTGGCATAATAATGGTCATTATTTATGAAAATAAAAAAAAGCCTACGCTCACGCAGCAAGATACGCCCGTTGGGATTTTTTTCACAACACCAAAATATCTAAGTCCCATAACTCCATAAGGACAAATTGGATGAACCTTAAAATCGAAAGGCGGCTTCCTCTTCAAAGTCTGATCAAAATGTACAAATATCATGAAAATCTGTTGACACATATTCAAGTTATTGCGTTCCATGCACCTATATTTTGCCCTTAGCTTAACATGTATGTGCATATAACCCCCCCCCCCCCCCCTTCCTATTACACACAATATCTCGCTTATGCGACCAAAAAATTAAAAAACCCGTTACATATGTCAAAGAGCATCCTTTCTACCTTAAGTATACAAAATTTCAAAACATTTCGACCAGAAATAGATTTTTAAATCATTTTTAACTATTTTAGTATATTTTCACTGTATTTAAAAATATCTAAGTCCCATAACTCTGTAACGACATATCGAATGAACCTGAAAATCGAAAGGCGGCTTCCTCTCCACAGTCCAATCAAAATGTATGAATATCATGAAAATCTGTTGACGCATATTCAAGTTATTGCGTTCCATGCGCCTATATTTTGCCCATAGCTTAACATGCATGTGCATATTACCCCCCCCCCCCCTTCCTATTACACACAATATCTCACTTATGCGACCAAAAAATTAAAAACCCGTTACATATGTCAAAGAACACCCTTCCTACATGAAGTATACAAAATTTCAAAACATTTCGACCAGAAATAGATTTTTAAATAATTTTTAACTATTTTAGTATATTTTCACTGTATTTTAAAATGTCTAAGTCCCATAACTCTGTAACGACATATCGAATGAACCTGAAAATCGAAAGGCGGCTTCCTCTCCACAGTCCAATCAAAATGTATGAATATCATGAAAATCTGTTGACGCATATTCAAGTTATTGCGTTCCATGCGCCTATATTTTGCCCATAGCTTAACATGCATGTGCATATTACCCCCCCCCCCCCTTCCTATTACACACAATATCTCGATTATGCGACAAAAAAATTAAAAACCCGTTACATATGTCAAAGAACATCCTTTCTACTTGAAGTATACAAAATTTCAAAACATTTCGACCAGAAATAGATTTTTAAATAATTTTTAAATATTTTAGTATATTTTCACTGTATTTTAAAAATCTAAGTCCCATAACTCTGTAACGACAAATCGGATGAACCTGAAAATCGAAAGGCAGCTTCCTCTCCACAGTCTGATCACTATGTATAAATTTCAAAAAATTCCGTTGACGCGTATTCAAGTTATTGCGTTCCATAGGCGGACGGACAGACGGACAGACGGACGGACGGACAGACGACAGACTTCGCCATACCATAATACGTCCCGTCAAATGACGGGCGTATAAAAATGTTATGATCGCTGAGCGATATAGTCCCCTACCGGCGGCATATATTTATGTCCTGCAACTCTGCCAATGAATAACTCTTCAATTAAACATATTGTATGAGTTTTAATTAAACTTACTGTCTGTACAGCTCAGTTCTGAGGTTTTATCTGCTTTAGCTTTATCGACTCGAAAAAGAGGTCAAGCGTGACGAAAGTTGAACTTGCTCTGTAACTATCCAAGACTAAGCTGAGTATCACATTTTACCTGAATATCTCTATTTGTTGCAGAAAAAAGTCTGGAAAACTGACAAAACTGAATTGTGCAAGTCATCAAGGGGCATAACTCCTTGAAAAATAGGTCAAGCATGACAAAAGTCAAACTTGCTCTGTAACTATCCAAGACTAAGCTGAGTATCACATTTTACCTGAATACAGTATCTCTATTTGTTGCAGAAAGAAGTCTGGAGAACTGACAAAAACTGAATTGTGCAAGTCCTCAAGGGGCATAACTCCTCGAAAAATGGGTCAAGCGTGAGAAAAACAAAACTTGCTCTGTAATTATACAAGACCAAGCTGTGTATCAAATTTCACTTGAATATCTCTATTTGTTGCAGAAAGAAGTCCGGAAAACTGACAAAAACTGAATTTTCCAAGTCATCAAGGGGCATAACTCCTCATAAAATAGGGCAAGCGTGACAAAAGTCAAACTTGCTCTGTAACTATCCAAGACCATGCTGTATATCAAATTTCATCTGAATATCTTCATCCATTGCAGAAAAAAGTCCGGAAAACTGACAAAAACTGAATTTTCAAAGTCATCAAGGGGCATAACTCCTCGAAAAATAGGTCAAGCGTGACGAAAGTCAAATTTGCTCTGTAACTATCTGAGACCAAGCTTTGTATCAAATTTCATCTGAATATCTCCATCCGTTGCAGAAAAAAGTCCGGAAAACTGACAAACATAGTGTAATCAAAGATTACCAGGCTCACCTCGCGGCAGCAAAGTTCAATTTAAACATATCTCTAAGTACATGTATATTAAGAAAATCACTCAAGTGGAAAAAAGTAGGTCAAGGTCATTTTATGAAAGTTTGATCAAAGATACATCCAACATGCAAGTTTGGTACATGTAGCACTTATACTTTGCTCAATATTGGCCTTTAAAGGCAAAATCACTCAAGCAGAAAAAGTAGGTCAAGGTCATTTTATGAAAATTTGATTAAAGATACATCCAATATGCAAGTTTGGTACATGTAGCACTTATACTTTGCTCAATATTGGCCTTTAAAGGCAAAATCACTCAAGCAGAAAAAGTAGGTCAAGGTCATTTTATGAAAGTTTGATCAAAGATACATCTAATATGCAAGTTTGGTACATGTAGCACTTATACTTTGCTCAATATTAGCCTTTAAAGACAAAATCACTCAAGTGGAAAAAGTAGGTCAAGGTCATTTTATGAAAGTTTGATCAAAGATACATCTAATATGCAAGTTTGGTACATGTAGCACTTATACTTTGCTCAATATTAGCCTTTAAAGGCAAAATCACTCAAGTGGAAAAAGTAGGTCAAGGTCATTTTATGAAAGTTTGATCAAAGATACATCTAATATGCAAGTTTGGTACATGTAGCACTTAAACTTTGCTCAATATTGGCCTTAAATGGCAAAATCACTCAAGCGGAAAAAGTAGGTCAAGGTCATTTTATGAAAATTTGATTAAAGATACATCCAATACGCAAGTTTGGTACATGTAGCACTTATACTTTGCTCAATATTGGCTTTTAAAGGCAAAATCACTCAAGCAGAAAAAGTAGGTCAAGGTCATTTTATGAAAATTTGATCAAAGATACATCTAATATGCAAGTTTGGTACATGCAGCACTTAAACTTTGCTCACAATTAGCCTTTAAAGGCAAAATCACTCAAGTGGAAAAACTAGGTCAAGGTCATTTTATGAAAGTTTGATCAAAGATACATCTAATATGCAAGTTTGGTACATGTAGCACTTATACTTTGCTCAATATTGGCCTTTAAAGGCAAAATCACTCAAGCAGAAAAAGTAGGTCAAGGTCATTTTATGAAAGTTTAATCAAAGATACATCCAATATGCAAGTTTGGTACATGTAGCACGTATACTTTGCTCAATATTGGTCTTTAAAGGCAAAATCACTCAAGTGGAAAAAGTAGGTCAAGGTCATTTTATGAAAGTTTGATCAAAGATACATCCAATATGCAAGTTTGGTACATGTAGCACTTATACTTTGCTCAATATTGGCCTTATAAGGCAAAATCACTCAAGTCGAAAAAGTAGGTCAGATGCTGCATCCGATGCATGGGTTCACCTCAGCATCCCAAGATGAATCACTTGTGCAAGTTTGGTTACTGTAGCATCTGTACTTTGTCAGATACTGAACTACCCCAAAAACTTTTACCAGATAAGACAATGTCATTCAACCGGAAAATGTAGGTCAGATGCTGCATCCGATGCATGGGTTCACCTCAGCATCCCAAGATGAATCACTTGTGCAAGTTTGGTTACTGTTGCATCAGTACTTTGTCAGATACTGAGTTACCCCAAAAACTTTAACCAGACATTGACAAAGTCATTCAACCGGAAAATGTAGGTCAGATGCTGCATCTGATGCATGGGTTCAACTCAGCATCCCAAGATGAATCACTGGTGCAAGTTTGGTTACTGTACCATCAGTACTTTGTCAGATACTGAGTTACCCCAAAAACTTTAACCGGACGCGGACGCGGACGGGGACGCGGACGCGGACGCCGGGGTTATAGCATAAGCTCATCTCAACTTCGTCGAGGTGAGCTAAAAAGTGAATTTTCCAAGTCATCAAGGGGCATAACTCCTCAAAAAATGGGTCAAGCGTGACGAAAGTCAAACTTGCTGTGTAACTATCCAAGACAAAGCTGTGTATCAAATTTCATGTGAATATCTCCATCCGTTGCAGAAAAAAGTCCGGAAAACTGACAAAAACTGAATTTTCCAAGTCATCAAGGGGCATAACTCCTCGAAAAATGGGTCAAATGTGACGAAAGTCGAACTTGCTCTGTAACTATCCAAGACCAAGCTGTGTATCAAATTTCATCTTGATATCTCCATCCGTTGCAGAAAAAAGTCCGGAAAACTGATATACAGGACAGACGGACAGACGGAGGGACAGACGGACGGACGGACGGACGGACAGACAGACCGAGAGGAAACTAAGAGTCCCCTTCGGCGTTGCCGGTAGGGGACTAATAAGTAGGGCGCCAGCCCTCACCCAAAGGCGCCAGCCCTCACCCAAAATAATTTTTATATAAAAAGTTAAATTTGCAATCTATCTTTCGATCAACATAAAATTTATGTTGGGTGAGGGTTGGCGCCTATACTAATTTTAAAGATTTAGGCAAAAAATATGGCGATTTTCCTTCATTTTCCGTCATTTAGAGCAAATGACGTCAAAATGTGACGTCATAACTAACGCACGTGACGTTTTGACGATGAAAAATATTTACTTTCTATTTCGGCAGGTATTTGAGATAAATATAAGACATACTGAATCATAATTTTCATAAAATTATTTTTCGCAAAATTTTAGGGCCGATTTTGGCAGTTAGTGAACCTACCCCTTTGTTTTGTTAGTTTTTAGTAGTTTTTTTTTTGTTACTTTGATATAAAAATAAAAATTCTGTGCAGTACAAAGAGTTCAGATGATTGCAAAATGCACAAAGGCAAATCCCTGTTTACTAGTATTTATGTGAAACTTTAATGCAGCTATGAAGATACTAACATATCACAGTCTCTTAATGTTCGACATAAACAATTTACCTGTGTTGCTGGGAAAGATGGGTATACTTGAGACCATGAGCATCCTTGAAGGCTAGGGTGTTTATTCAATAATTCCAAAACCTTAAAATGAGTTAAGTGATGGCAAATTTCAAATACATATGCCTTATTGATTATAATTAAACATGGTTATAATGAAATGATAAATTAAATCATACTCATTTTTTTTTTAGCGTTTGTTTACTATATTCACAAGGAGTTTCTGTTGGAAAGTAAATTCTACTTTGTTACAAGCATTGATTCACTTCTTATTTGTTTTAAAAATTTACATATTACTATACCACAAAAGGAGAAGTAAAATTCCATCTTTTTCCATATAATATAAAGCATTCAATTTCCTGAGAAAATAGAATATAAGTCTCTATCTAAAAAACTTCTGACCTTAATTTGGCATTCAAAATGGTCCTCTTTACCAAGAGCCATGTGAAGTAGTTTCTCCAAAATCTCTTTAGAAGTCAAGACCTTCGGCATATCTTCCTGTGGAACATCCTCAATTAGAATTCTCTGAATTAGATTATCAAGGACAGCTAGTCTTACATCATAGACTTCAGAATCCAACAAATTACAAACTATTCCTATTTTCTCCTCAGTCTTATATACTTGTATGTCACAGCCAAATACTATATGAATAAGGAAAATGTCTGATATCGTAGTAGCAAACTCAATGTAACCAGGGAGGTTCTGCAGCTTTGCATTAGAGAATTCACAACTGTTATAGGCAGATATGAGTGTGTCCTTGACTTTAGAAAAGAGAGAGTTGTACACAACACAATCCTTGCGGAGACTTTTGCAGCTTAGTACCTCTATTAGTCTGAAGGAAAATGTATATGCCTCCATCCTTGTATAGTAGCACCTGTTACAACTGAAAAGAAAAGTTAATAATAATGAAAATATAAGTAAGAAATCAATATCAAGTCTATGTCTATGGATGAATTAGCAAATTGATTCTCTCTGTTAAATTTCACTGAAAAATTATTTATTTCGCAGTTGAAGTTTTGAGAAATTATAGCCTATAACTCTATACTCTCATGTACATGTATATGAAAAGGGAACAAAATCTTAAAAGAAATTCATATGGTTATAGAAATTCTTTTAAAGACAACTTCATATAGGAAACTCTAAATTGAAGTTTCAATTCCGTCTAATTTAAACATTTGGAACACTATACATACCTCTCTAGATACCATAGTTTTTTACTCCATGACTCGACCACGACTATACATGTATCATACCACTCCTCCCGAGTCTGATCCCTTATCATTTCCAAAAGTCCATTAACCTACGAAGAGATGTTAAGCCAAAAAGTGAGATTACTGAATGAGTAGACAGACGGGTTGACAGACAGATGCTTGGACTGACAAAGCTTCACATGCAATATAATGAAACAGCTACCTTTGGCCTTGAAAGTGACCTTGACTTAAATTATGGTTTAGTCAATTTTTTTTTACAATCCCTGCATACTTGAAAGATCGTCATGTATAAATGTACAATATACATGTATTGCATATCAAATATAAAGTTAAAACATATACATGTAAAAGTATGTGAAAGTATGACTGCCACACAGACAGGAGGATGGACAGACCAGTGGCAGATTCAAGGGGGGGGGGGGGGGGGGCATATGGGGTAAAATGATCATTTTCAATAAAAAAAATAGTAAATATTAGTGAATATTAAGTACCTATTAGTAAATATAATTGTTAAATGCATCAATTTTCATTCTTTAATCAATTCTTTACGGCCCCCCTAACTAAAAAGCTGGATCCGCCACTGCAGACGTACACCTGACACAGTAATCCCTATACAAATGTTCCCCTTTCATTGTAGGCAACATAAAACTATTAAGACATAGAAAAAATGATTTTGTATACTTATTCACTAACCTGTAACAACGCACCATGTACACGACTGGTACATATAACTTCTTTATCCATGTCATCCGGGATCAAGGACAGTAACTGTTGGAGAACAGTCTTCATCTTATCTCTCTGTACTAGAGGTCGTAATGCCCTTGATGCCATCTGACGCGTCTTAAATACAGGACTATAGCTACATCTGAAATAAAGAAAATTAATTCATGTAAACTTATCTATACAAATGGACAATGGTACACATGCATCTTTCTTATACAAATCCTCTGACAATTAAAACTGTTACAATTACAGGATAAATTATAATTCATTATCATATACTGTAAACGGGTTTAATTTCGCGGTGTTAAAAGTTCGCGGTTTTCCGAATGTAGCCAATTGCGGTGGTTTTAATTTCGCGGTATCGAAAGTTGCAGAAGAAAAAAAATTGATACATGTATGAAGATTTCGTCGTACAAGCAGACGGGTAATTTGATTGTTGTTTGTAGTTTTTAAGCTTTTCATTTGGTAATTAATGACAAACACGTAGTAATTAGGGATGATTACACAGAAACGATTGAATATCAATTAAAGAGTACTGAAAAGTAGGTTGAAACTAATTAACTGTGTATGTTTTTCACTAGAAGTCTTAAGCGCGCTATGCGTGTCATCTTCCTTTTTATAAACATATGGATGCATCGTAAGTTACCGTATATTGTCGATACGTTTTACTGTACAAACTATCTAAATAACTTAAAGGAAAACCATGTTCAGAGAATTGAACGATTCAGCTGTACATGTACATACAGAATAGCTTTCATACATCTAATGCATATGGACATCTTTGCCTCTGTTATTTGTTTTGTATATTAAACAAAATGATTGCGGGGGTTTAATGTTCGCGGAAAATGCGAAAACCGCGAACATAGCGAAAATAAACCCACCGCAATCATTTCCCCGTTTACAGTAATAATTACAAGGTCAAAATTCAAGGTCATAAGAACATTAATAACATAGGTAATCACAGATTACTAAGCTCACCTCGTGACAGCAAAATTCAATTCAAACATATTTCTTAGTACATATATATTGGCTTTTAAAGGCAAAATCACTCAAGCAGAAAAAGTAGGTCAAGGTCATTTTATGAAAGTTTGATCAAAGATACATCCAATATGCAAGTTTGGTACATGTAGTAGTTATACTTTGCTCAATATTGGCTTTATAGAGCAAAATCACTCAAGCGGAAAAAGTAGGTCAAGGTCATTTTATGAAAGATTGATCAAAGATACATCCAATATGCAAGTTTGGTACATGTATCACTTATACTTTGCTCAATATTGGCTTTTAAAGGCAAAATCACTCAAGCGGAAAAAGTAGGTCGAGGTCATTTTATGAAAGTTTGATCAAAGATACATCTAATATGCAAGTTTGGAACATCTAGCACTTATACTTTGCTCAATATTGGCTTTATAGAGCAAAATCACTCAAGCGGAAAAAGTAGGTCAAGGTCATTTTATGAAAGTTTTATCAAAGATACATCCAATATGCAAGTTTGGTACATGTAGCACTTATACTTTGCTCAATATTGGCTTTTAAAAGTGAAATCACTCAAGTGGAAAAAGTAGGTCAGATGCTGCATCTGATGCATGGGTCCATCTCGGCATCCAAAGATGAATCACTTGTGCCAGTTTGGTTACTGTAGCATTAGTAGTTTGTCAGATACTGAGCTACCCCAAACTTCTTAACCAAGTCACTCAAGCGGAAAATGTAGGTCAGATGCTGCATCCGATGCATGGGCCCACCTCAGCATCCAAAGATGAATCACTTGTGCCAGTTTGGTTACTGTAGCATTAGTAGTTTGTCAGATACTGAGCTACCCCAAACTTCTTAACCAAGTCACTCAAGCGGAAAATGTAGGTCAGATGCTGCATCCGATGCATGGGTTCACCTCAGCATCCAAAGATGAATCACTTGTGCCAGTTTGGTTACTGTAGCATTAGTAGTTTGTCAGATACTGAGCTACCCCAAACTTCTTAACCAAGTCACTCAAGCGGAAAATGTAGGTCAGATGCTGCATCCGATGCATGGGTTCACCTCAGCATCCAAAGATGAATCACTTGTGCAAGTTTGGTTACTGTAGCATCAGTACTTTGTCAGATACTGAGCTACCCCAAACTTCTTAACCAAGTCACTCAAGCGGAAAATGTAGGTCAGATGCTGCATACGATGCATGGGTTCACCTCAGCATCCAAAGATGAATCACTTGTGCCAGTTTGGTTACTGTAGCATTAGTAGTTTGTCAGATACTGAGCTACCCCAAACTTCTTAACCAAGTCACTCAAGCGGAAAATGTAGGTCAGATGCTGCATCCGATGCATGGGTTCACCTCAGCATCCAAAGATGAATCACTTGTGCAAGTTTGGTTACTGTAGTATTAGTACTTTGTCAGATACTGAGCTACCCCAAACTTCTTAACCGGACGCGGACGCGGACACGGACGCGGACGCGTGGGGTTATAGCATAAGCTCACTCAACTTCGTCGAGGTGAGCTAAAAATGCAGTACTCGTGTTGTATTTGTGTACCATGTACATGTATATAAACATGAAGCCCTGTCTATAATACAAATGTATGTAGTAGAGAGAACATCTTATTTGGACTGACAACAAACGAGGTGATAAATATCTTCAGTTTTATATACCTACATGTACAATGAGACCATGCATAAACTCAGTGTAAATAGAATTCATGACAAAGATTTATAGTTTTACATATGATGATATGAAAGACATGAAAATTTTGAATTGTTCGAAGTTTTTAGTCAATAATTAAACTAATGACAAATTAAACAGGCTGACCTTGTTATATGAGGAATAAAAGCTGAGAGATTCAGACTCGTATCGGTGTTCTCCAACGGTGACTGGAAAAGTCTGCTCAGGATCATCAACACTGGATAAAGACCAGGATGTAGATGTAAGGTTCTACTGTCACTGAAAGATAAACATAAATATACATGTACACATTCAGTCATATAAACGTGTAAGAAAAAAAAGGCACTTTTACGCTGTATTCAATAAAGATATACATGTACATGAAAATAAGCATCTAAGGTGAAAATATAGCATGAAGGATTTGTTGAAAAAACTGCATCTCTTTCTCTCGTAAACTGATCTATAGCATAACAAATTATCACACTTTAGTTCGTAGAAAAAAAAATTACATGTATCTTCTCACCCTATATCTTTGGTTGCAGCCTCCAACTGCTTAAGTAAGAAAGGAAAAAGATCTGGGTACTGATAGAAAAACTGACGACCTGAAAGACTGAGAAATGAGAGACAAAATACAGTGAGAATGAAATGATAAAGCATAGTGCTAGGGAAATCAAGACCTGCCTAAGTGTTTCTCACCATAAGTGTAATATTTTGGGGACAAAAGCGTTATATAAACCACTAATGCAATTTTGAGAAAACATCGCCTTCTGTTCACTTCGACAATTGTTACAAATTTTTTATAATTTATGCGCTTGCCTATACAACATAGGAGATGTTTGTTCAATCAAGCACTAAAAAAATTGAAAACGTCATTTTGCTCAAAAGTACATGATTGTACATGTAAGTTTTAGGCGTAAAATGGAATAGCAAAAGCGTAGGGCATAATTTAAGCCACAATTGTAAAAGTAGACAGGTCTGAATGTCACATACATATCAATGCCTAATCATTTAGCAATCTCAAGAGTTGTGGTAAATCTATTGTTTCTGATGTTCAACTGATTTATGGACATTTGCAGGTAAAACTCAGCTCAGTCAAGTAAAATTGTCTAGTTCTATCAAATAAAACTTATGCTCTAGCTGATCAAAGTCCTGAAAAATTAGAACAGACTTTGGCTGACACTGTCAATATTTCATTTTAAGAGAAATAGCTCAAGTCATTCATATCGAGGTCAAAAGTTCAAAAATGTTTTGTCATGAGGAATACACATGAGAGAAATCAATCCCCTTTCACTTTTAAATTGAAGTTTTTGGACATGACACTTATTGTATGACAGACAATTGGACAATGGACAAAGTGATCCCTGTACAACACTATGCTTTACAAGCAACACAAATTTTAAAAAGATTAACTTTCAGATGTTATAAAATTCCTACCAGTTTTTCTTTGAAAGGTTAGATTCGTCCTTGCTCCTTTTCACTCCAAATATCCTGGTTATCATTGCACTGAGAAGTAATGTTGCTGAATTTCTAACCTAGAATAATACATGTACATAGAAAAGACAAATACTAAAGTTTTGAACATTAAAACTGAACATGCTGAATGCATTAAAAGTTTCTGTACAGAATTTTGATAAAGAAAAGATCATGTTGAACTTATGTAAAAATAATAGAAGATGAGACCTACATGTAATAACTTAGAATGAGAAAGAGCTGTACATGTACTTGAACTTTCAATTTAAATTACTTTATAATTACATTCAGTATGTACAACAAGCACATGACTTTTGTATGTGTGTAAAGCTTTATATGAAATTTTAAAAAGTTAATTTGGCAATACTAAACATTCCACTGAGAATTTAAAATTGTAAAGTCAAATGCAAGCAAAAAATGTCATTCTTTAAAGAAAACTAAATATACTCACTGCCCAAAATGGTGACTGGAAACCAAGGACAGCAGCCTGTAGACCAGATGATATGTAAGGTGTTACCACCTCCCCTAACCTTGTGTCCCGATACAATGCTCTCAAAATATTCAACGCATGTACCTAGAAATTAACATCAGGGCAAATTAAGATTTACATTTGTGCAAGATAAGATAAATTTTATAAAATGTCGGCATGTCAAAATAAAGATACAAACATAAGCTCTACTGAGCTTTGAGACCAACATAATCAAGAACAAACATACAATGTATGAATTTTTACAGTCAATATAATACCCAGATTAAAGAACAGGAAGAAAACTGGGAGACCATCTTATCTTTCCCAACTCAGTCTATAACCATGGAATAACACATTACCAAAATTTCTAAGCATTATTGAGAAAGAAGGGAAATAATTCGAAATTACAAAACATACGTATGTATCATAAATAGATATATCAATGCAAATACATGTATACTGGCATACCTGTACTTCACTTCTAATAAATACATGTATGTACAAGTTGGTTTGCTTCATCAGAGATTTAACATGTCATAAATATAGATGTGAAATTTTCAAAAATATGTCCAAATATTTTTTTTTTTCATTCTTTTTTAGAACCCTGTGTAATAAACTGACCAACATACAATATTTTCATAAATATCTATAGAAATATAAAAGTGCTTCACTCACAAAGCATGAAATTATACCTTTGCATTTGATATGGTTTCCTTATCAGCAGTTTGGGCCAGCTCTAGTAGTACATCCATAGTAGACTTAAAACATGGTCTCCCTGTACTGGCTGGCTCTGTACTTACTAAGGTCTGAGAAAAGAAACATAATGTTTTGAACATATACAGATTGCATTCTTTGCATGAAAATATTGCCTTTGTAAAGAAAGTAAATTTAGCATTCAGAGAAGTTTTATCTTTGAACTGAAAAAGTAGATGCACAATCACAGTGGTATCCAATTTTCACTTTCTTTCGTAGGTTTTCAGTTTCATCTCAAAAATCAGTATAATAAGTACATTATGTAAGTTATGCTGTGAATATGTATTTGAAAACAGGACAACCAGACAGACAGATGGGCATATTGAGTATGTACCTACCTGTATAAAGAAAGGTAATCCTGCACTACGTCGAGTGGCACACAGTCTGTTGTTGATATCATCACCCTTCACTTCCATCATTACTGACTCTAACCACTGTCCTGGCAGTTGGTTAAGCTCTTTGATATCACTTCTGTAAAAAGCAATTTTATCAAGTCAAGAAATTCTTTGTCTTTAAAGATAAAGCAGTATTTACAGATGGACAAGCTTCTGTCCGTACATATGGGTCTTAATCTTACAGTAACAAATAATTTTCAAGTCATTGTGATTCAACATTTCCATGTTTAAAGGTAACTTTGACAAAATATTCGATCTTGAGTTTTTAGTGTGAATCTAAAGAATTCATTGTTTGAACATACATGTATGACTACAATAGTATTTACAATACAATTATATAATACAATATAATTCTGAACAATATGTGTATAAAAACAAAACGAAATATAAGAAATGTACATGTACATGCTATCATGATTCTTACTTCCATAACATATCACACTGCTTTACAAAGCCTGCACATGCCAACTCAAAGGCTCCACGATGTATAGAGTCCAACAGCTGTCTGGTGAAGTAATCTCCTATGGTTTTAACCTTAAGATAGATTATTAATAATGATAAGAATGCAACAAAAATACATGTATGAGTAATTGACACATACATGTAGGCAATACTAGCAGTATGCATCCACTCATGGACACTTTCTCAAAAAATTAAGAGCTTGTGTACTTTTCTATAAAATTGAAAAAAAAAATTTAAATTCAATACATGTAAAAATGTTTGCAACATTTGTCACTCCATAATGAATAATTTTATTGTTTTGGGAATTAAATTATGTACATGTACTGAAAAAGCTTAGTCTTTTCAAAAAGTTATATCTACTAGGTGAATAAAATTTATCAATGATACCCTTATACATGTACATGTACAATGCAAGTCATCATAATTCTTATTAAATGCTTATCCTCTATTTTCAATTACCCAGTTGAAACTTCCATGAAATAAAACATTGATACAAATACTAACTTGTTCCACAGTAAGTAATCCAGTACACAAACTTTCATGTTGGGGGTCTGTGATTGGTGCATCCTGAGTGAGTTGCCCTAGTAACAGTGACACCTCCTTGACATTCCTCCAGCAACACACTGTGAGGTACTCTGGCATCAACATCACTCTGTCTATACCTCCGGAGGTTGAGGTTGTTGTGGAGTTGTTCTGAGGTTTGTCAGAAGCCTCCTCTTTTAGAGAAAGATTTAAACCTGAAATAAAACGTGTTAGTGTAACAGTGCAGATTAATTAACATGATATACAAGATATACATGTAGATCACTTGCCAAAACCCATAATGGCTGACAAAATTACAAAAAATGTCCAAGGCAAGCAACTTTCGCACTTTTTCATTGTTACGTCAGAATAGAATTGCATCTTTTAACAGTGATGTCATAATGAAAAACAACACCAAAAGATGTTGACTCGGACATATGGTCTATTCAGAATTCAGTAAATATACATAAACATGTACATGAACAAACATACCATTATATTTGTGGGTTATTAAAATTAGAATTTACAGGATGCATGTGTGCAAGAATATAATAAGTACTGTCACTGTGGCTACAGTTTTTTGGTCAAATATGAAAGTGTCTAGTGATAGTGAAGCTAATTATAAAATACACTGTATACAAACACAAGGGCGATGAAACATTTTAATTTTCATCTGTGTTTCACAGTTCAGACATAAGACTCCAGCCAGAATTTTCACTAGCAGTATACTACATCATGTTGATGATAAAAATTTATTCATGAAAGTTAAAAAAATTCGTCTAAATGCTTCTTTCATACGGTTTTCATATGAATTCAATACCATTATTTTTCTTTGAGGTTTGTTTGGTATGAACATTACTTACATATGACATGTGAACATTACCTACCTTCTATAACTTCCTGTGGCAGGTTGCCCTCTGGTGAGGAGTTTTGTACGACAGGAGAGACAAGTCTGGAAATCTCAAGACAAGTATCCAGCACCTCCACAATGAAAACTTCCCATAAATTCATTTCAGGGGGAGATAACTTCCTGGAAGTAGTTTTATGTATGAAAGGTTCATGTTTTGTAAAGATAAAACTTCAGAAATTATGTCAAGGAAAATGAAAGATGATTGAAGAAAGCCATGTATGCCACAAGTATAAAGGGGTGTTTCACAACTTTTCCAATAAATCATAAGTAATTTGAGTATACATGTTTAAATATGTTATTTATAATTTTAAATTAATGAGATTTTGTATGACTTTTTTTCTATCATTCTTTTGCTTTTGATAAGTAAAGAATTTACTTTTCCGATTGCAAAAGAATTTTGAGAAAATTCATTACACGTATGTCACAATGCTTTAATGCACTTTCTTTGTTTAACCAAGGTTCAAAGCTTGTTTGTCTGAGGTAAAAACATTGTGAAGTCTAGAAATTTCGCTTCCTGATTCCTGTAATCAGATGGGTTAATTCTTAAAAAAATGAACACAGAAGTTCTTAAACTATACTTACTTCAAATTAACATCAAAGAGAATGTATCTGATACAGTGCAAGGTTGGATACATAGGTCTGGTAATAGCTGCTACAGCCAATCTGCTACTGGCAACATTCAGTTGGTCCCTCAAATAAAACAGCAGTATCCATAGCAACTGTAATGAGCCTTTTGATTGGTCAGCACAATTTTCAAATTTTTCTACACTAACATTTGGAGATTTTTGGTAGATCCTTTGAACAAATTTAGTGGTGCTTCTGTTGGTGTCCTGGATGTAATCTGACATCAAATGGTCAGAGTTTGACAGGAATGTATGGAGGTTTGGCTGTAAGAGGAGAGATCTGAACAAATATGCTGCTGTGGTACAGTCCTGTGGCTTGGTGCTTCCTGCTAGATCCATAGAAACTCTCAACAAAGATTCAAGGCACATTCCAGTCTGACTCTGAAAGTAAAATAAAATATACTTTTCTTGTAAATATTTGATAAGTACATGTAATTGTCATTTTCAATTTGAAAGGAAACAGATTTCCTCAGTTAAAAGATCCATAAGTGCTTTTACGCTTTGCAGGCAACACAAAAAAGAAGTAATTTCATGAAGCACAAATAATACCGTTTAAGTGAATCAAGTAAATAATTTACCTGTAAGTCTAGGCCCAAGTTGAAGCAGGACTTGAGAATTTTAAATGCTTCCATTTTGTTATCCTCAAATGTATCTGTAAGACATTCCATTAGTGTCTGTATATGTTTTCCTTCCCAATATGTCTTCAATGTAAAACCTAAGGTATAAAATAATCTTGTCAACAAAGTTTCATATTAGTTATAGCATGTGGCCACATCACAAAAAGCATGAAAATGTACACATTCATGTCTTGAATGTAGCCATGATGTTAAAAAAAATAACCACCTTAAAATATGAAATATTTCAGCTCTTGTCTAAAGTTAACAAAACCAGATGAGAACAAAGTACATGTAGCAAATTCGGTAACATGGAAAATCGGCCCTTATTTTAGAATGTTTTAGATTTTGATTGTATTTTGTATCAAGGAAGTTAAATGTATGGTTTTTTGAAATACATAATAAATATAGTGATTTTCGTGCAGTACACCAAAAGATATGGCTTCGAAATTGGCTTAAAGTTGTAAAATGCTGAAAAATCGTAAGACATTGGCATAATTCTTGTCAAAATTTATGAAAATAAGTAGGGCACCAGCCCTTGCCCAAAATAATTTTTATATAAAAAGTTAAATTTGCAATCTATCTTTCGATCAACATAAAATTTATGTTGGGTGAGGGTTGGCACCTATACTAATTTTAAAGATTTATACCAAAAATATGGCAAGTTTCCTTCATTTTCCGTCATGCAGGGCAAATGACGTCAAAATGTGACGTCGTAACTAAAGCCCCTATCACACTTTTTCGTATCAGCTACGTAAGAGGAGTATTTTTGCCAAAATTCTTTACGCAAGAGAAACAAAAGGTCTGCCATGTATTTCGTCCTTCTCAGAAGTCCAAGGTGTAAGTGCTACGTTTATACGACATAAGAGGCGTTTCTATCACGTATGAGCAGCGTACCAATGCGTTCTACCAACACATACGTGCGGCGTTCGGCACGTACGTGTGACGTTCAATGCGTTTCTACTGCGTAAGTACTACGTTGGTGCTACGTAGTCTTTTTATAGCGACATTTCTGCTGCGTTGCCGTGGCGTTCACGTTCGTATTAAAAAAATCTTTGGTTGCCAAATATTATTTCTGTCCATTTACCACTTAAAATAATATGAACACAAAAATGTAAAGGGTACTGTCAAAGTGCCCTTTGAAATTAGCGCATACTTTATTTAGACTCAGTTCGCCATATGAAATAAAGCTGCTTGGTTGATCCAGTGGAAGTTTGTAATTATACGGTATAATCAATCTTGATTCATTCTTAATAGGTTCAAAACTTTATTTTCCCCCTAGATTTTTATCATGTGTTCATAAAAACATAGTAAATACACCTTTTACGCCGAGGTGGAATGAGCGATACTCCTTAAACGTAGCAGATACTCATACAACGCAACACCAACGTAGCTCTTACGTAGCAAGAACGAAAAGAACGTAGTTCATACGCCATGCATACGCTGGAGTACACCGAAGAAACAAAAAATAAGAAATTGAAACGTGTATCATACGTAGTAGATAAGAAAAGAATGCTGCGGGTACAAATTAGAAACGCCTTGTACGTAGCACGTACACCATAGGGATATCGCTTGTGTTTGTGATTCGTTCGTACTACGTAGTAAGAGTATTAGGGACGTTCCTGCTACGTTGCTACTGCACTTCTTTTGTTTGCACTGCGTTAGTGCTACGTACACACGGCGTATTGAAGCTGCCACGTATGTGCTACGTAATTTTAGGTGCAAACTTAAAAAAATGTATCAAGAGATCATGCTACGTTTCAAAGAGTACTCGCTACGTAAGCTGGCGTTGCTACTGCGTTTCTGCTGCGTTCCTTTCTTACTGCCACGTAGATACGCCGTAGATACGTGGGCTGATACTTAAAAGTGTGATAGGGGTTTAAAGCACGTGACGTTTTGACGATGAAAAACATCTACTTTCTATTTTGGCAGGTATTTGAGATAAATATAAGAGATGCTGAATCATAATTTTCATAAAATCATTTTTCACAAAAATTAGGGATTTTTGGAGTTAGGCCAAACAAAAAAATATGTTTGTTTCCTGTAACATGCCAAAAATTGAGAGGGTCGGTAGGTAGGAAAATCTTTTTTTTTTTATTTTACTTTTTTTTTGGTAAGAGGGCAGATGCAATTTAGAAACTTTGTTAAGTTTTTATTGTATATGGAGGCACTCTAAGTCTTCACCTACAAGAGGGAGGGAACTGAAAATGATAAGTCGAGGATTTTTTGGTGACATTTTGTTGAGTCCCATCATTTATAATTTTATTTATTGATTCTGGAACTCAACTTACTGCTATTTAAGATGTTTGTTATTAGAGATTGTGTGGGTGGTGTACATAGCTGCAGCCATTATTGTGGGTATAATGTACATAAGCTGAAGCTTGAGCAGCATGATTAAATTTTAAAATGACTATTATACATACATACTCTTTGGGGTGGAGGAGGATAGATGAGGTTGGTAGGGGTCTCTGGTGACCATCACCTTTCTTTTTGAGCTAATATGTATTATTCTATAAACTATAAATAGTGACTCTCTTTGCATGATTGGCTGATAAGGTCATTGACGCTCCTAAATAAATCACCGTATACCACGGTTTAAAAATAGACTGGTATTACCCTCACTTAGTTCTGCAAATGGCGTCGTTATTTATAGTGAATCATATATGAAATTATAGAATAAAACAGCTATGGACTTTTAACTCAGTATATATGATGTGATATTGACTCACTATAAAAATATTCACCTTGGCTTTGTCTCAGTCAATATTTTCATCATGTTCATAGTGAGTCAATATCACATCATATATACTTAGTGAAAGTCCATAATTGTATAATACACATAGTAAACCCCTCCCTCTGCATTCCAAAACAATATTATAATTATTGTTATCTGAACATACAGTAACCCCATTCCATGAATAGTTTCTTGAACACTGCAAGTACATTTGTAATGGACTGCAATTGAGTCTTTAGTTAATCCAAATATTAAGTTATCAGTCATATTTTATGATTGAGAAATTCATAAAAGGATGTGGAAATTTGAATAATCATATATTTTTTACAGGGGAGGGGGGGGGGGGGGGTTGCGTTACATAAAGCAAGAAAAGAAGAACCCCCCCCCCCCCCCCCGGAAGTCCACACTTGTCTTGGTTGTGGAAATTATGTGCGATTAAAAAAAACGCTAATTTTCCTGCAAATTGCCGTAACATTGGGAAGGCCATTCACCATGCGACATAAAAAATGGTCTATAAAATCAGCTGGGCCCTGGTGCACATTATTCTACGAATCGTACGATGTCCATTTTTGGTTTTTTAATCTATAGAAAAGTTCTGACCACTCGTATTTATGTTGCAATGTAGCAGTAGCGTGTGGATCTCAGCTAGCTGCTTACTGTATATGGCCAGTCAGAAGCACAAATTCTTTTGTTCCGCTCACCCGAAAGGTTCTTTGCTATTATGAATCAATATTGATTTTTCTCCGACGTTCTTTTTTATCCTCGTTTAAATCTCCAACTTATCTACGTAAAGGTACTAACTTCTTGTGTATGCGCTCGTTCGTAAAATTATCATGTCACTGACTCATTAATTTTACGTGGTCATTTTGAGTTTGTACAGAAATGTCAATGATTGCAGTCAACCCCCCCCCCCCCCCCCTTCTTCCCTAGTATCAACAAAGCTGCCCATACGTGGACACGAAAAATACAGGATCGGTGGCTGAAGTTTGGTCTTGGTTGTTCTGCAATATATGCAAAAAAAATGTACTGTAAATTATTCATTGGAAATGGTAAATATGGAATTTTCACGACTTAAAAAATTTGCTAACGTCTGATTTACATACATCGTATATGCAAAGCTTTTCGAAAACTGATCATTTTTTGGAATGGCCCTTTCGTGAAGAAAGATTACCCATTGTTTATGAGAATGGCCTATTGATGAAGGGGCCAGTCCCATTAAGCAAGTTTGCCTTCCCAATCACGGAACAAATTGCATGACATCCAATTTTCCTTCTTTCTAAAATAGTCCGTCTTTATAAACTTTTAAAAAATCGTCTGCTCTTCATCGGTTATGTCCAGGTTACAATACACTATACATGCTATACAAGTAACGTGAGAAGCCTTTCGAATTCTCAACACTTGGTCACTCATGTGAAACGGATTAAATCTACCTGGTGGTCAGGTGTGAACTACATGTAGTGATTTACAACAAGAGGCGCTATGTACATATTATGATCACGGCTTGTCTGAAAGAAAATATAAAGATATAAGAACGGGAGGCTTCCAAAGACGAATCTGGGTTGCACGACTTGCATTAATTTTAAGGATTTTCGGTTCTTTTTAGGCAGTGTAGGGAAAATGGTGAAAAAAAAATCAGAGTCGGCACGATTTTTGACGGTCGGTCGGGTTACAGGAAACAAACAACTTTTTTTTTTGGCCTTAGTGAACATACTCCTTTTACACATTTACAAATACAAGTACATACCAGTAATATGATCATGAGAGAAGGTGTCTATCATCAGCGACAAAATGGACAGACTTGTACTCCTCCTAGCGAAGGAGGCACCAGGATACAGGCAATGAAGGAGGAGGTTAAACAGCCAGGTCTGGAAGTCCTGAGTATAAAACATACATGTAGATAAATTTTGACCATGGTTGAATATTTACATTACTAGTACAGGGAGTCACTATATGCAGCACATATTCCTCCTGTCTATCATCAGCGACAGAACGGACAGACATCACTCCTCCTTGCATAGGAGGCACCAGGATACAGGCAATGAAAACAGGGTAATCAAAGATTACATAGCTTGCCATAGCAGGCTTTTGTCAAAAATCAAATAACTTCCTAAATACAAAAAGTATTGTCATGAGGATTCTATGCATCTAATGTTAGTTTTATCCATTAGAGAGCTAAAGATACAGCCAAAGTATGAGCATTTAAATAGTAGGTTAATGGTTAAGGTCAAAGTCCAAGGTCAAGGTCACTGGGTCAAAAAGTAGGTCAAAGTCCAAGGTCAAGGTCCCTTGGTCAAAGGTCATGGTCTCATCACAAGGTATCTACATGTGAAATATGAAAGCCGTACCCCTTATGGTGGAAGAGATATAGCCTAGGTTAAAATTTTTGAAAAGTAGGTCAAAGTCCAAGGTCACTAGGTCAAAGGTCATGGTCTCAAATGAAAGGTCTTGTCACATGGTATCTACATGTGAAATATGAAAGCCCTACCCCTTATGGTGGAAGAGATATAGCCCTGGTTAAAGTTTTGTCTACGGTTGACGACAAGGATGCCGAGGGTATGACATTAGCTCTTTGGATTTTCGTCCCGGCGAGTTAAAAAGGAGGTTAAGTAAACAGCCAGCTCTGGAATTCCTTATTATGAATTACAGTTAAATTCTAACCAAGGTCAAATAACGTGACCTGGATACAAATATTCAAAATGGGTCATATACATGTACATGTATGTATTTTGATAATGAACGTTTACGTAAATGTATATGTACATGTATGTATGAAGACTTCAAAGCAGAATTGAATTTTTTCTTGAAAATTAGCTTTGAAATTACAAGAATGTAAAGTAGCATATACATTTAATAATGATACCTGATAGTACTGTAGTGTACCAGTGGAAAACTCCAGCTGTTTATCTTTAGCCTTTATTTTACGTAATACTGCAATTTCACTTTCCTTAAACCTCTGAAAAAGCTGATAAAGTCCAAATCTTTGAAATAAAAATTATGCATTATTAATTTATTTCAATAGACTGAAAATTGAAACCTATTCTTTGTACGTACCACATTCTTTTTTTACTTTGAAATTGTACAGAAATTGTATGCATGTACAAAGTACATGTAGATGAACAGTTCATTTAACCTGGAGGATTACTGTTTTTAAAAATCAAAATCTACATGTAAGATCAGAATCAACTTGAATACTTATTTTTGATTCAAGCATAAGAAGTTGACTAATATAACTTGTAATGTCTTATGAAACATTGTATTCTGAGTCCCAGACCTGCCTTCCTGTTTCTATCCAAAAGTGTAATATTTTGCTCAAAAAGGTGAAATTTTGGGAACTAAAACGTAATATGAACCACTAATTTGAATTTTTAGAAAAAAAACACCATATTTTTCCTGCTTGAACAATTGTTGTAAGTCCTTACCATACATGTGCTTGCCTTAACAATATGGCTATGGAAGGTATTCGCTTAATCAACATGATCAAGCGCTCAAAAAATCGGAAAATTAATTTTACTGTTAAATTGAGGTCTAGGCATAAACTTGGAAGATGAAAGTGAAGGGCGTATTCGAAAGTCGAAAATCGTAAAAAATACGCCAAAATCGTAAAAGTAGGCAGGTCTGGAGTCCTCTCTATTAATGGTTGAACATTAAAGGCTTAACTACTGTAGTATTCACAGAGATTATGATTCGCCCTTATTGGGTAAAAATCAACTTTACTTCGATATGAAACATTGAATGATAAGAGCACCTCTTACCTTTTTGACATGTGACAGTAAATGTTGTCTGAAGGAAGGTGATTGGTTATTCAGATTCCATAACAGGAAGTGCTGAATTAATTTGAATTCCAGCAAGCTGATTGGTTCAGAAGTTTTATGGTTGTCACATAGAAGAGCAAATGCATCCAATCTCACCTACAATTGTAAAGAAACAAGTTCATGTACATTAAAATCAACAAAAATCATGCGATAAAATAATTATTTAGATTCAATTACATCTCATTTGAAATTTGAGCCAAAAAACTCAAGTCTTTTTTTAATTCAAAAACATTTTTTCTCAATAAACTCCAAGTTAGGCTGCTTTAAAACTTTTTGTTAAAACAAAACAAATGCAAAACATAAAGAGACTCAAACATGAATATGTTGTCATAGCAAACAAACCAGACCAGTCAGAGCTTATTATCACCTGGTCATCAGATGAGTTAAATTCTGACCAGATAATACAAATGCATAAGCTATACAAAGTTACAGGTGATGAGTATTTACTCTAATTACTACACACAAGCTACATACATGTATGTAAATTTTCCTCAAACTTCAAATCTAATCAACAGTTCTCATTTGCAATATTGAATTTCATCCTCATGTAACTGCAGATCAAAATAAATCTATTTTCATTGCTACATTTCTTGGTAAATCTATTCTCACCTGATCATCAGCACTGCTGAGAGCCTGATGCACCACAGTGACACTGACAACTCCAAATAAACATTCTAGAGAATCAGATAACGGTTCTTGTTTCGGCATCAGTCCTAAAACCCTGGCTCTCCTCAAACACATAATAAGGGCACCCAGTTGCTTACTTTGGTCACAAGCTATAATGACAAATTACATGTACATGTTAAATGTTTTCATTTTTTCCAACAACTCTATTTAAACTTGTACATGTATGTAGATGCTTATGCGCGGCTTCCACTGTCGGGAATGAAGAGGCGATAGAGCTATGATTTATAGATTTTGTTTAATCATAGTGCATTCTTCTCTCGATCACAGGCATTCTTATCTCATTGTGTCATATTCTCCTGCATTCTCCTCTGTTCATGGCAATGATGGGAATGTTTCAAACTGTTTCAAACATTTGTTTTAACTTTTACTCACCTCACACTCGCGGCACATTCTCAGTGCATTCGCAGTGCATTCTACTCCATTCGCAGCATGTTCTCCTCACATTCGCATACATTCTTCTTCCCAAGTTGGAGGAGAATGAGCCACTATAGAGCCCAAACAAGAAAGAATCTGACACAAATGTGATGCGAATGTGCCAAGAATGCAACACCAATGAAAAAAAAACCCAATGCGAATCAACCACGATCTTGACACAATATTGCCACAATAGTACTACAATAACATAAAGTCAGTGACAAGAATAATTATCTCAGAGTTGATGTAAAAGTGTGTGGAACAATATTTTGAAAACTTTGACAATGCCTCCAAAGAGAAAACAATCTGGAAAGAGTAAAGAAATGAATCTTATATTTTTTCTGTTGATGCAGGTATCACCCGAAAAATTGGACAGAAAACTGCATCAATGCGTGTAGCGTGTTGATGCAAAAGTTTTCTGTCCAATTTTTCGGGTGATAACTGAATCAACAGTAAAAATATAAGATTCATTTCTCATCATTTTATTATCATCTACTTATGGAAAACAGACTGTTTTCTTGGATCTAAAAACAATCAATCACCGCACTATATTCCGTTAGGTAGGAGGGTTTCGCAGTGGTATGTTATGTCTTCCAAAACAAGTCATGGCAGCCGCCATTATTTAAACAGCGAATGATTGTCTCTCTATATCTTTGGAATAAGGACCAGTTTTAGCAAATTCTACGTGCACAGTTAATTTTTTAGTAAGTAGAAAAGAAATGGTACCCTTGAAATGATAGCAAACATCAACAATTGTACTTTCAGCAACGAGATCATCTGTGTTTGAGGGAATCCCCGGTTCTAAAAAAAATAGTTGCCAGAGTCACCTAATGCTCGACTGCATAGCATAATATCTCTCATGACAGCCAATTTATTTAAACTCCCTTTCTCAGGCAACAACATATATCTCATCATAAATCACTGAAGCAGAAAAAGTAGGTCAAGGTCAGATTTCAATAGTCAAACCCAAGATGCATCCAATATGCAAGTCTGGTGCATGTAGCACTTATAGTTAGCTCAATATTGCCAATTTAAAGCAAAATCACTGAAGCGGAAAAAGTAGGTCAAGGTCATATTTCAATAGTCTAACCCAAGATGCATCCAATATGCAAGTCTGGTGCATGTAGCACTTATACTTTTCTCAATATTGGCTTTTAAAGGTAAAATAATTCAAGCGGAAAAAGTAGGTCAAGGTCATTTTATGAAAGTTTGATCAGAGATACATCCAATATGCAAGTTTGGTACATGTAGCACTTATACTTTGCTCAATATTGGCGTTTAAAGGCAAAATCATTCAAGCGGAAAAAAGTAGGTCAAGGTCATTTTTTGAAAGTTTGATCAAAGATACATCAAATATGTAAGTTTGGTTCATGTAGCACTTATACTATGCTCAATATTGGCTTTTAAAGGCAAAATCATTCATGCGGAAAAAAGTAGGTCAAGGTCATTTTATGAAAGTATGATCAAAGATACATCCAATATGCAAGTTTGGTACATGTAGCACTTATACTTTGCTCAATATTGGCTTTTAAAGGCAAAATCATTCAAGCGGAAAAAAGTAGGTCAAGGTCATTTTTTGAAAGTTTGATCAAAGATACATCAAATATGTAAGTTTGGTTCATGTAGCACTTATACTTTGCTCAATATTGGCTTTTAAAGGCAAAATCATTCAAGCAGAAAAAAGTAGGTCAAGGTCATTTTATGAAAGTTTGATCAAAGATACATCCAATATGCAAGTTTGGTACATGTAGCACTTATACTTTGCTCAATATTGGCTTTTAAAGGTAAAATCATTCAAGCGGAAAAAAGTAGGTCAAGGTCATTTTATGAAAGTTTGATCAAAGATACATCCAATATGCAAGTTTGGTACATGTAGCACTTATACTTTGCTCAATATTGGCTTTTAAAGGCAAAATCATTCAAGCGGAAAAAAGTAGGTCAAGGTCATTTTTTGAAAGTTTGATCAAAGATACATCAAATATGTAAGTTTGGTTCATGTAGCACTTATACTATGCTCAATATTGGCTTTTAAAGGCAAAATCATTCATGCGGAAAAAAGTAGGTCAAGGTCATTTTATGAAAGTATGATCAAAGATACATCCAATATGCAAGTTTGGTACATGTAGCACTTATACTTTGCTCAATATTGGCTTTTAAAGGCAAAATCATTCAAGCGGAAAAAAGTAGGTCAAGGTCATTTTTTGAAAGTTTGATCAAAGATACATCAAATATGTAAGTTTGGTTCATGTAGCACTTATACTTTGCTCAATATTGGCTTTTAAAGGCAAAATCATTCAAGCAGAAAAAAGTAGGTCAAGGTCATTTTATGAAAGTTTGATCAAAGATACATCCAATATGCAAGTTTGGTACATGTAGCACTTATACTTTGCTCAATATTGGCTTTTAAAGGTAAAATCATTCAAGCGGAAAAAAGTAGGTCAAGGTCATTTTATGAAAGTTTGATCAAAGATACATCCAATATGCAAGTTTGGTACATGTAGCACTTATACTTTGCTCAATATTGGCTTTTAAAGGCAAAATCATTCAAGCGGAAAAAAGTAGGTCAAGGTCATTTTTTGAAAGTTTGATCAAAGATACATCAAATATGTAAGTTTGGTACATGTAGCACTTATACTTTGCTCAATATTGGCTTTTAAAGACTTTATTGCTATCTTAACATTTACCTTATCATCTCAACATTTGCCTTATCATTTGAAATAATTTTAAAAATCCCAACCCCAGGGGCTATATCCTCATCTGGATATATTAAATGATGTATAATTAAACATTTGCAACAAAAAAACCCAACAGAATATGAATATAGGAAAGGTAAATGTGTAATCTTAACATTTACCTTATCATCTAGTTCGGACGACGCCGACGCCGACGCGGACGCCGACGCCGACGCCGACGCCGGGGGTATTGCAATAGCTCTTTTGCACTAAAGTGCAGTCGAGCTAATAAAGCTATAAATAGACTTCCGTGAAAAATTGTGTTGATTGATGTATCAACAAAATTTCTCAGCCAATCAGAATCTTCGTTTCTTGAAAATGACAATGGAAATTAAATGATGTCAAAGTCAACCAAGGGTATTGATGCTCCTGGATATGACAATTTAGACAAATGATTTTGGTTTTGTTCTAGTCACATTCTTGTCATGTTCGCAAAGCATCGAGTTAAAGTCGCATCTCATTCTCCTGCATCGCAGTGTTATTGGCTTAAAGGTTTGTTTCAACCTCCTGCATTTTTATTGTGGCACATTTCTGTCGCATTCTTCTCTATTCTTATCACACTAGCCTCAATATCGTAGCGGACTCGTAGCATATTCTTGTTGCATTCATGGCGATATTGTGTGCCTATCGTGCCAAGGAACAGACAAGAATTCTCCAACACATTCACAACAGTGGAAGGCCGGCTTTAGCTAATCAATAACATACATGTACATTGTACCTTTGACTAAGAAGCTGGCGAGCTAATGTGTAAAATCTTCCTGAAAAGGTCAAATTTTGAAGGAAATTTCTAGAAAATTCATTCATAAACTTCATACGTACATGTATATTGGATCTGATCATACAAGAATTGTTTTGCATAATATTGCTAAAGCTGGGATCAAAATGTGTCTTTTATCCATAGAAAATACTAAAGTTTTTCAAAACATTTGTTTTTTTTTAACCACAGCCTTCACTGTATATAGCCGACACAGGATATTGGTACTATTTGTCGGCGTATTGGTACTACTGAGGCGAGAGATTTTAACAAATGAGGTGTGAGTGTCCCTTTCTAACATCGTTTTTTATTTGAATCTGGCAGCTCCTTTCAAAAGCAACTGTATAATGCATTACTACAGAAAGTTATCCTTGAAGGTATATGAGTAAGATATGTCTAAGTAGAAGACTTTCTAACTTTAAAAAGCAAAATGCATCACCTAGTACCGTAAAATTTTCCATACTGAGAACTTTATTTGGATTTAAAATCGCATATTGCACTTTTTTCTAGACTTGCAATATATCTATGTTTTACGATTTGATCACTGTATCATGATTTCATGGATTTGAAAAGATCTTACCAAGAACAACGTGTATTTTTCCCAAAAAGATACACGCCAGGTGTACGGCATATTGCTGGACGAAAAAGAATTTTCTGTACGGCATGTTGAAATAGGTAGTGTACGGCGACTTGCTTTTGGGGTCGGAGTTGCAAAGCAATTTCGGGGCTTATGGAACGAAGATGACAATCCACCTACTATGTGTGCCTGTCCGTCACTTGATCCATCATCTGTCTTTACACATTTTTGTTATGAAAGAGTTCAAGGGTGTGAATGTATTCATAAAACATTGGTACTCACAGCAGGACAAGAACCCAAATATGCTAATTTTATTGTTTCTACCATGCGCGGATCCAGAAGGGGGACCGGAGGTCCGGAACCCCCCCCCCCCCCCCTCCCCATGAGATTTGCCAGAGGTGGGGTCCACGGACCATGGTCCCCACCTCTGACAGATCTCGAGGGGGTGTCCAAATACGACATAAGAATAAATTGTTTAATATGGATTTTTTCCGGCTCGCTTTCGCTCGCCAAATACATAAAACTCTTGTATCAAAGGATACATTAACTAATACATACTTATATTGAATTGATATTAAAATAACTTTTATCAGTTGTGTTAATTACCATACTTTCCATATGCTTGCATATTCAGATTTAGGTATTCATTGTTTTTTCATTGTTTACAGGCGATTAAAATGTGGAAATCCATGAGCTTCAGGGAGCTTCGCCCATGGGCCCCCACCAGGGCTTCGTCCTGGACCCACTGGGGGCCTAAAGGCGGCCCCATGACCCCCGGCCTTTTAGACCCCCCCCCCCCCCCCCCCCCGGTGAAAAAAGCTGGATGCGCGCATGGCTTCTTCTCTCTAGAAATTAAGACAAATTTCCTTTGTTTCTTCTCCACTCACTTCTCTGGTGTATTGAATAACACTCAGGTCATAAGGCGTAATTTTCGTGTTATGCATGCATTTTTTAAAAATATTTATAATAAAAGAGAAGGACAGCCCTGTGGTGCACATACATAAATGTATGATAGCGGCGTTATGACACATGTCAGTGACGGATCTAGCTTTGAGTTAGAGGGGGCGTAAAACGGCGAGGGTCTGGTAGGATGCTAACACATTTCAGCCTTTTCGAACCCATTCTCGTAACTGAAATTGATTAAAGAATTGAATTTGATGGAGACAATTATATATTATCTGACAGGTAGTAAATATTTACTAATATTTACTCTTTTTTATATGGAAAATGATCGTTTTACCTATGATTTGCAAATTTTAAGGGGGGGGGGGGGGGGGGCGTGCTCCCTCTACGTCACCCCCTTGAATCCGCCACTGCATGTGGAAAGCAGCACCTGTATGTCAATAAGTGGTTTTAGCTCACCTGAGCGAAGCTCAAGTGAGCTTTTGTCATAGTGTGGCGTCGTCCGTCCGTCCGTCGTAAACTTTTCACATTTTCGACTTCTCAAGACCCACTGAAGGGATTTTGATGAAACTTGGTAAGAATGAAGTACTCATGGCTCCCTACAGGTGGTGTTGTTTTTCGTCCGGTTCCGTCAACAGGTTGCGCCACCACAAGCAAAAGCAGGTCAGGGGGTACCCTCCTTTGACACACCAAAGCACATATCGACAAACCGAAAGCATCAGGATGATCAAGAGAGAACTGTTTCTTTGAATAACCCCAAAAATATGTGGTTGTATGCCCTCAATAACTGTATGTTTGCCATATTTAAGGCAATCAGGGGTTTCATATTGATTTTGGTTGAAATTTTTATTTTAATGATTTTTCATGATTTTTTTTTCTTATGTGAAGAAAGAGAGGGAGGGAGGTATTTTCATAAAACTGGACATCTTATCCAGAACCACGGAAGGGATTTTAATGAAGCTTGGTAGAAATGAAGTACTCATGGTCCCCTACAAGCTTTGTTTTGTTTTTGGGTTTTTTTTTTTTCGTCCGGTTCCGTCATTAGGTGGCGCCACCACGGGCAAAAGTAGGTCACGGGGGTGCCCTCCTTTGACAAACTTCTTCTTCAGAACAGAAGTACATATCGACAAATCGAAAGCATCTGGATGATCTAGAAGGATGCCTTAACAAGTGTTGTTGTTTAGGTTTCAGCCCGAAGTTAAATTTTTGACGTGTTTATGACATCTTTTCGGACTTTGTCAGAAATGCTCATTTTTTTAATGGAGGGGGATTAGGGTCAAAAGCTTACATGCTTCATGATGTATTGTTCCATTCAATGTTTGATTATTCCATGTTCATTTGTCTTGCTTTCATTTCAAATTGACTTTATCTTTCTTCTTTGTGTGATTTTGCTTCCCTGCATTTTAAATTTGTCCTTCGTCAATGCATAACTGTCATCATACCATGCGTTATGACATCCTTCTTTCTGCCATTATCCTTTCGTCTTAATGCTATTATTGCTTCGTCAATGCTAACTTCAATTTTGACACCAGATGGCGCTTCGCGCGACCGCATGTGCCCGTTCCTTGAAATGAACTTTGAAACATCCCCTGTCGTTAGAAATTTCTATTAAATTCTACTACAGTATCGTTCGAAAAGTAATTATATTATCGCACGAGAGGACAGAGGTAGATTGGCTGTCATAAGGCGTAATTTTCGTGCTTCGTGGCTGTATAAATATTTGAAAAATATTATGAAGTAATTAGTAAATATTTGATTTTGTATGCATACGATTTTTGTAAGTTTTATATCTGACTGTAAAATACACATGTATGTGAAGAATCTCTGTGGTGTAGTGGTTATCACATTAGCAACTGAATTTTATTTTACACCTTTCCGAGTGGGTTCGAATCCCGGACGAGGATCCTTTTTTTCCTTTTGTCAATTTTAAGTATAATGTAACTTGTCCATGTTGTCCATCTGCCCAGTAGAGGATGTCGAAAAAATTTGGGGTACTTATAAAAATTAAATGTTTCAGTGCATTTTTTTTTTCAGTTTTTCTTGGGGGGGGGGGGGGGGGGGGTCATTGTTTTGGAAAAAAATCTAATGATGGCTTTTTGTTGAAACTTGTCGAGTCTGCTTCGAATCAGTAAATGAAAGTCAAGTTCAAAACTAACAAGGCATCGCGCTTCGTTGATAAATCACCTCGTCGACGCGAAATATAGGCAATGATGGCTTTTTGTTGAAACTTGTCGAGTCTGCTTCGAATCAGGAAATGAAAGTCAATTTGACATACACAACAGCCGAAACTATGTTCGATTCCCCCCCCCCCCCCCCCCCCCGCCCCCAATAAAAAAATGGTCGATGAAATATCTTCCGACAAAACATTGGGTCAACATGAAGATGACCATGCAAATTATTCAGATGGCAATTTCTCGAGACAAGTGCACGTAATATCTTACGAGTACTTGAGGCTCACGTGGTTTTGGGGCTTTGTATATATAGCATATAGCAACAGGGATATGGTCATTATCCATATTTGTCATTCATACGCATATGTATATACATCTTTAAAGAAAGAAAGAAATTTAAAACTATAAGTTTATCTGCATGAGTCTTTAGCTTGAGGATTTTATCTGTAAGGAATCCCAGACTAGTACCTGTTTTTCAACACGCCGTACAGTTAGCTAATAACATGCCGTACACAAACAAATTCTTTGTTGAGCTCGTATGTAAAATATAGATGCAATTTCTACATTACCCTTGATTAATATTTAATAGTTATGAACTTCTACATAGACTGTGCACAGAATCATGATCTGCAATAGTACTTTCTTTCGTTTAAAAGAATATAAACTTCATACATATGCAATTTTATGTGTACTAGGTACCCCATTTTGTGTTATTTTACTATTATCGTCCGATCAAATCCTTTGTTTTGAGGATTTCGATGTTGAGTTTACCATCACAGAATTATTTGCTTGAAGTTCACTCCATATAAGATCATATTTTCTTCACAAATCATTGTCAAATGCTAAAGGTAATACCCATGTCATACTTGTTTACCGCCTCGGTAGTACCAATACGCCGACAAATAGTACCAATATCCGGTGTACGGCTATACACAGTGGCCTTTCTTATTCACTATATTAGTGGTCATATAAGATGGCTAAAGTAATAGGTTATCCACACAAAGGTTTTGAGTTGACTATTCTCACCATCGCCCAAAAAAGTAAAACCATTGTAACTATGGGCAAGTTGTAAAACTCTCCCCACTAAAGATGGTGTCAGTAAACATCATTGATCTTTCACAAGCATGAGATTCAAATCAGCCAGTCATAATACTTACATGTGAAAACAGACAGCTGTTTTATCATGTAGTCCAACACATCTTTCCCTGCCTTCAATAGTTTGGGTAAGATTTGCTGAAATAAGAAATATCATATTGTTAAAATGAAAATCTAAGAATTAAAAGCATATGTAAGAAAATTCAGCATCTTTGCCTCCATATGTCCTCCATAAGCAACTACATGTAGAACTGTCCAACAAGGCAAAATACACATACATGTAGTAGGTGAAACTAAAATATGTTTATCATGGTTATATTAGGATATCCCTAAATTGCTGGAACCTTTGTAATTGTATGCACTTGTCCACTGAAAATTCTTTGGATAAACAGTACATTTACATCATACAAAATACTTTACATGTATTTTACTCATTTACGTTTTTACCTCAATTATATGGGTTTTTAATTGAACATCTATTCCAGACAATGACTCCAGAACTGGATCCACCCATGTTTTCATCCACAAAGTTTGATCCTCCCCTTTGTCAAGAACCTGTTGCTTGTGAGATGTGAAGAGCTTGTAATACAAATCACTACCCTAAAACAAGAACAAGTGATTAAGGAGATCAATTCAAGAATAAGGTGAAAGAAATTACTGTACATGTATATACTGTAGCTTTGAATGCCCCCTATTCTTATTTTTGCCCTTTAGAAATATGACATGAATTACCTGTCTTATATTTGCCATCTTACAAATTTTGTTGGTTGAACCTTTACAGGAGTGTATTCAAATTTGACAAGTATTGAATTTGCTCTCTATTCAATGCGCAAGAATCAATCTGAGGTGAAATTTTCTCTGTCACCATTAATTCACAGATTTAAAGACTACACGAAACATTGACATGTACATGTATTGATATATTAATTTATGTACAATATTTAAAAGCAATTGACTGATCAACCTACGTGATGTGACAAAGTTTGTTCTTTAGTATGATTTAACACTATAGCTGGCAGGTTTGGTTCCATAGTAAGTAACTCTGACGTTCCCATTGCCATGGCAACACTTCCAAGAGTTCCAAACTTTCCCTTGCAGGACCAGCTCACGTTAAACAGGAGAGACCGTGCTGTATCCTTCAGAAATGTGTCATTATCTGCACAGAAAATATGGTACATTGACTCAAAGTGTCAAACAAGTTGTAACTGTAATACAATGGAATGCTTTTTGATTTTGTTAATTTCACTTTTCTCTTTCA
This sequence comes from Pinctada fucata, assembly GCA_028142955.1. Taxonomy (NCBI): domain Eukaryota; kingdom Metazoa; phylum Mollusca; class Bivalvia; order Pterioida; family Pteriidae; genus Pinctada; species Pinctada fucata. The sequence goes on along the minus strand of AP027107.1, from coordinate 28,655,590 downwards.
CTCATTTTCAATCCCTTCATTATTTGTAGTTTATTTTAATGTACAATATGAAGACAAGCTACATGTATGTTACTTTTCCTTTTTTTGTTCAGAAAGAAATTTAGTCATAGCTCATGGGCATTGACCTGGACTTGTTTGCACAGGACAAATTAGTATGTAAATGTTTGTCAATTTTGCCTTATGATTAAGAAGATGCGGACAAACATGTATCACTTCAGCAGGGTCAAAATACATGTATCTAAATGTATGATATCAGTACTTTTAATATAATTTCCATTTTATCACTATGTGACTATAAGGAAAACAGCTTAGTTGGAACAATTGTCATCTTATTCTACTAAAATAACAAACCTGCAGTAGAGGCACACATTTGATGTATCTTTATTACATTTTCGAAGATGTCTTTTGCAGTGAATCGTATTGCCTGTAAAACAAAAGAGGGACCATATTAAACACTACATACATTTACACACTGTAAATGCGGAAATTTTCACGTTATTTGTGAATCAAGGGACTTTTAAAAAATTCCCCCCATGCAAAAATATCCCCACTGCATTCTTACAATGTAAAAGACATTTTTATCGCAAATATTTCCCCCTACATATACTGTCTTGATGTTATAATCGCAAAATCTTACTCCAGTGAAAATAACCATGTTTACGGTACAAATGTACCTGATTGATAAACTCACAAAAACATTACGCCACAAGTACATATAAAGTAAACACAATAATAAAGAAGATGCCATAGAATTTATTTTCCAACATAGGTTCTTATAATGAAACTTTCTACATGACATACATGTGAACCTTTTGCCTCCACAAATCTGGAGGATTTTCAATTTTCATCTGGAGATTTGGCCTCTCGTCGGGAGATTTTTAATTTTTCATAGGGAGGATTTATCGGTATTCGGACCCCTCCCCCCCCTTTTTTTTTTAATCTACGGACGAATTTTCTCAACTCGCTTTTCAACAAGGACAGATTCCGCTCTCATACAACAACAAAAACAATTCGGAGTTCCGAGAGTTGTCTCAATGACGTCCGTTGATAATACGGTTGATTTCTTTTACCTTGCTTCTGCTACTTGAGTACACCTGTACAGAAAATCAATAACTGCTCTTCATGGGGTTTAAACTGACCACTCATCAGATTTAAATCCCATTGTTAGGAGAATAATAAACGAGACGGCCATTATACACGCTTATACAGAGTACGTGAATTACATGACGTCGTTTTTCCTACGCATTTATTTATTTATCAGCGAACTTTTACTGCATTTCCCCACTTTTTCGTGTTATATATAAATATAATATTAATTTACGGCATCAAGAAGATTGTACATCAATTTGGTACGTGAATTTGACGACCCGTGTTAAGATGTACTGGGTATAACGTCCCCCGGGGAAGTCGAGTACCCGTGGCGGTGAAGAGAACGCGACGCTAATTGCTTTGTTTTTCCAGCAATATACCTGTCACCTGTATAATTAGCACTTATTAAATTGATTGTCTGGTAACTACAGACGGCGTAATGCGTAACGTAATACACAAATGGGGATTTTGCATTTCATCTGGAGAAATCTGGAGGATTTTTCGTTTTCGTCGGGAGGATTCTGTTTCGTCGGGAGGAATCGGGAGGACTATTTTTCATCGGGAGGGTCCTCGTTTCGTCGGGAGATTTCGTCCTCCCGCCGGGGGGTTCACATGTATGACATGAATAGATGCTACGAATAATGTTTCTAATAAACTATTCCTATAAATTCCTTGAGGATGTTTGTAATAGACCATTTTTACTGCTCTTCTTGCCTCCCAAAAAGATCATCATTTTAACTTGAGTAATAAATGTATTATAGGTACAAAAATTATTTATGAATATCATAAGATTCATTTGGATATACACTGTATACATATATGTAATTCATAACTTAGTTTCGGTAATACTTCTGCATATTTTCAATACTTTTCATCAAGAAATGAGAGAGCTGATTGATACAATGTATGTTATGAGCCTCAATTTTCTGGGATGCAGAAGGTGTTCTGCTGGTAGATTATCTCCAAAAAGGACAAACAATCAATGGCACATACTATAATGTACGCTTCACTTCTGACACAGTTACAGGAAAATATTAAACTTAAGCGCCATGGAAAGTTCACTTGCAAAAAATGTGTTGTTCCATCAGGACAATGCTCCTGTTCACAAGTCTGTCACTGCCATGGCTGCCATTCATGATTGTGGCTTTAATTTGATTGAGCATCCGCCTTATTCATCTGATCTTGCTTCATCAGACTATCATCTATTCCCAAAACTAAAAGCAGCTCCATACAATTCTGGCACCCACATTTCGACAGTGATGACGTCATACTAGCAGTGGGTGGCTTTCTGACCAGTCAAGATAAGGAGTTCTTTAAAAGTGGTATTGAGGCCCTTCAACACCGGTAGCATAAGTGTATAGATACCAATGGGGATATGTAGAAAAATAATGCAAAATGTCTGATAAAATTCAAATCCATCAATATGAGGCTCACAAAATATCAATCAGCCCTCATACTATACATAAATAAATTCAAAGATTTACATACATGTACTTGCTCGTTCATTATTATTAAGGTACAAAATCTGTGTACTTACATCTACATTGTCTTCCCATATTGTCCACACATATTGTAGAACATTATTTAGGACAGTACTGTAGCCACTGAATTGATGTCTCTGTTCATTGGTCAGTTCTGCTGATTTCATACAGGTCCTGGCAAAAATTTGAATTTTTCTTTAATAAATTTGAGCATGTTAAGACTTGAAACTTTTAAAACATTAATTTTCAAGACAGAGCAAAATGGTTTTTGAAAAGTGAGGAAACAGCTTTCATTCTAATGACTAATGCATTTTAGTCATTAATTTGTTAAGTACAGGTCTCCGTAAGAATCAGGCAGGGATGATTGATGTGCATGGACTTTTTATTCTTGTTTTGAGATATATGGGTGGTACAAACAAACAGAATGAAATTCATTTCTCAAGACTTGGATGGTGAAGTGAGACATTCACCTCATATTTTATAAAGGACTAGGAAGGAAAAGAAATGGTGAAAAAATTATCCTTACATTATTTAACCAAATTTGCTACCCCTATAACTTTCATCATGATCCATATACATGTATGAGGAAAATCCCTTCAGAACATTCATACGGAAGCTGATCTGAATACATTTCAAAAGAAAAAAAGTTCAGCAAAAATTTTAAGGTTTTTCAACTGCCTGATCCTTAGGTGGACCTGTACTTAACATAATAATATTGATTTCATACAAATGTACAAGTCCCTGAACAGAGGTACCTACGTGTATTTCACACAAAGCATAGTTGAAACATAGTGTAATCAAAGATTACAAAGCTCACCTCATGGCAGCAATCTATTATGGCAGGAGTCAAAGAATACACAGTTTTGAATTTGAAAACCTGTCCTACTGAGAACCAACAAAAATGATACCACACAAAAACAAAATAGAAAAGGGAAGTAGAGTATTTCATTTATTGACCCAAATTTTGCCTGAATGGGTGTACTCTATTGATACCCAAATTTCCCTAACATATGCACTCAAGTGGAAAATGTAGGTCATGACCTACATTTGAACATAGATTCCCGATCTACTCATAAAGACGCATCATCTGTGCAAGTTTGAACTTCCTAGCACTTATAATAGAGAAATAAAACTTCTTAACATTGATACCCAAATCTTCCTAACATGTGCACTCAAGCAGAAAATATAGGTCATGACCTACATTTGAACGTAGATTCCTGATCTACTCTAAAAGACGCATCATCTGTGCAAGTTTGAACTTCCTAGCACTTATAATAGAGAAATAAAACTTCTTAACATACTAGTGCGGACGCAAACGCGGACGCCGATGCAGACGACGACCACAGGGTGATAGCATAAGCTCCTTCTCACTTCGTGAGGTGAGCTAAAAATATCTTAAATTAATGTTTTTTTAAGACAGGGCTAGTAGGAATTGTTTCTCCACACTCCTTTGTATTTTGAGACTTTAATGTCATGTTTTTATCATTTCATTATACAAGTATGTCAATTTCTATCGAGTTTAACTCGGATGTCTCACCGTGCTTTAGAAGTCCACAGTAATACTGATCTCGAAGTCAGTAGTTTACCACTCATGTCTTGATTCCTATAATGAGAAAACAGCACTGCTGTAGAAAGAGAATTTTATTACCTTACATTATATTGGTCATATTTTGTCAAATTCTGGAAGCTGATTTTAAAGCTTAACTCTTAGTCAAACTAACAAGATAGGAATACAAGAGTATTCATGATGAACATGATAAAGGCGAAAAAAAAATTGAACGGTGAGGACTTTTACAGGTAATTTGAATTTAATGCAATGTACTTTTTGTCTTTCATATTTGATGTATAATTTGTGCTTTAGTCTTGGTGTAATACAAAATATACCACTTATACCATATTGATCATGACTTTTATGATAATGAAAAATTGCATGTTTATAATTTTCTTTTTTTGTCTTTTTCATCACTGATGTAATATGAATCAAGGCAAAGCCTCTTTGTGCGAGTGGAGAGAAAATAAATATGATTATATATAAAATAAAATAAAAAGATCTTTCTTTTTTATTTTCTTGCATTATAAACTATGACGGTTTATCTTACCTTACAAAACTTTCTGTTTGATGATTGCCAAAAAAGGTAGTATAAGGCCAGTGGAAACACGGAAGCATTTGTAAAATTGATCTAGACCAGCAGATGAACATTTTAAGGGGGGGGGGGCTTAAAATATGGTTCTTTATAATTCATTTTTATTTTGTAAGAAAAATATTTAGGCTAGCTGAAAACAAATTACTTTTTGCATATCGAACAAAAGAAAAAAAAAACATATTCAAACTTCTGACAGTACGAAACCACCCGAGACGAGAAAAGCAATCAGAGCGAAACGTCTCGTTTAAAACCGGAAATGTCGGATTTCCTAAAAAAGATTCCGTGGTTACGCCGTCTTGTTGATGCTTTATCGTTACCTGTTTACGAAAAATGTTTTCAATAAATTTAACTTATAAACAAAAATTGAGTATAACATATACATGTACGTCTACTTGGAGTCAAAAAAAAATTTAAATGGCAATATCCAGCATCTCCGCAGCAACTCTGTCTGCGAGGGGACGAAAGTTTTTGAAAGCAATGTAGTACATTCTCATTCTTTGATTCAGCATATTTTCTCAATAAGGTATGTGTATACGCGTTACCATAAGGGCGAGCTTCGATCGCAAAGGCCCTTTGGGCCTTTGCAGCAGGCTCTGCTCGCTATTATACCTTTTACTTATTGTGAAAATAGTTGTCAGAAATTCAAATAAGACGACGCCAGATGATGCCATGGTTGACAGTAATTCTGAAGGATCAAGTTGTGCTAGCGCCCCATGACATAAACATAGCATGGACAAAGGTGAAAGGCAATGCAGGTCCTGTATTTCTTGTGGAGGGTTCACACTATTTGGTAAAGATCTATCCATACTCAGTACAAGAGAAGTAATCTGAAATACAAAGGATACATGTACATTTTATAAATTATATGCACATACATTGTACATGCATGTATGTAAACATCAAAAGGTACTTTAACAAAAGCTTCTCATCACAACAATTTTATTCAACTTTTCAAAGAGTTGTTTTCATTAAATAATCCAAAGACATACATGTTAATTTTGTTATGAATGACAAAACACTGGTACATGTATAGAGCAAAATACTTACATGTATTTGGATGATAAATATTTTCAAAGAATGCTTAGAAGAAAAGGGTTTTCACTATACTTGTCAGTACATGTATAAGCAAACATACATTAGACAAGGCTGTAGATTTATCAACGGTTTTCAACAATAACACAATCAGCATGCTCCCACTTGTCCTACAGTCTAGAAGGAAGTTATCTACAAATAGAACATAAAAGTTTTTTTTGAAAAATATTTGCAAGTGTCAGGAAATAATGTCTGTAGTTTAAGATATCAAACAATCCCATGTTCATGTGCATCATAGATGAGAGTTGATGTTATTTGAAACTTATATGCTCCAACATCAGGCCATATAGTAAAAGACACTGTACATGTATTTCTAGTCTGTCAAGAATCCTTACCTGTTTTCAGAATTGCCGTCACAGTTGCCATATAACTTTTGGATAAAGCTCTCACTCTTTCCATGCAGTCTTTATCTGTGTCTACCATAATTCTCAGCTCCTGGGAACATTTTTGCAGCATCCGGTTTGTTGCCTGTATACACACCAAGCAATGGTACATGTGGTCATTGAGCTGAACAGCTGACAAACCTGGACTGAATAATATTATAATAAAGAGATATAAAAGTAAAGATAAGCAATCAAAGTGTTACAACTCTCAACCATCTGAACAAAAAATGCCAACACAGTGCACCAGAAATACATGTTTGTGCAACAACAGCATATTCTTTTTCTTATAACCATGTATACCAAAATACATGTAATATACATTTGTAGTTGCAAAACCCACTACATTGTATACATGTAAATTTTCTAGACCTTGTAACTACATGTACATATAGGTAATTGTCAAACACAATTGACAAGATCCTCCATCTTCATTCCAATGGGAAAACTGTGAGAAATGGGACAGCTGGGAAGACTAACATACATGGGAAAACTTTGCTTTGTTAACAATAGAATGGTCTTTTCACAGGTAACATAAGAAATATACATACATATGTAGATGTATTAAACTAGAACTGCCCTAAAGTGACGAATTATCCCCCGCGGGACGTTTTTCTCTACACGGATTCATGTATGACATAGGAATCTATATATATATATACAAAGTCAAAGTTCAAGGTCACTGGGTCAAATGTCAAATGGATGGACAGACGGACAGGGTGCTACCTATATACATGTACCTCCCCCCCAAACTTTGTTTGCGGGGGGTATAAAAATATGAAGAACGTTTGAAATCCTCCCTTTTCTCAATGATTTAAAATTAAGATAGCCAAAACACATCATAAATACCATTATTATGAAAATGTCACCAAACTTGAATCTGACATCTAATTATTAATGATATAATGTTTACAGGTACTTACTGCATTGAATGGAATTCTTTTGAAAGGATCGATGACAGCATTTCCAAAACTGTTCATAAAAGAAATAGAACGTTGAAAAGCATAAATGCATTGATGGAAGTATCTGATAACAGTTTTTCTTTCTGTGCACAGGAATCAATCATTATATCATTTATACATTGTAGCATAACGAAAGTTCACTATCCATCTTCAGATAAATAACATTGAACCAGTCATTGGAAACTTTCAACAACAGATTTTTCCTGTATGTACAAGTAAAGAGGTATTCAAAATCTATCTGCACATTTTCATCATCATCATTATCCAAACATTTGCAGATTTCTTTGTTGAGATTCAGATAAGAAATCTGAATCAAAAGCAATTTCAACATTACAAATTTATTGCAATAGGTTGCAATATTTTTCTGAATACCATGACACACAATTATTTCTAGTACATGTACAAGTATATGGCAATTAATAATTATTAAGATCAAAATACACATTAGATTCTTCTGCAATTAATTGATACATTTTGTATGTCATGTTTTCCTATACCATGCTCTTATTTTAGATCTACATACATGTATAATTTGTACAAATGGTATGTATTTTATGATAATCGGTCTATATGAAATTTACCTGACACAGGGATGTCTTTGAGGACTTCCTCTCCTACAAATAAATCAATATTCTAAATACATAAAAGAATAAAGAAAATGCCTCTACAAATGACTGCAGCATTTAAGATTTCAACACATTTCATTATGACCTTACTAGATGAATCTAGATTAATTTTACGCAGCTATGCAATACAGATTTTTCGTAGACTATTCATACTTAAATCTACTGGCATCATGGTCCACAAATTAGGTGCAAAGGGTAACTGCGATGCAGTTTTAGAAATTTTCTGTTCAGTATGATCATGGTTTTCTAAGTTAATGTCAATATTAACTTACATGTATGGCCTGAAAAATTATTGTACAAAATAATTTTTGAGATATTACATAAAGTAAAATACTAAACTTGCTCTATATGTATGTTCACATTGCAGAATTAAGATTTACTTTTTAGTTATATACTGACGAGGGTTTAGTACCCGAAACGTGCATGTCTGGTCCATGCTGTAAATTTATCAGGTCTTAAATGATGTATTGAATTTGAAGACGTTTAACATTCATACCCAAAGGGAAGTTGTCCATAAGAGCTGCCACAGTTTCAGTACGATAGTGTAAAGTGCCATCATATTCTGACCGATCACAGGATTCTGCTATACTTGTTACTTGACTCTTTATTATCTGCTTTACCTCTTGACGGTATTGGTTCGGAAAATTGTGGAAAGTGCTGTAAGAGAAATTCAATCAAATGCAAATACATGTATTCATCAAGACAGAATCTTAATATTTATTTACTACTGAAATGTCGAATGTAAAAAGTAACATAGGGTAATCAAAGATTACATAGCTCGCCTATACAGGTTTTTGTCAGAAACCAGGTTAAAGTTTTTGAAAAGTAGGTCAAAGTCCAAGGTCAAGGTCACTAGGTCATAGGTCATGGTCTCAAATGAAAGGTCTCGTCACAAGGTATCTACATGTGAAATATCAAAGCCCTACCCCTTATAGTTCAAGAGATATAGCCCAGGTTAAAGTTTTGTCTACGGATGACGACATCGACGAAGACGCCGAGGGTATGGCATTAGCTCTCTGGACTTTTACGTCCCGGCGAGCTAAAAATGAAAAATCATTCCAAGGAATGCATGTGTCGCCTGCGAAACATAGCAACATTCAGGAATCACTTTTATAGGGTACATCCAAGTGTGACAGACAGATGGACAAAGTGTTCCCAAAGTGTCGCTATGCTTCGCAGGTGACACAAAAACTCAGAGAAATATTGTCACTGACAAAAAATAGAATTTTTGAATAATAGAGAAAGTTAAAATTTTTGAATTCTAATGTTGAATACGTACCTTGCTAATACTTTTTTTAGCGTATTTTTGGGATGGATCCTTAAGTAGATATTGACAAGCAGGTTAAGAAGATTCTCTCTGATTGGATCCTCATTGTTGATTGCTATACTACATAACTACAAATAAGAGTTAAATACTCATTACTAATATGCCACTAAATTAAAATTTGAATAGAATGTGAAGAAACATTTAACTAATGCATTAACTCTTGTTGTCTACTAACCTAAGCATTCGATAATTTGTAACATTTCTTACAGCTAAGAATACAGAAAAGCTTAAGACTAAACAATATAATGTTTAACATGTTTAAGCAAAAGACAAGAAAATTTCTCATTAAAATTTCATATATTTGATATTTCAAAGGGCAATTTACCTGTTTCACAAGTGGAATTTGTTCCTTCAGCTCATGACTTCCACATATCTTATCTAACAATATCATCTCTGTAACAGTGAAAAAAATATGATTTACACATGATGAGACTGAATTTATATGGTACACATGCAGTTAACACATGTATGTGCAATATCATTGCTTTGTTATTTTTATTGTGTCCTCTTGACATACGTGTACCATGTATACATGTACATGTAACTATTTCAAAATACCAGTTCAGAAACTGACACAATTGTTACATGTATTGTCACTTAAATTTGAGTTGATTAAACTCTACTGAATTTAATTTTGAATAAGATCATATTAATGAAAATGATAAATATATGTTGGACCAAAATATCTACATGTACATGTAACTTAATAAAGCGATCATAAGTAAGGGTTATTCTACTGTCTCCGAGGGCGTAGCCCGAGGAGCAGTTGAATAACCCACTTGTTGCACGGCAATTGTTATGCCATCAAACAATCATCACCGTTGATTGAGTAATTATAAGTCGTCATTCCGAGTAGGATAAAACTACTCATTTTCAATAAACCGTTAAGAATTTCACGCTTTTCAAATGTAGATTTCAAAGAAAACAACGGTAAAAAAGTATTTGTTGTTAAATTTAATAGGGGATTTAAAGTTAATAAAATAAAGGGAAACTGATATTTGAATTTTTCAAACTACAGTGTAATTAGAGAACATAGGAAGCGGATTTTAGGAGATGCGGTTAAGGATTCCCCTGTACATGTTTTTCAACAAATATTCAAAACTACGGGAATATTATGATACTATTATATCTTTTTTTCTTTTCAAAAGTATTCCAGGATACCAGTCAGTAAATTATTCAAGGGTACCAGTCAGTACATTATTCAAGGGTACCAGTCAGTACATTATTCGATCGAAATCTTGCGAGTTTTGTCTGGTCCTATGCGTATTGAAACATTTTACAAAGAGCAGAGCTGGGAGTCAGGAATCCCCCCTGGAATTTGTAAAAAAAAACACATGATTTCCCGTTTCTATGTATTTTCTTTCAAAATCATAGGTTGGACCTCTTTCCATTACGGGCTGAATCAACGTTATGGGGGAAAAAAATCTAGATCCGCCCGTGACATTGAAAAAAGAAGTTCAACCTGTAAATCGCGGGGGGGTTTCCTTAATTCCTACTATGAAATGCCATTTTAGAGATGCTAAGGCGAACATTCCTATCCTTTTTTTTTTGTTGTGTTGTATTTTCAAAACGGGAGGCCATGGACGTCAGGTCAGTTAAGGACAGTTAACAGCTCAGTTGATCAATCAATGATTAGTTCAATCATTAATTCAATCATTGTTTCACAATGAAAAATATTGCACTGTCTGGAAAGGTGTAAATTACCGTCTACAAGGTAGACCGTGCAACAATATTACATAATTGCAATTCAAATACAAGTACATGTACATTTGTATCATCAACAGTCACTTTGCTTAATTTTTCAGTAATATTCCATATTGGCATCATTATGTTAAGGTATTCAGCCCGTAATACATTTTCAATGAGAATTATCAAAGATACAGATTTTCTATTTCATCGTATAGAATACTTTATACACTAATTTTGCTCATATAAATGATGCCACTTGTCAACCAATGACACATGCAATTACCTCCAAACATTCCCGATAATAAAATCATCGGTATTTGTTGGAAATGTGGGAATAGTGTAAAAATCTTAACCGGAAGTAACTCTATTAGGGTGCGGGAACCTTAAACTGTTTTTTCCAAATATTTTTTTGGCATATCATGATAATTTCATTCATTAGAATATGAAATGACAAATAAGAGCAAACACATGAATAAGTGTCAAATGATTTATGACACCATGTTCTTAATTACATATTTTATGGATTTCCAAGACTTTAGAAAAATATGTATAATAAAATTCATGCATGTACGTAATATATAATTGTCTTAAATAACATACCAAAGAATAGTTAAAGTTTTGATATTGAGTCTAACTTATACACACACATTTCCAATATGGAGTCTTACGCACATGGCAATTTGGAAATCTAACAACATTTAATCTACAATAAATATTCATTCCTCAAACTCAACCGCTATGAACTCTATATACTTATGTTAGTTATAATGACCTTATCTATCAGAATTTTTTTTTTTTTAAATTCAATTTAATCATCCATATCAAAATAAAACTTAGAGTTATTTAGGGTTCTTTAGAAATAGAATTCTTCATTCGACAATCCCATGTAAATATGCTGCTCTCCAATTTTCATTTTTTTTGAAAAGAGGTGATTGACACTTCATAGTACAATGTATATATTTCTCTTAATGGGATTCTTTTATACCAGTAGCAAATACAATTTAAAGAGTGTCCAAAAAGCCCTATGTTAATTCTGATTAATATAAGATTTTATCTTTCAGCTGAAAAATCAAACAATTGTGATACAGATAGTACTACTGAAAACCAGAAGTCTCTGATGAGACTGAAGCTCTCCTGGTTGTTTGCTTATATTAATCTAAATCCAACACTCATTTTCCAAGACCCTGAGATTAGGGGCTCAAACAAAATACAAGACCAGAGAATGATTAATATAATGGAAAAAGAATTAACTCTCTTTCAATTATACTTTCAGCGAATTGGTGTTTACAAGATAATATGATAGAGTTATACATGCATAGACAAAATTACCACACCCGTTTTCCATGAACCTGGGGGTCAGGGGTTCAAATATTAAAAGGTGCACATTTAGACCACAGACTGAAAATAATGCAAAATTGATTAACTTTCTATCAATTATACTTTCTGAGAATTGATGCCAGCAAGATTACATAGTTATATAAGAGAAAATGTCCACGCCCATTTTCCAAGATCCTGGGGGTCAGGCCCTCAAACAAAATATCAGGTGCACATCTAGATCGCAGCCTAAGAATAATGTTAAAAGAATAATCTTTGTATCAAATATACTTTCTGAAAATAACAATCCAAGGAATGCTTGTGTCGCCTGCGAAGCGGTTTGATTATTATTCTAGAAAGTGGTCAAATGAAATTCATTTGAAATATCAGACCTCTTAATTACAAATTAAAAGATATGGTCATTCTCAAATTTTCAGAAAAGAGTGTCGATCATCTAGGTCAAGGTCACTACGTAAAAATTGGTAACAAAAAGGTCTCATCATAAGAAATATTAAAGACCTATCACCTACCAATTCAAAGATTTATTAAACCTTAATTTCTTAGAAAAGAAGGTCAAATAGCTAGATCAAGGTCAAAAGGTTAAAATCATGGTATGTGTAGAAAGATCTTGTCACAAGAAATACACATGTGAAATACCAAAGCCCTATCACTTACCAATCAAAAGATATATACAATCTAATTTTTGCTTTGAAAAGAAGGTCAAATATGTAGGTCAAGGTCAATAAGTCAAAAATTATGGTATGTGTAGAAAGGCGTTGTTACAAGGAATACACATGTGAAATATCAAAGCCCTATCACCTACCAATCGAAAGATATAGCCAATTTTACTTTCCTTGAAAAGTAGGTCAAATATCTAGGTCAAGGTCACAAGGTCACATATTATGGTCTGTGTAGAAAGATCTTGTCACAAGAAATACACATGTGAAATACCAAAGCCCTACAGGGATTAATCTACCTCCGCGTCCTGCGTCTCTGACGCATAAAAATCGCCCAGGACCCATTGATTTCAGCTCACTGCGTCCCACAGTGCGCATTGTTCACTGTCATATAATGCGTCCATTTTAGTTCATGTTTACATGTATTTTAAAAACATTTTTTTTTTTTAAATTAGAAGGTATATGCAGTCCGACGCGAGTCTACCGGTAACTTATTCCAAGGGCGGATTTAGGGGGGTTTGGGGGGGGGGGGGGTTTCGGGACCCCCCCCCCCCCCCCCCCAGTTTCCAATTTTTTTTTGGGGGGGGGGGGTAACATAAGCACTCGGGGAAAAAATCACTGCAAACTGAGTAATAAAAATTGCTCAATGTCCACCAGAATTCCCTATTTTGAAACAAAATTTTCTGATATATTCTATCGCACATCGATTCGATACCGTATCAATTGGCGTATTTGTAGATTCGTACAATCGCGAAGTTTTTGTAATGTACGTCGCAGAGGGGGCTTTCTATTTATTTTATTCTCGAAAATTAACATTAACAAATACTATAAGATGAACATGTTCAAATAATTTGCAAAACATGTACGTGTGTCAAACAATCAATGCAAATGGCACGGGGATCTGAACCTACACGTTTCTGTCCTCAAATACCCGGTATGAGTATTTTTGTCATCTACAAATTTTGTTAAAAACATACTTTAAAATAACCGGGAAAATGGGCAAATATTTAACATTTTATATAGCTCGAATATGCTCTGGGGCCTACAATTAAGCATTCAAATTTTCAAAGCCTTTGAATCCTTCTCATACACCTACACACCTAGCTTCTCCCCTTTCACATAATCAAAGCTCTGAAGGAACTGATGGCGAGTTTCGTTTATTCATTTTAGAATGATATCAAACTATTTTATGGGATTTTTAAATATTGTATTAGCAGATCATAGAACAAATTCATTTTCCAATGTTCGGAAATAAAACATTTATGAACCGCAGGGACGGAAATTGGCGGTCGCCCAGTCACCCATGGCAACCAAATTTTTAGGTGGGCCCCCAAAACATCATGTCCTACTCGCCCATTTGGCGAATGAAAATAAAAATACATAGTCCATATCTAATTATAAAAAAAAAGGAATTTCTTTCGCTTCTATGTTAGGCCCAATACTTCGTCAATGAAGCTCTTATAAAATCAGGGGCTTATATTAATACATGTACGTACCTGTTTACATACGCGAAATTTACGTTTTCTCACATGTCACTGTGCGAAGCCCTCGTTCAAAGTTGCTATTAAGATAATTGGAATTTGGATTACCGCATATTGTTCGCATGACACAGCCTTACTGCATGTACAATGTACATATTTTCGAAAGCATTCGTGTACACGTTTACCGATTTATTGAAAGAGAGTGGTACTTTGCACGGCCGAAATCAAAACTAATTTTCTTAATTCATTTATTGAAAATCTTTTAAAGTCATTCGCCAAATTTACGCCCAAAATCTCATTTCAACTGATTCAATCCATGCCATAGGGGACGGTATAACGGCGCGAATATATGTAATGAATGTGCCGACCAGAAACTCACTTTTTACATCTCTCTCTCTCATGTTGACGTTTTAAAAATATCTATATGAACCGTGTATTGTTCTAGCCCCCCCCCCCCTCTCTCTCTCTCTCTCTCGCTCTCTCATTTTGTCGTTGATAACGTACATCAATAAGCATGAAATGTGAGACTGTACAATACTAAAGTGACGTTTTATTCAGTAGAAATTAACCTGTCGGATTAAAAAGACCCCCCCCCCCCCAAAAAAAAAAAGAAACAATAAAACAAAATAGCAATCCAAGGAATGCTTGTGTCGCCTGCGAAGCGGTTTGATTATTATTCTAGAAAGTGGATCAAAATTATTGGTATCAGTAGAAAAGTCTTTTCAAATGAAATTCATTTGAAATATCAGACCACTTAATTACAAATTAAAAGATGTGGTGATTCTCAAATTTTCAGAAAAGAGTGTCAATCATCTAGGTCAAGGTCAATACGTAAAAATTGGTAACAAAAAGGTCTCATCATAAGAAATAATAAAGACCTATCACCTACTGTAACAATTGAAAGATATATACAACCTTAGAAAAGTAGGTCAAATATCTAGGTCAAGGTCAAAAGGTAGGTATGTGTAGAATGGCATTGTTAAAAGGAAAATACATGTGAAATATGAAAGCCCTATCACCTACCAATCAAAAGATATAGCCAATATTACTTTTCTTGAAAAGTAGATCAAATATCTAGGTCAAGTTCAAAAATTCAAATATTATGGTCTGTGTAGAAAGGTCTTGTCACAAGGAATACTCATGTGAAATACCAAGGCCCTATCACTTACCAATCACAAGATATATCCATTCTTAATTTTTTGTGAAAAGTAGGTCAAATATGTAGGTCAAGGTCAATAGGTAAGAAACCATGGTATGTGTAGGAAGGTCTTGTCACAAGGAATACACATGTGAAATATCAAAGCCCTATCACTTCCGAATCAAAAGATATAGCGAATCTTATCTTTTTTTCAAAAGAAGGTCAAATATCTAGGGCAAGGTCACAAGGTCAAAAATTATGGTATGTGTAGAAAGGTCTTGCCACAAGGACTGCACATGTGAAATATCAAAGTCCTAACACTTACCAATCAAAAGATATAATCATTCTTAATTTTTTTGAAAAGTAGGTCAAATTTCTAGGTCAAGGTCACTAGGTAAAAAATCATGGTATGTGTAGAAAGGTCTTGTCACAAGGAATACACATGTGAAATACCAAAGCCCTATCACTTACCAATCATAAGATACATCCATTCTTATTTTTTGTGAAAAGTAGGTCAAATATGTAGGTCAAGGTCAATAGGTAAAAAACCATGGTATGTGTAGGAAGGTCTTGTCACAAGGAATACACATGTGAAATATCAAAGCCCTATCACTTACCAATCAAAAGGTATAGCGAATCTTATCTTTTTTTCAAAAGTAGGTCAAATATCTAGGTCAAGGTCACAAGGTAAAAAATTATGGTATGTGTAGAAAGGTCTTGCCACAAGGATTACACATGTGAAATATCAAAGTCCTAGCACTTACCAATCAAAAGATATATCCATTCTTATTTTTTTTGAAAAGTAGGTCAAATTTCTGGGTCAAGGTCACTAGGTCAAAAATTATGGTATTTGTAAGAAGGTCTTGTCACAAGGAATACACATGTGAAATATCAAAGCCCTATCACTTACCAATCAAAAGTTATGGGCTGTCACACCCAAAGTGTGACAGACAGACAGACAGACGGACGGACAGACGGACAACGGACAAAGTGATCCCTAAGTGTCGCTATGCTTCGCAGGCGACACAAAAAACAATAGGCAAGCGTTTGGAAGGGGTGTCACGACCCGCAGAAAGAAAAAAAAAAACGATCGTGAAAGTGATTTCAAAAGAACTACAACAGAGGTTTTTATTGTTCTATTAGAAGCTATTAAAATGTGTAGAACTCGACAATGTACAAGAGTATCTGTACCTGAAGAAATAAACTTATCTTCTTTACAAGTTTAAGATTAGATGTGTATTTTTTCTGGGCCCCCAAATTTTAGCCTGGGCTCCTAAATTTTAGAGTTAAGGGGCCCAGTTGGCTCCTAGGATATTTTGGTAAAGGTTTGTCCATGTGAACCTATGTCAGCATGACTGCTAGTCAGTGACAGATTCAAGGGGGGCATAGGGCCCCCTTTAATTTTCCAATCATGGGTAAAACAATCATTTTAAATCAAGAAAGAGTGAATATTAGTGAATATTACTTACCTTTTAGTAAATATAATTATTAAATGCATCAAATCCCATTCTTTAATTAATTTACAGTCACGAAAATCCTAAAAAGGCTGAAATTCAAGAGATTCCAGGAGGCTTCAACCCCCCTAACAGGGCTCTGCCCTGGACCCGCTGAGGATCTAGGAAGTCCCCAGACCCCTTGCCAATTATTTACGTCCCCCCCTAAATAATAAGGTGGATCCGCACTGATAGTACAGACGTTTATTTTTTCTTCATGTATAGCACAGGGGTGAGGTATTATTGCTTGGTCACAAACCCTTTCCTCTATACGTACCCTTTCTTCTATATGTCTATATTAAAAAAAGTTTTATATATATAGACAGAAGGGTTTGTATTGAGGAAAGGGTTTGTGACCAAGCGATGATACCTCACCCCTGTGGTGTATAGATCTGCATATCTGTTCCACAGGCCGTAAAAGTGCCTGGTATGTGTACGACGGTTCCGGGATCTTTCGTACCGATACCGTTTCGTACCGAGATTTTTCGTACGGGATCTTTCGTACCTGTTACTGGGATCTTTCGTACTGGTTGCAGACAAAAATGATATGTTTCTGCAATAATGAACTGATTAACTTGAGCTTCTAATAAATTTTGATAGTGGGATTGTTCATACTTGTTATATGGAATAAATAAATACTTAAAAATTTTTAATATACAGCATAAAATGATTGTTTTCATTACAAGCTTGGCTTTTTAGCGAACAGGCGCCTTTTAACCAATATTTTCAGTTCAAACATGCATATTTTAACTAACTGAAATGAATCCAACCCTTTGGAATTTAATATACGACCATCTATCATGCATTGTGCACTTCAATAAAGAAGATTCCAAACACAAATATTGTTATATATATCAAAATACTTATTTTTCGTACCGGTACGAATGATCCCACCAATCGGTACGAAAGATCCCAATTTTCGGAACGAAAAGTACGAAAGAACTCAGTACGAAAAGACATCCGTACGAAAGATCCCGACGCCGTGTACGACCTGTGTATATATTGTTTAAGGCTAGTATCTCGCAGATACACAGTGCTGTCAAATTTCTAACTTCAACCATCGCAAAATTCGCTATAGAGGTTCCAATAAGATCAAACTTTCTACGATTGTACCTATATATTTTATCTACTATGTCACCAAATTTCATTAAAAAATTCCCCGTACTTCCAGATATATCGTAAGTACCATTTCTTCAGTGACCTAGTTTTTGTTTACTCGAAGCCCTGGCTCGGTGTTCAGTGAGTCAGGGCATTCTAATTGCGAGATGCGACAGACCAATGCGCTATGAACGCTTGATTGTCTGTGAATTCTAAATTGATTTCTATACCTAGAAGTGTAATGTATGACCGTAACTCCTCGTTAATCGCTTAAACACTCGAACTGCTACGACTTGAACATCAGCGCCTTCCATTTTATTTACATAGTGTCACGTGGTACAGGGTAGTAGGAATTACCGAAAAGACAGCATTTACCGAAAAGACAGTGGTATTTACCGAAAAGACCCCAAATTGTACCGAAAAGACACTTAAATTTCAAAACTAAACACATTTTATGATTGGAAATGTGTTTATACAATTAAATGTATCACCAAAACCAAAAATAAATATATCTGTCTATTCGGTAAATATCACTGTTGTTTCGGTAAATGCTGTCTTTTCGGTAATTCCTAGTACCGCTGTACAGCCCAATCTCAACACACGTGCACACGAGACAGTTGATGTTTACTGCATCCTAAGTATCCTTTTTTAAAATAATCTCTAACTTTTTTTAAACATTATGAAACAACTGTTAAAACGCGGAATGCAATGTACACTGTCTTAAATAAATATGGTGAATAATGAGGTCCAGGGTCATCGGGCCACACGATCGGAGTTGAGAATATTTATCTTCACTCAATTTATACATTTTGGGGCCCGGGGATGTCACGGAAGTGGTGTGACGTCAAAATCCTGCGATCACTATAGCCGAGATCGCTACGCGAAACTCGCCTAAAAAACAATGGAAGAAAAATTTTTTTTACTCGATATCGTACCAATATTCTAAGTACATGTTACCGCGAGGACAAATCAACAAGCCAGGGGCGAAGCCAGGCAAACATTTGTACGCAAAAACGTCCACATCGTCTCGCCAAAAAAAAAAAAAATGAGAGCGCTTCCCCCGGCAGTTGCCAAAAAGAAGGGGGAGGGGACTTTTGAAATAGTATTTGAAGCAAACTACTGTTAAGAAATATAGATCAAATAAAGACACTCCAGAAACCACTGATTTGAATGCATTTTTTGAAATTTTCTCGTGTTTCATAACTTTCATTCGAACTCAATACAACGATCGCTAACAAAGTGCTAGAAATCTTTATTCACCACATAAATTGAGTTGAAAAAAATGGTCTGGATATTCGAGAAGGTAAGGAGAAAATATGCTCCAGAATGCACCATATTACTTCATTTTTTCAAAAATTTTCCGGGGGAGGCCCCCCGGACACCCACCTACAGGAGGGGGCAACCCCCTCCCGTACCCTCCCCCGCTCAGCACTTCGTGCCTCGAATCGACCCTCTGGGTCGATACAAACCCCCCCGCTTGCCACTCTGGATCCGCCACTGTATTCATATCAATCGGATACAGATATATATATTTATGAAAAATTCCTCCACTGTAAACTTTACATGACAGTATGAATCAATCTATTGAAATCGTTTAATTCACACCATCATTGTACCATCTTTGCAAACCGTATAGAATTGGTTTGTTTGGATAACGTTTGTACGAAGTATCACTAACAAACAATCAATTTTAAGAGTTAGACGTTTTTTGTGGAACATATTATAACGATCTCAAGAACATAAAATGCCGCGAGCAGGTCAGCTCACATGTATTCGCGAACGTAAAACGCCTTGAAAAAAAAGGAGGTTTGTAGAAATTGGGACGCATTAATTTCTGCTGGGACCCATTGTTTTGGCTGGGGACCCATTGGCCAAGTTTCATTGCGTCCAGAGGACCCATTAAGATCAAATTGTAGATTAATCTCTGGCCCTATCACTTACCAATCAAAAGATATATACAATCTAAAAAAATTTTGAAAAGTAGGTCAAATATGTAGGTCAAGGTCAATAGGTCAAAAATTATGGTATGTGTCGAAAGGCATTGTTACAAGGAATACATATGTGAAATATCAAAGCCCTTTCACCTACCAATCAAAAGATATAGCGAATCTTATCTTTTTTTCAAAAGTAGGTCAAATATCTAGGCCAAGGTCATAAGGTCAAAAATTATGGTATGTGTAAAAAGGTCTTGCCACAAGGATTGCATGTGTGAAATATCAAAGTCCTAACACTTACTAATCAAAAGATATATCCATTCTTAATTTTTATGAAAAGTAGGTCAAATATGTAGGTCAAGGTCACTAGGTCAAAAATTATGGTATGTGTAGGAAGGTCTTGTCACAAGGAATACACATGTGAAATATCAAAGCCCTATCACTTACCATTCAAAAGTTATGGGCTGTGACACATAAAGTGTGACAGACAGACAGACAGACGGACAACGGACAAAGTGATCCCTAAGTGTCGCTATGCTTCGCAGGCGACACAAAAATTAGACAAGATTAGAGAGTTGTACAGGAGAAATGACCACACCCATTTTCCAAGACCCTGGGGGTCAGGGGCTCAAACAAAATATCAGGTGCACATCTAGACCACAGACTGAGAATAATGCAAAATTAATTATCTTTCTATCAATTATACTTTCTGAGAATTGGTGCTCACAAGATTACATAGAGTTATATAGAAGAAAATGACCACACCCATTTTCCAAGACCCTGGGGGTCTGGGGCTCAAACAAAATATCAGGTTCACATCTAGACCACAGACTTAGAATAATGCTAAAAGAATTATCTTTCTATCAATTATACTTTCTGAGAATTGGTACTCACAAGATTACATAGAGTTATATAGGAGAAAATGACCACGCCTATTTTCCAAGACCCTGGGGGTTAGGGGCTCAAACAAAATATCAGGTGCACAACTAGACCACAGGCCCATTATAATGCAAAAAGAATTTATTTTGTGCTATTTACAGATTCAGAGGATTCGCGCTCACAAGAAAAGTTTAACGGACGGACAGACAGACAGACGCCGGACACGGCGATCGCATAAGCTCGACTGGTCTTTGACCAGTAGAGCTAACAAATATTGTGATACGTATCATATCGTGAGCATAGCATATCATTGCAGGCCTATCCATAGCACCCTCTGTATTGAGTCTTTATAGAATACAGAGTTATTTCCCATTCAAGGGTATTTTCCTTTGTGTTCAGGGTCTAGAAAAATTCAGGGAAAAATCACAGCGTTTTAATGAAATTGGGAATTTGTAACAGTTTAATTTGTTTCTTAATAGAATAAAGTTTCACATTGTGATATAATAGCAGTCCTTCAAATTACCCCAAATAAAAGAAACAAAGTAATAGTAAAGCCATCTATACTTAAGTTTAGATTGTACTTCAAAGGACATAATCTTCTAGGATTTGGAACAGGCATCAGTTCAGAGTCAGAGGAGTAAATTCATGACCATGATCAATCAGGACTGGCTTGGGCGGAATGGAATGTTCAGATTCAAAGTTGGTGTTTGACGGGGAACATTCCAATTCACCTCCATTCTGTTTACTTGAACATGAACTACATTTGTACTTCCTGTGGTTTTTTCAGTCATTATCTATTTTTTTCTTTTTGAAGAACATATCTACATGTATACTCAACAAGGAAGATGTTCTCCCTTTTTTGTCATTTTTTTTTTTTTTTTGCAGATGGCATCGTCCCAGGGTGCCCAATACTGCAGATAGGATTTGATGATTATAAAGATAAAGCTATATCGGAAATCAGATTTCTGACCAGTTTACATTTCGATCACAAATTTATTTCTGCTAGGACTATTAAAAGTTCCGTTGTCATACTTTTGCTCTGTAATGAAGTTGAACACTTTGAAAATTTTTTGGGGTTTACAATCGGGAAAATTTGTCTATAAATTTGGAAAATACAAGCTATTTTGACGTTGGGAATGGGTCCGATAATCGGACCTAAAAGTGGACTTCAAAAAATCCCTGATGATGTAGAACCATATTGCGACGTCAAGAAAACTGTATGGGTACATCAATTTTATACCATCATATCCCAGATCGAGTTTACAGACAGTTTCCATATAATGTGATTGTGTCACAATTCCGTCTTTTGGATTCTGTAGGCCTTTGTTCGATTTGTGCAGGTATCTGACAAAAAAGCATTGTGACGTCATTGAAATTTGAAGGGGTAGGGCCATGAAGCCCGATATTGGCCCTAATATTGAACATTGTACTTTATAGAAATTTTAATGTTATTTGACATTTTGAAGCGTTCTCTACTGAATCGCGAATCGTGTATCTTTTGTAAACATTGCGTTTATCAATACCTTTTAACCCTTTGAAAACACCAAAATAGATCATATTCCGCGAAATTGATGCAAAATCTGCATATTTCTATTAAATTAGCAATGGCTGCATGCATTGACTACAGGGATCACCCTAGGCCGCGATTTTGCGATATTCTCGCATTTTTTACTCAAATATATAATGCGACAGAACAGGAGATTCGTTTTAAATTTTCAAAATTTTAACTGATTATTCGAATTCCGTATGCAGCATCACGTATGTATTTATGAACTCGGCGGGTATTGTGGACTTACACCTTGTATATACATACATGTACCCAATCTTTTCCCTAAAATTCCCGTGTGTGACTATTGTATTGACGTTTGCACGCGGGTATTTTTCTTTTTATCCTTCGATGTAAGGATTTAGCTTTACGTTTCTCTAGCGGTTGTCAGCGTTACATGCTCTTTTGTCATTTAAATATCAATGTAGAATATGAAATATTACAATGCAGTCTTGATATTATTTGTATAGAAAAAAAGACTGGAAAAGAAAAGTATATAGTTTACAAACACTTTTCATAAAAACTTTACAAGTTGAATTGCGCACGCGAGTAGACTGACTTTTTACATGTATTTGTCGTCAAAACAAGGCCAGCACTAAGCAATGACTAAGTATCTTCTAAACAGTTTACAAGTCCTTGGAATCATCAACATGAACAGTAGCTATACAATTCTTCAAAATATTTACAATGCGTAAATAAAAGTCTAGACGTAAACATTGACTACAGTACGTATACTCGCAGATTAGACGTTACCGTAAAATGACTTAATGTCACAGCATGCTGAAATACTTTTAATGTGTGTACTATTGGAACCAATGATTTCTAAAAAGACATTCACAAGACATTGTAATTTCCATTAGATGGATAGATACATGTACTTCATATTTAACCAGCGAGTGGAAATGAGACATGGTGGATATTGTTTTTCTGAAGTTGTGAAAGATGTCTCTTCGACAATTTATAGCATTCGGCGGTGTCTGAGAGACAAAGAATTATAAATTTCATTTGACCTTATTTCTCATTTAAAATGTCATTCAAACAAGGGAAAAAGGAAAGGTCCTGTGAGGGCCATTCACACATTCAAATAATGTGTTGTCAGATGTTCACGGAAATTAAAAGAAACTGAAGTTTTTTTTCACTATTTGTTCGAATAAATACATTCAAAATCTCATTGAAATTGAGAAAATCTCATTGTTTTTTAGCAAATGAGATTTTTTTCTCATTACTCTGCAGGGCTAGGGTACGTGATCCCTGTGACTAAGATAGAAAATTTATATGTGAAAGATGATCATTATATCCTTTTGCCATAAACGTTTTTTCTCAGTTAACGGATGCGGCCACATTGAATTCTTTGACAAAAGATAGAATTCCCAGCAATTTTCACCATATTTTGTCAATAACGTCACTTCATGGCGTCAGTACGGTTAAATGGCACTTTGTTTGGTGACATTTTTCTTTTCATGAGAAGGGGTAAATATTCATGTATTTTCATGAGAGATATCAAGTCTTTCTCATGAAATTTATTTCTAGAGAAAAATCGAGAGCGGATTTAGGGGTCTCGTGGCCCTACCCCTTCAAACGAAAACATCACATTTGTAATACCGTTTGCACGACTTTGATACTGGTTTCCATAGAATTTGCTGTCAGACATCACAATAGGATGATGTCATATACCTGTACAAATGGGAAGTAAGTCTGAGTTTCGAAAAGACCAAATTAGATTATGTGCCAAATGGGAAGTGACTCTAGTTTTCGAAATCATTGTTAAGACTAGACTCTTATTCGATGATTTCAAAAACCAGAGTCACTTGAACTTGCCCTATCTAGAGAATTACAAGTGTGAGTACCTGAAAAATGCTTGTTTGTCCTTAGGCCATTCAAATAATGTGAATCAACAAGGAGTTCTAGATCCAATCGCTCTTTTCCCAGTAATTTCGACATGATTCATTGATTGCATAATTTTTACGCATATAGATCTATGTCCATCATATCATTTGTCGTTACAGTATACTTTCTGTGAGTTATTGACTTAGTTTTGCTCTTTGCAACATGCATGACATGTGATGGAAATGAATCTGTTCTGCTCTTTCACGTTTTGCTGGAGGCTGCCATGTTGGAATCTTGGACGCTTCGCCTTGAGAGACCTTTCGCTCCGAAACGCTTCGCCAAAATTTCTAAACTATATATAACTTATCTTTGAACTTAAGTCTTTATTGAAAAAAAAATCATATGAAGAAAGACAATTCATTTATATATACTTATTATGCTACTAAAATTATAAGAATGAAGTAGAATCAAGTGGAAAAGCACGAACATAAAAGAATTCTACGTAATATCCATAACTGCTGGTAAACAAAGCCCAGAAATAAACAGGGTATGACGTCACATATAACAATCAACAATGCGTATTGTGGATATAGAGTGTTCGTTGTTATTTATTATACTAAAATGATAGAATGAGTAATGCAGTCTCTTGACTGCCGTTGCAAGAGTTGTACATAACGACAGTCAAAAGACTGGATGATTCAGTCCGTATACGTACTAAACTGAAAATATTTCTATGTCAAATCTAAGTTATTTTTTAGAGAAAGGAGGGGATCTCCAACATCACTCGGTTGCAGCACCAACAGCAAAACCCAAAAACACCCACCGCAAATACACAAAGCAGACACGCACAGAATGAGACGGAAATGGCACAATGAACGCCAAATTACATAGGCCTATATAGAAACATCAAACATAAATGATAACACATAAAGGTTTATCGGCGCCGTGTTAGGACGGCCATCTGCTAAGTCAGTAGCAGACAGTATAGTTATCCTGGATTACGTGCACACAACCCTCCCACTTTTCCGATTACCCAGAGATCTCGAAGAACGTACAATTGTTGTGTAAAACAACCTCCTCACTGTTAGATTACCACACCCAAACAAGACCGCAAAACGCAGGGGCCCAAGCAACACAGATGAATATGTAAATGGATATAAAGAGGGCTTACGTAATATAGACCGTGCTCTGCCGG
Source organism: Pinctada fucata (assembly GCA_028142955.1). NCBI lineage: Eukaryota > Metazoa > Mollusca > Bivalvia > Pterioida > Pteriidae > Pinctada > Pinctada fucata. The sequence goes on along the minus strand of AP027107.1, from coordinate 28,630,218 downwards.
CTGCAGCGAGCTCATGTATTTGTTATCACCCGAGGAGTCCGACTGACATTCAGAGAGGACAGGTGGTCGGGGTCCTGTCTTCTCTAAAGAGGTTTGGACAGGGCCCGTCATGGAGTCCCGTCGTTACAGTCAGTTAGAGTACAAGTCTTAAGAATGCGCTGACCATTATAAGACTGTAGATTGGTCAAGTACCAAGCCTAGTGTCTGTCTGGTGACATTAGGATCATATCCATGGTATAAAAGGCGTTTGATGATTCTGACGCATTTTCGATGATTATGCTGTCTACCTTTGATCATTCTTATTTTGTTACATGTAATTATGTCACCATAAATTGCAGGTTGTGAAATACCCAAAGTAATATACTCTGTTGCTTGTATGGGTTTAGAGGTAATAATCATTTGATTAATGATAGGCTTTTATAACATGAAAGCATTCAACTAATGTTTGTATAACTCAAAAATAAACATTGAATTAAAATAAAGATTTGCAATTAATTATGTAATCAAGTTGTTAACATCAGGCATACCAAAATTATAAAATGTTTGTCACGTTATGGACAAACAAGTCTTGGTATTTAGATTGTTTAGTTCAACCACACCGAAATCTATGGACACCGGGTGCACATTTGTCTCCTTCCTTTACTTCCTTTACCTTATTCAACGGTGTCTTATTGGCGCCTTTCTTGTGCGTGTGTGTTCTTCTGATGAATTGCAACGTGCTGCTCCTTGTTTTCGGCACCGATTGCCCATTGGTCTCGTTGGTTTATGTGTAGTCTTTTGTGTTTGATGTTTTGCTGTGGGTGCTGCGGGTCTTTTTGGAGATCCCCTCCTTCCTTTTACCTGTTTGTGCTTCCTTCATGTATAATTGGAGTGAATTCTTATAGGAAAAATCCTCGACATAAACAGAACAGAATCAGATTATTTAATGACAAAGGACCTGTATTGATAAGACGTAAAATATACCCCAAAATAATGTTTCAAAGTACTTCATTTCTTTAATCAAGTTGATGCAAGATTTTAAAAGATAAAACCTCTTCAAAATATAGAGAAATATTTTCGTAAATCGCTCCAATAGAGAGATATTTGAGAATAAATGTGCTATTTTTACATATAAATCAATGAAAAACGGAAAAGTTTTATACAACATCCCCCAAACCCGTGAAACACAACACTACTTCTCACTTCTACCTGAGATGTATTTCCATAATACAAATTTTCTGTAAAAGCGGTGTTGTGTTTCTTGGGGTGGAACAATAGTCAATTTACAATAATGTGATTGAGCGTGTCTGTTCTGTGTTTTTGCATTGGGTGTTTTGGAGTTGTGCTGTGGGTACTGCAAACTAGTGTTGTTGGAGATCCCCTCCTTTGTTTCATGTTGTGCTTTTCCTCTATGTGTTTTCACATAGGGGCGTTTCGGTGTTTTGAGCAAGGTGCTGCAACCGGGTCCTGTTGGAGATCACCTCCTTATACATCTACTACATTCAGAGAGAACTAATCGAACACTCATAAAAATATTCGATTAAATTGAACTTTTCATTATGAATACTTCATGAACCAGCAACATGTAGTTATACAAGAAATAAACAAATTCATAGCCGTGTGTACGACGAGACCGATGATTTTGAATGTTCCCTGGCGTGACATTGATGTTCCTAGACTATAACCATACGGTGATTACTATCCTTACTCATTCGATACGCAAGGACATGTACTAATGTTTTGAGGAGATTTAGCTTACACTTATTTTCTAAATCAGGTTTTTGTCGCATTTTTCTTTACGCGTGAAAAAAGTTCTGTTTTAATTACTTTATAAAATTATTGACTTTTGATGAGGTCTACTCGTGACTATACAGACCTGGTCAGGTATTGGTTGACCGAGGCCGAAGTCTTTATAGTCACGAGTAGACAAAGATCTAACACTACAAGAATCAACGCACGCGCTGGTCACGCACGCACTAATCCCGAATGACCGCTTTGGAGCGTCGGCGGTCAACTCACTCCGAGGTACGCTCTATCAAACAGCGTCTCCACCAATCAGAAATAAGCTAAAACGGCAATAATTCCTGATCATTTAATAGAATAATTTATAAGCCTTTCAACTGTGAACTTTGGAATCTGGTTTCGGCTTTTGTGTTTGACTTTGATTTACTGATTCTCATGTTCAGTTGGATGTCCAGATTGTTTTGCTTTGATAAATCTTTTGCACACTTTCATAGAAATGGTGATGAGATAATGACAATGAAGCTGTTTCCTACGATATATTGTGTTTCTGAATGTTTATTTAATCAATTAATCTCCCAGTGGTGACAACATAACTTACAACGAAAAACGTGGCTCAAAAAAGATATGATGCTACAGGACTCACGTTTTAGAAATTTCAAGATATTTTTTTTGATAACAGAAATTTTCGAATGCGTTGAAGAGACAGACGATCAACCGAAGTTGATCGAACTTGGCTACATGTGCCCTCGGGGACTCCTGGTCCACCAGCAGTGACACTCACCAAGTGGTTCAAATGTTAAACGTCTTCAAATTCAATAGCATCATTTATGAACAGAAAAAATTGCAGCATGGACCAAATATACACGTTTCGGGTAATTAATTTCTTGTGTGGTGATGATGACGACCATTCAATCACAACCCAGAATGTCACTGATCATTCTGGAAAGGGGGATCTGATATGCTTTTGTTATATCCTCGTAGCGATCGAAGACTTCCTCAATGATAATTTCAGCCGTTGTGTAATATAACCCTGAACAAGTACCTTACTTGCAAGCCGCTTGACTCCAATGATGAAATCTTCATATTTGGAACATGCCCTGGCGTACTGTATCAGTTGAGAAACAAAAAACGCCATAAGCAAGAGAAGACGGAATGTTGCTACTCATTAAAGGGAAGTTAGTTATGTAGTTATGTGGAAGCTGAAATCATCACGCTTGTCATACAGCGAGGTGTTCAAATGGCCGTTTGCGTCGAAAGATATTCAATCTTCAAACACATTAACATTCGAACAAATACTAGTAATACTGGTATACGCATAATGAAAAAAATCTAATAGATCCCTAAAGTTAATTATTTGAATCTAATTGAAAAAATAAGAACATTGCATAAAATTGGGTGCATTTAATCAAAATACGAATTATGTAAACAAAACACTGACAGAAAAGTAAAATTTTACCAGTTTGGAAAATATAGACACCAGAAATTCGCCAATGTGATGGACAATTCAGGACCAGTTCCAAAACTTAAGTGAACGTCATGGGTCGGAATGACTGTGAACAGACTCGGAACAAAAATAACTCTCTGAACCACCTGTCACTTGCGCAACAACAGATTAAAATGGTAGATTGAACATATCAGCATCTAAAGAGGAATAAACATGGAAACTAACACCTTTAATCGCATTAATGAGATGCGGTTTATTGTTGTTTCTGCTAAAATTCGATACTTTGCATACCAATGAGTAGAGGCATCGGTATATAAATGGACGGGCCTTAGGTTTGGGACATCGTCGACAAGTCAACTTCTACGATCAGACTACCAAACAAAAATGTTCCAAATGAAGCTTTTGTGCGCTTTCATCATTCTGCCAATTATCTGTAAGTATAGTCAATAAAAATGATAACGATACGCAGCTTGTTTGAGTAAAAAGGAATACATTTTAATATGGTATTCTAATTAAAAATGGTTTCTTCAAGAACGAAAACAGTTACTAATCTTGGATCCAGTGTTCTAATTAAATGTGTTTAATCGTTGGGCCATTTCAAATATCTTTAGGTGTAGCGGTGATTGATTCATCATATTTTAATACTTGAGGCCTTTAAAGTTTTCTCTGGGTACATGTTAAAAACCGATTTTTCAAAACATATTTTAATTTTTCTAGATTCATGTTCAAAAGCCGATATTTCAAAACATTATTCAATTCTTAGATTTAGTAGAAATCTAATTCTTTAACTTGGTATTTTGCAACAAATTTGGATAAGGACTTCGATACCTTTGTTGATTCCACTTTACTAAAGAACCACTAGAAACCCAAGAAAACAAAATTCAAACTGAATGCACAGTGGGACTATTACAGTCTCTTGGTGAGCATTAAGTAAAGCGTCTATAAATGAAAATATTTTCTAATATTCGATAGTTTCGTATATTCATGTATGATTTATTTTACAGACAGCGAAGCCGGTTACATTGGGCATAGATGTGGTAAGCTCGCCCATTGGTATGTTAATGCCTGTGTGTGTAATCGCGGTTGTAAAGGAGACCCCATATACGGAGGAAAAGGATGCTACTGTAAGAAAATATATGATCGGTTAAGGAAGAATTTCATAATTATATATATAATTGCTTGAACATTTGTTCAGTTAAGTTTACATGCAAAGAATTCTTAGGAATTGAAATAAAATCCAAACACAATCAGAGAGAAAATTGAAAATTTGATTGTAAAAAATTACAACTAACGAATAACAATATCATAACATAGACAGAAGAAATCAGTGGAATATAGATTTGTATTATGAAATCGCATTTAAGTTTGCTTCTCTTCATGAGAATTATTGAACATGTCGTTCTTCCAATGTTCAAATATTTGAAATGAAATCAGTGGATTTCCATCTTGTATCTTTGCATACTTAAAAGAAGTTATAACTAAGTAAAATTATTTTCAAAACAAGGGAAAAATGAGGATAACCTGAGAAACATATATCGTTTTAGGTTTCAGTCGTCAGCGAAATTAGAACTTCTCTAAAAGTCGTTGTAATTTTAAATGAAACTGAAACTGAGTTCCATCCCATTCCTTTACCTTCTTGAATAAAATTTTATACCAATTTTAATGCACGTGTTTCGGTTAGTAATATCCTCATCAGTGATGCTTTCAGTCAAAGTGATTTTCAGGCACAGTGAAAATTTATTCGGGATAAAAATGAATTCGAGTAAACTAACTCATATAGTGATTTCATCGCTCTTATTACATACGTTCACATTCTATATTCGTTCTTTCCGATACATACAAATACTTCCTTTTTTGAATGTAATGTGACCTACATGCAAGAATAAGTAATTACATTTCACATAGAAAATTTCGTTTTTGAAGTACGTTTTCCTTGAAATTCTCGCTGATTGCCATGGAATTTGATTAATTCAAATCTAGTTTACATCAAATAATATCCCAAAAGAAAAAGAAGCTTTGTATTAAGAAAAAAAGTAATAGTTCATCTTTGTAAGATAATAAACATCAAAGAAGTACCCACACGCCACTCAGTCTCAGAGTCGAGAAGGCAAGGTAAAATCATTAGAATTTCCATTGAGAACCTCGGAATGAATAACATCCCAAAGTGAGACCAGGTGCCCTGGGAGAGTCAGCTTCTCCTGATTGCATGCAACACCCTTCGTTACAGCGACAAAAATATCCTCCAAATCTCGGGAACAATTTTTTTTTTTCAACAGACGTGAAACCACTCGGACCATCAATTCATCAAGTAAGGAAGTTCAATAGCGGTGTGAACAGCCAAGTGAACAGCATCCTGAACGATGATCGTAGATACCAAGCTGGTGAGACAAGGGAGATCAACTCCGGAGTTAGAAGTGATATTAACGGTGCAAGACAAGGCAACAGGAAGACTAACATGAGAGGAGACATCAGAAACTTGAACAACCAAGCAGATATTGCACAGAGACGTAAGAAAACGTTCTGAATGGTTTTGGTCGATCATTCTGTATAAAAATTCTTGAATGACATTGATGTATACTAAAGGAGTTGAATATAAGTTAATTCATTTCTTCGTAAAAAAAACTGAGAGTATAAAAAGATCATGTCTTGTTTTATCTTTTACAGAGGGACGAAGACACAACTATGGAGCAGGTATAAAAGCACTGAATATATGTAGCATTTTGTATCTCTGAATTTTCTTAACTACCCTTACATTTTAAGACATACTATTAGACTCAGGGACCAATAACGCATAAATGCCATTGATAATATTATTCGAATTTCGATTTGTGCATAATTTCCAAATATGTTTGCTTCCATGAATCTACGCATATTGACTGGTTTATTGATCTTCTTAACAATTGTTGGGTTGTTCTTCGTTAAGACTTCAGAAAGGAATTAATCTTACATTTTCCCTAAATTGAGTACATCTCACTTACATATTGAATAACCTTTTCAGCTGCTGGTCTGAGAGGTTGTGGTCCATTTGGTTACTTTAGTCACGGTAAATGTGTCTGCAACGCTGGATGTTACTTTGTTAAAGGAAAAGGATGCTGTAAGTTATACATAATGTCCTACATTTCGCATGCGTCGCTTAATTTTTCTCACCAGGGCTATATACCTATAGCTTTAAATTTCAAAGGCGAAAATTTTATACACTTGCAATTATCATAACCGATAACTGAGACTTCATATATTTCTTCCAAGCCATTCTTTTATTATAACATTCTCAATTTTGTCCCTCGTTATTCAATCTTCGACTTGGTTCTTGAAAAAATCTCAAAATCTAAATTCTAATAGCAGATACTTGTTTTTATTTTTATTCATTGATGTATATATTCAGTCAGAAAATGCGGTAAATTTGCATATAGACATGGTGAACGATGCTATTGTAAGAGAAATTACAAAGGTGACCCCTACAAAGTATGCTGTAAGTCAAAACATACTACTCAAAGATATTAGTCTAAACGTTAAAAAGATTCTGTAACAAATTTCAATGAACATGAAATAAATAACGTGATATGGAAGGAAATAAAAAAGGAAAAGTCTTTTTGATTAATGGTTTCTTAAGTATGCCGTGCGAACACCTATAGATGAAAACCTTCTGAGTACTTTTTAGTTTTGTTCCATTTCAAATAAATTACGACCCTGTTTGCTACCTAATAAAAACACAAGGGATTCTGTTTGGTGCATGCACAAAGCTTCTTTTATATCCTAGTTAAACTCTGTGGCTTGAATGCATACTTAAAGCGAGATAAGTGCTTTTGCAATAAAGGGTACATGGGAAATCCTAGACGACAATGTTGTGAGTAACTACTTGCATCGAATACTATAAACGTGGACATTTTTTGCGTGGAGGTAATTTTTGCAGTTTTCGCGATTGTATTATTATCTCGAACAAAAACTCCCACGTAAAAATTACAGCCAGTATAAAAATTTTGGGAATACTCCAGATTTCGCCAGCATTATCCCTATGCGTATTTTTGTAATTGTCACTTTCCCCCAGCGAAAATAACCACGTTTACAGTATCGCAATATTTACATTTTTATTCATGTCGGTTAACACCAAATCTCTTCATTGATAGGCATGCCAGTAAATACTCATTACGCCAATTGACTGTAAACATTAAAAAAAAAAGATATTTAACGAAAGTGATACTATGTACAAAATTGTCGATTCATTTGACAGCTATATTATAGATAAATGTAAATATATATGTCTATGGTTTTGAAAGTGCAGGAAAAAAGCCACCCAAGTAATTATACATTTTCTTGTCATTACAGTGAAAGGAAAGCGATATGTAAAATATTAAAAAAGCGTACACAACAAACAAGGTGAGTGGAATGTACAATACCCTCCATAAATGAAAGTGAGGAAGTAAAAACCTCAAAAGTTCTCGAAAGGTGATCATGGTATTTTTCTAATGCATGAAATCTGTCTGCTGATTAACAGCATTACTAATTTTTCGTAGAGTAATGTATGTTTTTATGAATCATTTTTTGTTTTATCTTTTGCAGGTGCAAGACCAGAATTATTGAAATGTATTAACGAATTATATGGGACAATTTTCAATAAAAATAGATAATAAAAATGTACTTGTTTTCATTATTTTTGTATCATTAGACAATTGTTTATTTGATTTATAGAACTCAAATTAGTTAACTTAACTGATAGGGAAAAGAACTTTTATCGAAACAATTCAACTTACATCATTTACCAAGCTCATGAAGCTGGGACAGAGAAAAGATCAACTAGGTGAAGCCGCTGCCACTACAGTGGGGTACCAGAATTTTGACAGCTAGGGTTCATTCTGAGTTTTTTTTACATTGGTTAAATACAGATGTAGAAAAAGCAAGATTAGTTATTTTTCGCCATTGATAACTCAACGTTTCATCAGATTTTTTTAGGTGCTTAATTGGTGGATTTAAAATAAGGAAGGAGGAGATATTTACTCTTCAAAGTCACCTGATCTTATCTCCTTTCTGTGCAGAGTAGTTTCCAATGGAACATATGACTTCCAAAATTCAAAATCTTCAAAAACAAAGAAAAAATGATGATGTGAAATGTTTCATTGGTACTTCTAGGTACCTGGATGATATTCTTGCTATCGACAATCCTGTTTTTGAGAAATATAAAAATGTTATTTATCCACAAGAATTGATTTTAAACAAGGCAAACGTTTCAAACACAGAAACACCATTTTTGGACCTAAATATCAAAATTGTTAATGGAGAGATCCATACAAGTGTGTATGACAAAAGAGATGATTTTGGATTTAACATAGTAAATTTCCCCTGACTTGACGGTGATGTTCCTAGATTACCGTCCTATGGTATCTATATTTCACAGCTCATCCGGTATGCTAGAGCATGTACTGATGTTTTGGATTTTCATAGTAGAAATTTACAAATTACCAAGAAACTTTTAGGACAAGGTTTTCGCTTTCACAAACTAGTAAAGACTTTCTGAAAATTTTACAAAAATTATTGTCAACTTCTTCTGAAATTCGGACCAATACGGGCAACAGAGTATATTACTTTGGGTATTTCACAACCTGCATTTTATGGTGACATTATTAACAAGATAAGAAGGATCAAAGATAGACAACATCATTATCGAAAATGCGTCAGAATCATCAAACGCCTTTTATACCGTGGGTATGATCCTAATGTCACCAGACGGACACTAGGCTTGGCACTTGACCAATCTACAGTCTTGTACAAGCGCATTCTTAAAACTTGCACTCTGACTGACTGTGACGACGGGACTCCATGACGGGCCCTGTCCGAACCTCTTTAGAGAAGACAGGGCCCCGACCACCTGTCCTCTCTGAATGTCAGTCGGACTCCTCGGGTGATAAACATACATGAGCTCGCGGCGGCAGAGCACGGATTGTATTACGTAGGCCCTCTTTTTATATCCATTTACATATTCATCTGTGTTGCTTGGGCCCCTGCGTTTTGCGGTCTTGTTTGTGTGTGGTCATCTGACAGTGAGGAGGTTGTTTTACACCACAATTGTACGTTCTTCGAGACCTCTGGGTAATCGGAAAAATGGGAGGGTTGTGCGCACGTAATCCAGGATAACCATACCTTCTGCTATTTCCGTGGCAGATGGCCGTCCTAAGTCGGCACCGGTTGCCCATTGGTCTCGTTGGTTTATGTGTAGTCCTTTGTGTTTGATGTTTCTGTGTTGTGCGTTGACGTTCCTTGTCCCTTGTGCGTCTCTTTTTGTGCTTGTCTGCTTTGTGTTTTTGCATTGGGTGTTTTGGGGTTTTGCTGTGGGTGCTACAACTTGGTGTTGTTGGAGATCCCCTCCTTTGTTTCCAATCAAAGATTATTGTAGTGTTCGAGAGGTTACGATTGGAACATATGACTTCCACTCAATGACTACTGTAGTGTTCGAGAAGATACGATTGGAACATACGACTTGCACTCAATGACTTTTGTAGTGTTCGAGAGGGTAAAATTGGTACATATACATGTATCTGGAATGCTACACTTACCAAATCTGTGAATCAGATCAAGGTCATTCACTTTTATGTAGAAGTTGTCTTTCTGAATGTACGTCCATTTCTAAACAACTGATATATGTTCTACAGAAGTGAAATAAGGCTTAATTGCATCAGCTCATTACACTCAAATTTGCCTTACAGTATAAAAAATCAAAATAAGACTAAGTTGCAATGAAATCAGTAGAGCACATACTTTCGATTACGTAAAATCTCTACAAATAAAGGACGCAACGCAAGATAATTTTTACATATATTTATTGTCATGTTTAGAACTTTGCTTTGTCGTGTGGAGCTCGTAAAAAAGTTCCCCGCGAGGGGTTCGACAGTAAGTGTTTTGAATGTTTTCCCTGCGGTTGTCGCCATAGCACTTTCTATATAGAGATAACCTTAGACAGTGCATGTATTTTATATATTTTCATTTTCGTGCGTGAACATCGAGCGGCTAGCCAACAGGGGATGCTTACTCCTCCCGGGCACCTGGTCCTACCTTTAGCTTACTAGGGGTCCGTCGATGCTCGATTTTGTGCTCTATTGTGAGTGCTGTTGAGATTTTCGTCAGGATCTTCTTTAACTCATTTGCTATTACGTTTATTTTGACCAAGAGCATCAATGATATACTTTTTTGTTGAGATTCGCATATAACTTTTACAATAGAACATGTTTTTCAATATTGACAATTGCTTCGATAAATGTTAGATTCTAGTCTATTTCGATTTCAATGGTATGATTTACAAAATTTTCTAAACGTGAGTCCTTTAGCATCATATCCCACCCTTTCTGAAACGTCTTTCGATACATTTTTGAACATATAATAATTTTCACACTTTTTGACCATATTGTTTAGACTGAGGATCACTGACGAGGGTTAAGTACCCGAAACATGCATGTCTGGTCCATGCTGCAAATCCATCTGTTCTTAGATGGTGCTATCAAATTGGAAGACGACTAACATCGTCACTGAGGTGTTCTACGGTCGACACGGGGAACTCGTATTTTGTACATTGACAGATCACTCAATCAACATTTCTATCATTAATTTTCATAGACTAAAGACAAGTATGGAATATCTAATAGATATTATAACGTTATGCAAGACTGCTTAACACTAAGATCCTTTAATTATCTAAAATTCTCAAGAGGTATTATCACAGAACGAAGGTCACTTTATTATTCAATCAATATTTAATCAGATGATCCTTAGATCAGTGTGATATTAAGGAATTAACTGTTAAATTGAATATCAGTTGACAATCGATTTTCCGCAAAGTTGCTTAATTCCAGTGTCAAAGGTCTGGTTGTGATTCTTGTTAAACTTAAGGTAAAATGTTTCTAGAGGAACATTGGTGAAGCTATGAAAATAAGAAAGCTGAAGTGTTCAAAGTCGTTACCTTCTTGAAGAAAAATTCAAACCGATTTGTTTTGTTTTTTGGGGTTTTTTTTTGGGGGGGGGGGGGGTTGCATCAGACATATAGCCAAGTTCGATCAATTTCGGTTGGTAGTTTGGTCGTTTCTTTAAACGCATTCGAAAATTTCTGTTTAAAAATTGTTTCAAATTTCTAAAACCTGGGTCCTGTAGCATCATATCCCAGCCATCTTTCTACGTCTTTCGGTATATTTTGGACATAATTTGCACAGATTTTGGCAATATTACATTGTTTAGATAGAGGATCACTGACGAGGTTTAAATACCCGAAACGTGCATGTCTGGTCCATGCTGTAAATTCACCTGCTCTAAAATGATGCTAATGAATTTGAAGACGTTAACATACACGTGTTTCAGATAGTGAATCTTTATCAGTGGTACTTTAAGCAAGTGATTAGAAGCGTCCTCTATTTTGATTTTTTTTCTAAAATTTGCATACACCTCGTAAAGAGTACAGAGCATACACAGTATATGTCAATTGTGTGCAGTCCTGACACTAGTTGTAAACATCTCAAATTAGTAGTGTCCTCTAGTTTGATTTTTTAAAATTTGCATTTACCTCACAGAGAGAACAGAGTTCCAAATTCTGTAAAGGATCGATTCAGTAGCATTTTTTTTTTAGTAAAACATATGACCAAAATATATTTAGATTGATGGTGCAAGGATGCGAATCTCATTTAATTTCTATGATATTTTAGATAAACATCAAAGTAGTACATATCAGTTTTTCAATCTCAAAGTCGAAAAGACAAGGCAAAATTATTAGAATTTTCATTGGAACGGCTGCGAACCTCGGAATGAATAACATTCTAAAGTGAGACCAGGTGTCCGGAGAGAGTCAGCGCCTCCTGATTGCATGCAACACCCGTCGCAAACAGCTTCATGAAAACTTGTCAAATTCGGTGATTGCCTCGATGTACATAGTGGTGTATACATCAGGTAAATATTTCTTGTTTGGTGATGACGACAGCCATTCAATCCAGAATGTCACTGATATTCTTTTATTATATCCCCGTAGCGACCGAAGAACTTCCTCAAAGATGATTTCAGCCGTCTTGTAATGTAAGCCGTAACGATGAAATCTTCATATTTGGAACATGCCCTGGCGTACCGTATCAGCTGAGAAACAAAATCGCTATAAGCAGGAGAAGACGGATTCTGATTCATTCTGTTTGTTTCACGCATTCTGATTGGTTCACAGGATTTCTACATGCATGTATAACGACAATATACATGCCGCAAACCGACTCACTCACATACTTTAAAATGTATTCCCACTCTTCTCTTTGTTTTCACTTGGAATGTTTTGATGTTTTGTTGTGGGTGCTGTAATCGAGTTTTTTTTTGAATATACACAAATTATTTTTAAAAGTACGACTGATGAGAATTTATTTATCGAAACATGCATGTCTAACTTTTGACTTTTTTTAGAACAACAAGGACTCTAACAGTAGAGTTTAGACTTTTTTGTATTAAGCGATACTTCACGAAAAATGAGTTATACAGCACATCCGCGCTCTTAAAGATATCTGATATCGGGATGGTATTTCAGGGGAAATATTTTATAGCGAAGCGAGCAAGCGGGCCCGACGGGCTCTGAGCAAGCTTTAAGGGTAACATACATAAACGAAACAAGTGGAGAAATGAACGAAAATAGTGAAGAAAAGATACATACTGACCAATTCAATTTTCTTCAACCAAGATCACTACCTCATGTGCGCCGCCATTTAAGTTAGTATTTATACGAAAATGTTTTTAGATGAATCACTATTTTTGTAGCTATATGGTGTAGATTCGCTTTTACAGTGTGTAATATAAAGCTAGGATGAATAGTAGTGAAATGGTTGAAATGTGTTAGGTTATTTGTCTGCATTGATAGGACACTGAAAAAATTTGAATCCTTAGTTTCGTATCCTATATATGAAAATTTTTGAATCCTTAGTTTCGTATCCTATATGTGAAAATTTTTGAATCCTTAGTTTCGTGTACTATATGGAATTTTTTTAATCCTGAGTTCCGTATCCTATATAAACACTGCAACGTGCGATGGCCCATGCGATTTTTGCCAGAATTTTCATGCACCGTCTTTGCTTCGCTTTAAGGGCTTTGCCATAATTCATATCAATAGATTATCGACTAATTGTTCGTTGATAATACTGTGTAAATACTAGAATATCTCGTGACTCTACATCCTAACTTTCATTAGCTTTGAATCATATAACAAACCTTTCATAAAGAGGCCAAATTGTGAAATGACAATCAACGTAGCACTTTATCTTTACTTGGTTGTCTTTACTCGATCTTACGGTGGCCGTAATGGGCCATGTGAAAAATAAAAAATATTTCGTGGGAACGAAATAATATTGCGAGGGAACAAAATAATATTGCGAGAGAACAAAATAATATTGCGTGGGAACGAAACAATTTATGCCTCTACGCATGCGTACACCGGTGAAAATTTAATAAAAATTAGAAAGTATGTTATTAAGAAATTATTTGAAATAGGAGTTGTTATTCAAAGATCCGAAATGGAAGTTTATGGGGCAAATCAGAATCACCCTGTCTGGATAAAAAGTATAAAAAAGAGACTTATTTCACTCTATGAAAGGCAGTCATGTCATACATTATGAGTACTACATTTTTGTCAACATGATTGTTGACCAAGTGACCTTTTGACATTGACCTTGTTTATAGTATTTAGATAATAGAAATGAAAACAGATTTCTTTCATACTCTACGTATTTATTCACACATTCCAAATAAAAGAGAACTACATTTTAAACCTTAATTCTGGCCTACCAGTATTGTATTTCATTTTTGACTTTGACTTGGATATTTTATTATCATATGTATAATCTACAATTGTGATTGAACATTTCCATATACATGTATAGCACATATATACTTAAGTCTGCACATGCGCAAAAGGGAGAACTATTTCGTTCCTTTGCAATATTATTTCGTTTCCTCGCAATATTATTTCGTTCCAACGCAATATTATTTCGGTCCCTCCCAATATCATTTCGTTCCCACGCAATATTATTTCGGTCCCTCTCAATATTATTTCGTTTTCACTCAATATTATTTCCTTCCCTCGCAATATTATTTCGTTCCCTCGCAATATTATTTCGTTCCCACGAAATATTTTTACTTTTCACACGACCATTTACGACCACGTACGATCTCTTTGAGCACACATATACTTTGTATTAAAATTTGATATATTCATTCATTTTAATGAGTTAAAGAAGATCCTGACGATAATCTCAACAGCACTCACAATAGAGCGCAAAATTAAACATCGACGGACCCCTAGCAAGCTAGGACGCAAATGAATGTTTCTGCATCATCTTTTGTTATTATGTGCAATCCATTGATGCAGCCTTGGATCGGAAGTTGGCAGAACTCCTTCATTCACAAGTTATCTTGCCAAAACGTTAGTATTTGTTTTATATTTAGTAACCCTTTCTGAGTTATGTGACTCTGACATGACATCTTAATTGCCTACATTATAGGATTGCCTTGGTACCGCGAATCGCGCTGAACTTGTAACGTTCATAGTATTACATCCTTAATTTGAGTATTGACGTGATTGGCTTCAATCAACATACGAAGACAACTTTTTTCAAAAGAACAGCAAATCGGTCAAGCACTGAATCATCTTCGTGCTAAGAGTCGGAGGCGACATTATAGATTTTTTAAAATAAACTACAAAAGAAAAATAAATACGTGAATTCATCCAATGTTTCGTTAATACTTTTGTTTTTGGTGCTTTTCGCAGTAGACTTACGATTTGTAGCATACAATAATGTCACTATTTCTCAATTTTCCTTTGCTCAGAATGAAAAGTAACATATCCTTGGCATTATAAGTATTAATTGGAAATTAAAATGGAATAAGTCGATTTTCCTCTTGATAGATGCCAAAGGGCTAAAAGTTTGTGTACTTGAGTTTTCCTCTGGATTAGGGAATGATCTCCAGCATGTCCACCTTGCATTCACCCAGCGAAACAAACCCACGAAAAAGTGACACATAAATGACATCATACAAACTCCAAATCGCAAAAAGACACAACAATATTCACTAGAGACACAGCAATATTCACTAGAACATCATACAAAACGATCGTAACAGACATACATAAACATTAAACATAGATGACAACACATAAAAGGAAGGAGACCAATATGCACCCAGCACCGACTTTGGACGGCCATCTGCTTTTGGCAAATGGTGTGGTTATCCGGATTACGTGCGCACAACCTTCCCACTTATCCGGATATACAGAGGTCTCCCTAGACACACAATTGTAACTTCTCACCGTAAGGTGACATCATAAACAAGATAGTTAAACGCAGCGGCCTCTTGAACACAGATTCTATGTAAATTTATCTAAAAAAATCTGGAAGTAACATTTGAATTTGCTGCAATTTTTCGTAAAGTTTTAGAATTAACTACAAGGGCGAAACTTTTTCATATTATTTTGGTTCCC
Source organism: Pinctada fucata (assembly GCA_028142955.1). Taxonomy (NCBI): domain Eukaryota; kingdom Metazoa; phylum Mollusca; class Bivalvia; order Pterioida; family Pteriidae; genus Pinctada; species Pinctada fucata. Next base: position 28,614,583 of record AP027107.1, on the reverse strand, counting down.
GTAAAAATGTTTCGTTTTTCATTAGTTCAGCTTATTCCGACAAAGATTAGTAAAATACTTGTTAAAATTGGACATAATAATTGTCTCGTGTCCAGATTCATTGTCTTTCTCCGATTGCCACATGAGGCATCTAAAACATGTTGAAAGGCTAAATTGTTTTAACAATGTGGTCCAATAGACGTGGGCGATATGGAGGAATTTTATGGGCTGTTAGGCCTTTTTTTAAGTTGGGTCTAGTGGGAAGAATAAAAATAGAAAAAAAGTGAAACAAGTGTCAGGTCGATAAAAAATAGAAATAAAACAAAAGATTGGTCTTTTTTATTTTCTAACGAAAACAACTGCTGTCTGAGAGCGTGTGAACAAAAATAGCTAAAAATAGCAATCCAAGGAATGCTTGTGTCGCCTGCGAAGCGGTTTAATTATTATTCTAGAAGTGGATCAAAATTATTGGTATCAGTAGAAAAGTCTTGTCAAATGAAATTCATTTGAAATATCAGACCTCTTAATTACAAATCAAAAGATATGGTCATTCTCAAATTTTCAGAAAAGAGTGTCAATCATCTAGGTCAAGGTCACTACGTAAAAATTGGTAACAAAAAGGTCTCATCAAAAAAATATTAAAGACCTATCACCTACCAATTAAAAGATATATACAACCTTAGAAAAGAAAGTCAAATAGTAGGTCAAGGTCAAAAGGTAAAACATAATGGTATGTGTACAATGGCATTGTTACAAGGAAAATACATGTGAAATATCAAAGCCCTATCACCTACCAATTAAAAGATATAGCCAGTAAAAGTAGGTCTAGGTCAAATATCTAGATCAAGGCCTGGGGAGATTATGCCCTTCCTACTTAATAAACAAAACACGTCATTTGTGCCGTGATAAAAAGATCATTGAACGTATCAAATTCGATGTTAGGATAGTTCTTATTCAAAAAGATTTTCAACATTTTGGACAATGAAACATTACAGTGTTTTATATATTTACTCTATCGTCAGAAAAAAAAAAATTATTGTTACAAAGTCAGTGGATAAAAAAACAAACCTTCGAAGTTAATCGCATTGCCTTCAGTAATCCTAGTTTCAGTTTGCTCTGAAAAAGCGTATCAACCAGGATATGAATACAATATACAGGAGACAAAGGAATGGACATTATTCAAGAAAGGGAAATGTATTTTGCAAGCGGAGTCTTCACCTTTGTCGGATTTTGAAGCATTAAGGTAAACATTGTCGGCAAATGATATAATTGCAACAAACGGAATGGATAAGGGAAAAAAGATAGATAATGTTAAGAATGAAACAAACGAGAGGATGGAATTGAGACAAAAATAACGAATAAACGTAAAGGATCATATATCTTACCCAAAGTGATCTGAAAAATTTCAGTAAAGTAAACTAATGATGGTCATTTGACGTTTGACAAACACAAAATTTGAAAGTAATTATTAGTACCTAGCAGTAGATTATAGACACATCATAAAGATGCATCCTTTAAGACTGCTTGTTACTTAATACAAGACGCAATTACTTAACTTTAATTAAACCACAATAGTCTATCTTTATCATGACAAGCTATAAAAAGTGAATGCTGGAGGTATTGTTTCCATCTAGGCGCATTGAAGCGTGAAGATTAAAATTACGAAAGAAAGGAGGGGATCTCCAACAACACTCGATTGCAGCACCCACAGCAAAACACCCAATGCAAAAACGCAGTGTAGACAAGCAAATAATAAGACGTAAAAGGGACAAGAAAACCAACGCACAACGGATGAATACGTCCGTCGAGTAAAAAGATCGAGGCTTGGAGATTGCCTAGGTAGATGCCCTAGAAATATCAAAGGGGCAAGCTACAAGTCTCTCGTGCGACCCTAAGTAGAATATTCGTCAATAATGTTGGATAATTTTAAAACCCAAGACAGCTGTTGTGATGGATCAGCGTAGAGCAGCACCTTACATCATGAACGACTACAGGAGGGAAAGCAGTGTCACAGCCATGCTACAACAGCTTCAGCTTGACAGCCTCAGAACTCGCCGGCTTCGTGCGAGAGCCACCATGATGTATCATCTCAGTTGACACGCTATGCGAGAGCAAGTACCAAATATACGGATTTTGTTCTGAGAGCTAGGCGTCTTTCAGATAAGCTTCTCAGTCAGGGATATGTTTGTGACCGACTAACATCGTCACCGAGGACGTTCTACGGTCGATATGGGGAACTCGTCATACACTATGATGTCCCACTCTCCAGAGTCGTGGATGATATTCTGCCATAGACAATTTGAGCCATCCAACCAACGATTGTACTCTATGTCTTCGAAATGGAAGTAACCGGATGTGACAGTTCTACCAAGTTGAAGCAGCGGGTGTTGCATGCAAGCAGGAGATGCTTACTCTTCCTGGGCATCTGGTCTCACTCCCATTTCGGGAGTTCGCTTCTTTTCATGTGGTGGAGGTTTTTGTTTGTTTGCTTTGGTTCGTGTTTTATCCTGATTTTTTATGCCTTCGGTTTCTGCTTTTCTGAATTATCGATTTTGTGCTGTATACAGGGATATGGTCATTTTCCATATTTGTCATTGATTCGAATTCGCTGCAAGGGAATTGTTTCTCTATCCGTGTTGCTATGGGGAAGCTAGGGTTCATCCACCTTTATCAGAATGGCATTCGGATGCAGCCTCGACCTTTTCCTTCGAAAAAAGACTCGGACGAAAGACGGCGCCATTTTAAAAATAGTTCCCCGTTGATCTATTAGTTTTGTTATAATTTATCATGAAATACAAGTTCCAACACTGGATCGTAACTGACAAATATGTTACCCACAACATTACTCAGTCAAATTGGAGAATTTTGAATGTTGAAAAAGTGCCTTTTTACTTTTACATCGATTTGATGTAAAACCTTCCACCATTGACGTCCGAGTCTTTTAATGCCTTTACAAATAAAGGGCGAGATGACCCGAATGTCAGAATGGTATAGTTCTGGAACGTTCCGCTTAATGGATGTACATTCTATCTACGGCAATGACAATCGATTATGACGTCCGGATGAAGTCCACAAGCAGATACGGTACAGATCAAACAATACCATATCTGGACACGTACCCCTGATTTCGTTGTCAAAGATTACTTAGGGGTGCATTCCATTATGCGGAACGTTCCAGAACGATCCCGTTCTGATAATAGGACAAAAATTGTACCAGAATGACTTCACCATGGCGACACTGGATGTGAGCGAATTTTGAAAATCGTGAAAATCATAATTAATGTTGTAATTAATGTTGCAATCGTCGGATTTTTTTTACTTATTTCGTCATATATTGGTTGCTTCTTATGAAATCCTTGTCAAATTTCCTGTTACAATAACTATTCAAGTATATGTAACGAAATCTCAGTTTCGTCGAATATTTTGGAACATTCAGTAGATTTGAGGAGTGCCAGACGATGCAATCCGTTTCTTCAGAGCGGCATGTTCCATTCACAGAAACAACCCTAAAAATCGGAACATTCCGCATAAAAGAACGCACCCCTTTTTATATTCTATAACTTTTTTGAACTCAGAAAATTTTGACTGCATTTTAAAGTATGATTACTAGTATTTTCTTATCCATTAATTTTGTCTTTTCTTCTCACTCTTACTTTTGTTTTGTTCTGATCATCCTCTTGTATTTCTATTAGCTTCTGAGTTTCATTTCATATAATTGAATCAAAGATAATTAATAACAGCTTCACACCAAGGGACAATACTGTTCTTATGGATAAATGAATACTAAATCATTAAGATATGATTGATTTTCCATCCGCATACTTTTGATGAAAACCAAAAGAAACATTTAATGCATGCACGGGGTCGACGATTGATTTTTGTATACAGAAAAACTCTTCAATAACATGTGTAAAAGCGTTTTTAAAAGAATGTAATTTCATCAACAAATTTGAAATTACGTAAAGAAATCCACGCAGTATTTCAAAATTACGTATTAATTACAGTCAAATAAAATATAAGCCGAGTCATTTGAATTCATTTTAAAGCTAGAACGCTTCCACTAGCGGATGAAGAACTCTGTTAGATATACGGACAAGATTTCAAGCAATGCAAAACTATACTGCAATGATATATGTAAGAAAGAAGGCAATCTGCAACATCCACCAAGACTCAGTTGCAGCACCCACAACAAAACATTAAAACACCTCTAAAAACACAGTTTAGACATACACAACAAGAGACGCAAACGGGAAAAGGAACAACAGATACGACATCTAAGGAACAACCACAAGAGACTTTTAAACATAATGACCAATGGACGATTGATGCAGGCTTAGGAACGTCATCTGCCGCCACGATAGTTACAAATGTTGAGGATAGTAGCAATGATGCACAAGACACGCATACACACCAACACTATAAAATTACAATAAAATAGACACAATAAAAAACAACTGCACGGCAAATAATTTGAGTTGAGATAATTCAATACAGGAATTTCTAAATGTAGATTAACAGAATTTAGATATGGATTTTTCACAGTTTGTTCAATGCTGTGCGTATGTGTTCCTTTATTTGTACATTTCATTTATGTAAGATTTGATATATGGTATTTCAGAATATTAAACGTCGAGCAAGCATAATATTCATGTATATGCATCACTAAAAAAATCACAATATATTCAACCGACACTTTACTAGCTCAGTTTTCTTTTTCAATTTAAAAAAAAATATGTTGCACAGCAACTATTTGTTTCCGTTCTGTTTTCATCTTTTTGTTTTAAGCCCAATTTATGTAAAGTGAAAACTCAAACCCTTTGGGAGAATAGAATATCATGTTAAAGAGATCAATTAATGACATTGCAGGAATATTTTGTCTTGGAAAATCAGTCTTACGTCATCAAAGGGTGAAATAAAACTGGGTGAATATAAAGATGCTTGGTAAATATATATAGCCAAATATGTATATAATGTCCTTCGTTCTGCAAAATTTAAAGCAAAACTTGAAGGTTGGTACTAGTATTTTCATTTCAATGACGGTTATTTGAGAAACATATAAAATAAATTCTCACTACCAACAGTAATTTGATAAACAAGTATGAAATAGACTCCGTTAATTATCTCAATATCTATTCAGAACTGGAAAAAAAACGATTGTCAATTCAAATATTTAAACAACTGATATGTCAATCGTCCCATTAAAGCTCCTTGAATTAAATACGCACATGCGATGACCTTTCATCTGTCTGAGATTGCCTTTGGTGGTATAAATGTAATATCAGTGCAGGGAATGCGCTTAGCCATCCTAGGGGACGCTGATCGTGTAATCTTACGATGGGGATTGATCGATTGTAAACTTGGTCTTGACGATTTTCGAAGTCCGCCACTTGGAACAACTTCTGCACCTTTAACGTCCTTCTTGGGTTTTGCTAAATCTGTATACAAACAACCCTCTGAGCGACTGAGACTTGTTTGCAAGTTTCCTGGTAAAAGCACGGATATTTCCTTACCGCCCTGGGAACGTCTTTCCATGACCGGAGAAGGTATTTCCAAACTAGTACTACTCCCAGATCTGGATACCGTGACATATTCCGGAGATGAAAGTTTCTGTCCGCTTGTTATATCAGGCAAGCCATCTTCACATTTTTGCACTGTGATATGAGGGAAATTTAAATTCTCCGTTAAGTCAATAATATCTTCATTAATAGGAATATTGTTTGCTTTGGACGGTGCGGGAGAATACAATCGTTTCCGTAAATATTTTGCTGATTCTTCCGTCTGACCCATATTCAAACGTTGATCAAGTAGTTTTTCATGATGTCCGGGCAGTTTCCCCATTGATCGATTTTCGAATTTTACATCTTTTTCCTGAATTGATATTTTCTTTACTTCAGCTGAAAGAACGAGAGGAGAAACATGTTTAGATTTCGATGTTTTATCCATGGCGAAAGTTACAAAAAAGCACTTAAATGATCAGAACATATCGGTGCTTTTCACTTTCCATGCATTGAACAGTCTGAACATCAGGTTTTACTTATCCAGTTCAGGTATGCATTCCAAGAGAATTTTATTCCTAATAATCTGATCTATCTCCAATTCTATTGTCCCAAAACCACTAACTCTACGTCGCTTGAATTCAGACGAGCTGGCTTGGATAGTTGATCAATAGAAACGTCAGGTGACTGTTTGTATTCACGGGTCACCAATCGATCTATTGGATTTCTCCTGTAATTCTTAATGGACGCAATTCTACTGTAATGCTGAAACATTTCTAAATCAATTAGTTTGCAATGCATAGGAAATTTCTACAGAGAATCCTGCAGTATTGACTTTAGCTTCAATTGCTTCCTAATGAAACCGTACATTATAGAGTATATCATGTTTACATATAGCTTTTAAAAATCTTTATAACTTGTGAAGCAATATGCATCATTTTCCAAACAATGGATAACCGTTGATGACATCATCAAAAACTTGCACTCAAATGCCCTTCATTGGTGCCACCTGCAAAAGCTTGCAAATTGCTTTTCGAAGTTTGGGGGAGAATTTTTTTCCAAGTTCAGTGATTCTTGTCGATTGGGTTTTATTTATTTATTTATTTATTTATTTATTTATTTATTTATTTATTTTTAGGGTTGTCGTATTTAATATGTGTTGTTTCTTGCAATTTTGCATTCGTGTTGTGCTTGTTGTGTATACTTCTTTTCTCCAAATCGTTCTTCTCGATGTCTTTTCATTCTCCTTATGACGCGGTACAGTTTCATATCATCTAATGACTCTAACTTTGATAACCTTTGGCGGAATACCCAAGTTGCCTTTGGTGAGCACATATGCTATTTTAGTTAAAAGTGGTATTTTCAAGTCAATCATATGGGAATACACTCAGAAGCAAAAGAAAATTTCCGGTTTTTTGAAATATATTATTTAAAAAAATGGCAAATTTAATCAAGTTAATCAAGTCGAAGAAGTCAATTATTTACATGTCACAGCTTTGACATTCGACTGAAATACCGTAGCTAAACACAAAATAATCCAAGATTTCTACCTGCCGTGATTAATTAATGGATATATGATCATACACCTACATGTATACATCATGTAAGGCAATTCAAAAATCAATCACTCACGGTGAAATGTCCTTGTATCCCGCTCCTAGTTCATAAAAGGTATACTATTACTGACAATGAAGTAGAAGGTGTTTCACTGTATCTCAATATCCACGATCAAGCTGTTTCTTATTATGTCTCATTGGCAGGTTTGATTGTCCACTTCATGAACAAAATGCTATGCAAAATACCTATAAATTGCCATACTAGTATTTCTATTACGACAGGCTCGACAAGACCAGTGAAAGCACGCATTCCCCCTTCATCCGCCAAGGTTGCCACTTGATTTGTACCTCATAGACATTTTTCAAGTTGACGTATTTCGGACTTCGCACTCCAGAATTCGTACTTTAGGGATCATATAAATGAAATCGGGTGCATTTAGATAACTAAAATCTGACCACTTAATGGACGAAATGATACCGGAGAGCTTTAGATATGTATTTTTAGACATAAAAACAAATAAATTCTTCACAGAAAATTTCAATGGAATAAAATCAACATTTTGCTTCAGTGACACTGTCCCTTCCAAGTGCGAAGACCGAAGTGTGAAGTCCGCGAACATGAAAAATGTCCAGTAGTATCTTTTTACTTTTTAAAGAAGTTGTAGTTCATTGTCGCACTTAGTTTTTAGTAATGGCACCTATATTTTGTCATATGACTCTCAGCTGGTAATATTGTATTACATGTACATACTTGGAAAATAACTCTGTAAACAATTAAACTTTCAATCAGGATATCCTTCGATGTACCCCTAGGTTATCAATAAGGATGTCCTTCAATAAACCCCTAGGTAGTACATTAGGATATCCTCCATATACCCCTAGGTCATCATAAGGATATCCTTCAATGTACCCCTAGGTTATCCATTAGGATATCCTCCATATACCCATAGGTTATCACTAAGGATATCCTTCAATGAATCCCTAGGTTATCAATAAGGATATCCTTCAATGTACCTCTAGGTTATCAATAAGGATATCCTTCAATATACCCCTAGGTTATCACTAAGGATATCCTTCAATGTACCTCTAGGTTATCAATAAGGATATCCTTCAACGTACCCCTAGGTTATCAATAAGGATATCCTTCAATGTACCCCTAGGTTATCCATTAGGATATCCTTCAATGTACGCCTAGGTTATCAATAAGGATATCCTTCAACGTACCCCTAGGTTATCAAAAATGATATCCTCCAATGTATCCCTAGGTTATCAATAAGGATATCCTTCAATGTACCCCTAGGTTATCCATTAGGATATCCTTCAATGTACCCCTAGGTTATCCATTAGGATATCCTTCAATGTACCCCTAGGTTATCAATAAGGGTATCCTCCATTGTACCCCTAGGTTATCACTAAGGATATCCTTCAATGTACCTCTAGGTTATCAATAAGGATATCCTTCAATGTACCCCTAGGTTATCAATAAGGATATCTTCCAATGTACCTCTAGGTTATTAATAAGGATATCCTACAATGCACCCCTAGGTTATCAATAAGGATATCCTCCAATTTACCCCTAGGTTATCAAAAATGATATCCTCCATTGTTCCCCTAGGTTATCAATAAGGATATCCTCCAATGTACCCCTAGGTTATCAATAAGGATATCCTCCAATGTACCCCTAGGTTATCAATAAAGATATCCTCCAATATACCCCTAGGTTATCAATCAGGATATTCTCCAATGTACCCCTAGGTTATCAATAAGGATATCATTCAATGTACCTCTATTTTATTAATAAGGATATCCTTCAATGAACCTCTAGGTTATCCATAAGAATATCTTTCAATTTACCCCTAGGTTATCAATAAGGATATACTACAATGCACCCCTAGGTTATCAAAAATGATATCCTCCAATGTACCTCTAGATTATCAATAAGGATATCCTCCAATGTACCCCTAAGTTATCAATAAGGATATCTTTCAATGTACCACTATGTTATCGATAATGATATCCTCCAATGTACCCCTAGGTTATCAATAAGGATATTCTCCAATGTACCTCTAAGTTATCAATCAGAATATCTTTCAATTTACCCCTAGTTTATCAATAAGGATATCCTTCAATGTATCCCTAGGTTATCAATAAGGATATCCTTCAATGTACCCCTAGGTTATCAATAAGGATATCCTCCAATGTACCCCTAGGGTATCAATAAGGATATCCTACAATGCAACCCTAGGTTATCAATAAGAATATCCTCCAATGTACCACTATGTTATCAATAAGGATATCCTCCAATGTGCCCCTAGGTTATCAATAAGGATATCCTCCAATGTACCCCTAGGTTATCAATCAGGGTATCATCCAATGTACCACTATGTTATCAATAAGGATATCTTTCAATGTACCCCTAGGTTATCAATAAGGATATCCTCCAATGTACCACTATGTTATCAATAAGGATATCATCCAATGTACCACTATGTTATCAATAAGTATATTCTCCAATGTACCCCTAAGTTATCAATAAGGATATCCTCCAATGTACAACTATGTTATCAATAAGGATAGCCTCCAATGTACCACTAGGTTATCAATAAGGATATCCTTCAATGTACCACTAGGTTATCAATAAGGATATCCTCCAATGTACCCCTAAGTCATCAATAAGGACATCCTCCAATGTACCCCTAGGTTATCAATAAGGATATCCTCCAATGTACCACTATGTTATCAATAAGGATATGCTCCAATTTACTACTATGTTATCAATAAGGATATGCTCCAATGTACCACTATGTTATCAATAAGTATATCCTCCAATGTACCCCTAGGTTATCAATAAGGATACCCTCCAATGTACCCCTAAGTTATCAATAAGGATATCCTCCAATGTACCACTATGTTATCAATAAGGATATCCTTCAATGTACCCCTAGGTTATCAATAAGGATATCCTTCAATGTACCACTAGGTTATCAATAAGGATATCCTTCAATGTACCACTAGGTTATCAATAAGGATATCCTCCAATGTACCACCATGTTATCAATAAGGATATCCTCCAATGTACCACTATGTTATCAATAAGGATATCCTCCAATGTACCACCATGTTATCAATAAGTATATCATCCAATGTACCCCTAGGTTATCAATAAGGATATCCTCCAATGTACCCCTAAGTTATCAATAAGGATATCCTCCAATGTACCCCTAGGTTATCAATAAGGATATCCTTCAACGTGCCCCTAGGTTATCAATAAGGATATCCTCCAATGTACCCCTATGTTATCAATAAGAATATCTTTCAATGTACCCCTAGGTAATCAATGAAGATATCCTTCAATGTACCCCTAGGTTATCAATAAGGATATCTTTAAATGTACCCCTAGGTTATCAATAAGGATATCCTCCAATGTACCCATATGTTATCAATAAGGATATCCTCCAATGTACCCCTAGGTTATCAATAAGGATATCCTTCAATGTACCCCTAGTTTATCAATAAGGATATCTTTCAATGTATCCCTATGTTATCAATAAGGATATCCTCCAATGTACCACTAGGTTATCAATAAGGATATCCTCCAATGTTCCTCTAGGTTATCAATAAGGATATCCTTCAATGTACCCCTAGGTTATCAATTAGACGTTATTGATATCAATTTACATTTTCATCTGTTTGTTATTATGGCCTTTTATATGTATTGTTTGGGTTTTTATTTCTTAGAGATGATGCTGTTATACACAATAATTGTGCTTTTTCAGGGCGAGGGTTAACAAATTGTACGCAAATAATCTGGATTACTACATTGTATATCATTTGCTCCTAACGTGGGAGAGGACCGTTTTAAGTCGGCGTCGACTGCCTATTGGTCTGTTCAGTTTATATTGTAATCTTTTGTGTTTGTTGTTTTGATATTATCTTTTTTGTTTGGTTTTCCATTCCCTTTGGTGTCTCATGTTGAGCTTGTTTAATCGGTGTTTTTGCAGTTGGGTGTTTGGGTGGTCTCGTTGGTAAATGTGTGGTCTTGTTGGTTTATGTGTTGTCTTTTCTGTTTCATGCTTCTATGGTGTGAGTTGGTCTATTTGGTTTATGTTTGGTCTCGTTGGTTTATGTGTGGTCTCTTTGGTTTATGTGTGGTCTATTTTGTTTATGTGTGGTCTCGTTGGTTTATGTTTGGTCTCGTTGGTTTATGTGTGGTCTATTTGGTTTATGTTTGGTCTCGTTGGTTTATGTGTGGTCTATTTGGTTTATGTGTGGTCTCGTTGGTTTATGTGTGGTCTCTTTGGTTTATGTGTGGTCTCTTGTGTTTCATGATTCTATAGTCTGAATTGGTCTTGTTTTTTTATGTGTGGTCTTTTGTGTTTCATGTTTTATGATCTGAGTTGCTGTTCCTTGTCCCTTTTGTGTCTCTTACTGTAGGTGTCTGTTCTATGTTTTTTCATTGGGTGTTTTGGGGTTTTGTTGTGGGTGCTGCAACCAAGTGTTGTTGGAAATCCCCTCCTTTCCTTTCGGCGTTTTGCTGTGGTCCTGTTGAAGACCCCCTCTTTTATTTGTGATTGATTTGGGTAGTGTCCGTAATTTGTTACTTGTAATCGTATGTGCTCGCACTTATCACTTTATTGTTTTCTTGTTAGAGAGATTTAACAGTTGAACATTTTTCAAGGGGAGAATGTGTCTGTAACAGAAGTATTGTCCAATAATGGTTTCATTTTTCTAACGGCATCATCGTGACATACATAGTTAAACTCACATGCCGATCAATTAATTCAATATCAATAACCATCTTGTCCGTCAAGCAGTTGTCGTATTCTACTTTTACCTATTGCTCATCAATTAAGCAGTAAGTGGGCATGGAATACCTGACAAACGGAAACAGATTACTGTTCATAATGAGAAATTGATTGAACTATCTTTAATTATTTACCTTGGCGGTAACAGTGGCCCGATAGCAAATACCCTGAAAAGCATTGTGATTACTTTTCGTTCTAACGGTCTGCATCTCTAGCTGATACCGTACAGATAGAAACGCAATGGATAAAGGCCGATTGAAAATCCTATAACGATGGCCTTTCTGTTTAATTATATTCTAAATGTTACGGAAGCAAAGATCCTTCAGGTGACCTTCATTTTTCCCATGTCTTTGGTAATACTGATGTAGAGAACATTAGGAATCAATAGAATTTAACATTTCTACACTGCGCTAGTACATCAATGCACATGTCCGTGAAAATAATTTGAGGATAGGGTAGGTTTTCGGATAACTATGATATTCGTCACTCATCTAATAAATTACTGTCCGAAGTCTAATCTGGCTCCATGTCCATTCCTTATTTCAATTTTTTGATACTAGTAGTCGAGCATATAATGTTATTTCGATCTACAAATAAACATTAAAGAAGTATCCATCAGTTATTCAGTCTCAATGCTACAGATAACTAAGTCGTAATTACGAGATAATTCGTAATTACGACATACTAAATCGTAATTACAACATACTAAGTCGTAATTACGACTTCCAATTTTCACTTAGGTTGACACTAATCGGCTTCCGTACAATGCAAGGCAAGGCACACGCATTAGAATTTCCACGGGAAAAGTTCATTTTTTCATAAAATACAGGACTATAATATAGAACAATATTTCAATATACAAGACCTTAATGTACGTCATTGGTCACAATTTAAGACCATTCTTGCGCATCTCCCGTTTTAGCACACATTAATGAGTTAAAGAAGATCCTGACGATAATCTCAACAGCACTCACAATAGAGCACAAAATTAAACATCGACGGACCCCTAGCAAGCTAGAGGTGGGATCAGGTGCCCGGGAGGAGTAAGCATCCCCTGTTGGCTAGCCGCACCCGCCGTAGATGTTAATGAAACATGGAAATGAAAATATATAAAAATCATGCACTATCTGACGTTATGTCTATAAAGAAAAGGCTATGGCGACAATGTCAGGGAAGTATATTCAAAACACTTACTGTCAAACTAACTTCCCTTTCATGAATAACAACATTCCGTCTTCTCCTGTTTATGGCGTTTTTGTTTCCCACCTCATACGGTACGCCAGAGCGTATTCTAAATATAAAGATTTCATAGTTAGAGCCAGACGACTTGCAAGAAAACTACTCGTTCAGAGTTATATTGCACAACGGCTGAAATCATCTTTGAGGAAGTTCTTCGGTCGCTACGAGGATATAATAAAAGCATATCAGATCCCCCTTTCCAGAATGATCAGTGACATTCTGGATTGTGATTGAATGGCTGTCATCATCACCAAACAAGACTTACCTGATGTGTACGCCGATATGTACATAGAGACAATCACCGACTTTGACAGGTTTCCGAAGGAGTGTTGCGACGGGTGTTGCATGCAATCAGTAAATGCTGCCTCTTCCCGGTCACCTGGTCTCACTTCGGAATTTTATTAATTCCGAGGTTCGCAACCGTTCCTATGGAAAATCTAATTATTTTGCCTTGCCTTCTCGACTTTGAGAGTGAATAATTGATCGGTACTTCTTTCATGTTTATTTTATTAAAAGACAGGTGCAGCAGTAGTGAAAAAAATAACGATGAACTTTTGTCAGCATTTTAGTAGTTTCTTATTAAGACTATCAGGGTTTGTTTTATTTCAGTTTATTTTGATGAGTACATGTAAATATAAGTTGTACGTTAATGCAAATTTCTCCGCTTGTGCGATCAGAATCCATATACCCAAGAATATGCAAAAATGTTTGTGATTTTTCTCTATTTTTACGTTCAATTTTCTCCACATGATAAATGTAGGTGGAAAATCTATGAAATCTCTGAACTAATTTAGATCCACATGTTAGCAGGATACATTGTAACAGCTTTACTAATGTGATATCATACCATGTGAATTATTTTTTATTATATGAGATATTCCTATCATTATTACAACACTTTTTTGCAAACTCAATGCACAAAAATAAAAACAGAGTGCGCTACTGAAATATATTTGGCTGTCAGAAAAACACACAGTGCCACCTACAATTAATTTCGTTCTTGCATTTAACTGCATATTACTCATTACATAGTATTGTCCTCTGCGTACCTATGGTGCTGTGTTCTTGTCTCCGTCTGTTTGTCCTTCGTGTACCTATGGTGCTGGCTGTGTTCTTGTCTCCGTCTGTTTGTCCTTCGTGTACCTATGGTGCTGGCTGTGTTCTTGTCTCCGTCTGTTTTCCCCCTTTTCTTTACTTGTGAGGAAATTCTCCACTTTCATCAATGTTGTGGATATCTTCACTATCTTTGTTCTGTTTTATAGTTTCAAGAATCTGTATGCCAATTTAGCCGGAACGCAAATCCTTTCTTTGACGGTTGGAAGCGTTTTTTTCTAAAAGGGGTGGATAACTCTTGACACACAAAGTAGCAGAATAAGAATAAATTGGCCTAAACGACCTTAATTGTTTATCTTAAATTTTAAATATTATTGCACAACAAACAATAATCAGATATAATTCACTACAAATAACTGAAATTCCTCTAAAAGGGATTTTTTTTATATTTTTCAGTTCTCCTTAAGATCCATCGAAAATTGTGCATACACCGTTGTTTTTAAAAGCTGACACAAATGCTCCCCTTAGTACTTCTGGTCAAAATTTAATAATAATCCTTTCAACAGAATCCCAATTATGACACCTATACAGAAATTAGTCAATAAGAACTCTATAGATAGCAATAAAAACGCTATTACATGGACTAGATTTTAATTAAAATTCATCATTACGGACTCAGAATACACCAAATTCAAGTGGCAATGGAATTTTGAACATTTCTTTGATTGTATGATACCCTGTAGATGATTTTGTGCCAATGTCATGTTTCATTTTGGCAAATCTAACCAATTATCAGCGCCGACTTGGTTACATGTATACCGTGTACTCTCTCTTTACAAACGAGTTTCCATACGTTGACATGGAAGATTGACGCCCGAACAGCATATCGAAATTTGAAAGGTGACACAAACTCCTTAGGGCAAAGATCGGCATACTATTTTTGGTTTTGGTGACTTCACTGATACATAAAGTTTTCATTCAGATTGTTCCCAATCATTCCCAGCCGGGATTTTTAAAGAAGATAAGCAAGAAAATGCAGGTAAACACATTGCTGGCGAAAAACTGCCCTTGACAACGCCCGATTTATTTCAAAATGCCACAAAATTTACCTGATTAATTGTTATGACTTGAAACGTGATCTCTATCGCCATCAGAATCACTTGTGCCATTCTTGTTTACACATGCAGCACAGTCAGTATGACGCGGTTTTTTTTTTGATGACGTGGTACAATGACGTCATATTCAAAACATTTGTCACGTGACTTCGTTTTTAAACTTCAAAGGCAAGTGCCGACTGGTGTTCCGGCTGATTGAATGTGATTTTATTATTTCGGTTTTGTGCTTAATGTTTGGCTTTTATTCACTGTTTAGTGATACTAGTCTTTGCAGTTTTGTCAAGATTTGTTACGATTTAACCACAGAATTCTAAATGTTTACTTTTCAAAAAAAATATTTAAAAAGATCGATTGCTATTGACCTTTTCTGCACGACTTATGTGATGGATGTTGCAAGCAAGATGGAGATGATGCTTATTTCAATTTTGGATTTAATTGTGCTCCATTGAAGATCATTTCAGTTGCTTTGTTTGATTTTGAAATTTTCATTATTTTCTTATGCCCATTTATGCTTTTTGGAGACATATTCTGGGTTTTGGATTTCTTTTTCATTTACTTATATAAATGTTTAAAGCTTACAGAAAATACGAAGGATTTTAACTTTCCTGCTAAGCAGCACGTTAATACAGTTTTCTTATTTCTTAAACTATATACTCTGTCTCAAAGAGGGAAACATTGAAAAGGTAGATATAACCCATCCAAATCATGCATATACGCTAAGAAATTATTTGAATAACCTGTCTTCAGTCTCATATCGATAACTTCAAGAGATAGGTAATTATTTCAGACTCGTTTTGAAAAATATAATTGTAAATGAATTTACGATCGTTCTGTAATAAATCTCGAATCATAACTAATAGGACACCTAGGCAGATTCTTTTCCATGAACATTGTTTTTCAATTAACAGAAAATTAGACAGACATGAATGCAATGACCGTGGTAATAGGGACAATTGTAATGAATTGATTTCATTTCATTTCATCATTATGCTCTTTTACTTAATTTACTGCAAGCAGGTGGGCAACGCCCACGTATTGTATGGTTGAAAACAAAATTGATGTTTGCGCGTTGTTTTAAGTAGGAATATGTGATCGTCGTTTATGTTGCTATATATGTCTGGTCTATACTGTAATTTCATCGTTCTTAAATGATGCTATGAATTTGAAGACGTTTGATATCTTTACCACTTTGTGAGTGTCACTGCTGGTGGACCAGGAGTGCCCGAGGGTAAATGTAGCAAAGTTCGATCAATTTCGGTTGATCATACATTTCATCAAATTTGAAAAAATTCTGTTCACAATATTTTCTCGAAATTTCTTAAAAGTGGGTCCTAAAGCATGATATCACATCCATCCTGCAACGTCTAACGGTGTTTTGGACATAACCATCAATGTCTTTGTTCATATTTCATTGTTTAGAGTGAGGATCACTGACGAGGGTTAAGAACCCGCAACGTGCACGTCTGGTCCATTCTACAACTTTATCTGTTCTTTATAAAATGACGCTATGAATTAGATGACATGTAATAATCTATCGAAATAGTTTTCTCGAAAGAATATAGTTTTAAGTGAAACATCATTTATTAGATACCTCAACAAATTATGGTTGCCGATATTTTTTTTAAAAAGTCCCTATGTATGGGAAGGTCCTTTCAAAGCAATCTCTAAAAGTTCAATGAAACTACTTTTTTCGTATTTTTATATCTACGGCTGAATTATTTCTACTGGTAATTTTTCTTTAAATCTATATTCAACTACTTTGAAATATGAAGTTTAAAATCACTCTTAGTATGCAGTTTGGTCATATTGGTAAGAGAAGAGGTTTGGCTTTAGCAAACATTTCTACACGGGAAGCATCAAGCACAGCCTTTGACAAAGAATCCTTTGCATAACAGTGGATCTTTACAAGGCGCATCCATAATTCGAATTAGAATCTTGTCAAAGGTTGTACTGAGTTGAAATATATTTGAAAATTTTCCGATACTAAATTGGAAACATGATTATTCTGAAAAATAGTTATATTTTCACGATCGCATGACTGTGCCCTTTGCTGACTCTTTTGTATATATTCCGAGTTATTTTGAAAATTTCACTTTTCATATATTCAGTATTTCGGTTTCCTTTCTTTCCTGTCTGGAGTATCACTGAGACATAACTCGTTGAAATGCGCACAAGTTTTTTTTAACGATAGAACATATATTTTAAAATTGATAATTATTAGATATGAAGTTTTACTCCATTAACACCCCCATTCAAGAAGAAGTTGTACCATGTATAACACTCACAAGCGGCCGTTGAGTTTCTCAAATCCGATAATTTTTGTTCAAGATCTTTGATGATTTTTCTTAGAGTCCGGTTTTCAATTACTCTACGAAGGGACATATTATGCTCTCTAGACCGAAGTTCACTATAACGTTCATGCGTGTATACAACATGTGCCTTCACGTCATTTTTCCTGCTGAATCGTAACACTTTTCCTCTGGTATTGATAGAAGTTGTTGACATTCTACTAAATTAACTTGAGCGACACACATCAACACAGCTATTTTCAGACAATAAATATAACTCATTTCTGTGATATAACTGACAATATTTGCTGTTGGTATGTACATGTAGTCGACCCGGTCAGTTTGAGTTTATACCGGAACAACATTTTTGACAATACATGTTTATAAGTACCCTTTTTCCTGTTCCAGATTTTCATATCCTGGAAGACAAAAGAAACGGATATAACACAAAGACAAACAATAAGGAAACAATAGTGCAATGTGGAACTTTACTACTTTAGTATTTGTTTGTTTATTTGTATTTATTTTCATTTTTAATTACCCTCAAATGCTTTTTGACAAAAGTCTCTATCTAACAATGCCACTGAATACCCTACCCAAAATCTGGAGTAACTCATTATCGACAAAAAGCTATCTGAAATGTCAAATTTAAATAATAGGGCACTACATAAAATTAAGTTTTCTTTTTATTCATTTTGGGTGAAAGTACTATTAATGTGGGTTCATTATCAGATTCATCAATTTCTGGATCAACGAACTAGATTTTTTTAAGGTGGAACAATTATTTTTCTTTCTTTCTTAATAACAAAAGGTATGTTCAATTCGAACAAACTCTAATATACGATACACTGAATAGATGAGGATACACGTATTGATTTCAGTGTTCGTATATCAAGTTTACGTCATTATTTTCTTCATTGAATGTTTTGCAAGAGTCAAATTGTTACAAATACGTTATACAAGCATTCTGTTCTTTAAAAAAAGATTAATTAGCCAACATAGGTAATATGACCACGATAAGAGAAACAATTGAAAACAAGTTAACTTTACAGTAGTTAATTATTAGAATCTTTAACTGTATTTTTGCACACTTGTAAGGAATACCAACATAATTCCCTGCACCAATTGGATTAAAGTCGAAATAAGTACCCGAAATCATATTCCAAGACATAAACAATCGAAACGTTTAAGCTATCTTGAAAAATATGAAACAACAGAGTCTGACATTTTTCACGAGAAAAGAAAAGATCTGACAGACAGACGGAGACAATAACATAGCTCCAAAGAAACTAGAAGGGCAACTTATCCTAATGAAAAATCTCAAGAGGCCAGTGCAAGTACGGAATACGATGTAGGTGGCACTTTTAAAACGCGCCTTGGTAATTTCCAAAGTTTTAGCATATTCAAATATCACATGAATGATGTCACATATTTAATGTTAGTATAGTATCTAAACAAGTAGGACCAAAACGAAACTTCAAAACTATGACAAAAAATGGATAATGGCCATATCCTAACATACAGTACAAAATTGTTAATTCAGAAAATCATAAACTGAAAATCTGGATAAAACAGGAGCCAAAGCAAACAAACAAAAACCTCCAACACACGAAAATATTTGGTTGGGACCAGGTGCCAAGGAAGAGTTAGCATCTCCTGCTTGCATGAAACATCCGTCGCTTTAATTCGGCAGAAAGGTCTCATACGGTTACTTCCCTTTCGGAAGATACAAGTATATTCTGTGGTTGGATGGTTCAAATGGTCTAAGGCAGAATATCATCCACCATTCGCGACAATGTGTACATAGTGTATGACGAGTTCCCGTATCGACAGTAGAACTTCCTTATTGACGATGTTAGTCGGTCACAAACGTATCCATGACTGAGAAGGTTATCTGAAAGACGCTAAGCTCTCAGAAGAAAATCTGTATATTTGGTACTTTTTTGCAGGAAATTCGGAGCCGCTAACTCTCTGTGAAGCAAATGTGCAAATTCAAACAATGAAAGAAGAGGGCACTACTAAAATGAACTATGGCGGCTCCGCTGGAAGCATCACTGATGTGAATTTGATATTCTAAACACGTGTCTGGTGCAGAAAAATTGGTTTGAAATTTTCTTCAAGAAGGTATAGAGTTGGAATACTTCCGTATGATTGCTCTTGCATAACGTGTCAATTGGGATATTAAGACCACATTGCACGCATTACAGTGGAACACACCCAAAAATTATAAGCCTCAATGGATTTCATATTAACAACTACTTCACCAATTGCAAACAACCTATGACTTCGAAAAATATTATAAGTTCCAGGAAAAAACGTTACAAGGATCATAGCGAAATAAACTCAAACGCACCAAATACGAACTGTTAATCACCAAAAAAAATGAGTATGGTTATAACAATAGTAACATCAAACTGAGGGATCAAGACAAGTAACAGTTACTATAAAGTATTTTGAATGTAGGTATGCATTTCAAAGTGTATGATTTATCTCGAATATTACTTTTCCATCCTTTTATTATAAGCACACCATATTTCCTTGCGAGAAAGTCACACAGTTATTATTAGCTGTTCAAGCAGTGTTATACATAATCGAAAAAAGCAAAAACCCATGAACATCTATGAGGAAATGTATTTTTATTTGCCATTTTAACGGAGTATGTTTGTTTCTTTGTTTTCTTTTGCTTTTCGAGGGAGGAGGGTGGTAATGCCATGTAACATGGATGACGTGATATCTGAATATGTTTAACTTTGCAAATAAGCACGGCGCGTTTAAAATTAAGGGGGGATGTCCAACCCCACTCGGTTGCAGCATCCACAGGAAAACCCGAACATTTAAAGGAAACAGTCACAACGTAAAGGTGAATGGGGACTTGATATCAGTTCTTCGTGGTGTTTTGTGGATTTCTCAAAATCATCAATTAACAACAGCATATAAATAAGTGTGCCAATCAATACACTAATATTAATCTAGGCATTGCGTACAAGATTGCGTAGGATATATCACAGGTTTGCAGCACCCGTTTGTCTGATCATCTACTAATTTATTTACGAGTCTTATCTACCAATTTTCGTAGTTCATTCGTCTATAAATCAGTGAATGAAGGTCAAAAGCCGAAATCATATTCCAAAATTTACAATCGAAAGGCTTACGAGTTTAAGAAAAATAGAAAACAGAAAATAGGACAAACAGACGGAAACAAAGACACAAGCCCCACAGAAACTCGAAGTATCTAATGAACCATCTACAGTGCTATAAACCTTCAACATATTACCGCTAGACTTACATTTTGGACACACCAACATCCGACATCACTATTTTTGACGTTATAAATCTGCTACGACGTCACTGTTAAAAATTGCGTCAAATCTTGTGATGTCGGGTCTCAGGATGTTTAAATACAAGTCAATTTGGGTAATGTTAAATTGTTTATTGCAGAAGGCATTGTAGAACAAGGGGATAAACGTATTGCGTTTTGTGGTTCCGACAGGTATATGTTGGATATACTGTTGGAAAAGCAGTTATACCGTCGGGGCTTGTCCTCAGAGGGTCTCACGTATCGCTTTAGAGGTGACGTTGCTATGGAGGACTAACGACGACCTCAAGAAATTATTGCGCTGCAAAATATGAAATACAACTGCTTCGTATTTATTACAATGACAAAAAATGAAAGTGCAATCAATAATAAACTTTCTTGCTCTGTTGTCTACATGTGGAGAACGCCATTTACAAGCTCATACCTTGTAGTTTTACGTCACAGTATGACGTCACATGAGCGAAGAACAAAGCTAAGCATGACATCATACGCAAAAAGTGTGCTAAACCTTGTAACGTGCAAATTTACGTATGAATACATTTTAAAGTATGTCAAGTGAGTCGGTTTGCGGCATGTATATCGTCGTTATACATGCTTGTAGAAATCCTGAGAACCAATCAGAATGCGTGAAACAAACAGAATGAATTAGAATGCAATTTAAGTGGTGCTGTTAAAACAAGTCGTGCTAATTATTTCCATTTATCACTTGACTTATGTTACATATCTAATGCAAACATATATAGTATCCAAGCAGGAAGGGCCAAAATAAACATCAAGGAAGTACCTATCAGTTATTTAGTCTCACAGTCGAGAAGGCAAGACATGCATTGCCTGGGGAGGGTCAGCTTCTCCTGATTGCAACAGCTCCACGAAAACTTGCCAAATTCGGTGATTATGTCGATGTACATATTGATGAACATATCAGGTAAATATTTCTTGTTTGGTGATGATGATAGCCATAGAGTTGCATTAGAGAATGTCACTGATAATCCTGGAAAGGGGGATCTGATATGTTTTATTATATCCCTGCAGCGACCGAAAAACTTCCTCAATGATGATTCCAGCCGTTGTGTAACATAACATAACTTGGAACATGCCCTGGCGCAACCAAATCCCATCCCAAGTTACCCACAGTTTCGCTGCTTGTCACGGAACGCCACCCTGAATAACTTCGATAAAGAAATATATGTTTACTATAATTGATAAACGCAATTCCATTGATCCCCAAGCCCGACAAACATGATAATTTGTTGTGGAATTTGCCATAACAAAAGCAAAACACAGCGAATACTTAAATAATACAACAATCATAATTAATATTCCATGCTTAAATATTAAAATATATAAATATATAAAAATAGTAATAAAAAATTACAAACTAAAAAGAGGTAAATCTATAGCACTTAACATATGTGCAGCTTTGCAAAAAGTGATTTCTACAGCCACCTTCAATAGATAACGATTCTACAAAAAGGTCTATGGGTATTTAAATAATGGAATCATCTCTCTGCAAAGAAGCAAATAAAAATGAGTGTCCAAAGGAGATGGGATCAAGTGCATGGGGGAAAGTAAGCATTCCCTGTTTGCTAGCAATACCCGTTTACAAAAGACAATAATTATTTGCAATTGAAAAAAAAATCTTAGATTTAAATACGATAAAAATATTTCTTAGTATCATGAACATCAGACTTGAAGTGAAAAGTATACCAAAGAGAAAGTACCAATCGTAGTCCATGAATCAAAGATCCAGGGGAATATGGCTAAATTGCATAAGTTTCGATAAACAAGGCAGTCCTAAATGAGGCAGGAGCAAGTGCCCGGGAGTGAGCGTCCTCTGACTGCATGCAACACCCGCCGAGAATGCCAAATAGATACGTATCAGTATGTAAAGAAGGAAAATATGAATAGACTTCCCTAACTATAGGGTCGCTTCGCTATGCTCCCTATTATAGAGGGCCATGAGAAGTGAAATGAAAGAATATGATTTGAATAGGGATAAGGTTCCTGTCCGAAATGAGTCTCCCTCTTTCCCTCCTCTGACTAAAAGGTTTTTAAATTGCTACCATTATTTGTTGATGAAATTTTGCAAAATGTAGAATGGAACAGCACGATTATACTATACTAGACTCCTTCCTGTTGAATGATATATTCTATCCGCCTTTGAAGAGGTTGTTAATCCCTCTTCTTTGATCCTCTAAAATGCATTTATGGCATTTAATATCTATGTTGTTAATTGTCAATTTTGATTCTTGAAAACAGTTAGGCACTAGAATTGATTGATAAAGACAATAACGCATAAAGAACTTGTCTTTACCTGTTCGGTCTAGGAAATTTTCCCTCTAGATTGTTTTTTCTCAAGTGTCTTAATTGTTGCGAATTGTTTTGTTTCAATCTGTTTCGTTTCGATTTGCTTCTTCTTCTACTTCTACCAAAAACAACCCAGAAACATCAAACACAAATACTATATAAACCAACGAAAACTTACTAACTGTAAGATGACAATTTATTTGCCATGTGGTTTTGAACATTTGATTTACAAAAAAAGTTGATTGAATATATATTGCTAAAAAATAAATACAGCTTGTATTGTACACTCACGTTCATCCATCCGGAAAGTTTTTTAATGGTTTAAATGGTTTACAAAAACATACAGATCATTATTATCTAACCGTCATAAGCATGTAATGACGTAATGTTTGGTTTATACATTACATGGATAATTCCAGAGAAAGGCCTCTAGAATTTTTAAAAAACTCAAGGTGGCGTCTCACCGTTGAAATTAAATTTCATCAAAATAAGTTCTACTTCAAATGAAACTCCCATTCCAGTCCTAGCTTGCTCTTCTACACATTGATTCCTAGGAAGTCGAAGTCACTCATTGATACACGTGTAAAGGGCATCAAGATTGTGTTCTTGTCAGCTACTTCGCATTTACATGATTTCTCCAGCGCTCGTTCCAAGTTTTCAACTTGTCTACCAAACTCAATAAAATCCTCTAGAAGCATTTTGGTAACAATTTGAAGATGCAAATGTTTAGTTTGAAGATTACTATACTTCTCTTGCATATTTATGGCGTTGGCTTTGAAATCCTTCGTCGAGCGTATGACCCATGGAGAATCAAAGCATTTCTCATCGGGTATTGAAAGGAGTTGTTGACAAGCCATGAACTCAACAGGAATTAGATACAATAATATCGACCAAAACTTCAATATAGAATATACGCAATCGATTTCTGTTTGAAGTTGATATTGTCAGTGTATGAAATAAGTAAAACTTTTCGACAACATATAAAGTATTCTTTTCTGTCTGAGATTGCCTTATCCGAAACGGATATGACGCAAACAAGTATATGAGGATACATTTCGTTGAAAGGAGCGGGATGATAAAAATGTTTTGGATATTATCAAGCATAACATAGAGACAAACACAGCAAATATTCATTACAGTAACCCCATGAAGATCGACGTTCAAGACAGCAAATCTAAGATACAAAACACGATTTAGCATTCATGGACGTTCACTGTGGTAGCGGGAAATAATATGGCTACTGTAACGTATCCTTATTAAAGAAAGGAGGGGATCTTTGATCAACAACACTCGGCCGCAGCACCCACAGCAAGAAATATAAGGATATAAGAAACATAACAAGTTCAAGTAGTCACCTACGTTCAACTAGGTCAAAAATAACAAGACATAAACATGGAACAGTCTAACGAAGATGCTTACTTCATCAAACATTAAAAGCGAAGAACACTTATTTAATATGCATGAACGTCGGAAGGACCTACGGCAAAGACCAAAATTCAAAAATTGTTCAACAAAAGAGCCGACATGCAGGACGTAGAGTAATTGTAGGGTTATCCGGATTACATGCGCATATTTTTTTTTTCATATTATCCGTTTACAATGTACACCTCCTCATTCAATTCATGGGTT
This sequence comes from Pinctada fucata, assembly GCA_028142955.1. Lineage (NCBI taxonomy): Eukaryota > Metazoa > Mollusca > Bivalvia > Pterioida > Pteriidae > Pinctada > Pinctada fucata. Next base: position 28,589,801 of record AP027107.1, on the reverse strand, counting down.
AACCTTTTCTTTATCTCTTTTATCAATTTAAATAAAAAAAGGCCGGAATGACAAGGATAAGAGACAGGGAAATAATGGACTCTTCATGCTTCAATCAGACTGGTGATTTGAATATGACTAGAACTCTAGGTAGAAATGAAACTAGGTCATCCGCAGAGAAATTTGCATCTTTGAATTGAGCGATTTCTTTTATCATCAACCGTTTATATAATCATCGACCAGAAAAATTTGAACCAGAGTAGCCCTGCTACATTGTACATCACCTTGTTGTATGTTTTGGGGGTTTTTTTTCATAGCAAAGGTAATTATGTATATATATTATTGTCGGAAACTTGTGTGACTAGGCCTTGTTTTATCAATATTTTTAACACGAATTCCATCTTTAAACTCCTTACAGACACACATGTCCTTATTAGATTTTCCATTAAACAACCACACTTTTATTGTGGTCATGCTGGAGATCATCCCCTTTTCTCTATTTTTCTACTTGACAGTACGTGTTTTGAATATTTTCCCTAACATGGTATCCATAACACTTTCTATATAGGCATAACCTCAGACAGTGTATACATTTTATATGTTGTTTTCATTTTCGTGCATGAACTTCGACAGCGGGTGTGAACCAACAGGGGCTGCTTACTCCTTCCGGGCACCTGGTCCTACCTCTAGCTTGCTAGGGGTGCGTCAATGCTCAAATTTTGCTCTACTGTGAGTGCTGTTGAGATTATCGTCAGGATCTTCTTTAATTCATTTGTGTCACACTTATGCCCTGACCCCCCCCCCCCCCCCCCCCCCCATTGAATTTTCGATAGTTTGATAAAGGTTATAAATAAACATATTTCATAAGATTAAGTCCCGATTCCCCCTTTATTGTCATAACATTTTTAAAAAACGTAAATTGAATTTGTATTGAAAATCTTTCATTTATTGTCAAAATTTTAAAATTTTCCAGGGCTCGCTTACGCTCGACAAATTTTAAAAGATTTTGAATTATGTTTTACTTACCTTTGCAACCCCTATACATTACACAAGGTGAAAAATACATGAAAAGAGGATGTAAATGGCATTGTTGTCTGACCTTTTATTTCCAACTCTGACAAATTTTCGCTGGCTGCGCTCGCCAGACAATTTTGCATTAAATCAAAAACAACGAGGTGAATTTTCAGATCAATTTTTTTTTTTTTTTTGCTTTAAAAAAATAATTTAGGTCCAATGGACTTAAGGGCCCCTACTGGAAAAAAATCCTGGATCCGCCCATGCCATTGACAAAAATCTATCTGAAATTTGGAATTTAAACAATAGTGCATTACAGTCCTGCAACCCACTTATTTGACAAAAAAGTGGATAGGATAGGATGTAGGATGCAGGACGTAGGATAGAAAGTGTATAGAATCTTATCCTATCCTATCCTATCCCATCCCATCCTATCCTATCCTATCCACCTTAATCCTAACAATTTCTATCCTACATCTTATCCTATCCTACATCCTATCCTATCCTACATCCTATCCACTTCATTTGTCAATCCAATCTTTCTTTTTTTAATTCTTAAGTTTTTAGCAGACAAACATACTCATTTGATTAAATTCGATTCATTGAAATTTCTTAATTGACATAATGGGTAATATAAATTTCAATTGAATTAAAAACAAGCTTGGGGATTTGTTGTGATATTTTGTTTCGTTCACTACAAGTGCAAAAATGGTATTTAATCATCAAAATAATTTTCATTTTAATAAAATAGAAAACAACGATAATTACAGATAATTTACTACTTATGCATGAATTTTTATCAAGTCATTTAGTTTTAATCATAATCTTGATTAAGGTGATGAGAAGTCGTTAAAGGTGGATAGGATAAGATGAGGATAGGATAGGATAGGATGTAGAAAAAGGATGTAGGATATGATGTAGGATAGAATTGGATTGAAATGAGGTGGATAGGATAGGATAGGATAGGATAGGATAGGATGGGATGGGAGAGGAGAGGATAGGATAGGATGGGATATGATAGGATAGGAGGTGGATGTAGGATGGTGGATAGGATAGGATAGAATTGTCAGACAAGTAGGTTGCAGTACTGTACATTAATTATTCAGGGTTTTTCATTTTTATTCAATTTAAGCTAAAGTACCATTGATGAGGATTCAATATCTGATTTATCCATGTATGGTACAATGAAAACCGAATTCGATGTCCAGTAGCCTGGTTTCGGACAGCAAAGTTGATGCAGTTTTTATCTTTTTCTTTCTTTCTTTCTTTCTTTCTTTCTTTCTTTCTTTCTTTCTTTCTTACCAGCTAGTATTTTCAAATTTCTCTTTCACGTTACAGAAAAATATGGAAAGTTCATACTTTGCTGCTAGTCTGTACATTTGTGACTTCATAATAAACGAAAATTTTCCAATATTCTTCTTGTTTTACTCAAATCATCTGCCCCAAAGAGCCATTTATTTTGAGGCCAATAGATCAAATCAACAATATTGAAATATTGGTTTTCTTGTAATATTTTCAGTGCACCTTAAGCGCATTTCAACAATCGATGTCTCATCAGTCATACTGGAGGTCGAATTTATTTTTGCACTGATCACAGCGGAATACGCCCACAAGGCTGAACACAAAAATTGATATTAAATGAAACACCTAGTTCGACAAACAGCCTGTGACTAAGAAACATACAAATGCCTAGTAAAAAAACTTATCACTGCGATACGCACAATAGACACGAAATATTAATCACAAAAAAGTGAGTACCTTTAACAACAATGAAACTATGGACAAAGCAGTTACTATAAGTATATTGAATGTTTGTGTTTATATCAAAATTGTTTACGATTTATCTCGAATGTTTCTTTTCCTTCCTTCTATATGCACGCCACCCTTCCTTGTGAGATAGTCAAAGATTTATTATCAACTATTTATAAGCGATGTTATATTAGTATGTAGAGGAAATAGGCAAAACCTATTTCTTTTCCGCAATCGAATCAATACACCCTTTGCCAAGGTGGTGTATCCTTCCTTTATATAGCAGTTAGGTAATATAACTGGACACTTGTCCGGAGCAATTTCTTTTGTTTTCACATAGGTACAAATATGATAAGTTGGGGCAAATTCATTGGAATCTCCATTGGTATAGTTGCGAACCCCGGAATAAAGAATATTCCGAAGTTAAAGCAGGTGCCGGGAGAGAGTAAGCGTCTCCTGTTTGTATACAAATGAGTTAAAGAAGATCCTGACGATAATCTCAACAGCACTCACAATAGAGCACAAAATTAAACATCGACGGACCCCTAGCATGCTAGAGGTGGGACCAGGTGCCCGGGATGAGTAAGCATCCCCTGTTGGCTAGCCGCACCCGCCGTCGGTGTTTATGAAGAATGGAAATGAAAATATATAAAATTCATGCACTGTCTGACGTTATGTCTATATAGAAAGTGCTATGGCGACAATGTCACGGAAGTATATTCAAAACACTTACTGTCAAACCCCTCGCGGGGAACTTTTTTACGAGCTCCACACGGCAAAGGGTCTAAGTGTGACACAAATGAGTTAAAGAAGATCCTGACGATAATCTCAACAGCACTCACAATAGCGCACAAAATTAAACATTGACGGACCACTAGCAAGCTAGAGGTGGGACCAGGTGCCCGGGAGGAGTAAGCATCCCCTGTTGGCTAGCCGCACCCGCCATCGATGTTTATGAAGCATGGAAATGAAAATATATAAAATTCATGCACTGTCCGACGTTATGTCTATATAGAAAGTGATATGGCGACAATGTCAGGGAACACCCGTTGAAACAGTTCTATGGAAACTTTCGGTGATTTTCTTAATATACATATTGATGTAGATATCAGGTAAAGATGTTTAACTTCGTGATATTGACAGCCATTAAGTTCTTCTATGATTCGAACATTTTTGAGTCATGTCAACTTTAGGAAGAAATGCCAAAGTTTGAAATCTCTGTACAAACAACTACCATACTTTTGGACAAGTAATACGATAAACCAAACCATTTGCTACTCCGACGGAGAATTCTTATTTTTTGATATGGTTGGTTGATTATTTGGTTTGAGGGTTTTCTTTCTTTCTTTCTTTCTTTTTGTTAAATGTTATTGTACTGTTTCCTTGAAACTGGGAATTTTCTGGAATATGAGAAATATCTTTCCAGAGGGCTGTTCTCCGAGAGCTGATCTTTTTTTTTTATAAAGAGAGCACAAAACAAATCTGTTCATTCTTTTGCACTACTTTCATTTTTATTTCGTTCTCTCGAGTTACTAGTAAAACAAATAATACATTTGATTGATAACTCGTTCCCTTGGCATGATAACTCATTCCAACAACATAATAATTCGAAGGAACGAATTAAAAAAAGAGAGCAGAAAACAATTATTGTAATTTGTTTTCTGCTATCTGTTTTTTAAAAAGAGATCAGAAAAAAAATAACTTGTTTCCACGACATAATGATTAGAGACCATGCGTTAAAAAAGAGAACTGCATGCAGCCTCTATGACACCGTAGCTAGGCGCCTTTCAAAGGTTTGTGAGACAGCATAGAAACGGTTCGATTTCAGGTGGATATCCCCATAAGGATTTACTATAAAGCAGCACGTTCGGGTTGTAAAAGGAATACATATTCTTAAAATAGATTGTCCCCTATTATGGCCATTCATCGGTGCACCAAGTATCAAATTCGATATCACCAACGTTCGAGAGATACAGGCGTTTTAAGTTTTAACTGTAACCAGGCCTCTTCATGCATATTAATCAGCGGGAGAGCTCCGAGGAACCAAGTATTTTGATGTATGTACCGATATAGTAGGCTATTTCTATGATAATTCTAAACAAGGAGAGGTGAAATAGACATCGTATGTTTATCAAATAGTGATAAATGGTGGTTCGGGTATCGCGTGACGTCATCACTAATTTTCAAAATATATAAGAATAACGTTGTGTTGCCTAGATTAATTGCAGATGTTTAAATATTTTGTTTTACAAATATTTAATCATGTTTGAATGATAAATCCTTCAATTTTTAGAATTTTTTTGTTTGTCATACAGGTTTTTACGCATTTTAGGCTTAAAATATAGCATTTTTGTATTTAAATTTAAAATATCTTTAAAAGTTATGGTCGAAACTCCTTAGAATTTGGTATACTTATAAATTGTTTCACCCTTAAAACATGCAAATGACGAAAAAGGTACCTTGCAGGGGGTTTCCTTTAATTAAAGGGCATATGAATATAGTTTCTGGCATATTTTGACATCAAATATTAGCCCGTAAATTGAGACATTTTTTACCATTTCATTGATATTTCTCAAATGCTACAATTGTCTTGTCTTCTATTGCTAAGAATAAAGACCTGCAGTTCTTAAACAAGTCTTTTCCATTAGAAAATTTGACTTTGGATACCTTATATTCATTTTTATTCAGTTTTCCTTGGATATACTCAAAATTTGGGCAAAATATGATTTACCACTAAGAGTGCCCTACTTTGTTCAAGTATTAGACCCTAAAGATGCCCTGCACGATGCATATATTTTATACACTTCAGAATATCTGAAGATAGATTTTTAGTTTAGAGAAAAAATAAAGATAGTTTGACCATCCCAACAGTGTCAAAATAACGATACTCGAACCCACTTTAGTCACTTCTTACCGAATTCCATCTATTCATATGGCCTCTTATGTATTCTTTCATAATCTGACTCCTTTTTTCTTTTCCTCTATCCAAATCTGAGTATCTGTACGTTTTTCCATATTTTCCATGGAGGGTCCATGCTACTGCCATGTTTGTTTTGATTTGTACAACATGACGAGCCGCATCACGCATGCTGGAGGGCTGGTATATCCCAAACATGGGCAATTTGTGGTGAGCCACCAAAAAATCGTTTTTAATTCAATTATTGTGGTAACTATGTGGAATATTGGTTCATAATTTTGGTATTAACGGAAAATTAATACTTTCTACCATCAAGGTAAAATAGAAAGATTTGCCCAATTTCTTTTCTTTTAAGCATATATATTTTCTACCTGAAGACTGCCCAAGCATACTCCTTTAAAGAGAGTTGAAAACCTCAAATTTCATTTTTTTTGAAGATAAATACAGAAAATTATGATAGTCGTCACAAATAATATATAATTACTTAATGTTTTGCATTCTACATTACACTTAATGAAAAAAGTTCTGCTTAAATTGTCAACTGCAGATATCGTTTCTGCGTCAAATATCATTTCATTTATGGTAAAGTTCTGCTGCAAATGAAAGTTTTCCTAAATTCGCAATCGTAGTCGTCCCATTTGTGACCTGCGTTTTTCCACAACTGGACACAGTTTTGGTCTTTACGATTTGGCTCACCGGGAGCCCAGTTTGACCACGTCATCGGACTGTACCCGAACTCTGTTCTCCATAAATATCCTCCAGGAGCCCAGATGCCCCCAATCCAAAAGTCGCCATTGTATGGATCCAATTTTGAAATAAGATATCTGCTTATCGTTGAATTTGGAATGTTTACTAGAAGTGCACCTTTACTCCTAAAAAAAGACCATGCTTCTAACCAAGTGAGTCTGAAATCAGATACGAAGTACACAGTGTCACCAAACATGAACAATTGGCAATTTTCTGATGATTTGTGTCCTGTATACATTTTTTGAATTCGTTCATCTTTCTTGGCAGGAGACTTTGGTAAATCTTTAACTATCATTTGAAGTTCTGCTATAGCCTTTTTCAGGCGCTGGCTAACACTAAGAGTCGCATTGATATCTTCAGACACCAGCTCAACATACTCTGTGAACAGTTCATATATTTGAATGACGTAAGCTCTGACATCATTCGTCCAGCGTGTGACCCATGGTGATTCAAAACACTTCTCATCGGGTATTGACAGAAGTTGTTGACAGTCTATGAACTTAACATGAGCTAAACACGCAGATATTAAAAAAAGTTTAAGTCTATATTTACATAAGCTATCCATTTTTGTTTGAAAACGTTAGACAGATTTTGATAACATACAGTCAATGATGTTTTAGTCTAACACGATAGTAGAATTTTTTCGAAAATATATACGGCTTTTCTTTTTTGTTATCTAATACGGATACAGGAAATAAAGATATATGACTCACACAAATACATGTATAAATTTGTGTACATATATATTTCTCTGGAAGCAAAACGACAGTGTCCATGTAAACACTTCTTCCAGAGATGCAGACATGAATTCTTTCGGATAATGAATCCTCATTTGTTGCACTTTATTAAAAAGATTCAATAACATTAATCAAGTGGCATCCGTGTGTAAAAACAACGTGTGCCATCACGTCATATGTTGAGCGTATAATTAGCCGAACACTTTTCATAAGGTATTGATAGAAGTTGCTGAAAATATATGGATATGAACGAAAAAACGCATTTTCAGACAATAAATATAATCCACTTCTGTTTTATATCATTTAAAAATTTGCGGTTGGCATATACTTAATAGTCCACAAAATCAGTTGCCCTTTATGTTGGAAGATATAATTATAGGTTAGAACCAGACTTTTTCTGCACGGCCGACAGAGACCGATTCCATACGTTATTATTATGTCTGACAGGCTTTGGGGTAAAAAAAATGCATTTTTAATTATAGAATCAATCGAATTTCTTGATTCAGTCATTTCTTTTATTTTCTTTATTACAAATTCTTATACCATTGCCGATTATCAGCCCCCCCCCCCCTCCTCCTTGTTTTAGATAGTACAGATAGCTTTAAGCTTCCTGTTTGGTCCTAATTACACAGATACTTGTTACACCAAACTTCTACCAGCGATCGGTGACCTAAAAACCAATTACTTTCAGAACGGAGCTCGACCGGAGAATTTGCTGGTTACACGTCTAAGTACACTTTGAATTACGGAGAAATTTGTCAACAACTCTACATTGCAACAAAGAATAAATGTGAATGATAAAGAAAACAACTAAAATGTTCCAGTTCTACATATACGATCGAAAAATGAAAGTCAAACTAAAAACCCAAAATTAGATTCCAAAACATACAATAAAAAGGCAGCATCAACTTTTCGGAAAACAAAATTAAACAGAACTGACACTTAATTACGAGGAAAGAAAAGTAAGACAAACAGACGGAGACAATAACACAACACCATAGAAATAAGGACAAATGTATCTAATAAAAAATCTCCAAAGTCCAGTGCAAGTACGGAATGCATTGTACGGAATGTATAATGAGCCACATTGAATATAGTAAACGAAGAAATTAGATATTATAAACTACGTTCTTCGAGACCTCTGGGTAATCGGAAAAGTGGGAGGGTTGTACGCACGTAATCCAGGATAACCACACCTTCTGCTATTTCCGTGGCAGATGGCCGTCCTAAGTCGGCACCGGTTGCCCATTGGTCTCGTTGGTTTATGTGTAGTCTTTTGCGTTTGATGTTTCTGTGTTGTGCGTTGACGTTCCTTGTCCCTTATGCGTCTCTTTCTGTGCTTGTCTGCTTTGTGTTTTTGCATTGTGTGTTTTGGGGTTTTGCTGTGGGTGCTGCGACCTGGTGTTGTGGAGATCCCCTCCTTTATGAAATATGCAAGTCATTCCATTAATTCCAAAGCCGTCCTAACATATAATAATAACTTGTGGAATTTGATCCATTTTAATATTCACTTGTGGAATTTGATCCGTAGATCTCAAAGCCTTCCCAGCATGATATTTACATGTACTTGAATTCATTAGTGAAAAGTTGTCAGTTTTGATTATAAAGAAGGGTCAATTTGAACTATGGTCAAATGATCAAGGGAGGGGGTTGCAACGTTGACGTTCATGAATAATGTCTATCAAAAGCATGATCACGCTTCAATAGTAATGACAACATTCATATTTGATCAAGTCGTTCAACTTATATATAGATCCATTTCAAATTTTCCTTTGTCTTTTATTTTACATGATTGAAATACATGTATTTTATATGACGGTTTTATAATAATGATACTGAGCAAGTTGTAATTAGTGCTTATAAGAGGTATATAGAGTTGGAACAGTTCCGTATTATTAATGGACATTTTCATGTTCGCGTACTTCGCACTTTGCACTGCGAAGGGAATGTGTCACTGAAACAAACCAATGAACTTAGAATATTTTGTGTGAAGCATGTGCAAAGCTCTCCAGTGTCATTTCGTCCACTGTCTGTTCGGATTTTCACTTTTCTTATAGCACCTGATTTCCTATATATGACCCCTAAAGTGCGAAGTTCGGAGTGTGAAGTCCGAAGTACGTCAACTCGAAAAATGTCTACTAATAACTTATCATTGTGATATATCTGGGCCCTCTTAAGCTTTTTTTTTTAGATTCCGTACATTAAGTCGGCATACTTTATTTAGCTAAGCGGAGTGTGGAACGGAGTCTGGAGTGGAGCGTGGAGTGGAGTGTAGTGTGAAATGGAGCGTTGACAGTTGACCCCATAATTAGGATAGTGAGGTGAATGATACTTAGAGTCCGGACAACGGCGGATTTATCTATCACATCAATTCATCGTGCTCTCTAATGAAGGGTTTTTTCTATGTTTAACACATTATGGGAATAGCAATTCCCAAAGGCAGATTATCATTTGATTTACAATTATTTTAAACAGTATTTTTAAAATTAACGTCTTGGATTTAGTAATTCAAATTAATAATCCAAAAGTTTAATTCATCATATCTTTGATTCTATAGTGAGGTGGTTTTTCGTATTTAAGGAGGTATGAGTGTGAACCGCATTTTCAGGGAATAATAGAAATTGAAAATAATTGTATACATATAAAAGAATATCCCTTCTTTCATCGATTGCAATATTTCATGAAAAAAAGAGTGTAGCCGTTTGTCCCCTATATACCGACAAAAAAGGGAGGTAACTCTGCACATTTTTTTCTAAAGCAATGTCCCAACTTTGGACTATATTTTAAAAATCAACATAACACAGAACGAAGTAAGTTTTTATCCATTGACGTAGCAAATGAAGTAAATTTATCATTTTCGGAAAAAATATTTTTGTTGCCATGGTAACCATGCTGGAGAAGGACATTTATTTCATCCCATTTTTGACAGTAAAAATTGTATGAAAAGTTTAAAAACATTAATTTTCGAAGTTGTTGGCATAATAGAATTTTGATAAAATGTTTCTTTTATCATCTAGAGATACATGCTAAAGATAAAAAAATAATTTATAGAAAAAAGAGTGTAGCCGTTTTAAAGATATTTAGCTTAGAATTCCTCTGACCAAGCCTCTGGATATGATAAATCCGTTGTTTATGATTGAAAATGGAAAGTTGTTATATATCTATACATTTTATCTGAGATTTCTTATAATCTGGACTTCAGACTAAAAATTTCAGTCATTTCTGATCAATTTCTTGAAGAACTGCAAAACAATTTCTTGAAGAACTGCAAAACTTGTAACATCCTAATAACAGACACTTCATTCTCAAGTAATCTCACAAAACAAACATTTAACACGCATAGTTTTGAAAACCTTAACTGCATGACATCTAATGTTGTGTACGGAATAGAGTGCTCACTTTGTGGATTGATTTATGTGGGTGAAACCAAAGGTAAGCTCCGAACCAGAATGTCAGGACACCGGTCAAAAATAAATAATAAAGGAAGTCAACTCCTTTACCGACATTTTGACCAGGCCGATCATTCGGTTTTATCTATGAGAGTCAGAATCCTGGAGAAAATATATCACCCCACAAACAATCCCAATTTGAGCACACCTTTCCGTCGCAACAGAGAAGAGTTCTGGATAAAAAATCTTAACACTGCAGCGCCCTATGGGTGCAACGATAACATCAGCACTATAGGAAACTTAACAAGTCCCGGTTGTCAATCGGTAAATGTGACTAGCTTATTCAACAGACAACAAAGAAGACCTCGAAGTCATGGCATTCGAAAATACAATAGGCCTGAGATACATAGTTTCTCCTTCGAGGACTTGGTTCCATTTTTGAATGAGCCTCTAGGCCTGCATTATATTCGAACCAAATTATACTCTGTTCCTTTACGGAAGTTGCACGAAATCTACGATTATACGAAGGACCTCACATATACCGATACACGTTCCCCAGAATACAGACTACAAGGAGTCATATTGGACATTTCTACTTTTCGTTTATTTCAAGCAGTTAGATCAGATAAATCAGAGGAGAAAACAAACCGCCCTTTCATTAAAGTAAGATTTGCAAACAAAGGTATTGACAACTTGAATCTTGGTCAAATTTTGAATCACAAAACTGTCACAGAAAAAATCCCACCATATTTCAAAAGAAAAGAAACTCCTTGTATTTCCTATAGCTACACACCAACAGTTGCATCTAAAATTTACAATTACAAACGATTCCTGCAGTGTATTGATTTAAGTAATCCCTCACTACATCCACTTCCCTGCGAATGTTCCTCATCAGATTTCAACTACTCTCCTTGTGGACACGTTATTACTGGTGACCTTAGTATAGTCAAGAACGACAAGTTGAGAGAATTGTTAAAAAAGGGTCCCAAATACAGAGAAAGTATGTCCTTTACATGGAACCAAAATGTCAAAATTATCATGGACTCTTGTGAGGAATATGCAAGACGTTGGGCAAAGAAAGAGGATGTACAGCTCGACACCCTTTCCGAATGGATAAAATCAATCAGAGGGTTACTTTTATCTAGAATTAACCGATTAAAATCAACTGTGAACACCAGATTCGTGTCTATATTTAAAGACCCCGATGTTATCACAGAGCTCACCTACCTCCAAGAACATTATGTCATCACACCAGCGGACAAAGCCTCAAATAATTTCACATTTACTTGCAAAAAGTACTATTTCGACAGTCTAGTTAAAGAGTTGGGTTTAAATTCGACACCTGGAAATCCCACTTACACCCCAACAAACCTTTCTGCCTCTGAAATAATAGATAACCACAAATCAGCTCTTACTTCCTTTGGCTTCGACACTACCAATTTAGATTTAGATTTACCATACTTGTACTGCATACCTAAAATGCATAAGAATCCGTACAAACAACGTTTCATCGCTGGTTCCTCAAAATGTTCTACCAAATCTGTATCGATCTTACTCACCAAAGTTTTATCTGAAATCAAATCTGGGCTTCAAAAATATTGTTCGACAGTGTATTCTCGCAGTGGTATCAACCAGATGTGGATTTTAAAGAATTCGAAGGAACTTTTAGAACATCTGAAATCAACTCATTTTAGTAGGGTCCATTCGATCAAAGCATTTGATTTTTCGACACTTTACACTACAATTCCACATTCTAAATTGAAAGAAAGACTCGCAAAAATTATAAGTAATGCGTTTACAAGTAAGAACGGTAATCGCAAATACAAATTTATTGTTGTTAACTATGACAAAACCTACTTTGTAAAAGAAAAGTCCGATTCTGAAAATAAGTACACTGAAACAGACATTATTCAGATGTTAAACTTTCTGATCGACAACATTTTTGTGGTGTTTGGAGGAAAGGTCTTCCAGCAAATTGTCGGAATTCCAATGGGGACCAATTGTGCCCCACTCCTTGCCGACATTTTCCTTTACTCGTACGAAGCTGAATTCATTCAATCCTTGGTCTCTGAAGGGAAAAGATACTTAGCTTCTGACTTTAACTTCACTTACAGATACATAGACGATGTGTTGTCCATCAATAATCCAAAATTCGCGGATTACCTGAGCAGTATCTATCCTTCGGAGCTTGAAGTCAAAGAAACCACAGAGACAAATAATTCAGCATCCTATTTGGACATAATGTTGTCCTACGACACTGATGGTCACATGAACACCTCACTCTATGACAAACGTGACGACTTCAATTTCAGCATTACAAACTTTCCTTTTCTGAGTAGCAACATCCCTTCATCGCCTGCTTATGGCGTGTTCATATCTCAGTTGATACGCTATGCCAGAGCAAGTACCAAATATATGGATTTTGTTCTGAGAGCTAGGCGTCTTTCAGATAAGCTTCACAGTCAGGGATATGTTTGTGACCGACTAACATCGTCACTGAGGAAGTTCTACGGTCGATATGGGGAACTCGTCATACACTATGATGTTCCACTCTCAAGAATGGTGGATGATATTCTGTCATAGACCATTTGAACCATCCAACCAAAGATTGTACTCTATATCTTCCAAAATGGATTAACCGGATGTGACAGTTCTACCGAATTGAAGCGACGGGTGTTGCATGCAAGCAGGAGATGCTTACTCTTCCTGGGCACCTGGTCTCACTCCCATATCGGGAGTTCGCTTCTTTTCATATGGTGGAGGTTTTTGTTTGTTTGCTTTGGTTCTTGTTTTGTCCTGATTTTGTATGCCTTCGGTTTCTGATTTTTGAATTATCGATTTTGTGCTGTATACAGGGATATGGTCATTATCCATATTTGTCATCTTATTCATTTTCCCGACACTTAGCGCTTTTAAGCACCGACAACGTAACGTGACGTAGCGCTCATCGTGACGTTCACTTTAGGTAATGCTCGGCGATATTGTATACTATTAATCTCAGTGAATGAGAAAAAATTGATGTTCTAGATTCCTATCTGTATGCTTCTTCTGTATATCATTTCTCTCAAAACTGATTTTTCGGCATCTACACGTATCTATTTATTCATGTACATGTAGTTTTGACAGTCGTACATATTGTACCAGATTTGAAAAAAAAATCAAGCAAATTTAGCAGAACAACGATACGAAGGATCTCTTAATCTCTTGATAAGTTTGCTTTGAAACAATTTATCTAAAGTTAGCTACGGCACATTTCTAGTTTCATTTTACTAAGTGCTGGGATTAGAAGGGAGGGGGCGAGGGGGTATCGATATGATAGGAAAGGTAGTAAACGCACACCCTGTCTTCCGCATTGATTTCCTGCACATGCTCTCTTCAATGAATGTCGTTATATCATAGATTAGTAAAATTGAGACAGAATAATTCCCTTTTCAACAGGGCGTACGATGGGAAGTGTGTTTATGGAGTCCTTCGGATCCATTTATTTCACAACGTACATGTACATGATGTACGTGATGTTTGGTCCTTTTGATGATTTGACAGTCGGTCGTCATGCTCACTTATTACAATTACTTATCAATAGGCCTCGTGATATAAATTCTGACTAAATATTTATAACGCATACGTTTTGTAAATGAAAGAAAAGTACTTTCAAGATATATTAGTTTTACACGTTTTCAATATTTGAGGTAAATTGCGTGGTCAGTAACGCCGCATCGTCAACTTGAAGTATAAAATATAATTATTCTTTTGAATTTATTTGTGTCTTTTTTATGCAAGAATAAATTTGAAGTATTAAACTGTTACTCAATTCAATCGCAATCAAATTATTCCGCTCCGTAAAATTGTCATGGCGTGAAATAATATAAGACAAACTGAATTCACAGGACTTCTAGAACAAGCACAAAGCGCTTTCATGATAATTCGCGGAAAAATATTGCAACGTCATAATACAGTATGACGTCAAATAAACTCCCGTTGATGACGTAAACTATGTGACAAGGATAAAACGATGTCGTGATAGAAGCGTATTTTAGATGTAATCGATGATATATATTGCTCGTCATTCGAAATGCATTGCTCTTTAATCTAGAGGTATATTCAACCATTAGTTCAATAAGTTTTCAGACTTTGTTTTCTTTACGACATCGATACGGTTTACGTTTGATTTGTTCACGCTCATACCCTCTTAAGAATTTTGGAAAGAAATATAAATTTTTAAAGTGTTTCTCATATCATAGATTGGCGACAGTTTTCACTGTCGTAATTCGAAGGCGTGCGTATCAAATCGCAAGACACATTCAACTTTCATTGTTTTGAATCCTAAGAGTCAATTCCCTGTGTGGCATTTTGTATAAATGACTTTTGATCTCAGTGTTAAATATACTTTGGGAAGAGTAATTCCCACAAGCCGTGTAATCTATTACATGTACTTCATGTCTTTTCCATAACCTTAAAACACCTCCTTGCTGGTTCGAAGATTTATGTAATGATAGAGTATACATATACATCAAGTTAGAATACTAGCTGAATCGAAGATCAGAATTGCATCCCACTCAGTCGGTATTAATTAATTGCGATATGCTTTTACCACAGAGACCTATAAATTGACCGCCTTCTGTCAAGTTAAACAAATGTCGGGTCACGAGAGTTTGATTGCAACCATCGATTTATGCTAATGCCTTCTCCACGCTCCACTATACGCTCCACTGCACCCTCCACTCCACGCCCCGCTCCACGCTCCGCTCAGCTAAATGAAGTATGCCCATTAAGTCTCTATCATTTAGTGCATTTAAGCTGAAATGCGATTTTTTAATGCATCCTTTCCTCAAAACAATTTGCACTAGTTGATTCAATGAAGGCATAAGAAGCAATTTCGTTTAAATGCTACGTGCAGAATGTGCGACGCTTTGCAAAGTTGAATGACCTAGATATATCAACTAGGGCAAAAATAAAGTAAACAGATAGTACAGATGCATATATATTTCACGTATTTACATGAAATCGTCGTCTGAGATAGAAGGAAACGAAATATGGCGTCTGGAGCTTGCAGTAGCTACATGAGGGGCGATGGACTGAGGAACAATGTTAGAATTTATAATACTATACCTGATGTGGTGAAACAGTATTCATTAGACAAAGACCGTATTGCGCAAATTTACATCGATTGGCAAAGTGGAGAGAAAGAAACACTGTCATACAAAACAATATATGACAATGCGAAAAGATTTGCCTGTGGGTTAATGAAACAAGGGATAGGAAAAGGGGACATAATCGGAATTGGTACGGATAATATTCAGGAATGGATGTTTGCTACCGTAGGAGTTCAGATGTGTGGTGCAATTCCTCTGCACTTCGTTTTCCAGAGGATAGATGGAAAGGATATTGAAGATATTCTTACTGTTGCTGGAGATGCGTGTAAAGCCATAATATTACCACCCGGAAAAGATGACGTCAACGTCTCTGTTTTGGAACAGATCTTTTCGTTTGGAACAGATAAAGGGTCGATCTCTTCGAATGCATTGCCATCCATGCAATTTGCAGTAATACTGAGCATGCAACATACAAACGACAAAATCTTCAATATGAGCGATGTTATGACAATGGAAGAAGTAGAGCTGCCACAACTCGACCCGGATGACGCAGCTGGATTGTTTATGACGTCAGGAACGACAGGCTCTTCCAAGCTAGTGATTCACTCCCACAGAAACATGCTGATTTTTGGCCACCATGCACAGATAATCTATGGTCTTGATAACGATAAACCGTTCAATGATCGATCTTTCTGCTGGCTTGGAGGGTAAGATTTTATATATTGAAAAGAGGAAGAGAATTTGTAATATATGGTGTACTTTATCTTATTTAAAACATTGATTATTTAAATTATTGAAACTTAAACTATTTTCGTTCGCTTGCTTCAATTATGGTTCACGCATATATATATGACTCAAACATAGACGTATCCTTGCCATATTTTCTCTGGTTCAATTTGTATTAGAACTTTTTTTAATTATAAGAATCTACTTTACATTCCTCGAGATCTATTATGGCCTGCAGACAATTAAGAAATTTGATATCTAATGCTTTTCATAATGTTGTTAAGATGTATTTTGTTTGATATCATACATTTTCATGAAAGAAACAGTCATAATAATAGAATAATACATGATCAGGTAGTAAAATACAAAAAAAAAATCATGCAATTAAATACATTTTCAGATATCCTCAATGGGAATTTTTCACAGGAAAGACAAGAACCCTTGTCAAAAATATCTCACAAGTACCATCTATGGCAAAATACCTTGAGGTCGTTCAACAGATTTTAAAGGATGGCGATTGTAACTCAGCCTTCATGATCCTTCCACTTCTGCAAGAAATCCTTCGCCAGGATTATCCACCCTTCAATATCCACAGCCTTGTTGCTTCAGGTCAACCGGTGCCATCGAATGTTCTGTCTGTGGTAGGGAAAGTTTGCACACGATTCGCTTCAGCGTATGGGATGACAGAGTTTGGCATTGGTACTTGGAAAGAGGTTCAACAACAATCTGACTTTGCCGACTATGAAGCAGGTTTTCCATTGCCAGGGGTTGAAATAAAGGTAACAGATGGAGATCTATGTCTTGTTGACCGAGGTGAAGATGGGGAAGTGTGGGTTCGATCTTCATTGCCGATCCTTGGGTATTGGAATGACCCAGACAAAACAAATCAGATGATGACAAAGTCTGGGTGGTGTAGAACGGGCGACGTCGGCAAGATGACAGATCAAGGTTCACTTATTGTCAAAGGAAGAATTTCTGATTCAATGGTAAAAATTGGCCCTCGATTTGTTTCTGTAGCCTCCATTGAGTGCAAATTAAAGATGCATGTGGGCATTTCTGATGTTGTAGTATTTTCTTACATGGATAAGAAGCAATATCATTGCGTCTGCTGTGCTATAAAATCAAAAGGAAATGGGCTTTCCAAATCTGACCTAGATGAATATCTTCTGGACAAAGAACACCGCACAGAGGCAAATTTTCTAAAGAAACTTGAATTACCAAGATCTTACGTTTTTCTTGAAGATTTCCCTCGTACTTACAGTGGAAAAGTCAACCGAAAGAAGGTAGCGGAAATATGCAAAGAGATATTGTTGAAAGAGAACTGAGAGTGTTGTTGGACTCCCCCTTCTTTCTGAGAAGAAATGGGTTATACATTTTATCAACGCGTCAAAAGGTATAATCTTTTCAGAGGCATGTCGACCAAATCATGAAAGATGTAATTATTTTGTATGAAGTAGAAACAACCGCTTTGCCTGACATAATTTTGTGACTTTTTCTCATTTATTCAGATAACTTTGATTATTTTAGATAGAAATGTACATATTTATATGTGAGTATCTGTCATCTTGAGTGTGCGTTGTGTAATATTCTTAACATGTTGTGGGTTTTTTTCTTCAATCGCATGACAAAGATGGATGTAAAAATGGAAGTTTCTTGTGATACATATTTTACAAGTCCTTAATTTTTGGTGTTTCCAAAGAATATGTAAAGAAACATTAAAGATACTGCAAACAGCTTTATTTTTCTTAGCTTCTTTATATCGTCATTACTATTTTAGAAATGTGAAGGCAATTATATATATTTATCAAAGATATGCGTGTTTGAAACCTAACGACACAAATGGTAAACTCTGTCACATCATCTGGATAACAACACCATTCCCTCACTGTAGACAAATAAATGCTTTAAAGGGTCGTTGATTATGACATCATTCAGTAAAAGTCAGTCTGTAGGTGGGAAATATTAGTGTCTTCACCACGTCGTCGACTGATCGTTGTTGTTAAGGTATTTTTCGTAGGTGTTTATTAGTATGAATTGGTGTGTGCCATCTCGCTTTTTATTACCTTTACAATATATTTACTTTTTATTAATCGTGTGTCACAATAAAAAGGTCGCATTGAAGAAAGGAGGAGATCTCCAACCAGCTAGACTCGCTTGATGCACCCACAGCAAATGGTGTTTATATCCGGATTACATGCGCACAATCTTTTCACTTTTCCGGTTACCCAAAGGTCTCGAAGAACGCACAATTGCAATTAATTTAAAATAACCTCTTTTTCTTCAAAGTCTTGTTTGATATCGATGCTATCCCTTTAACATGTAGCATAGAAAACGACGTCCGATCGAGAATTGGATCTTTTTTTAACACTTTAAATCTCAGGTTTAAAAAATCTTATTCTAATCAAATTGTATGATCTAAAACCTTTCTTCACTAATACGATTTTCTAAAAATAAGAGGTCCAAAAGTTGAGCAAAATTCTAATGAAAGGAGGGGAACTCCAACAAGACTCGGTTGCAGCGCCCACAGCAAAACAACAAAACATCTCAAGTGAAAACACAGGACACAATCAGCACAAGCTTGCAGTTTGAACACCAAACACGACATCAAAACACTAAACATAAAAGATTACACATAAACCAACGAGACATAGGACTGTCATGTGCCAGGTTAGCATCAAATGGTGTAGTTATCCGGATTATGTGCGCAAAACCCTTCCACTTTTCCGATTACCCAAAGGTCTCGAAGAACGCATATATTGTTGTGTTTAAAACCCTCCTCGTTGTAAGATGATCACACAAACAATACAGCAAAACGCAGGGGCCCCAAGCAACACACAGATGAATTTGTAAATGGATATGAAAAAGGGCATACGAAAAACAGTCCGTGTTTTGCCGGTAGGAATGAGTTCATGCATGTTATTACCCAAGGAGTCCGACTGACACTCAGGGAGGATAGGTGATAGGGACAAAGCTGCATTCTTTTTAAAGATGTTTGGACAGGGTCCGTCATTGAGTCCCGTCGCCACAGTCATTCAATTGTGCAATTCTTAAGAATGCGCTGGTATAAGGTTGTATATTGGTCAAGTACCATATGCCGAGTGTCCGTATTGTGACAGCTGGATCATATCCTTGGTATAAAAGGCGTTTGATAATTCTGACGCATTTCGATGGAAATGTCCACCTTTAAAATTGATCCTTCTAATTTTGTTTATTTGATGTCATCATAAAAGGCAGGTTGTGCAATTCCCAATGTAATACACTAGTACTCCGCATTTCAAAAGAATCTGAGAGTGGTTTGGTAAAATTTCCGGAAAATTTTAACTTATATTTATGAAAGCTGAAACCTTGACCTAAAAGTTTCTTGCCGGTGATGTGTAGACTGAATAATCCAGTCACTTTCGTTGTTACCTGTAGAGCGAAGTCAGACAAATCCGTTGCCCGACGATTTTTCTTTCAGAAGGGAGCTCGACCAGGGATTTTGGAAGCCCACGGCAAATACGCTTCTAATGTAACAGTAAAAAAAATAACCTTGGCGTTGACATTGATAACAATCAAGGCATCTTACCTTATGCATAGTCATACAGGTATCTTTCCATCCTTTTTTATGTTATAACATGCAGTAACACTTTTCAATAGAAAAGCGTGAGACATGGAAATACTGCTTGGCTAAAAGGCGGAACCAATCCTTTTTAAAGGCCTTACTGAAGTCCAAGGCCAACATCAATGGTGGGAATAGTCGGAATAGGTAAAACAAGAAATTATATATACTCCTTGAGTAAAAATTCGTTTACTAATTCACTTCATATCAGTGAATGAAAGTCAAACACAAAAGTCGAAATCAGATTCCAAAAATCACAATAGAATGACTTACAATTTCTGGGGAAATATACAAAACAGAACTGTCTTACGCGAAGAATAATAATGATTGGACAAACGCGGCACTGAAACAGACGGAGACAATGACACAGCTTCATGAGGGGGTGGGCAGGGTGAAAGGGAGGCGGAAGGAATGGGGCGGGAGGACGGAGGGAAGGGGGAATGGGAGGGAGGGGAGGAAGGAGGCGGGAGGGAAGGGAAGGGTGAAAGGAAGGGGAGGTGGTACTCAACTATATCAAGGTACTCAATTTCTTCATAAGCCTGGCAAGACAAACAGACAGCAAAGAACATCAAATAATAAGGAGACAACTCGCAGTAAAAGATGAAAATAGTACAAGCTTCACAATTACAGTACGAAAAACACTTCAAAAGTACCAACTTCCAGATGCATACTCACTCATTGAAAAAACACCAACAAAATCACAATGGAAAAAGATGATAAAAGAGGCAACAAACATCATCTACACTGCCAAGATTACAGAGGAAATCAAAACAAAATCAACAATGAAATACCTAGGAATACAAAAACAACCCCTGGACAACCCTCATCCAATCTATAAGTTCACAGGGCCCAACCCGTTCGAGGTACTAAAAGCACAAATAAAAGCACGGATACTCACGGGCACTTACATTCTCCAGGAAAATCTGCAAAAAAAATTAATCGGCATGATATAGACACCACCTGTGAACTATGCCATAGCGAACCAGAGGATAGACACAATTTCATACTAACCTGCAAAAAGCTAGAAGACAAGAGGCAGAAACATCTTCAGAAGTTAACCAACCTAGTACCAGCTTTACAAGAAAGACCTGCACTACTGCTGCAATGTATCCTTGACCAATCTCATGAAGATTTGACAGGACTGGTCCCAGCCGACGAAGAAACAATAAGCCAGATAGAGCAGCACACTAGGGATATGCTGCACGGCCTACATCGGGCAAGAACCAGCTACCAAAAATTGAGCATCCAAAACTGAAACCCCTTACAAACTTGACAGCCAGACAGTAGGTGAGGAACTCTCATCACTGAAAGTCAACCCCCGCCGCAAGCTACATAATCATAATCCCCCTTATAAACAAAACCCCAGATTAAATTCCCAACCCTTCCCTTACCTAACAGCATTCCATAGGTGAGAAATTTTCATCATGGTCTCGAACCCTTCACCTTACATTTATACCAATCACACCATGGGTATGAGGAACTCTCATCATGGTCAAATCCCCCCCGCCCCTCCCTACAAGGGATGGAGGAACTCCCATCTGAGATTCAGAACCTATAAAAAAAAAACAAAGCTATAACACCCCTATAGACTTGGCGAAACTTGACCATCTCTATCTTCAATACTACCAACTTGCATACATGCATCATATCCTTTAACTAATGTAAATACCCTTTTTAAAGATGTATATACATGTATACAGATACATATATCTCATTTAAACCTATTATCCTCTCCTAAACTAAAGTACAGTACAAAGCTCGATTTTAAATACAACATCATCACATTTGAATTCTTTTTTACATTTTTACATGCAATTTAACATGATCTAAACACCAATGGTGGAGGCTACCTTTTGTATATTTTTTAATCATAAGACACCCCAATATTATACCTGTTCTTTTAACACTACATGTACTTACCTCCACTACACTGGATACTTTTACGTTAAAATATTTTACCTTGTTGTCTCACTTTTAATCCTTTATGTTTGAGTTTTAAAATCTCTATGGGAATGGCAAATAATGTTCTTTCTTAACGAGATTTTATCAATTGGACAAAGGGAATATATTGAAGTGTATATCTATCAATAATTGCTTAAACCATGCTCTCTTTTACCCCTCTTACATAGGTCTAGCCTATGGTGCTCCGAAGACGGAGGAATATACAACAACAACAACAACAACAACGGTGGCGGCGGGAAAGGGGGAGGTAAGCAGTGGCGGATCCAGAGTGGCAAGCGGGGGGGGGGGGGGGGAGGGTTGTATCGACCCAAAGGATCGATTCGAGGCACGAAGTGCCGAGCGGGGGAGGGTACGGGAGGAACCCCCTCCCCCTCCTGTAGGTGGGGGTTCGGGGGGCCTCCCCCGGAAAATTTTTGAAAAAAATTGAATAAAATGGTGCATTCTGGAGCACATTTTCTCCTCACCTGCTCGAATATTCAGACCATTTTTCCATTGAATTTATGTGGTTAAAAAAGATTTCTAAATAAAATAATTTCGCCTTTACTGCTGGCAGGGGCGTAGCCAGGGTGTTTTCGATGTGGACGTCTATAAAGAAGGGTTGGACCAAGAACTTCAGCTGTCCGGGGGTACAGACACTTTTGGGGGGATGACTTGCGAGGCCCGAAGGGTCAAGTGGGGACAGTATGGAAATATGTTACCCATCCCCTTGAAGGGGGTCCCCCGTGAAAATTTTGAAAAAAAATGAAGCAAATTGCTGACCTCTGGAGCGTATTTGAGCTGAATTTAAGTGGGGACAGTATGGAAATATGTTACCCATCCCCTTGAAGGGGATCCCCCGTGAAAATTTTGAAAAAAATGAAGCAAATTGCTGACCTCTGGAGCGTATTTGAGCTGAATTTAGAATTAACTTAATTCTTTTATGAATTAACTTTTGTGTATATGTACCTGAATGAAAGTGTGTATGAATGAACAAACTATCCTATCATTTCCTACCTTTCTCTTTATATTCACAAAAATGTCACTATTATATTGAATTGATCTTTTATTTCAATGATGTGACTTCAAAAATGTGAATTAAAAAAAAGAATTTAGATGGGATAACGCATATGATTCGATGTCAGCAGACGATGAACCGTATCTAAGATGAAGAAAACTTGAGTTGTGAACGTGACATTCCCTAAATACTTTTATGTACGTTCACATAAAGTCTTTCCAATCGACCACTCGCACTTTGTTAGCGATCGTTGTATCATGCGCGGATACAGCATTTTTGGTCAGAGGGGGTCCAAAATTTAAGGAAGTCTACCTATCAGGTAGGTATATATATATATCGGTGCACATGATGGGGAGGGGGTAATTTTGTTAGCTTTCCTTTTATGTTTATTTTCATGAAGAATTGGCGAGCGTAGCGAGCCAGAAATTTTTTTAGATATGAAATATATATTAATGTCTTGATTCGATCGAGATGATTATTTATAACATTGAATATTTCACTCCTTATATCGGCGAGCGGAGCGAATTTCATGAGAATAAATAGATAAGAGATGTGTCATTTTCCAAATAATCAGACATCTTAAAATGACAAAACCTTGAAAAAGATGAAGGAGGTTACATCCTATGAAGTAAGGGACTGTTCAAAATATGAGTTTCTGAGACCCAAGACAATTATATAAAATTACTTAGTATGAACAATTGAAAATAATTAAGGAACTTTGCAGAAAAAAAATAGTTTTGTATTTGTAAATGGCGAGCCGAAATTTTAGGTTTCAAAGCCCTTTCATGCATTTTTAGACCCATTTCAATTAGAAATGGGCCAAAGCTGGACCCCACCTCCGAAAATCTCAGAGGGGGGGGGGGGGTGTCCAGACCCCCGGTCCCCCATCTGGATCCGCGCATGGTATTGAGTTCTAATGAAACACGAGAAAATTACGAAAAATGCGTTCAAATCGGTGGTTTCTGGAGTGTCTTTGATCTATTTCTTTATTTGCTTTACAATTTTATATTACTATTTCAAAAGACACTCCCCCTTCTTTTTGGCAACTGGGGGAGGCGCTCTCCTTTTTTTCGCGAGACGATGCGGACGTTTTTGCGTAAAAATGTGGCAATTACTAAAAGACGGAATGGCGGAACAACGGAACGACGGAACAGACTAAAAAACGGAATACATGCATACGGAATGTTCCGCAAGTTGTTCCGTGTTTTGAAAACTAACTAATTAAATAAAAGAAGACATGTGCTGTTGTTTGTTTTATGTTGTATCATGATGGATTTATTTATATTTGATACTGCATTCATGGCAATAAACATTGTCCATGGCGGTTGCTTGGTCGTCTGTCATACCAAGACATTGAGGATGGAAGTAGCCATCGCACCCATCACACATTACATATAATGTGTGTGTTTCAGATAGTTTACAGTAACAATGTAACTGAACAACAATTTCCCGTTTCACTGGATTTTTTACTTTCCTTTGTCCAATCGTTGGAAACATAGTCAGAGATTTACGTTCCAGGCAAAGGAATAGATGAGACCTCATTTTTCGCCTGTCATATCTCATCTTTGTTGGATCATGGCCTGATGCAATAGTTACAAGATTTGCTATTGCATACAGACCACAATCATAGCCGTTGTTCTGTGGAAAAACATCCAGCATATGTATTTTAAGTTCCATTGATGGTGGCTGTACAAGGGTGGCTATGCACTGAAGTTCAATTGACGGAACATCGGAAAAAGAGGAGTCGCAAATATTGACTGTTCCGGGTGTACAGCCAATATTAGATACTGTTAGCCAATGTGTTCCGCCATTTGTTGGGTTTCTATTGATGATTTGGATGAAATCATCTGTGTGTCGCGTAAAATCAAGTTGAATTCCTAAGCATGATGATTCTAAGCCGGAGATGTTTGTGAATTGGCTTTTGATTAAATCCATGCAGGCATCGATGATGGTGCAGTTTAGCCAACCACATGGATCTGTGATCAACCTTCGATCGCTGACATTAAGGTTTTCACGTATCAACGACCCATCTGCGCATACCCAAACTTCCTGGCTGTACAATATGTCCTTCTGTATGCTCTCATTTGCCTGTTCCGTTTGTTGTTCTGTTTGTTCCGTTTGTTGTTCTGTTTATTCCGTTTGTTGTTCTGTTTGTTCCGTTTGCTGTTCTGCTTGTTCCGTTTGCTGTTCTGTCTGTTCCGTTTGTGGATCTTCCTGTTCCGTTTGTTGTTCCGTTTGATTTGCTGCCTGTTCCGTATGATGTTCTGCACGTTCCGTGTGATATTCTACCCGTTCCTTGCATTGTTCCGTCTGTTCCGGCATATCATCATCGCCGTGCCTTGGTTTCTTCCTGCCTGGTTTCACTTTCTTTGGGGCTCTTGCGTTTTTCCGTACGGTTGAAAGATTACGTATGCCAGTGTCATCAGAAATCGGCATATTGAGGCTTAATTTTACTGCAAGAATGTACGCCTGGATTCGCCCCATCTCGCACGCAATGACACAAGCGACATAACCTCTGCATAGGTTCATGTTCATGTTCATATTATAACTAGTATTTGTTGATGTTAATTTTCGGGAATAAAATAAACAGAGAACCCCCTCTGCGACGTACATTACAAAAACTTCGCGATTGTCTGTACGAATCCACAAATACGCCAATTGAAACGGTATCGAATCGATATGCGATAGAATGTATCAGACAATTTTTGTAAATTTTGTTTCAAAATAGTGATTTCTGGTGGACATTAAGCAATTTTTTTTTATTACTCAGTTTGCAGGGTTTTTTTTTTTTTCGAGTGCTAATGACTATGTTACCCAAAAAAAAAAAATTGGGAAACCGGGGGGGGGGGGGTTCCCGAACCCCCCCCAAACCCCCCTAAATCCGCCCTTGGGTAAGGGGGTGGGAGGTGGGGAGAGAGGTACCACCCTGTCCACCGCCCCCCCCCCCCCCTCCTTCATAGAAACACAAAGGACAACTAATGTATTCAAAGTTGAAAGTTTTCTAAATACATAATTTATATATATATATTTTTATTCAATCGACACGAAGGCTCCCAGTATCAAGTACGAAAAATCTCGGAATATGTGTTGTTGAGAAATTGTGGTAGTTCGAATACAACTCCAAATTAAAAGATGGCGGCAAAAATCCACTGCTCTGTGCTTTTTCAGTTTTTTGACTTCAATATTCAAACCCACTTTGATATTCTCATTGTTTCGTAAGGTAAATGAATTTGAGGGAACTATTTCCTTTGCTCCCAAGTTCAAGAAGTTGTTCAAATAGCAGGATTTGCAGACATCGCCAAATTTGAAAAAAAGAAGATTTTGTCTGGTACAATATAAAAAATTAGGACACCCGGCGGTGAGGAACTCTCACCCTGGACACAGTTCCTGTTATTATAGTCCAGTCAAAGTACAGCATATAGGGGCCCAACCTATAACAAATTGCAACACAAACTTTTTCTGTTGATTTGATTACCTTAATGTAGTGACTTTCTCAGGAGAAATTATCTACCAAAATCAACCCCGTGGAAATTGGATTTTTTTCGGAAAATATGAAAATTCCAACTAAAAATCGCGAAAAACTGGAAAATTCATCTTACTCATTTATTTCTCATCCAAATTGGACCAAACCAGTTCCTATTTTTCAATAAGGCCAAACAAAAAAATATGTTTGTTTCCTGTAACATGCCAAAAATTGAGAGGGTCGGTAGGTAGGAAAATCTTTTTTTTTTTTTTTTCTTTTTTTTTTTTGTCAAAGGGCAGATGCAATTTTGAAACTTTGTTAAGTTTTTATTGTATATGGAGGCACTCTATGTCTTCACCTACAAGAGGGAGGGAACTGAAAATGGTAAGTCCAGGATTTTTTGGTGACATTTTGTTGAGTCCCATCATTTATAATTTCATTTATTGATTCTGGAACTCAACTTACTGCTATTTAAGATGTTTGTTATTAGAGATTGCGTGGGTGGTGTACATAGCTGCAGCCATTATTGTGGGTACAATGTACATAAGCTGAAGCTTATTCAGCATGATTAAATTTTAAAATGACTATTATACATACATACTATTTGGGGTGGAGGAGGAAAGATGAGGTTGGTAGGGGGCCTCTGGTGACTATCACCTTTCTTTTTGAGCTAATATGTATTATTCTATAAACTATAAATAGCGACTCTCTTTGCATGATTGGCTGATAAGGTCATCGACGCTCCTGAATAAATCACCATATACCACGGTTTAAAAACAGACTGGTATTACCCTCACTTAGTTCTGCAAATGGCGTCGTTATTGATATTGAATCATATATGAAATTATAGAATAAAACAGTTATGGACTTTTAACTCAGTATATATGATGTGATATTGACTCACTATGAA
The DNA here is from genome assembly GCA_028142955.1 of Pinctada fucata. NCBI lineage: Eukaryota > Metazoa > Mollusca > Bivalvia > Pterioida > Pteriidae > Pinctada > Pinctada fucata. Next base: position 28,562,523 of record AP027107.1, on the reverse strand, counting down.
AATATTGACCTTGACTTTGCTTCGGTCAATATTTTCATAGTGAGTCAATATCACATCATATATACTAAGTGAGAAGTCCATAATTGTATAAGTTACATAGTAAACCCCTCCCTCTGCATTCCAAAGCAATATTATAATTATTGTTATCTGAACATGCAGTAACCCCATCCCATGAATAGTTTCTTGATCACTGTAAGTAATGGACTGCAATTGAGTCTTTATTTAATCCAATATTAAGTTATCAGTTAGCTTTTATGATTGAGAAATTCATGACAGGTTGTGGAAATTTGAATAATCGATTTTATATTTTTTACAGGGGGGGGGTGGCTGCGTTACATGAAACAAGAAAAGAAGACCCCCCCCGGAAGTCCACACTTGTCTAGGTTGTGGAAATTATGTGCAATTAAAAAAATGTTAATTTTCCTGCAAATTGCAAGGATTGGGAAGGCCATTCACCATGCGACATAAAAAATGGTCCATAAATTCGGCAACTCGCTGGGCCCACTGGTGCGCATTATTCTACGAATCGTACGATGTCCATTTTCAGATTTTAAATCTGTAGAAAAGTTCTGACCACTCGTAGTCGTATTTATGTTGCAATGTGGCAGTAGCATGTGGATCACAGATTACTGTACATGGCCAGTCAGAAGAACAAATTCTTTTGTTCCGCTCACCCGAAAGGTTCTTTGCTATTATGATACAATATTGATTTTTTCTCCGACGTTCTTTTTTATCCTTGTTTAAATCTCCAACGTCCACTTACTAACTTATCTACATAAAGGTACTAACTTCTTGTGTATGCGTTCGTCCATAAAATTATCATGTCATTGACTCATTAATTTTACGTGGTCATTTTGATTTTGTACAGAAATGTTAATGATTGCAGTCACCCCCTTTCTAAAATAGTCCGTCTTTATAAACTTTTAAAAAATCGTCTGCTCTTCATCAGTTATGTCCAGGTTACAAATACACTATACAAGTAACGTGAGAAGATAATCACTTTAATCCTTTCGAATTCTCAACACTTGGTCACTCATGTGAAACGGATTAAATCTACCTGGTGGTCAGGTGTGAACTACATGTACTCACTGTAGTGATTTACGACAAGAGGCGCTATGTACATGTACGTAATATGATCACGGATCGTCAGAAAGAAAATTTAAAGATAACGGGACGCTTCCAAAGACGAGTCTGGGTTGCATGACTTGCATTAATTTTAAGGATTTTCGATTCTTTTTAGGCAGTATAGGGAAAATGGTGAAAAAAAAAATCAGAGTCGGCACGATTTTTGACGGTCGGTCGGGTTACAGGAAACAAACAACTTTTTTTGTTTGGCCTAACGTAAAAACGTTGTTCCATGAAGCGATCTGATGATTTGAAAAACTGTATTTTATGCATTATTTTGGGGGAAAAAGACGAAATTTAGTAATGAAATCTCTGAAAACTGGAAAAAGAGCTTTCACACATAATGGCTTAATGTATTTATAATAGGTACATTTGTATCATTTTGTTTTATTCTTAAATTAGATATAAGTACACGAACAAACATTTCACGTACAGAACCTCTTAATTTTGAGACCCTGAGACCCGAATAGGCCTATTTAGCTAACCTGAGGATGTGTATAAAGTGCAATTATCGTATGATTTTTTTTTAGAAAATTAAAACGCATTTCTTTGTTTCATCTTTATTTTTGCATACATGGTTATGGAGAAAATGGAATAATTTTCTTTTTTTAACCAAAAATCATTTTAAGCCAACTTTCATGTGTGGATCTAGGGTGGTAACAATAAAAAAAGTGTTCCGTCATAATTCACCTCTATTTCATGCCCAAGAACCCTGTACACGTGCCTTGCTTTATACACGATGTATACATGGGCAGATCTAGATTTTCCCAGTGGGGGGGGGGGGGGGGGGGGGCAACCCGTCGGGGGAGGGGATCCTGTCTATGATTAAAAAGATAGATTCATAAAAACATAAAAACGGGGAAAATCTGCGAGGTTTTTTTTCTTTTTTTTTTTTTGCAAAGTCCAGAGGAGGTGTAAGAACCCCTCCCTCCTAAGGACCCCTTAACCCCCTCTAGATCCGCCCTTTCTGCATGTTTAAACAGTCAAAGTAAAGATTTTTAGAAAGAGCCCATATCTTCATTCCTTCCACATTGAGAATTCATTCATCTGAAACAGTATGAAATAGGTCATCTTCTTGAAGGAATCGCTGACATTTCATGCTATCATTTAATAGCATAAATTCTTCAACTGTTTATTTTGAAGCATTGAAATACATGTTTATTTTGTTAAACAAATTAAAAAATACTAAGTTACCGGGAAATTATTGGTTTATTCTCCAGAACTTCTCCATTTATTTATGAAATTGCACATTATGAATTTTTTTCATAACAAATACCATATCTACCGGTATTTGAATTGACTCCGAGTTATCACAAGAAAAACAAAATATGCAATACAAGCCATTTGGACTATTTAAAAAAGAGACTCGATATGAAGACTCTTGCTTCCTTGCACCCTCTCCACTCCATCATAGACAATAAAATTTGGAAAATTAATAAACACCGTAAAAATCTAATTCATCACACGATTGTCATATAGATATACGTGACATCATATGATTTTTTTTTTTTTTTTTTTTTTTTTTGCAAATACTGCGTTTCTTCATAGTCTGATATAGAAATTGTGAAAGTAGGGTCAGGACATTTGAAAGTCAGCGCAAACATGTAGTAGTTACCTTATACAATTTTATAATAAAACCTAAATATAACCTCACGTATAAGTTATAAGTTATTATAGTTGATTTTTCATGATCGCAAAGTCCGAATAAAAACTAGTCGCGCATGTACAATCAGTTTTCCTTTTTTTAGTCTCGATAAGAAAACAATTTGTGATCGGGGACACGTTTCGGAAGACTGTAATATTTCATATTGATCATGTATTTAAAGCTGGCAAGCGCATTTTCAAATACTGACAAATATACGTACACTATAAATTTCATTACAAGGCCACGTTATGTTGAACACAAGGGGGGGGGGGGGGGGTCCGATAACCTCTCTGGACTGCACATTAATCTATGATGTATAGATAGATCTAGTAGTTCTTCGATTTGATCCACAACAAATTCCTATATTATATCCATCATTTGTGGACTCTTAGGTGCCCAAATCCCGAAAGCGTAATAACAAAGAATATAACATGTAACTCACGCCAGTGTAACACAGAATATGTAGTTCGTATTTCAAGAGCATATTATTCGAAGAGAAGTAAACTGAATTGAATCTTTATATGAAAAAAAAGTTATATTCTGACTTATGAAAGTAGAGCACTTCTATCTATTCCAATGTTAACAGCCAGCAGATCAATAGATTGTCATAATTTCAATACACCATACATCATATATTTCAATACACCATACATCATTTTTTTTTCAAACGCATTTAAATGCGGATAAGAATAGACTTTTTCGTAGTACAATGTATACCTACACATACAGTGGAGAGTATACGTCGGACAACCCATGGAACAAGCGAGGTTTTCTGAATCACTTCATAAGAATGACGTTAAAGAATATTGTACCTTTTTCTTCTTCTTTTTTTTTTTATTTGGAAACGGTATTCAGCCATTTGTGTATATGCAATATGCTACGAGTTTTGTGTGTTAAGAGAAATAATTTGTTCATGAAATATATTCGAATAAATAATTAACATCCTTAAGCCATTATCAATAAGAGTAACTTTATTGTATTCTTGTAATTGAATGAGAATTATTTCCCTGACGGACCACCTTACACGTACTTTTTAAACTTGCAATGGCGCATATTAAACCGGTATTTTTTAATTGTCTCTATAAGATATCACATAATACTCTTTGTCTAAATGTTTTATACAATTTCTTTGTTTTTAATGCATTACGAACTAAGCGTCCACATAAATTATTATTAGAAAATTGTATTCGAGTAGTCATGTCGTCACCGGAAGTACGTTTGTCATACTAAATGCAAATGAATACAAGCTTGTTTATTAAGATAAAATACCAATAAGGAGCAAATTATCCACACGCATTATGTGTCAAGAAAATTTTCACATCTAAAATTAAATAATTCATAGAAATCAGGTACAGAAAACAGACATTATTATATGAGTACGATATCCGGATTTCGTTTTATCATGTTGTATGGAAGCACCGAAGTGTATTTAAAAATAACGAAACTTTGAGGGTGGATATCAATGTGTTCCACGCCAATATTTTTGGTAGACTCTTTAATTTCATATTTACTCTATCATATTAAAACACATAAAATACAAAAAGTTTGTGTTGCAATTAGTTCAAGGTTCAATATTACTTTGACTGGACTATTAACAACTTTTACATATAAATATATACTTACCCTTTCTTAAACCAAAGGATATAATCCTCGATTTAAGCGCACCTTCTCATTTTTACCTTATAACAAACTGAAGAATTCTTTGCGGTGAGGAACTCTCACCCGAGAAAGGTATCGTCTCCTAATTGCATATACTTACCTTTTATCAAACCCGCACAGCACCTTTATATTTTACGTCTTACCTTATAACAGCCACAGGACCCTGGTGGTGAGGAACTCTCATCCCAGGTCAAATCCTCTCATTACAAAGTACTCACCTCTTTTAAGAATAATTTATCACAACAACTCTTATGGAAACGCACTGCATACCCTTTTACCGGCTTTTAATATATGTACCGTAGGACAGAAAGTGGTGAGGAACTCTCATCCTGGATCAAAGTCCTATAACCAAAAACTCTTTTAATCATAAACTTCTTACCTCCTCCAAGAAAAGCGCTACCACTTTTATGTATCTTTATGTATCTTTTATCCTTTAACACACTTGGGACCATTATGGGGGTGAGGAATTCTCATCCCATTTAAATCCTTTCCACCAACCTCTCCATCATATCTTATATTTATCTTATATTTATATAACTTTTAACTATGATCATGATGACATAGCCATTGACTGGCTATACACATCTTAAACTAAGGCACAATTTTTATCCTCATCTTACTGACATATAGTAGAACAATCTAATCTAACCATCTGTATAAAGTGTAAATACGTAAAATATATGTGTACATAACAAACTTCCACTTTCTCTCTTTAATTATTAACTATAACTAGTCAAATTATAATTATGATTGAAATTTTTTAAATTTTAAATCTTAATATTAATATTAATTTTAATTGAAAATCACTTAGGTGACGGGACACAGATTGGTGATAGGGACTTCAATCATTCCTCAATTAACCCACCACATTACCATAAAATGCTCTTTTTACATAGGTCCAACCTATGGTGCTCCGAAGCCGGAGGAATTTACAAAACAACAACAACAACAACAACAGTGGCTCCGGATACGAACGTTCGTATCTTTAGACCTATGTCTCGGCGTACGAATATGTTTCTGATTGGTCTTTAACTGTCACGTGACTCGGGTCATGTGTCCATAACAAAATAAAAAGTTGATTTTTGTAACCATATCAAGGTATACGATTACGAGTTTATTCTGCATAATCAGGTTGGGGAAAGGTACCGATTGAGCTAATATACCTCGATGGGGCTTATGTACCTCGATTGGGCTAATCAATCTGACTTTTTCATTCAGAGAAAACACTTTTTTCCTCCAAATTATATTTGGGTGCAAAATCGCACAAGCTTTTATATCAAGAAACAATATTTAAAAAGCAAGTATGCCTGAAAACTTTCTAGATTTAGAGAAATCTTACCCAGTATATTCAGGAAAATAGAGGTATATTTTCTCAGTAACTATTCTCTTTTCAAGTATGTTTCTTTTGTAAACATTACTTCTTTTATAAGGAACTAATGCGATTTTGCACAAATAAATAATTTTGAGAATGTTTGGATTTTTTACTACAGAAAATATTCAGATTTATTAGCCCAATCAAGGTATATTAGCTCAATGGAGGTATATTAGCTCGATCGGTACCTTTCCCCAACCTGATGATCTGTAATTTAGCAACCGGGACAAGAGGCTATTTTCTAAGCTCTCAATCATTATATTGATCACTGATAGTAATAGACGCGCACTTGTCGGCTGTTGTGTGCACGTACTGACGTTCCATCGCTCCAGTGGAAGTTGAAGTTTTTGAGACCATAACAAATACGTACATGTAGATGCAAGGACTTAAAAAGTCCTTGGTAGATGCAACTCCGTGCTTTTTACAGTTTTAGTATTTTACTTAATTAACTTTTCAGAATTTATCACAAAAAAGATACAATTTGAACACAAGATGCCTTGAAAAAAAAAAAACGAACCAAATTGAAATATATATGCAGAAGCTCACTACGATTTGTGTTCGTATGCCGAGACATACAAAAAAATGTAGGTCTAAAGATACGAACGTTCGTATCCGGAGCCACTGCCTAAAAAAAATTCACCAGAATGATTTGAACTGCACCTTAAAAATTGATTGACCAGTCCACCCCACCCTTTCCTCTCCTGATATTCTGTTGTGTAATGGACAATTTTGTCTAACAGTGAGATACTGTCGCTGTCAGTGGCAGATCCAGCGCCCCGTTTGCCGGAGGCGAATTTTGCCGATTATTACTGAAAATGGGCCAAAATATGCCTGTTTTTGGGTTAGTTCCAGGGGGGGGGGGGCAGAGTCACCCTCCACACACCCCTAAATCCGCCACTGACTGTAGTGGCCCTTCACTTTTTCGGGAAGAAGATAATCATGCCCAAAAATTATCTGGAGATGAATATAATCTAACATCACTGGGACGGGGGGAGGGCAAATTCTCAAGCAGAGCGGTCACACAAAAAAGCCTGCAGACGCCTGCAATAAAAAAGTACAAGCCTGCAGGTTTTTGGATGGTCGGATACTATTGATACTTACATGGTTGGATAGGTGATGGTCTCTAGTATTCAGATATGTAATTTTCATTCCGATATTTTATATACTTTATTAGAAAATAAATGATAAAGTTGTCTACTTTTTAACGCCTGCTGTACAGCGCCTGTAAACATATGTCACAGGTAGATCAAGCATTGTTTACATAGTAATTATCACCTGTCCAGTATGTTTTTATTACTCTTGTTTTCTACATGTTAAATAGATTAATTACGTTTCTAGATATATGGCTTGAAGTCTTTAAATGAAAATAATGCATTTTAGCATGATTAAATTGTAACAAAAAAAAGGGGGGGGGGAGAAGAGAATTATAAAGAGGTCAATGAGCACTGTGCAGCCGGGATTTCCTTTTTTTCACTCAAATACATATTGGTTTACCGTCTGCCTTGGGTAGATAAGTGTACAAAATGATGACTTTGTGTGCATGTAAAACATGTGAAAGTGGATAAAGTTGTCTGTCGGTAGTCCTGCTTACAAGACTCCGGTATACTGCTAACGCACCAGAGTCTTCTCGGATGACAGGAAGATAGATTTTTACAAATGATTTGAAGAAATTGTGCTCTGCTGGTGGTTGAATCGTCTATGTCAGAATACAATGGACAAGATGAATATACAACTCATGTATTTCATTTATACAATTAATTTTTATGAGATTTTTGCCTAAAAATTTTCAGTCTCCACAATCCTCTCAGTCTTCCGAGTCTTTGGCAGTAGATCATATGGCATCTAAGTTTTTAGGCCCACATTCTGACTTTTTGGCTGTGGAGACAACCGGAGACGGCAATTGTCTTTTTAATGCCTCATCTCTCGGTCTTCGAAACGATGAAAATCTTTCATCCGAGTTAAGGTATAGGACTTGCCTTGAAATGATTGAACATCGATCTTTTTACATAGACTCCCACAAACACGACAGACTTGCACTCGTAAGTGGGACAATGGCATATACTCGCCATTGTCCCGCTCGGGAAAAAAATTGTCCCGCATTTTCGACCGAAAAATTGTGTCCCGGCCTGGTCACAGAAAATCCCGATTTTTGGACGTTCCATCAAAAAAAAAAAAAAAAAAAAAAATTCGGCGTAATATTGATTATTCTGTGTGGTCTCGTCTTTTCTTAAACTTTCATTGTTTTATGTACACAGTAATCAGCCGGTCATCGATCTATGTTTTGATAGTAATAGGTTGGTAAAAGGTCAGCTGTCCCACAAACGTCCTTAAATACACTGTACATGCATGGGTTCAATCCTGATTGTCCAACATTTTGAAAATCCCATATCCTGATTGTCCAACAAAAAATTTAAGGTCACCTGTATTGTTAAATAAACACACCTGTTTGTCTAAATAAACATACCAATTAGGGCTTTTTTTCATACTTGAAAATCTATTTTCACCAAATCGCAGAAAGTTAATTTAAATTTGATATATAAAAAAGTAGAATAAATGTTAAAGTTTCACTCAAAAATAATTTATTTCTCAATCATGATTTTCAGTACATCATCGGCTACATGTAATAGTAGATAATTACTTACAAAGATGAGGACAATAAGGAGAAAAATACATAAAGTTTTTTTTATTAATTCCTAGAAAACGAGCTTTTCGCAAAAAAAAAAAATACTCATATATTTTTTTTTCATTTTTTTATGTACGTGCATCATGTAGATGTACTATAATAAAAATTGCTTCAAAATGTATTAGGGGCAGCTCTATGACCATTTATTTACTCTATGTGCTATTGTGTTGACCAGAATGTAAACACAGTAACGGTGAGTAACCATCTTTGTACCCTTTTGAGTAGAAATGGGGAGATGTCCGCTCAAGTCTAAAATAGCAGTTTTCATAAAAAAGGATAAGATTTATGGATATTTTATATAAAATGCAAGCGATTCCTGTAATAAAGGATATGTATTCCATGGTTTTACAATCAATTTATATGGTACTAGCAAAAAAAATTACTTTTCCCCTCTATTTTGGAGTAAAATGGAGGTTGTTCATGCGCATGCAACAATGTTTGTTATAGAATCAGTAAATTTTTATATGGATTGTTATGTCTGCTGTCTGTCTTACACGCCTGCTGTCTGTCTACTAGTTTGAGATAAAAAAAAATATGAATGGAATTTCTCCGCTAATCGCATAAAAGCTGTCAAGATCTACATGTACAATTGTCTTTTTCCAACGAAAAAAATGTTTTATCAAATATAGTCCGTAAATGTTCATACATGTAGGTGCCTGCAGATATGATCGTTTCCACCCATCCACCCCCCCCCCCCCCCCCCCTTCTTTCTCTCACAGAATCATGGCTAAAATGACCGTGGAGTAAAGAAGGGGGGAAAAGAAAAAAAATCCCCCTTCTTTACTTCACGGTCATTTTAGCCATGCGTGTAGGCTTTATCTTGTTGGTCTTTTTTTTTTGCTCACGAAAAAATTCGATCATTGAATCAAAATTAAGAAAGCAATAAATACATGTATACGATGTTGGAGTGATACCATTTACATAAGCCAAGATATGAATTCATTTTTATGAGGAGAACATGTAAACAACATAAAAAAAAAAGAAAAAAGAAGAAAATATGGCAACCACGGAACGCTCTAAAGTTATCATAATATGCTCTTTATTATTATCACATAAAAAACTCTTAATACTAATCAAAGTACGTTTGCGTAGTGTCGTTTTTAATACCCGAGTTGTTAAGGCCATACCAAATTAATTAAATGTTCTTTGGATTTCCCGCACCATATTTTTCAAAATTCAAAAAATAATATTATAAAAATAAAATGCTCGCCCGCACCACTAAATTTCTGGCTCACGAATTTTTTAGGGTCGGTTCTGATTTCTGCAAATCTTGAAGCTTCTAGAAGTCTCAGATTTTGCAAATTTCGAAGACAACGATACTACTTGTATTTGAAAAATTATGTTGGGAGCAAATTTGTTGTCAAATATACATGGCACTGAAAGTCAAGGAGGGGAGAATGTTCAAAAATCTTTTCCGTACTGCTATGTGCCAGGCTTCCTAGTCACCAGATTCCTATGGGAATTCCTTTATGGGTACGGAAAACATCACAAATGTATTACTATGGTAACCTATGTCAAAATAAAATTATTTCAATCGCTCGCACCTTAAAAAATGCAAAACTTAAAAGAAAAATAAAATAATTATATTTTCGCCCGCTCGCACCCTTTTTTTCACAAGAAAATCCAAAGAACATTTTATTAATTTGGTATGGCCTAAGTTATCGATTGTGTATTAAGAAAGTTCATTTCAAATTAAAAAGGGTAGACAAGTTTGCTGAAGCGCCACTTATAGGAGCCGTCTACGTATACGGCGCGCATTAATAAGATTTTTTTTTTTTCTCTGACGTTCTTTCGTTTGCAGAGGGCAATGAGTTCAACCTCCTACAAGTGTCCCTCTTTGTCCCTCATTGGCGTCATATTTGTCCCGCTTTTTGATGATTTGTCCCTCTTTTTGTGCCACTTTGCAATTACAAACTCCGAAAAATTATGGCAAGTATGCAATGGACGAATCAGTGCGAGCCTGTTCTGAAAATTTTTCCTTTTCTTCGGCTTATACCATTCATGCCGCATCTTCTGTTATTGATAGATCTATTTGGTCATTTTATCCCGCAGTTGGAATTTTTGACAACTCTATGGTATTTTGAACCGCACATTTTCTCCAAGAATCTCAAAAAAATGTAAAGAACCCTATTTCCATTCTCTGGTCAAGCAGTATTCCTTTTCTTGAAACGGAACTTGGACACCAAATCATTTTGTTTTGCTTCAAGAAAAATCTTCAAAACGAAATGTTCTTAACATCTCTGATGTGTTAGAATTCCCCCAATAGCAACCAACTGGACGATACACATGCCACGGACGACAAACAGACAATGACTCTGAGGAACCAATTTTTGTGTGCCAACCCTTCAGAAATCCTGATACTAATTCTTTGAACGATAAATTTTTAGATTTTAATCAAACATTGAAAATTTTAATCGAGGATACCAATGGTGAAAATCTGAAAGAAATTCCAAATGGCCACAAAGAAAATGTGTTCTTCATTGTCGACCATGAATACGAACAGACTGACAAGAGATCTTTCGTAGATGATTGCGGGGTTTGGATAAAAACTCATTACAATGTAAAATTTCAGTTTGGAACTTTGTGGATTTCATTTATCAAAAGCAAAACAATTGAGACTTTATTTACATAAGAAATTACTCTTAATATTAAGGAACTGCAAAAAGTTCGGTTGTGACTTGAATCCATCTTTCAAGGTTATTATCGTTTCATTGATAGACATGGAAGAAGTTTAGTTAAATAAAGTCAAGTGCACAAACGCTGAACACCGTCACGTCATTTTAAAACCTGTCTTTTCATTCTGAATTTTCAGAAAAAATGGAGGCACTAAGCAGTTGGCCACATTTTTCATTTGATAACTTCTCGGATACTACTAAAAATTTGAAGCCGCTCACTTTTGACGAAAAAGCTGTATGATTTCATGTGGGCGCTATACTTTTTAATTATTTTGTCATCTTTGAATCATATTTACTTGGAGTACCACTGATGAGGATTCATTTCGAAACATGCATGTCAAAAAGACCTGGCATTTTTGCTAAAAATATGCAATTTAAGAGAAGATGGCGATATTTGAAATGTAGAATGTAAAACTATGGGAAACAATCGTGTGTGCTATTTTCCATATCTCTTTCTCTCTCTCTCTGAAAATATGACATATCAAGGCGTTAATCAAACCATTAAAAATGAAAAAAAAAAAAAAGAAAATAAATAAATAAAATGGACCCACATGTAGAGCCACATCCTTGTTGTTGGGTCTAGAAACATATTTATACATTAACATGTACGATATATAGCAGAGAGTTCTACTTTTTTGAATAATCATTCAAACAATCCAATATACTTCAAATCGTTGGTAATTGCTATGAAAACAATACAGGTAATATTATCTGCAGGCATGATAATTGTTATGAAAACAACACTGTCCATGTATACTATGTACAGTGAAGGTAGTCTTATCTGCAGGCATAAAACTAACCAGTCTTTAAACTCAAGTTTCTTCTAGAAATGTCATCAAATCATTATAAAAATTATATATCTAAATACTAGAGACCATCACCTATCCAACAATGTAAGTATCAATAGTATACGACCATCCAAAAACCTGCAGGCTTGTACTTTTTATTGCAGGCGTCTGCAGGCTTGTTTAAGTGGTACCCCAAGCAGAGTGTACAAAATTTGCAAGTCCAAGCAAAATTTTGTACACAAGGGATGAGAATTTGCTATCCTCTCACAGCTGTGGAGTTTGTGTTCGGTGGGTCTAAATAAAGAACTCTGAAGAACCCTAAAGAACTCTAGGTTTTATATGAATTTGGGATGGTAAATTGAGAAAATATTTTGATATTCAGATAGATGAAGGTCATATGAACATAAAAATATATAGTTTATAGGCGGTGAGTTGTAGGAAAGTATCTTTAATGCAGAGTTTACGAATGAGACCAAAAATCCACAGGACATTTGTCCTGTAGTTTTATGAAATTTCTTAAAATCTACCGGACAAAGCTAAAAATTACTGGACAATTACAAAATGGTTTATTACAAATTTGTTGTTTGCATTTTCAACAATGGCACATTCATTTTGTAAATGGCACATTGATGTTCCAGGATATGGGGCCATTGTCACATTCACCTGATTGCCTATCCTGATTACTGGAGAGGTATGACGTCAGAGGGTGAGATATTTATCTCCTCCCTGGAAAATTTGAGAGTTCTCATCCTCATGTGGGAGAAAAAATTCTTCTTCCCTTCTCTAGCCTCCTTCAAAAAACTGAATACTTTGCCAGCTATCCTGGTTTTTCAAGATAAATGTCACTTCTGGAAAACTCAAAATTCGGCAACGTTGTCAAATTGAACCACTCATTGCTGAATTCCACAACTTTAGGTTTTGTTTGTTGCATCAATTCCTGAAGTAAGAATTTACAATGACAGTGAAATGATTAATCATTTAATTTCCATTGTCATTTTCAAGAAACAAAGATTCTGATTGGCTGAGAAATTTTGTTGATACATCGATCAACACAATTTTTCACAGAAGTCTATTTAGCACTATTTTTAGAACCGGGGGTCCCTCAAACACGAATGAACTCGTTACTGAAAATACAATTTGTTGATGTTTGCTTATCGATACATTTCAAGGGTACCATTTCTTTCCTACTTACTCAAAAATTAACTGTGCATGTAGAATTTGCACAAATTGGTCCTTATTCTAAAGATATAAAGAAACGATCGTTCGCTGTTTGAATCATGGCAGCTGCCATAACTTGTTTTGGCAGACGTATCACTGCGAAACCCCCGGACTTGACTTACAAAATATAGTGCGGTGATCGATTGTTTTTAGATCCAAGAAAATAGTCTGTTTTCCATAAGTAGATGATAATAAAATGATAAGAAATGAATCTTATATTTTTTCTGTTGATGCAGGTATCACCCGAAAAATTGGACAGAAAACTTTTGTATCAACGCGCTACGCGCCTTGATGCAGTTTTCTGTCCAATTTTTCGGGTGATACCTGCATCAACAGAAAAAATATAAGATTCATTTCTTAAATATACATGTATTTTGATAATATGAATTATGGCAAAGCCCTAAAAGCGAAACGAAGTAATTTTCAATATATAAAATTTACATTAACCGTATGTAGGTACATATGTGTACATGTAGAGAAACTTACTTTAATTAGCATTATGAAAATAGGCAGAAAATTGTTCACTTCATTTTTTTTATGTCGCCTGCAGTGCAAGTGCATCATATAGGGATCACTTTATCTTGTGTTTGCATGTCTGGTGGTAACACTTTCAAATAATTGGCTGTAACTTACTTCATATACATCAGACATCTTTCAAACTTAAAGGTATGGTAAAGAATGATGAGACTCAGTACCCAATACAAGTCAATGTCAACTATTTTTTCGGTCAAAGTAATAGTCATAGTCAGTGTTAGGTTTTATCGGACCAAACAATTATTTAATGGCAAATCCAATAAAACCGATAGTTTTCAGGAACACTGTGCATTCATAATGTGAGTATGATAGTCTACCTACTGATGAAAAATTTTCTCTTGAAATCCTTTCGCTATTTTAGCTCACCTCAACAAGGGAGCTTATGCTATACCCCGCACGTCGGCATCCATTAAAGAAGTTTGGGGTAGCTCAGTATTGGAAAAAGTACTGATGCTATGGTAACCAAACTTGCACATCTTTGGATGCATAAGTGAACCTATGCATCAGATGCTGCAGTTATGCTTGAGTGACTTGGTTAAATTTGGGGTAGCTCAGTGTGATTGGTTAAGAAGTTTGGGATAGCTGAGCTCAGTATTAGACAAAGTACTGATGCTGCAGTAACCAAACTTGCACAAGTGTACTGATGTGAAGATGCTGCATCTGACCTACATTTTCCGCTTGAGTGACTTGGTTAAAAAGTTTGAGGTAGCTCAATATGATCTTACAAAGTATTGATGCAAAAGGAACAAATCTTGCATAAGTAATTCACCTTTAGATGCTGAATTGGACCCATGCATTAGATGCAGCATCTGACTTACTTCTGCTTGAGTGATTTTGGGTTTAAAAGCCAATATTGAGCAAAGTATAAGTGCTACATGTACCAAACTTATGTATTGGATGTATCTTTGATCAAACTTTCATAAAATGACCTTGACTTACTTTTTCTGCTTGAATGATTTTGGGTTTAAAAGCCAATATTGAGCAAATTATAAGTGCTACATGTACCAAACTTACATATTGGATGTATCTTTGATCAAACTTTCATAAAGTGACCTGGACTTACTTTTTCTGCTTGAATGATTTTGCTTTTAAATGCCAATATTGAGCAAAGTATAAGTGCTACATGTACATGTACCAAACTTGCATACTGGATGTACATGTATCTTTGATCAAACTTTCATCAATTGACCTTGGTCAGTTGTTTTATTGAAATTTTTTTCTGCCATGATAACATATGCTGCTACGAGATGAGCTTTGTAATCTGTGATTACCTATTTTTATTCCAGTGATATACCAGTAGCCATGGACAGGGTTGTTGCCCTTGTGGATATGGATTGCTTTTACGTACAGGTTGAGCAGAGGCTGAATCCAGAATTCAAGGGTAAACCTTGTGCAGTTGTACAGTATAAAACTTGGAAAGGAGGAGGGTAAATAATCAATAATACACATCATTTACGTATACATTTATAAACTGGAATTGTTGAATAAAGTAAGCTGATGATTTTTTCTTATTCTAATTTAAGTTTCAATTTGTTAAATGAAAGTGAGTACATGCCTACTAGTACTAGTTATGTACTCACATTCATGATTTTACAAACTGAAACTTAGAGTAAGAAAAAATTCTTGCCAGTGAGTAATGTACAGATCTGATAATCAGAGTGAGCAGCTTCTCTGAGCTCAAAGTGTACAAATTGTAGTAAATTGTACAAATTTTAGTAAATTGTACAAATTGTAATAGACCTTGAAACGCAAATAAGATACAAGTCAATCATATTAAATTACTACTAATTGGTTATCTTGATTTCATGTAGATTAGTGGTGTACAATTGTGTAAAGGGCTTCATACTTCTGATTATTCATTACATGTATTATTTATATGAACCATGGCAATCACCTGTACTGCAGAATTTATGCATTGTGACGTCACAAGTGTTAATACATGAATTGCAGCACGTTCGTTTCAATAGTAATATCTCAGGGAATTACATTGGTTGTGCATATATATTTAATTATACTGATATCCCATAAAATAACATGTACTTATGCACTCTATTTCAGTATAATAGCTGTTGGATATGAGGCCAGAGCATGTGGAGTGACCAGGAACATGTGGGGAGATGAAGCTAAGAAGAAATGTCCAAACATTCACTTCTTTCGCGTTCCGGAAGTCAGGGGCAAGGCAGATCTTACAAAGTAAATCTCTCTAGAACTTTCCTCAGGTTTGGAATTCGGAGACATGTGATCAAAGAAAAAAATCAAACTGATAGGAATACCTGATTTGTTTTAGTTAATTTAAAATGTTGCATTGACAAAAAAAAAAAAAATACATTGATAACCTGACAGTGGTCAAGGCAGGAACTGAATATTGAAGAAGATGTCAATAAGGTTCAAAAAGTGTTTTCATTGGTTTTATTCAAGGGTTGTCTGATACTGCAATTTTGGTAAATTTGAAATTCTGATGTACATGTATATGTAAGAAACCAGTTACTCATTCATGTATTGGTACTTCATTTAGCTGCTGTTGTGTATAGATTTAATTATTTCGAGTTTACGATATGTTAATGCCATTTTGGAACCAGACTTTGATTAAGATTTAAAACAAATGAAGTCATTTATTTTTCATCCCTTCCAGATTTAGGGAGGCAGGTGCAGAAGTTATCGCTGTACTCAGTAAATTCAGTGGTCAGGTAAACAGCAAAGTTTTACAATACTTAACTTTTCTGAATGCCCTCGTCAGTGAAAATCTTTACCAATTATCAATGTCAAATGTCAAGGTCAGAATCAACTGTGCAGGTAAAATCTTCTTGCATAATACAAATGGAACTTTTTGCTCTAAGATCTTCAATCTGCTGCAAAGAATGTCATGTCATGAGGAAGAAACATTAAGATTGACAAGGTCAGAGGTGAAAGGTCAAGATCACCACTAAAGTCAAATAATCTATCATGGGTGTGTATACATGTGCCAACATTTAGAGTATGCCAGTGAGCTTTATGGTTCTGGTATGATGTTTAAAGTCATTGAAGTTTAAATTTTACATATACACATGTACTTCTTTGTATGATAAAAAAGAACTACATGTACATGTACCAATAACCATCTGATATATTTGCACACAAATGTTTTGCTATTAGGAATAATACACTTTAAAGGTATCGTTTCTGTGACAGGTAGAGCGTGCCAGTATTGATGAAGCATACATAGACCTTACAGAGGAAGTTAAGAAGAGGATAACAAAGCTATCAGGGGATAGAGTCCTGGTACAACAACTACAAAATACCTTTGTTGTAGGCCATGGAGATGATAAAAGTGGAGGTACATAGAGGGATTTACACTTATTTGACCATGTAATGAAATAGTTTATTAAAAGTTGCATGTACATGTAGTTTATGGTATGCTGGTAAGAAGGAATTTCATGTCTTAACAACAAATGTATTTTTAAAAATTAAAAAAAAAAAACTTTGCACTTTTTGTATGGCCTGACAAAGCAGTGCAGCTGTTGTGAACAGACTGCACCCTGAATTAGGGGATATCCAATAGTCTGACATTGCTTCTGCTGGAGGACTTTACATTATAATGTTTTAATTAACGCCGTTTGATTATGACATCATAATGCATTAGTCTGCCAACAAGTGCAATATCGAACATTCAGCAGTCCCTAAATTCAATCACGGAGAATCGTCTCTCTGAAACATGTCTATCTACATGTATATGATATTCACACTTTCACATATTTTGTCAGAACTTTATACTTCATCAAACTTTCAGAGATAAGCATGTAAGATGATCAAACTCAATAGAGGATCAACGATTCAAGGTTGCAGTCAAGGTCACATATTTAGTATGAAACATTAAAAGTGCACATTCCTGTTCATCCGTAGTACATGTGTATAGTTTAGCGGAAATATTTCAATATTATTTTATCTTGCAGCTACGTGTATATAAGGACATGTTCACATAAAACAAATGTACTTCATTTTATATACAATTCTTCAGAAAACAGAGAGGAGGGAGTTGACCAGTGGCTGACCACAGCCTTTGAGGAGGAGGTCTCAGACAATGATATAAGACTGGCGGTGGGGGCACTGATATCAGAGGAAATGAGGGCTGCAGTGTACGCAGAAACTGGATTCAGATGCTCTGCTGGGATTGCACATAATAAGGTAATACTCAAATGATAGTTTGTACTGGTAAAAGAGTGTTGAAATGTGACCTGTAAGGTTTATTGTGGGTATTCTGCATTGTAAACTTTCTATGTCTGTTCTACATGTACCTAACTTCTATAGCCAAGCAAGCTATGGAGAGGGTGTATGTAATAAATTTTTGTTTAGCCATACTTGTATTTTGCTTATGTAAGAGTAAATACAAATTATTTACGTGTGCATGCTAATCTGGCTCTAATTTGTATTCTTCTGTACAAAATGTGCAAGTTTTATATTGAAATATCAATTACTTCAATTGTGCCACTAGAGCTCATTGCAAATTGCAAACCTGTATTAAATATTAAAAAAAAATAGAGAAAAGACTGATGACTGCATTCCAAAAAGAAGATTGAAGACCAAGATACATGTAGATGCTTTCAATTTTTGTCAGCTTGTAAAATGAAATTTGTGTCAAGGTTTTCTTTGTTTTGTTCTTCCTCTCTAGATGCTTGCCAAATTGTCATGTGGCCTACACAAGCCTAACAAGCAGACTGTACTACCTCACGCATCAGTTCCTATACTGTACAGTACTCTACCGATCAAGAAAATGTAAGTACTTTGAACGCTTTAATGAAACAAGAGCTGATTTCATTGGTTGTTTATTTATCATTTGCTCCCATGATTGTCTTCAAAATAAAAGCTGATTTACTGTATTGATATCAAATTTTGTCATATATTTACATGTACATGAATAAATGTAATAATGGGGGTAAGTAGCTTCATAAATGTATTACATCTACATTGTATCAAGAATATTTAGCTTCTGATGTGATGTTTAGGGCTGGTTAATACTGATTTTATGGTGCAAACTTCTTTCTTTATAGTTCCACTTACACGTCACCAGAAAAACTCAGAAAATGTCACATCAGTTTTGTTCTGATATCAGAATGAAAAGTTTTCTTCATGTAATAAGCTTAAGCTTGGATGCTAAAAGAGAACCTCTTATATTACATGTATAATGATATTACATAGGAGGTATCCATCACTTATCATGAAGTTAAGATTCACCATCTTTCGAAAAAGAAATCTCTAAAATTCTTGAGTGTGCATAACATATTGATGTGTTTTGTCATAGTATGCTTGTAGTTAATAGTTTCTGCTCCCAAACATTGTTTTTCCATAGCCTGGAAAAACTTCTGTTCATTTAACCATATTTTTTCTCTTCCAGACGTAACTTAGGTGGGAAGTTTGGACAGTCATTGGTAGAACAACTCGGCGTAGAAAACATGGGTGATTTGTGTAAATTTTCTTTGAAGGAGTTACAGGCATGCTGTGGAGACAAGTCTGGGTATGTAGGTGTATGTAGGTGTGATATCTTTTTCATAAATACATGTACATGTAGTGGTGGTAGAGTAGTGATCAGTGCAATGAACTGTGAACCCATCGGTCCTGGGTTCAAATCTCACTGTTGCCAATCATGGAAAAACCATTGTAAACTTGGGTAAAATACTATGCACTACATTGCACTCTCTCTACGCAGGAGTAAACCAAGGCAAGCCTGTAATATGAATGGCAAGCATTAGCGTCTAAACGACAGGTCTGTTTTTATACTCCTTAGGAAGATGAGAATGCACTAGATTGTACAGGTCTCGCCAGGGAGGTAATTGTAGAAGTCCCATGATGCTCAGGAGATACTACATGTACAAGACTATAAACCCCTACCTTTACCTTTAACATTAAAGTGACTTTCAATAGAGCATATTGATGTTGCATTTACATGTTCATTAAGAAGCTTTATCTTGTTAGAAATGCAATGTATAAAATAAAATACATGTATTAGGTTCTGTCAAACTACAGCTGTAAGGATGTACATGTATCTACATTGAGTAATATAAAATCATTGTATGCCATTGGTAGAACTTGTCTTGTTCAAACTTCATATACATATGTATATAACATTGAAAAGGGATAGCATGTGAAATTTTAAGTAAATAATAATTTCAAAATTTGCAAATATTCAAATACATGTAGATGAACATGTAAATGATACACAAGTATGTACATGTACAAGATTTAATTGTTGTACAATCCCAGTAATCAGACGCAAATTCTAAGCCTATATTTTCTGTTCACATTATTTCACAGGATGTGGCTGTATGATGTATGTAGAGGTGTAGAGTATGAACCTGTATCAGCCAGACAACTACCAAAATCTATCGGCTGTAGCAAAAACTTCCCAGGCAAAACATGCCTTGATACAAGGGAAAAGGTACAAAATATAAAAAGAAATATTCATTTCTTTATATGGCTTAAAACAGTCTTTTCGAAAACTTTTTTCAGCCATTAGCCCAAAGATGAATTTTACTAGTTTATTTGTATAGTTTCTTAAAAGAATTTCTACTAGCCCAGCAAAAATTTTGGTAGTCTCAGGCGTCTGAGGCTAGTGAATTTTTGGAAAGACTGTTAAAACATATGAAAATACATGTATACATGTATTTATAAGCCAGTGGATATACATGTACATAGTAGACAGTTGACAAACTGCATCTCATAGTTTCAGATCACAAACTTTCCAAATACATTTTTACTTCAGTCTTAATCCAATGTTTTGATATACATGTATTAAAAAGATGCTAAACATGACCTTCACACAAGAAATATACATGAACAAGGAGGTTGTGGAAAGATGAGACCGAGTTTGAGATATGTCATGCTTCATAAATGTACAGTGTGTGAGATTGACAATTAAAGTCTTATAGACATTCCTTCTACAGTGATTTTAGATCCTATAGACCGCAGCAATCTACTGTAGACCAAAATAAAAATGACCCCAAAAATCTAATCTTTTATGCATTTTATTGGTTAAAACAATTTACTTTTTTCAAAAATAGAATCATAGACAGTGATTCAAAATCCATAGAAATTCTTATTAATCTTAAAAATTTTATGTGACTTCAATGCTGAAAATTCCTATAGATAAGCTGGTCTATGACTTTTTCAATTGCAGATCCAATCCAATTTACTGTAGAAATTGGCCATCGGGCCACGTTAATTTGGCACACTGAATGTACATGTATATACGTGTATATGTATGAATACATTGAACAATTTACATGTGTTTTCATTATTCCTATTATGACTTATGATAAAATTGTAGAAATAAAAACGAAACACCCTTCAAAGCATCAAAAGATGTTAGTGAAACATTTTACAACTTTAAAATGAGAGACATCATAGCCAAGACTGCATTGACTCCATTTCAACATTTTTGGATAAAACTCTATGCAAAGTGAAGTATACATTTGTACAGGTATAATTGCTACGTTAAACAATTAAGAACTTGATTAAAGAAGCTATATGGTAATCATCATTTCATTATACAGGTCAAACATTGGTTGGGAGAATTGGCAGGAGAAGTAGCAGAGAGACTAGTCAAAGATAGAGAAACTGTAAGTGTGCATGTACCTTTAAAAAGTCTGTAAAATCTTAAAGAAAAACTAAAGTATTTTTTCCACTTTTACCATTGAAATATTCAGGGTAGTTAGGGTAAAATTTTCATACAGCTGTCAAAAGACCAAGATGTACATGCATAATATGGTGCCATTTCTTTGCTTGTCTGTCCGTCTGTGGGAAACATACAAACTAAACTGCAGCCTTTTGGTTTCATACCTAGAACAAAGGATGACAAAGAGCCTTATTTTCAAAGATGTCAGTCAAAGGTCAAAGCCATCAATAGTGCTTAACTTTCATATTTTCCACATGGTGTAACAACGACAAGGAGAAATCTAGATTGTGGTTAAGCTCTGAAAAAGCTCTTGATTGGTGTTGTTGTGACCTTCAAATGTGGCATCACTGTTCTGTTTAATTTTTCTTTGAGAGGTATTTGTAGTTGTTGTGATGAAGAGTTACAATGTACATGTATGTATCAATAACCTTCAAAATACACAGAAGCAGAGTGTTATTTCTGCTTAAATACATGTAGGAGAACTCAACAATAGACAATGAGAACTACATGTAGGAGAATGAGGATAACTGAATTATTTACTACTTGTACCTAACCAAATTGATCTCTGATGATGTAAGCTATGCCTGAAATCTTAAAATATTTGTATAGGAGCTACTATTGCCTGCTGGGTCAGAAGCAAACTACAGTGTCGGTAAAAAAGTGGCTATACACATAATGCTTTTAGGCTGTAACAGGAATTCTAACGTTCAAGGCACAAACAGAATTCTGATAGCTACATCTGCAAATATGACATGATCATCTAGCAGCTTACTGTAAATTGGTTTTTATTTGTCAGGTACCAATTTTCGTCATTTTCGTCAGTGCCTCCCTTGACGAAATTACGTACCGACGAATATAAATACTCCTGACAAAATATAGTGTAGAAAGGAAAAAATTAAATCAGTATCTCGGTAAACTTAAATAGCATCAAGAGCACAGAGGAGGGGGAACGAAAAAGCTGAAGGTTCCAAGTTTTAAGAGTTCTTAAGACAGGCAAATGATAAATCGATGAGAACTGAATATGCACACAACGTCGCATATAATGTACTTCCAATTACCAAATGATATGTTTTCACAACAAGCTAGGTAGTAAATACAAATGTATGTCTCTAATTGTTTGTTTACCAACTGATTGTTAAACAAACAATGACAGCAAAAACATACGGTTCATCTGAATCTAAAGTTGACATTTGAACAGACGAATTTATATTTTATGGACCTTTTGATGACGAATTTACGTACTGACGAAATGGTCATTTTGAACGAATTGACGAAAATTGGTACTGACGAAAATAAAACAATTTACAGTAGTTTCATTGGTACATATGTACACACACCTGTTATTTTGAACACATCAGCGTTCATGTATGATCAATCTGCAGAGAAAAAGTATCGGAGAGTAGAGTATCTTCCAGGATTTCTAGAAAGTTAAAGCCTTCAATGTTCAGGTGTGTGCTTTATGTTTGTCACTCATGCTTTGAGCTTGTATAAATCATTTATGGTTTATCACATGATTTGTCAGTGTGTGAAACTCAAATTTGACCTTGAATGTCCAAAATCATGCCAAACTTTTCCATATGTATTTTGAAAGGAGTATATACGGTTTATATAGTAAAGTGGCCCCCTAAAATTAACTTCTTTAAATTAAATTTTGTTGTCATTTTTAGAGAGTTAAATATCTATATTTTGAGAAATCAAGTTATAAAAACTACTCCTTGCTTTTTAAGACATTGTAAATTTTGCATAAATATCATGAAAAACAGTGATTTTGCCAATTTTTCACAAAAAGTACATTTGTACATCATTCTGGATTATTTTCATTCAGATAACATCGAGTAGGATCGTGAACAACTTTTTCCTATTGCTTGCACTTAAAAATGTGCAAAGGTAACAACATATCAAAATATAAAAGTTGTTCAGAAGCCCGCTCAGTACTAACTAATGGGAAGTTTGTCAAAAATGAGCCCTAAAATGACGTTTTTCCCAAAATTTGACAAAATATACCATTTTTGAAGCCCAAATTCTAAGAAATTAAGAAAGGAAATGAAAGGTTTTGTATCATTTCATAAGTAACTTACATTGTAGAATAAATTTTGTTACAAATTCATTATTCATGAAAACTTCACCCGGAAAGGGGTCCGCTTTACTATATAAACCATATATAGTCCTTTGAATTCTTCTAGCCTGTTGCTACGGGCTAGGTTTTCATTTACATGCATTTTGAATTTAATTTTGTATAATTTGAGTTTTGCACACTCTCATGTGAACCAAATTTTATGGCATGTGCATGCTGCTTTGATTTTGATGTTCAAGTCTGTGCATGATGAGATTTTCACATTATGAATAGGAACTTGTGTCTTATTGTCTTTGAAGTGTTTATGTTTTTGGTATATTTGATTGTGTTACTAGATCCTACATTTGTTCCCATAGTGTTTCTGTGTGTATGATGTCTTGTGCAAAGTCGCTCAGTTTTCGTTTACTTCATTTTAATATTTGCAACTTTTTCAAGTTTTCAAGTAGAATTTATTTTAAACTGATTATTAAATTCTTTAATGTTGTATATTTCCGGTTTGAGCATTATATTCAGTAATGTATGAAGAAGCATATATATGTGTTGCTCAGGTGAAAGAACAACATTCTTTTGAAGGTCAGGGTCATTAAATTGGAAACATCCAGGGTTATCACAGACAAACCATGTTCATTTCATGGTCAGGGATATTAGAAGATATTTTGATTTTGTCACTGTAGAAGGGGTTTTTTTATTTTTTGTTTACAAGCTGTAGCAAAGTACTAGCATTAGTACATTTGTATTTGAAAAATGGTACGAACAGCACACAATTGTTTATGCGCTCTCTTCCGTCAAAGGATTTTATTTCTATTCATCCACAGAATTTGCGGATGGCGAAGTCTATGACAGTGTATGTAAGATACATGGGTACACCTTCTCAGACAGCCTCTCGGGCATGTGCTATCACTCAGTATAAGGCAGACAAAATAGCTAACAATGCTTTCCCCCTCCTACAACAATTCAACTTAGCTCCTGCACATCAACCAACATGGTATGTAATCTCTCTCTCTTTCTCTCTCTCTCTCTCTCTCTCTCTCTCTCTCTCTCTCTCTCTCTCATCACATTGCCAGAGGCAAAAATTGCATTTAGATCCATAAATGCTTCATGATTCATAAGCACACATTTCATTAATTACTACGTCTTGTTTATAACATGATATTTAGTGATATAGAAACCTATTCTGACGTAGACAACAGCTTTGTTGATGTATCACAGATGAATTAAATGTGAGAAGAAAGCAATTGTACATTTTGTTTTTGAATCTTTTCCAACAAAGCTGTTTCTCAACATGCTGCTCTTTGATTAAAATTTGCACATTTCTTTCTCAGGACACCTCCCATTCTTTGTCTGGGGATATCAGCAAGTAAGTTTATTGATGAATCAGCAGGGAACAATAGCTCTATCACATCTTTCCTTGGAAGTCAAAAACCCAAATCAAACAATGATCTGCTTCCAAGTCAATTTTCTCCAAAGGAGTCCATAGCCAGAGGACCAAGGCGTGGAAGTATACAGAGTTTCTTTTCACAAACAAGTACTCAAAGATTTCAAGAGACCATGAACGCATCTTCATACAATAGTGAAAATGAAGATATTGTAGATGGAGCAAGCTCAGAAACATCGAAAAATATTCCTTTGTCTAAAGAGCCTGTTGCTGGACCAAGTGCCTTGAAAACTTTGGACAATAATGTCTTGGATAGACACTCTGAAAATGGATCTAACCGAATGGGATTTTTCGTGCGTAAAATGTTTGAAATCCAACAGGCAAAGAAGGAAAAAGGGGAAGATAGTCATGATCATAGAAGGAATTCAAATAATATAGAAGTGATGAATAGTTTTATGAAAAAATATACAGTTTCTGAACAAAATGGAAAGCTGGATGGGGAAAGGACTGAGGATTTGAATATTGTTGAAAATGTGACCACAAGAACATCAGATGAAGATTTAGAAGGTGCAATCGGCTCTCCTTCAAAAAGAGTGCAGTCTGTGAGTGAAGACATTATTGAATATGAAGAACCAGAGCCAATACCAGGAACGTCTTATAATGAAGAAATAACTGCTCGAAGACTAAGTGAGATGCATGCAACCGAGGAAGGAACATCTAGAAGACCTAGTGAGTTGTATGACATAGATCCTAATTCTGTGGATTCAGATGTTTTTGACGCGCTTCCATTAGATATACAAAATGAAATTAAGGCAGAAATGGGACGTCAAAATGGATTGAAATCTCCAATTAAAACTTCTGCTCTACCTCAAGAAAATGGTGGAAACTGTGATATAGAGAATGCAGCAACTGATGGTGATCTGTTTACCTCTTGTGAAAAATGTGGGAAAAAACTACAAGTGTGGGAAATGGAAGAGCATATGGACTTTCACTTTGCTCAGGAGCTCCAACAAGAGTTGAGACAGAGTGACGCACCCTTGGGCATGTCGAACAGGAGCGAAAACAATAGACAGTCTGTGGGAGCAGGTACAAAAAGAAAACTTAGTGCCGCTACTTCAACAAGAGGACGAAAGAAACAAAAGCCAAATGTTGATAAATGTCAAAGAATGGATAATTTTATAATTAAAAGATAAAAGAACAGATATAAGATTTTTTGTTTGAATGTGTCGGTATCTATTGTCTGGAGGGTTTAAGACAGCATTCTTGTTGTCTCACAATCAGTGTCAAGGTCACTGCAGGTTCTGATACCTGTCCCCTATATTATCAGATATCAGAGTGTTTCATACGTAAAGGTTCACAAAGAATCATAACATGAAGGAACTTTAAATTTTCTACTTTTCTAAAAGATAATGTAGCATCAAATATATTTACATGCAAGTCATGTAAAAGCTCAAAGATATGAACATGATCATTTTACAAAATAGATCACACTATGATCTATGAGCAAAGGATCTAATAGTATGTTGAAACTTCATTAGCAGTCAATTTTACTAGTGTAAATACTATCATCCCCTTGAAACCTTCCACAAGTATTAGCCATGGAGAGAACTTGAACCTTATTGATTTTTAAGGTTAAAGGTTAAGGTTACAGTGGACAAATATGCAATTTCAAGGGGATGATACATGTTTGCGTTGCATCACCGTATTATGTGATGTTATTTATGTTCCAAATACAAGTGGATTTGGGATTTGTTAGGTACAGGGCAAAAATGAGTTCAATTAATTCTGTTGTCTTTGTTTATGGCATTTGTATTGGGTTGTGAATCACTGTGAATACATGCAACAGATGACTTTCATGTCAACCTGGATTCATCACATGAAAAAAAAAAACATTTCACAGAGAATGAACCTGATTGATTCCCATACCAGGGTCAGGCTATGACTGTCTGCACAATGTCAAATGCAAAGAGTGATCATATCCATCAAATATCTGAAACTTTGTATGATGTAAATATGAAATTGTCTTGGGCAAAGGTGAAGGTCACAGTGGATAGATATGAGGAGGTATTTGAAACTTTGTATGATGTAAATATGAAGTTGTCTTGGGCAAAGGTGAAGGTCACAGTGGATAGATATGAGGAGGTATTTGACAATGTGAATAAATCAGACTTTCCTAGAACCTTTGATTCTTGGACATTTGAAGTTCAAGGGCACTGTGACAAAATATTCCATCTACATGTACCATGTTTAAGACTTCAACAATTATTTGTCAGTGAGCAAGGATAGATCAAAGAATTTTATAATAGTTAAAAGGTATAATAAAACACAATATTAGTTTGAGGTGTCCTATCTATATGCAAACATAACACCTTTAAATACCTGTATTTTTAGATATAGCAATTTTAGAGGATGTAAATTATTCTTAATTGATAAATAGAAAATGGAAATTAAAATTAATTGTGAAGAAATGGTATTTTCAAACACGTTTTGATATATCCACGGAAATTGCACTTTGTTCAAAACCAATCTGGCAAAGAAGTTAATGTCCTAAGACCTTTGACGTAAAATGTAAGACACTCCTCTTCTGACTTCAAACTTGTTGAAAAGAAAATCATGCGTGAATCACAGTATCGATCTGTTCCGACTTTATTTTGTTTAAGGACATTACTGATGTTAAAGGGTTCCTCTTGCGACTGAAATTTCAAAAGCCTGATATACTATCTGCCCTTTAAATGATACGGCAGATTTAAATTTGAAAATGAAAAGGTTTTAGAGTGCCTTTTTATTTACATTGAATTTAAGCCTCATTTCATAACCTCTTATCCAGTAGCGGATTTATAAGGTGTCCGTGTCCATTTCGGTCCACTCTGCTATACATGTACCCTATATAGCGATCGAAAATGTAAAATTCGTTTTCAGTCAAGTATCAGTCATTGACCTTTGAAATATTTGTCTTGTTCCCTAGTAAAATGTAGATATAAAAGTGAAGATAATGAGGTAGAATTTAGTTGTAAAAAAAGTAACTTGAAAGTATGTGCTTGCAACAAGATACTTAGTTCAGAAAAAAAATGTTTTCGATGAATTCATACATAGAGAAATTTTTACATCAGTTGTTCTTTCTCATTGAAAAGAATTTTCTCTCAAACCTGGCCCGTTTAACTAAACAAATAAAAAAAACCTGGGTGCCCCTTTCTTATCTTGATATTACATGTATTTCGTCAATTTTGCATTCTTCTTTTTTGTAAAAATTTCGCAATGATTGGTTTAAAAATGATCTGGAAAAAAAAATGAAGTTGGAGCACCCAATCAACCCTTCCCCTTTCTACACAAACTGGATCGGTGACTGATATTGGAAATACCTATATACATGTATGGGACATAACATACATCTTCGGAATAGGAATTTAAATGTAAAGCAAATTTTATTCGAGATAACCGATCAAAGGTACATATCAATGACAAGAATAGTGCGCTATGCACATGGGAAAGTAGACATGTATTTTATCAGTTGAGTTTGATTTGGATGTGAAATAGTTCGGTTCAAATATATTACCCTAGTACAAGGTATGTAAACTTTAATTAATAGGATTTCTTTATTTTTTTCACATTTTAATGTTGATACTTTGTTAATGGTCATAAATATTTTCTTGGGCACTATGGTAAAAAGTATGGTATTCCACTGATCAGGTGATGTACATGTAATAGTAAACTGTTACAGATTCCTGCGTGATTGACTCCTTCCTATATTGAAACTGGCAGTACCTTTAGTTTAGCATCTTTGATGAGAAATAAACACAGGAAAAAGAACTGAAAATAGACAGTTACTCTGAAGTTAGGACAAAATTCATGCTAGAATGTGAATTCCATGTTTGAAATTGAAAGATTGTCATCGCGAACGAACCTGTTGACAGATTTTGTAGCTGTATTTATAACTAAAGAGACCGATGTGGAATCGTTGACCAAAAGTCCTAGTAGAAAAGCACGATCCATAATACCCTACCTCCTAGCCAATTTAATACACAGAAACGTAAAGATTACTGACCAAGCGACTTAACAACAATTTAAGTAAATTCGCTTGGGAAGACCGATTGTTTGCTTGAGTACCCCAGAATCCCACCAATACGGAGAATTAGATTGAATGGGCACAATTCCTTATAACAGTCCCTCCCCTGTTTTGATAAGACTCTGTAATCCATCACGGGTACCCATATTGCTACTTGAATGTAATAAGTAAAGATAAGATGAAGTAATCTATGTTTATGAAGAATTTCGGACTACAAGGTCAAGTAGATTCTGTTCAAAGAAAGTGAAATAATTTAAAGTTTGTAAACGTAATGGTGTTGATACACAAATAGAAAAGACAATGTAACGGATTTCGCGATTTCCATAGGGCAAATACAGAATTAAGTCCGAAAACCTACCACGGAAGCATTGTCCCGAACCCAACCAATTAGTACACGATCATTTCCATTTCATTTCATCTATCATTCTATGGAATCGTTTTGTATCACACGAGTGTTAGATGATACTATTTTTACGTGGATCTTTAGCCTGTTCTAAAATCATACATTTGTGTACCCCGGAATCAAAGATTGGAGGCATTAAGTTTTGGTCCGTCCGTATATCTTGTGTCTGTAACGACTATATTTTCTTATTGGAAAACGGCAGGTCTCTCATACTTAGTCTAGTATTTCTTACATGACAAAACATATGGATTACGTAGTTCCTTGCGACCTTGACCTAGGAGTTTGATTTTTTAAAACCTTCAATATTTGGAAACAACTTTTGAACGGTAATCGATGTAGCTTTGATATTTTACTCAGTTTTATATATTCCTTGGAACGAGACCTTATAACTTGACCTTGATGTGCTGTCCGTGTCCATCCGTATTTTTACATTTGTCCGTCTTTCTGTCCCTCAAAGAAGTGCTTTCGTGGTAGTTGGTTATGAAGTAAAGTTATATAGTGAAGAAGCCATCATATGGATAATTTTTACGTTCAATATTAAAACCTACCGCAGTCGTCACAGGTGTTCATTGAACATCAAGCAGTTTGTTAGAAATTCCATCCCCGTGCATTCGGATCATATATGTATCTAGGGTCGAGCGCTCCCTCCCCTTGAAGGGGGCTACATTGATGCTGCCTTGGCACGTAGGGATACGCCTCATTTCTTGAGAATTCATGAAACTAGATGATAGTGAATTACCTCAGTGATAAAATATATGAAAGAAAAAAATATTAGGCTCCAATACTGGACCTCTAAGAAATGGGTACAGCTGATCTTAAATCATTTCTTAACCGAAACACATTTTTTTTTCAATAGAAAGGCTCAAATATCATAACAAAGTCATTGTGCCGATATTTTTTGCAAGTTTCTATGACAATGCATAGTATTAATGAAGACAAGAGTAAAGACTGAATACAAATGTAAAACATTTTTACATTCTCATGTTTTAAGAAAGCCTTTGAAGAGAGAATAAGTTAACATATATCTAGTGTATAATGTCTTCATAAAACATCGGATTCTTTAAGTGTAGAAAACCGCGCACCGGGGTACATATAATTTACTATTGTTCGGAATAGAAAGGGTTGTTACACGATTGTTAGCGATACTTGTAACCCAATATTTCGTGTTGCGTGCCCTCTGAGATGGACACGGTGCTTTATATAAGTATTAAAAAGCGTTCCTTTTGTGTGATAACGATCGCTAATGTTTCTTTCCATCCTGGACACAAATCTTAACACACAAAGGCGTCAGATCGTTAAACACAGTGACAATTCAAAATTCCGTCTTTTTTTGTTAAAAAAGAGTTTTACATAAAATTTTGTATTCAGATGGTATTTAGCAGTCTGATTATTTTGAAAGACTCGCCATTCTACTCTGTCACACTTGAGTTACCTGAAAGAGTCATTTTTGTCGATTTATGGTGTTCAAATTTGCATCAGAAGCCTATCTGAATGGGAGGATACGTAAATACATAGGATGAAAGTGAATATTAGGGAATTTTTAACTAGCGAAAGTATGTAAGAGTTAAAAGTAATGCGACATGTGGGGTTTGACGAGGAATTTTCGGTAGGTTTTTGAGGAATTTTGGAGGCTGTTTCTGTGATACAAGAATGGCAATGACAGAAACCGAGGACGGATTATTACTGTTCCTTGATGACGACGAATATACGGGGCTGACCAACATACGGTTTGTACTATATGAGTAAAAGTATATTATATTATTCACAAAAATGTAAGTAGTACCAGGTGATTGTCAAAATTTTAGGCTTTGATCAATCAAATTTCAGGGCAAAAGCTACAATGTACATGTAAGAAATGTAGTAAGGTAATTTAGACTGCAAATACTGTAGCTAAATACGAAAATGGCGACCAGACAACAACGCTTCCTGAAAGACCCATTTGGTCGGTTAAAAAAAAAACAAATTGTGGTTAAATCGGTAAAAAAAATACTGTTACATCTTTGGTATAAAAAAGCACATATTTAAAAGATGCTATTACGTGAAATGGTTAGAATTGAGGTAATGTGTAAATTGTTGCACTTGTCATGGACTAAGTTCAAATGGTGCGTGTGAATCGATAAAGAACACACAGACAGACATACAAACCTAGCTTCCTTTAGAAAATGAAATCTAAATTCATTAACAATGATCAATCAGAGTTCGCAAACTATTTTAAGTATCGGAGCGATGCGGAAGTGTACCAAAGAGATGACAAGGATGTACAAATATCCCGACAAGAGCCCAGTTTCCGTAATGTTCTGTTATAATTGTTTAATTTAGTTCCTCGCGTGCCTTGGGTTGACACTGTGATATTTCTGTTTTACAGAGCATCTGTGGAGCGCTCGGCCTCGTCATGTAGGAACAAGACAGACTGTATAGAACACCGATATCAATGGAGCAGGTAAGCCGGTCAACATTTATTTCTTAGAAAAAAATAACAAGGGTAGAAACACTGCGTCTGTTTTTTAAGCCTTCGAATAGAAACTTGGAGAGATATATGAGGTGTTCAGAGTGCCACATAGCGGGTTCTGTGGGTCGTAGTGATCAAGCCAGATTTTGTTTCGTAGGCGTCCTCTCATTTACATGGTACTAATGTGTCCTACTTAAATGAATCTTGGAGGGGGTGTTATTCCAGATGAGGTACAATACTCATCGTAAGGGTCATCGTTGTGTAAATGTTAAGTTATGACTAGAATCAGAACGACCCTTTACTAACACCAATTATTTCGCATGACCATTATGTCCGTTAGTAAATTTGTCCATATGTTTAATTTTTTGTTCATTTATTTATTTATTTATTTATTTATTTATTTATTTATTTATTTATTTATTTATTTATTTATTTATTTATTTATTTATTTATTTATTTTTAATTTCATTGTATAAAGAGAAGGAAAACCCGTAAGAACAATAATATTACATCATTCACTTAGCCAAGATCGTAAGTGGCATTTCACGCTTTTTGTGATCTTTTTTGTAAAAGTTGTATTCTCAAACGATCTTGATGTGGGAAAAATTAAAATTCTCGATGCTTTGAATTGGATTGAATCTGATTGGGAATGACCTAGAATTTCAAAAATTTAATCTTTCTCATTTCAATAGTCTAGTTTTCGGATGGTTTTATATTCTTTAAAACATTAGCTTTACTTCTAGGGTCTAGCTAACTGAAGTGAAAACTTATGTTCAAGGAGTATGTATTTACAGTTACGTACATGCTTTGAATATTAGTCACGATTTAACTTGTTGATTATTACTAACCATCATAATAACGGTGAGTACAAGTATAATAGAGACTCAATATAATATAGTTATTTAATTTGTTGACAAATGCCATGCAACCGTATTCGGTGTTCGTTTGTCTATTAGACGTATCCGTCTGTCTGCCAGCCACGCGTTCAAATATATGTTGCTTACTCACTTTAAATGATTAATCTTTCTCTTGGTTCGCATTAGAGAGAGGGTTACTAAACAGTATGAGCTACAGTTGTCCGTTAAATAACTTGACAAAGGGCAATAATTGAACAACCTTGTGGAATCCTGAGTGATTACAGTTTACTTTGAATGCTCATTAAACTCTGCACATGAGATGATGACATCTATTGATTTTCATGTTTAG
This sequence comes from Pinctada fucata, assembly GCA_028142955.1. Taxonomy (NCBI): domain Eukaryota; kingdom Metazoa; phylum Mollusca; class Bivalvia; order Pterioida; family Pteriidae; genus Pinctada; species Pinctada fucata. The sequence goes on along the minus strand of AP027107.1, from coordinate 28,529,609 downwards.
GGGTCAGAAGTCAAGGTCACAATTTGTAGTGATAGAAAACCGTTATAGCCACTCCAGATGTCAAACCAATATTCACCAAAATTGTATGTGAGTTGTTCATGGTCATTGATATCAAAGGTCAAGATCACAATTGGCAGTGAAAAAAAAAACCTTATGGACACACTGTTAATTACGGATGTTCATCAAGGTTTGCATGTGGGTTGACTATTGTAAGAGAATGCATGCACTCCTAATAGATTCATTTTCAAGGTCAGGGATACAATTTAAGGTCACAATTGGTAATAAAATGAAAAACAAAAAACAAACAAACCCTGCGGACACTCCACTAGCCGCATTTTACTTCGATGTTCATCAAACTTTGCATGTAAATTACGAATTATGAAAGGAAAAGACCTAAATGTTATGAAGGTTAAAACACAAGGTCACGATCAGCAATAATAGAAAAACCTTGTGGACACTCTAGAGGTAACTTTTTACTGCCGATATGCATCAAACTTTGCACATGAGTTCCCAAAGTGAGAGGACAACAACTAATGATTTAATGGTCTGAGGTCAAAGGTCGCGGTCACAACTTGATGAAATAATTTAACCTTGTTGACTTTCTAGGAAATCAATTTGATAACAAGCTCATTGGATGAAAAAAAAATAGTATTACTCGTTCCACTCGAGGAGATTATTGTTTAATTCTAAATCAACCTTGACCTCATGTGTGCGATACAGGTTCAAATTGGGCCTCTTGTTTACCACACCTGTTGTTAACACAGAGAAGGTATGATAGATGCAGCAATGTATATTAGCATCATATCACGTACATGCAATCCAGTTAGTGTTACTTTGCGAAGAGGAAAAAGTGGTTGCAGCTGATAAACTAGTTAGACGTCTATATTCTGCTAACTGGCGATGGAAAAGTGCCAGATCTACATTAATTTGTGGAATGTATTTGTAGTTTTGTGAAAAAATGGGTTTCAAATGATAGGATTTATATGTATATGAAATGATGGATTTTAAAGTATTCAAGACGACTGCATTCGTTGGCTTCGTTTTGATAAATATTAGGATATATGACGAGATTCTTAGATAAGAGGTGATTTGTACGTTTTAACATATTCCCAGAAATATTCTCAGCAATTTTGACAATGGAGAAACAGAATCACAGTACTGAGTGGAATTTATTGTACAAAAATTTATTTTATGTGAACGAAAATGTTCTTTGAGGGAACATAAACTAAAAAAAATATTGAAAATGGTGTTGACCAAGGTTAGACTGCCATTGGCTGATCAGCTCAGTCCCTCTTCAGAACTTTGGTGTGTTTTCAGGGTAACCGCCCCACATGTGGACAGTTCCAGTAAGACAGCATCAGATCCAGTAGAGTCCAATAAGTCATCTGAGGGAAATCAGGTTGGGTCTAAAGAAGAAGGGACAATGGAGGATGATGAAGATTATCCTGCTGGCGAACGATCGTCACGGCGAGGTAGAATGGACTCGGCAGGTAACAATCAATTCCTAAAATAAATCAAACTAAACAAATAATGGATTATATACGAAGTTATGGGCTATTCGTTATTGTTACATGTAGCACACAGGTCTTTCGAACTTAGAGTCTTAGAGTTAAGGTGGATAATAGCAAGCTACTGTGCATCAAACTAGTTGCCTATGATGAATGAACGACTGATTAAGATCAAGGTCGAAGGTCAAGGTCACTTCAGTCAGTGCCATAAAGGTTGGACTCTCCATGATTTGCAAGGGATTAAAGGTAGCAACTGACATCAATGGGCAAATGGCGCTCCCTTGAAGATACAGATAATTTGCATGGTCGTCAAATTTTGTATGTGTTTTGACAACGGTGAGACGACAACACACAACTTCATGCAGTAATTTTAAAGGTCAAAGGTCAGTGATACGACAAACAATTGTTAGAGAAAACCTTGTGGTCGTTTTAGAAGTCACAGATTTCTTTGCATGTTAATCAAACTTTGTACTTTAGTTGACCATTGTTAGAAGACAACACCTAAAAGTTATTAAGATGAAAAGTAAAAGGTTTAGGTCAAATCCGGGTCAGAAAGAAAAACATTTACAAGGTTACTGAATAACAGAATATTTTGTTGTCACGTGAGGAAGTGCGTAGCTTTGCATTGCTTTGTTTTTCAGTTTGTTCGTATTGGACATTTTTCAAGTTAACATACCACGGACTTCGACTCCGGACTTCGCACTTTAGGGGTCATATAAAAGAAGTCAGGTGCGATTAGAAACATTAAATCAGAACACACATTGACGAAATGACAATGGACAACTTTAAATATGTATTTATACAAATGAAAATAAATAAATTCTTCACGCAGAGTACTCTAAGTTCATAGGAATAGCATTTTATATTTTGCGTTTGTGACAAAGTCCCTTCGAAATGCGATGTCCGAAGTCCGAAGTCCGCGACATGAAAAATGTCAAGTAGGACGTTTAAAAACTTGAAAAAGACGATTTCTATTCTTAGATTGTATGTTCCCTATAACAAGACCTAAATTTTTTCTTGCCCTAAAACTTTGGCATATTATTATATGTATGATTAATGCTGTGTTCCTTTGTAACACATTTTGGTATTGTTTGGTACGCCCACACAAAAAGCAAGTATTAAAACTGACTTCTTAATCTGAATATTTTACTTAAATTTGATTATCCTTAAGATTTAGGCGCACTGTGTCGACCTCAGTTTTTATATTGTCAAAATCTTAATTATAATGACCCCTACTTTATCAGTTTACAATACTTCTATATATTTGCATACACAATTTTACATGCAATCTTTCTCTCGGTGAGAAAATGATAGTTATTGCACTAGGGTCTACATTTTGGGGACCATATAATTATATAGGTCCCACGCCTGGTACATGTACCGTACATGTCAGATCAATTATACTGTCGCCATCATATCTTAGTACATTTTGTATCTTATATTTTCCCATTATTCTCTCCATAATCGGTACTGTAAATTGATTGCACTGGACGGGTCTCGGTGACGTTAAGGGCAGTGCTATATTGTAACATGGCTAGATACTTACTCCTTCATATATAATGAAGGGATTATCGGATTGACAAAAGTTTCCTAAGTTTTGCCCGAACACATTTCTTCAAGCTGTGACGAATGATCTAACTTCGTACAGGGCTTAAGATCGTTTAAGTCGCCGGCAAATCGCCGTATTGTGATCTGATTTTTACAGTGAGTAATAAAGCACAAAGTTACCTTTTTAACTTTCAATGTAACTTTTGTGCATGTCTGTCATAATGTATCCAGCGAGTTTTGGGACTTTTTCCAAGGGATTTTTTTTCCTTTTCTTTATTTAAATCTTGAGCTTTATGACATAGATATGTTGTAAGCGCACGGTCAGGTCACTCCGTAAATTTCAATCTTATTGGAAATATTTTACATTGCTCAAATAGGTAAGAACGATTTATTCTGATTTTATACCAAACTGTTTAGAATTATTTATGAAAATATTTGTTTAAGATGCAGATGAAGTAATGTTACACAAATATTGCTTTCTCATATAAAAAAATGCATTATTTTTGGAAAGTAAAAGAGAGTCCTACCTGAATACTAGTGCTAGAATACATGTAGGTTTCTGATAGAGAAAATTCTATTTTACTTGTTAATGTAATTGATTTCCCTTCTTCCTTTTAAATTGGGAATAATGAATCTTTTTTCCTGCATATTGTCAATATAAGTATGATTATAATAGTGTGATATAAGTTGTGAAAGTATGTAACTTGAGTAGGCTATATATGAAAATCACAAAGCGATCACCATTTCTCTCCGCCTCTTGTTAATGCATAATTTTATTGTAACAAAATATTCAATATAAACTGTATGTATGTATGTACATTCATCGTAAGCTGAATCGATTGTATATTATTGACATAGTGAACATGTCATTCGTAGAGAAAAAAAACATGCTAAGATTATGAAATATACGTACGTAGCCCGAACGGCAATTTCTTCGCATAAAAGTCGTTTTAATATATAAATATAAGTTAAAGCAACAAACATTTCTTACGTATATTTAATACCTACGCAGAACAAATGGACATTCTTTTCGTCAATCGATCGCAATATTTTCCCATTAATTGTTTTTCACGCAGGGTGCAACGGACGAATTATGAATAGCTCATCGGATTAAGGGAGTCAATTGTTTACTTGTTCTTTGTGTATATATTTATATACATACGCCCGTGTATTTATCTACCTGTAATTGCTTTTATATGCACGTGCAGCTACTTGATCGGTGTCGTTGGGCAGGTATACACTATATTGGCGGATCTAGAATTTTTTTCCAAGGGGCGGGGTCAAACCCGTCAGGGATTGGGAAGGATCCAATCTATGATTTCGAAAAAAAAAAACATACTTGAAAACGGGAAAAATAAAGTTTTTTGGCCAGCAAGGGGTCCTGCCCCCACCCACTCCACCCTACTCTCCTGGATCCGCGCTCGGACAGATATGCATTGCAGATCTGCATTCTGTTTGTATAGAAATTACATATCGATTGTTGCAAGAGCGAATAAGATGTTTTAAAGAAATTGTTTTTATTTGAATCGATTCAGATCGGTAAACTTCAAATTTTATAACCCTATAAATGCTGCATATATTTATTATTTTGAATGCGATTAAATGGAAAAGAATTTCAGTTTATCTACGTCGTCGCCAAACTACCTATACCGGTATTTGAGTGTTTTCTTGTTCGTGGAGTCCGTCCGTTCGTTTATGACAAATTACTTCAAATTCACGGATAGGATATGAACAGGTGATACTGGCTCAGCGCGACCTACTTTGAAGGTTTCTGTCACTTTCTATATTACTGAAAATCAGCATTAACGAATTCATCGTAGGTACATGCATCGTAGAATGCTCTATGTAATAAAATAACAGCCGCTGAAATCTTACATGGAATTAAATGTCAGTTAAGACCCTTTGATCCCAAAACCGATATGGTAAATTTTCCATAATATAAAAGACGCATTTAAACCTGAACTTTGATGAGCTGCCATTTATATTTATTCACCGTATGACGTGTGTCGCGAGCCGGACGAGATACCCATTTAAGATAAGGTCCTTTTATTTTAGTTGCGAATTAGATTAGATTCTTTGATAAAAATTACCAAACTATTTGTATTTAAATTGTGCATCATTGTGATTTCCCATGATGTTATTGGGTTTTTTTATTTGACTCTCAAAACCTATGGAATAGAAAGTATTTAAATTCCTTTTAGACCAGATAAATGTACATGTAGATGCACAGGGTAGATAAGGTATTTTTGTATATTATACGTATTATTATACTGTAATTCTCCAAGAAAACAGCAATTGTGATATTCTCGACATATTAGACGACACAGGAGACTACTGGAAATATTCTAACATAGTTTTAGGAATACGACTACATTTCTTGTAATACTTAGTTTATTTCGTTACAGCCAGCATGGCTAGTTTAGCCAGTATGGACCAGGGTCAGCTGGCAGAACAGCTAGCTTTGGTAAGTCGATTTTAGTATTACTCATTTGATCGATCTAGTCGTTTGACATTTTGGTCAATTTTTTCAAAAAAAGATTGCGACCATAAAGGAATTATTTATACTCCTGCAGCCTGTTTCACAAAATTACTTACGAACAATTTTAGGAATTTTCGTAACTTTTGATCACTTGAACTTCTTATTAGCAAAAAAAAAAAATCGCGATGTTTTGTTTCTGAATTTATATTTAGTATGTAGAAATGATATTAGAAAGCACAATAGTTTAAGCTTTTATTTGGTGATGAAAGTTACGGAAATTCGTGAAATTTTTCGTAAGAATTTTTGTGAAACTGAGCACTGCTCAGCTAGTCCAGTGTTTACCCTAGGATATAGAAAATCTCCTACATGTACATTCGTACAAGCACTCGAAATTCATAAGTTTAGAAACTGACAGAAATTTTCAGATACGAAGAGGTGCGTTTCGGAGTAGAATAGAATTCTCCGATATATGGTAGGAAAATATCCATTGAGTTGTCATATAATTCGGAAATTTTCATTCAATTATTGATATAATTCAGAGTGATTTTGACATGTAGTATATGATAACTAATTAGGGTAATGATTCAAAACTTTAAAATTGTTATAACTTACATAATAGCTAGGTGAGATGAAGTGGCCTTCTTGTAACTTAACGTTAAGAAAATAATCATGTCTGAAAGATTATGACTTTGCTTTTTCGTTCGTAATTGGGTACTGCATAGGAATTGCAAAGATACTTAAGCTTTATACTTGTATTAGTTTATGTGTATTTTGCTTAAGAATTCCTTTTATGGACCGTGTAATTATTTTCTCTACTCTAATAAGTTCTCCCACTTATAAGTAATTATTTTGTTCATTAAAAATGTGCAGAGTAGTCATTTTCACAATTTGAAATTAGCACATAACTCATACAATTCTTCAATGACAATACAAAATGGGAATGAACAAAGTCATTTTGAATAGAAAATGACACCTTCTTTTACCGATATGACAGTGAGATGTTCAACCCTCTTCAATACACTGCTATTGAAACATTTAACAATTCCTTGTTAAGTTTTCATTGATTTCAAGATTTAAATGTGAGATAATATAATATTGCAGTGTTTTCCCTTGTTTGGGGCCGAATTTTGGTCCCTTCCCAATGCCAACTTTCCTCTATTTCCCCCAGAAATCACTCTTAAATTTCCAATGAGAAAATGTGAAAAAAATCACCTGATAAAATAAGACTGGAAAGCTTGAAGTCAGCACAAAATGCCGTATTTCTATGTGCATTTTTAAGTTTATATTCATCCCTTGTTCAATTCAAGCAAATCTGTGAATAAATGATACGTTAGGGTTATACTTTGATGATAATTTGTATAATTTTTTTCCCAATTTCAGCAAAATGTCGCAAATTTTCCCAAATGGGACAGGCACCTTCCCCAAAATAAAAAAAACCCCTGTTTTGCTTAGACTGTCAATGTCTATTTTTATGTTTGTTCAGTTCGGTTAGGTTCATTAAATTGAAATCATTACCTTCTATCAAAAAAGTTTCAGGGGCATTCTGTAGACCATATTTTCCTGCAGAATTTGATGAAGTTGCATGTTTATGACGTGAAAAAGTATTTCCTATTTATTTTCGAGGTCGTAAGTCAAAGGTGAAGGTCATAAAGAGGAATTATCACTGTCTAAGAGGGCATATTTTCTGACAAAAAATTTAGAGTCAAGGCCATTTGACAAGAAATTCTTATGTGCATATAGGGAATAAAACATGTTAAGGTAAATTAACAATTCTTAGGTATATCAACATGTCAGAGAGCATTGAATTCCTCTCACTTTTGACCTTGGTCACTGTTATCAAAACCTTACATTAAGAAATAGACATGCAAACATTCTAAATGAATTTGCAAGATTTTTTCCATGTCTTAAGTTCTTACAAAGTTTTATGAAGGCAATTTCTGTCAATACCGCAATGATGTGAATTCAGTATTTACGGAACCTGATAATTTCCATGTTTTTCATCTGTTTTATTCTATGCTCTCATTGTTGATTCAAATTAATCAACCATTCAATAGATTATAAAATATCCATATACACAAATTTTAAGTACAAATCAAGGATATTTTTTCAAAAGATTATAAAGGAACACGGGGCAAAAGACTTAAGTATGAAATATACATTTGAATCAAGGTACAAGAGATGGTTCAGGAGATGAAGCAGACTTTTACAGGGGCTATGGAGGAGTTGGCTAAGACACAGTATGGTGACACAGAGTCCAGGAATCAACAACATCTCACAGACGTCGTACAGTCTCTCAAGGTATCACCTCCTGGAAGCTGTATCTTGCCAGAAAATCTTGTATACTTGTACATAAGATAACAAAACATAAGTATGAACATTATGAATTTTTAAGTTATGTTTCAAGTTTTCAAGTTCATGATGAAATTTCAAGTTCATTTCAAGTTTATGATGAAATTTCAAGTTCATGATGAAATTTCAAGAAAAAACTTATCATTGAAGATCGATGCCATGTGGGTATAGATGTGTATTGGAATTGTTAAGACTTGTACTTTTCTTATTTTGTGAACTCTTTTGATTGAAAACTATTCTACATTAATTTTGTTTTGTTCAAGTTACATCCATTATTATTTTCTCTGATTTCCTTGTAAATTAATTTTCAGTGTGAGGTTGAGTCCTTAAAGATATCTGTGAAAGAAATATCTGACAACCAAAAAGTCCTTGAAGAACGGTAAGTAAAATATTGGTGCATGAAATTTGGCCTGTGAAAAAGACAACAGGGTGGATGTTGACAGACCAATGAAAAAGGGACAGACATAGTGTAAATACAGAAGATCACAAATACTTCTAACCAAGACTATACGAATATTCTCGTGCACTCCCTGATTGTTCTCTATTATGTAGACGTCATCAATTTACTTGGGCAGAAAAGGTGCCCAAGTTTTGAACAATGATTTAGGTAGGTGCCTAAATGAAAAATCAGAATGGACACGCTGTACGCGCTGTATTTGCGATCTTGCGTATTAGAGGGAATCTTTTTGATTTTCAAAATATACATCAAATTCAAGATATGACATTTTTCAATGTTTTTTTTTCAGGAGAAATGCTTTAGTCAAATTATTTGCAAATTATTTTATTCTCTGAATAAACTCTTTGAATATTCAGGTAATCATGTCTAAATTTGAAACTTATAGTTTAGATTTCTGAATTGTGTTTAGTAAAAATAATAAAATGGAAATTTGAACTTATTACAAGTACTATGATTTGTTTTTGCAGACTGAAGCAGCAGGCTGTGAGATCAGAGTCTATACATCAGGCTGCAAGTCCTGGCAGGGAGATGGCACCCATGATGAGGCCCTATCTCGCTAGCCTTAATCAACAGAAAAGTAAGCAATATAGGCAGTTTTTATAACATTATCAATACAAAATTCTTTTTATGTCACCTTTGAGATGCATAGGCACTTCAGATCAGTAACTCTGTCTGTTATTTGTCTGTCCATCTTACGGTCTTTATTTCTAATTATTAAATGATCAGGAATTATTGTCGATTTTGCTTATTTGTGATTGGTGGAGACACTGTTTGATAGAGTGTACCTCAGAGTGAGTTGACCGCTAACGCTCCAAAGCGGTCTATTCGGGATTAGCGCGTGCGTTTCCAGCACATGTGTTGATTTTTGTAGTGTTAGATCTTTGACTTCGCGTATCATTACAATGAAAATTTTAATAAAATCCTGATAATTTAATAAAGCAGTTATTGACTTTTGATTTCGGTCTACTCGTGACTATACAGACCTGGTCAGGCATTGGTTAAAATCGGCCTTCGGTCTTGGTCAATACCTGACCAGGTCTGTAGTCACGAGTAGACCTCATCAAGAGTCAATAATTGTATAGAGTTGCAGCTTACTAAATTGTTGTTAGAAAGTGAGGTATGTTCATGGGATCTGATAGGGGCACTCACCATTAATATGCAAAAGTCAGATCTACCATAGGTGACTAAAATGTTTTCTAAAACATTCAGTTTGCAATTAATTTTCTTGCATATAACAATTAATTTTCTTGCATACTAAATTATTCTTGCTACCTAGGAAACAATTAATTTTCTTGCATACTAAATTATTCTTGCTACCTAGGAATTCAGTCCTAAAAGAAGAAAAGGATGTTCGTGCATTCAGAAATAAATGTCCAGTAAAACATAGTATCTTTACATCAAATAGGTTCCTCAGAAGATACAGATGGTGATTTAGTGACAGCCTTGGCATGTAAAAGTCTGAACCTGTCTCAGGCACTCCATGAGAAATGCCTCCATTTGGAGGCCTCTGCCTCCAGTGAGGAAGAGGAGCATGTGAGAGGAGTTCAGGTAGTAAATTGAGAGGTTGAGTTAAATGAGTTTTGAAGTTATGAGTTATGAAGTTATGAGTTATGAAGCACCAGCATCTTAATCCTTATCAAAAGAATAGCATTGGCTCCCATATCTTAGACGTAATTTTGTAGTATAGCATTAAACTTTAGAATTCATTGAAGTAATTTGATGGTAATTAAAGCAAAACTTTTTGGCAGTTTCTTGAAGTGATTTCATGCAAGTATAGCAATGAAAATAGATTAATGATCATTACACATTAGTCTTTCAGTAAACTCTTGTAATGTTTTATGAATGTGATATTTAAAGTGTTTGAAGAGATATTCTTCAATAGACTCAGAGTTTACTGAATGTACACCTTAAAGTATTTACTTATAATATCTATTTTCAGCCTCCGTTTTCTGTGATGGAGACTGATACATCCAGTAAGTATTATTTTTGCTTGTAAAAAAAATGATGAGTGAAGATTTTCATGTAGTTCATAGCTTTTCTGGATAGTGGGGTCTATTGACCCTTCCGAACGCAGGAAAAAATTTGAGAAATTCCATGACGTCCCATTGCAATTTCGATGTTTAACCAGGGTTCAAAGCTTGTTTGTCCGAGGTAAAAGCATTGTGACGTCACGAAATTTTGCATTCTTTTCCTGCAATTGGAAGGGTCAATTGGTGACATCATTGATTCTGTTAAGGCATAATGTAAAAAGTCATCATAAACTCTGTATTAGCCTATTGCCAAGAAAATTCTTTTTGAATTATGTTGCCAACAGAATCACATTTTAAAAGCTCCATACAAAATTGATTATTATCAGTACTAACTGTAACTGTCAATGAATTTCTTACACATGTTTAAGAAATTCAAAATTTTACTGTGTTGTTGTTGTAGAATTATTTTTAATTTCTTAATTAAAGTAACTTTCAAATATGTTTGAAAATTATCTGAAGTACTTCAGATTTGTTTCAGTATATAGAATCTCTCATTTCTTGGCTATGGGCGTGGCATCATCACATACATGTACATGCACTGTGGTATCTAGAACATTCATAAACATGATAAAAGGTACTCCCAAGGGCCTAAGATTGTCATCACCTTTTTCACATTGCTTTAATACACTGTCATCATTGATAAAGATTAATTTCTACTTTCTCCAATCAGTAAGGACTATACAATCTACCAGTATATAATGTACTATTAGTATTTTTCATACTAAGTGCACTGAGGGAGTTGATACAGTTAGTAGAAATTGATTCAAAAACTAAGAATGATCAAAGTTGATAATTCCACACAAAACATATTTTGTTGAATTAACCCCTGCCCCTTCTCATTCATTCGTATATTTCCTAATTTTTTGTCTTCTTTCCTAGTAATAAGTACATTTCTATTTCATGAAACTCTTGTGACACCTCCTTATTATTAATTAGAAAAAAAAAATTAATTACATGTAACTATATTTTTGACAACCAATATTAAACAAGGAAAAATAACATTTCAACCCCTACTATAAATGAGCAATAACAATTAATTATTAGCACATGTTTCTTAAATGAAACATTGTATCTAGAATTTAGTACTAGTATTTCTCCATTTTCTGATTCATCATAACATCTTGTATACCATCTCTCAACTCACAGATTTCGTAGAAAGGAAACTAAGCAATCTTTCGTCCAAAATCCCTCTTCATCATAAGGTGATGGAAGAAGGTAAAACAATTGTAGTGTTGTCATGTATATATGTTACTGTCATGTACATCTGATTAATTAATAAAAGCATTTAATCACTATTAATACGCTATGTAGGTGAGCTGGAGAAGATTCACTGTTGTATGACAATTCTTGAATGAATACACAGTTAAGAAGTATTGTTTATCCTAGATTTTAAAGCATTCATAGATTGAAATTTTGATGTAGCTTTATTCAGAATGACAAATTGAATTACCGTATACAGTGATGATTCGTTAGTCCGGAATTCGTTACTCCGGAAAATTCGTTACTCCGGACGATTTCTCAGGGAACAAATGTGCATAGTGCAAAACTGATCCGATAATCCGGAAATCCGCGTTCCGGATCCGGACGGTAGTTTTCGGGAACGGACGTGCTGATCATATGTTATTTTGTCCCGTTAGTCCGGACGATATAAGCAACTACGGACGTGTTTTCATAACAATTAATTTTTACCTGGAGAAATCTACACGGACGTGTTTTCATAACAATGAATTTTTACCTGGAGAAATCTACACGGACATGTTTTCATAACAATTAATTTTCACCTGGAGAAATTGACCGGAAAACCGGCAGATTAATTAACTAGGCGGTGGGATTCACAGCACTAGTCACGGCTGGGGTACGCGTACTTACATGGTTATCAAATCTATGCATTAAAAGACTTGATTGTTCGCTTTTTAGTCACTTTCTTAATTCTTATTGTGACATTTTTCAGCTTGTAGCGTTCGATCATTATTTTGAACAGATGCGCGCCCTAAAATCATTTCAAATTAAAGTTTATATTTTTAATTTTAATGTTTGTATCACGATTAAGATGAGAGTTAACTGAATATTAGCGTTAGCTGAGGTATTGAGGGCTTGTTCTTAGTAAAAAAATAGAATCGAAAACGACCGTCAAACGCTCTTGACAGACGATGATTTCCGTATTTTTCAAGAAGAAAAGTGGTACGTTTCGGCAAGTTTTGGTAACTATCGGCGGCCGTGGAGACTCTATGATTAGATGAAATTTTATTCTTATTTTTAAGGTTAAAGTAACGCTCTATATTGATCTCAGCGTAATAAAACGGAGGCCTTCTTCCGCTTTCGTTTTATCTTTATTCTTGTGCATTTTGTTCTATTCATTTCTATTAATTTGATTAGAATTTTAAAGAAATAAAACTACTTGTATATTTATTTTCAATGATGAGAAAAGTATTGACTTCAAGACGATCTTAAAAAGCGAAGACAAATCCCGGTGCCCGAACCACCTTCCCCTTGTCTACTTTTTAGCACTCATGCTTTAAAGACATATCTAGAGATTAAGTAATCCATTATTTTCAAGAAATAAACATTTAATCAAATTATCTATAATGAGAAAATATTTGTTTACAAGACAATTTAACCGTACACACACGCACAAAAAAAAAAAACGGCCGACCCTCCCCCTTTCCTTCGGAATTTCGCGCTCAAGTTTTGACATTTTGAACATGATTCAGTAATCCGGAAAATTCTTTAATCCGGACGAATTCCTCGTGAACCAATTCGTCCGGACTAACGAATCATCACTGTATCGGGAATTTTTCGCATGTGTCTAATTTTCGCTAAGTTCGCGAGCATCATCAAATCGCGAAAAATGGACATAGCGAAAAAAAGACACAGACTAACGCTTAGAGGTTTGGTTATATGTAACTGTCCCGGGGTATTAGTGTGTACTCAGCTGATTAAGTTAATTGTGATTATTATGATTAATGTTTACAGGTAACAGGTAGCATTAATTAATTTAATTACCCAGTGTAAACATGTTAAATCAAACAATCATCGATATAAAGCATGTCGGCTTTTACTTTAAACCACCTGTTGTCGTTCTGTAATTATGACATTTAGCGTTACCTGTGTATTTCTCATAAGAAACTAAATCTTAACAATGATTTTGGGTTTAAAGGCCTTTTTAGCTCACCTGAGCCAAAGGCTCGAGTGAGCTATTGTCATAGCGATCCGTCCGGCGTCCGTCGTCCGTCGTGTGTCGTGTGTCGTCTGTCGTGTGTCGTGTGTCGTCTGTCTGTCGTAAACTTTTCACATTTTCGACTTCTTCTCAAGAATGGCTAAAGGGATTTTGATGAAACTTGGTAGGTATAAAGTACTAATGGTCCCCTACAAGTGTTGTTGTTTTTCGTCCGGATCCCTCAACAGGTGGCGCCACCACAGGCAAAAGTAGGTCACAGGGGGTACCCTCCTTTGACAAACTTCTTCTTTAGAACGGAAGCACGTATCGACAAACCGAAAGCATCAGGATGATCTAGAGAGATGTCTTAAGAAGTGTTGTTATTTTTGGTTCCACTCCGAACTCAAATTTTTGACGCTTTTTTGACGTCTCTTCGGACTTAGTCAGAAATGCTAATTTTTGCACTATTTCTTTAAATAACTCAATAAGTGTATGATTTTACACACTCATTTACTGCATATTTATCATATCTAACTTACTTTTTTTCTTAGATTGTCATGAAACTTGGTAGGTATGAGGTACTCATGGTTCCCTACAAGTGAAAGAATTTTGTCAAGATATCCTCATTTGGATTTTTACGGTAAAACATTCATAGATACAATGTAGGTTTTCCATACCCAAGAGTAGTGGTTCAAACCCCGGCAGGACCCCACTTTTGCAGTTTTTTTCTCTTTTTTTTTATATTTATCGTTAGAATAGAAAGTGTGAAAAAATTCTGTCAAAATATCAACTTTTAGATTTTTCATGATTTTTTAAACAGACAAGCTAGTTTGGCTTTGTGTACTTATTTTCGTACGTCGAAATAACTCAGGCACACATGCAATCAAATATATACTCTGAATTTATTTTTGAGATGTTGACTTTTTCCATACATGCATATTATATAACAATTTCCCTATATAATGATTATTTTCTCCGCTTTATTTTTGTATCTATGGTAAACAAAGTCGCCATATATCTTGTGTTACAGATTTGATTAGTTAATTCCTCCACGCCCATTTAATAGTCACGGTGGGTAATCTCGCAACGCAGAACACTAGGTTTATCTAAAATTTCGTGTATTACAAATTATTTTTCACAAAAAGGGGAATGTGATGCAGTGTAAGGATGCCTTAGATACGAGTTTTATCGAAAGTAAGAGAGGTAATATCCTTTTATAAAGCCGAAAAACTATCGGCATGATTGGTGTAGATGAAAGTGAAAGTAGAACGCCGATCGTGTTTGTGCATTATAAAAAGCTATAATATCCACCTTATTTTGGATACAACTCATAGTTAGGGCGTTGTTACACTGCATCACATTTCCCTTTTTGTAATAAATTATCTATTTTGCGCAAAAATATTGAAAAATAAATTGTTCTGCGTTGCGAGATTACCCACCGTGTTAGTACTGTACACGTGATACATTTCAGGAGATTAATAGATGATCTATCGTGCAAACAAAATAGTACTGCCGGTATTTAATAGATTTTATTTAATGTGCATATACTGGGAACACTTTCATGCTTGTTATTATTCATGTACTTGGAACAATTCCATACTTGTCATCATTTATAAACTTAGCTCGAATTTCCTTTGTCTTAGACTCTTTTAGATGAATTGTATACGGACTGATTTCTTGAAGAAACATCTAATGAGTAATCCCTTCCCGAGGATTTTGAGAATGTATAGGACATTTGATATATCTGAAATTCTTGAAAACAAATGAGTAATTTCTTCCCGAGGATTTTGAGAATGTATAGGACATTTGATATATCTGAAATTCTTGAAAACAAATAATTCAGTTCAGAGTTCTTGAAATCTTTCAATGAAATGTTGGACCACAGGAAGCTGTTGTTTTAAAAGAGGAAATAAATTATGATTCACAACCTTAAGCCACTGTGTTCGACATCTTGTATGTATACAACATTTCTAAAGACGAACACAAGAGGCTTTGAAGGTCGTGAATAATAAAACATTTTCTCTCATAAAACGACAGGTTCCTGTGGTCAGACATTTGGGAATTTTTATCTGTCCAAATAATAGATAGAACATGAGTTTTTATCGGACCAAATGATTTTTTATCAGCAAATCCGATGCAGCTGATACTTTTCATGAACTCTGTCAGCTAATAATTTGTCCATGTAACAGTCCTATCATGAGGCGAAACATAGTTAACAGTAAATAACGATGTGGTAGGTCTGCTAGTTGGACAAGCTTTACAGTATCATGGGCCTATTAATTTGTTTCCCTAAAAGCAGCATACACCAGAGTATTAAGTTTATTTCATTGTTTTATTCTTTTTGTCTGTTTCTTCATCACTTGCTGCACATTAATGTGGAATTTTACAAAATGATTTTTTTGATGTTGAATAATTGAACTATACACTAGCTGGGCATATGACTTTGGATCACATTATCCGTCTATTCAAATCAGTAAAAAAGATAATGTTTTGAAATGTTACTATTTCTTCTTGTTTGTACTTTTAAAGGCTGTAAAAAAAAATCTTGTCTGCATCCGGCAAAAATCTTTTTAGAAAGAATGTAGGCTCAAATCGTGATACTGGCACTATCAATTTTACGTCTTATTCAATGTCAGTATGTCAATTAGAGCACCCATGGGTATCAGGTGAGCGTTGTGCCCTCCTGGGGCTCTTGTTTCCGATCACAAAACTATATGACAGCTTGCATGGGAAACCAGAAATTATAAGCAATGGCTCTAAAGAAGCTGGCATCGTTGATGCTTTAAACGAGTGAACTGTACGATGTACATTCTTGTACATTTGTATTATTGTACACGTATACGTGGATACGTTAATCCAGCAGAAAAAACGTTCGCAGTTATATGATTGTACTTCATTTCACAATTAAAAAATCTTTGTACAAATTTAATTTTTGGTATTTATAGATTAGCGAAAATTAAACTCAGCGAAAAAAAGACACACCTTTTTAGGATCATTTTCGCGAAATTTACCCGACGCGAAAATTACCCGATATACGGTATTCATATACAGAATTTATATTATTTTTAGTGAGATGCAGATTATTTTGCTATTTCTAGCTTACTTTTTAGCTCACCTCGACGAAGTTGAGTGAGCTTATGCTATAACCCCACGCGTCCGCGTCCGCGTCCTCGTCCGCGTCCTCGTCCGCGTCCGCGTCCGTGTCCGCGTCCGTGTCCGCGTCCGCGTCCGGTTAAGAAGTTTGGGGTAGCTCAGTATCTGACAAAGTACTAATGCTACAGTAACCAAACTTGCACAAGTGATTCATCTTTGGATGCTGAGGTGAACCCATGCATCGGATGCAGCATCTGACCTACATTTTCCGCTTGAGTGACTTGGTTAAGAAGTTTGGGGTAGCTCAGTATCTGACAAAGTACCAATGCTACAGTAACCAAACTGGCACAAGTGATTCATCTTTGGATGCTGAGGTGAACCCATGCATCGTATGCAGCATCTGACCTACATTTTCCGCTTGAGTGACTCGGTTAAGAAGTTTGGGGTAGCTCAGTATCTGACAAAGTACTAATGCTACAGTAACCAAACTTGCACAAGTGATTCATCTTTGGATGCTGAGGTGAACCCATGCATCGGATGCAGCATCTGACCTACATTTTCCGCTTGAGTGACTTGGTTAAGAAGTTTGGGGTAGCTCAGTATCTGACAAAGTGCTAATGCTACAGTTACCAAACTGGCACAAGTGATTCATCTTTGGATGCTGAGGTGAACCCATGCATCAGATGCAGCATCTGACCTACATTTTCCGCTTGAGTGACTTGGTTAAGAAGTTTGGGGTAGCTCAGTATCTGACAAAGTGCTGATGCTACAGTTACCAAACTGGCACAAGTGATTCATCTTTGGATGCTGAGGTGAACCCATGCATCGTATGCGGCATCTGACCTACATTTTCCGCTTGAGTGACTTGGTTAAGAAGTTTGGGGTAGCTCAGTATCTGACAAAGTACTAATGCTACAGTAACCAAACTTGCACAAGTGATTCATCTTTGGATGCCGAGATGGACCCATGCATCGGATGCAGCATCTGACCTACTTTTTCCACTTGAGTGATTTCGCTTTTAAAAGCCAATATTGAGCAAAGTATAAGTGCTACATGTACCAAACTTGCATATTGGATGTATCTTTGATCAAACTTTCATAAAATGACCTTGACCTACTTTTTCCGCTTGAGTGATTTTGCCTTTAAAAGCCAATATTGAGCAAAGTATAAGTGATACATGTACCAAACTTGCATATTGGATGTATCTTTGATCAAACTTTCATAAAATGACCTCAACCTACTTTTTCCGCTTGAGTGATTTTGCTCTATAAAGCCAATATTGAGCAAAGTATAACTGCTACATGTACCAAACTTGGATATTGGATGTATCTTTGATCAAACTTTCATAAAATGACCTCAACCTACTTTTTCCGCTTGAATGATTTTGCCTTTAAAAGCCAATATTGAGCAAAGCATAAGTGATACATGTACCAAACTTGCATATTGGATGTATCTTTGATCAATCTTTCATAAAATGACCTTGACCTACTTTTTCCGCTTGAGTGATTTTGCTCTATAAAGCCAATATTGAGCAAAGTATAACTGCTACATGTACCAAACTTGCATATTGGATGTATCTTTGATCAAACTTTCATAAAATGACCTTGACCTTCTTTTTCTGCTCGAGTGGTTTTGCCTTTAAAAGCCAATATACATGTACTAAGAAATATGTTTGAATTGAATTTTGCTGTCACGAGGTGAGCTTCGTAATCTGTGATTACCTATGTTTTTAATTTCTTTGGAAACTCAGTCTTGTTTGTATACTGTGGTGAAATCTTCTCCAAACTCCATACCAGTACTTTACTAAACATGCTAAACTACAGCATATATATTCTTAATCAAGTGTATGCATATATTTGCTGTCACATTTCAGTTTGTATCTTTGTTGATTTACTTCAACTATTCAACAATAACAAAATACCAGGATGTTTATTTCAAAGTCTAGCTGCATGTATGTGCATATATTCAATCCATTGCATTGTACATCATGTACTTTAAATTGCTCTTCATCAAATTGCTAGTACATTTACTTCCTCTTGACTTATTGACATACATATATATACATACATGTATGTTATCACTACAAGTCATTTGGAAATTGTTTCCGTTTCCTTTTGTTTAATGTTTGCAGGAATTAGCCTTAATTTTACCTTATTGTTGCATTGTAATGCTTGCAATATGATTTTGTAGACTTGACACATGCTTATCACATTTAAATAAATTTACTCACAAAATCTTTTTTAGTATAAAACTATTGTAATGGCAATTTAGATCTTTTTTTTTGTTTTAAGAACTTACATCATTCATTTTTAGCATATTTCTATACATTGAATAGTGAAAGCAATTCCGGAATTCATGATTTAACTTTAAAATTTGACTGCAAGATATAATGCTGATAGATATTATTTTCACAAAGTCCCACAATGAAATTTATATAAGATACTTTTTGAGTCAGAAATTTTAAGAAATAAACTACAAAGAGGCAGGCACATAGTTTTTAGGTAGCACAGGCAAGATATGGTCCCTTCAAAAGTCTAATAATGAATAAACATTTATATCACCTACATGTATCATGTGTTGAATGTAAAATACATTTAGTCATTTACATATTCATTTCCTCATAGAAAACCATGTACTTCATTGCATAATTATATATATATCAACCACCTTTTTAATTGCTAATGTACAGTTTGATTATTAATACAATTTCTGTACTTTAGTGCAGAGAGAGAAGGCAGCCCAGGAGATAGTTGAAGCGGAGCGATCCTTCTGTTCTCAGCTATGGAATATCATTGATGGTTACATGAGTCCTCTCCGGGAGTTAGGTGTTATGTCAATTAGGGACGCGAACAGTCTGTTCCCGGCTTATATACCCCAGATCTATGAGAACCACTGCTTACAGCTGAAGAGGATGGAGGAGAGGCTGATCAAGTGGAAGTACAGTGGAATGCTGGGAGATATCTTCATCAAAATGACAGACTCTGTAGAGGTAAGGGGTGCATTTATAATAAGTGAGACAAGAGATAAAGTAAATGAGAAATGGAAAACAAATCAATGGACTACTCATTCTTATTATGACTCGTTTTCAAGAAACAAAAATACAGTATGCAAACTTACAATGAGCCAATTTGACCATCTCAGCTAGTATTTGAATGAAGTATGTTTTTATCAAGAGGTTGTTTTAGGATATATAAAAAGTCTTCAGCAAGCAAGCAGAGTCTCTGAAATTTGTCAATTATAAAAGTTGTGCATGTATCACTTTAATTGTTTGCTCCTTTAGGTATTGGTTTTAGCTTGAAGTTAGTATTTTTATCACGAATAACATTTTTGCTCTCACTTTATACTTATAGGGAGATGGTCTGGCTTTGTACAAAGATTACATCAACGATTTTTCTTCCATCATCAACAACATGAATAAATGGTTTTCACAGTCAGCTGCCTTCAGGGAATTTATGGGAGTACGTATATATATAATACTTACATGGTGCAAAAATCTGAATACAAATGAGTTTCTTTGTTTGATAAATTTCTTAATTGAATCTGATGCTCTGAATTTGTATATACATGTATGTATATGTCTTAGTTGGACAGATTCAGTAAGACACAGTAATTTCCATTAAAAAATTCAAGATAATGGATAATTCGTTCCAAACCTAGCATTGATATTTCTAGACATTAGTATTGTTCATTAATCTGTTGATACCAAATTTTTTTACCTGGTGACCTTGACCTTTTTTTGAAAAACATTAACATTAAGCACTGGTCACAACCCGCCGTGCGTGCTTTAAGGACGTGCGTGTTCGTGGAGGCTACGTTTTTATAAAGACGCAAGGAAGGAAGTGGCAAGAGTACGGAAGGAGTGCGTCACGTACTTTCTCCATACGTCTTCTACGTTATTGTAAGGATGTCGAATTAACACATACTGCTAATGCACGGAGTCCTCACTTCCTTGCGTCGAATGTGCGTTGCACATAATTGCAACGTACTTACAACATGCGTGTCGTACTTCCTGTTGAATTCTTAGACAGCAAGCAGGCAGGACACAGCGAAAGTTCTGTATGCATTAAAAGTGCTAGGTCCTGTCTGCGTGTTCCCAAATCTGCAAGGAGGACGTACTGGACACGTACTGATAATGCACAGACACCGTACGGATATCCAAGGTTTGCCTACGTTTTTGCACGCAGACAACATGTACCTTCACATACGGCTGGTTGTGACCACTGCTTTAGCCATAATGTTTGAATGGTAAGTGATAGAGCTTAATTAATTCATATTTCACATTTGTATTCCTTGTGAACAAGACCTTAAATCTGTTTATACTAAAAACTTTTACATCATGACCTTGACCTTTGACCTACTTTTGAAATTTTTTTTTAATGGTACATGTTGATGATAGGGCTTTCATATTTCACTTGTGTATTCCTTGTGACAAATCCTTTCCATCAAGACCAAAATTTTGACCCTGTGACCTTGATCTTTGACCTTTAACGCTAACTCTTGCCCATTGAGTTTGACTTTTTTTTAACAGAATCAAGGTATTAATACTGACAAAGATGCCAACTCAAGCATTGGTGTTTCACAAACACATACATGTATTTTATTTTCAGTCAAATTTTACATTGAATTTTCTCATTTATTTACAGAGCACAAATCTTGCATCCTCCAGCGTAATTCCATTATTACTGGCTCCTCTACAACAGATTCCAAAGTATTCATTACTCATCAAGGTTAGTACATAGAATTTTATGTGCCTATGGGTCCAAATGAAATGGATGAAAATTGTTTTATTAGATGTTTGCAGACTAATTCCATTGATTTCTCACATGTACATATAAATGCATTGACTTCTTTAAATGATTTAACTGAATTATCTGGAGTATAGAATTGTTGTAAAAAATCACCTAGCAAAACAAAAATATAATAATATATATATAATGTACATGTATATTCATGTTTAGTGCCTATTGCATGAATGTTTCAGGATCTGGTCAAGTACACAGGTACCGACCACCCAGATCGTTATTACCTCGAGTCTGTGTTGTCACGGCTGAAGAACTTCCTTAACGTGATGAACGAGGAGCTAGAACAAGCCATGCAGTACCTTAATGTTGCTAGACCATCATACAACAGGTAAGATGGCTCTGCCTTTAGAGAACACCGGAAAGGTCGCTAAATGTCAGACATGGGACGTGCTGCTGGATTTTAACATATTGACATCTTAATAGATGGCCCATCAAACAATGCTTGATGGCCCATTTGATTATGATGTTTTTATGTGGAAGTCTGCGAACAGATAATATGTCAGATATATGGTGAACCTTCAGTTACTGTTGGAACATGGGAAGAGTCTTAGACCCTCAAGAAGAAATCAAAACTTAGAAACTGAAAATAAGAGTATCATGAGTATGATAAATCATGTAAAGCTAGAGATAAGAAAATTTTCTGTGTAAAAGTTGAAACTTTTAAGTATTATTTCAAGTGTAAATTTTCATTGTGTTTCATTTCCAGATCAAGGGAATGTGGAAATTCAACTCACTCTGACAGTAGTGGGGATGCTAACAATATATCTAGTGCTAGAGACAGTGGTGTCCATTCTAGTGGTGATGACCCTCCACACAGAATCCAAGCTTCCCCTAACACAGCCAGACAGTAAGTGTATAGATAAATGTAGTAATTCTACTCACTCTGATAGTAGTGGGGATGCTAACAATATACCCACTGCTAGAGACAGTGGTGTCCATTCTAGTGGTGATGACCCTCCACACAGAATCCAAGCTTCCCCTAACACAGCCAGACGGTAAGTGTATAGATAAATGTAGTAATTCTACTCACTCTGATAGTAGTGGGGATGCTAACAATATACCCACTGCTAGAGACAGTGGTGTCCATTCTAGTGGTGATGACCCTCCACACAGAATCCAAGCTTCCCCCAACACAGCCAGACAGTAAGTGTATAGATAAATGTAGTAATTCTACTCACTCTGATAGTAGTGGGGATGCTAACAATATACCCACTGCTAGAGACAGTGGTGTCCATTCTAGTGGTGATGACCCTCCACACAGAATCCAAGCTTCCCCTAACACAGCCAGATGGTAAGTGTTTAGTTGTATGGTCATTGCATGTAAATGCAGAAACTTTGGTTTCCAAATCTTGGGCACCAAAAGAAGATAAAGGTATTGTGTTTGCATGGTCAGCAGAAAGCAGAAGGCATTATTATACAAATATGGACTTGGTCGAGGTCATTATGTCATTATAATGACCGAGGCCAAGTCCTTATTTGTTATATTATATAACGAATTTTAAAACCACATATGATTCAAATAATGATTCAAATCAATATGAACACATAATTTTTAATTAAGAACTTTTTACTTTTTTGTGAAAAGTGTATCTAAACTTTTAAAATTAAACAAGATAACTATCTTAGTTTTAATCGTAAATACTGAAATCAGGACAAATACCACACCGAGTCATTATCTTCCATCAGTTGTCATTATCGGAAAATAATGACTCGCTCTCCAGCCAATCAGAATTGACTTTACATCCTGGTTATATAATATTGAAAAATAATTTTGTTCTCCTTGAAAGTTGTAGAAATGGTACTCAGAAAATTATTGTAAATTTGATATACATGTACAATTGCATTGTGTATACCACAGAAAGTACCTGACATGCTTGATCTATTGATTCATAAATATCATAGAAAGTGCTCCATCCTTTGAATGATAAAATTATTTTCATGTTCTTTCAGCTATGTGTTGCAAGTTTTGAGAGAGAAGAGGGAGCGGCGAAGTATCGGTTCCCATCACCAGAACTATACAGCCAGACCCCTGTCAGTCCCTCCCCGTTCACATATACTAGACTATGGCAGCCATCCTGATCTGACCAATCAGGAATTCACGGAATACGTAGAACCACCTTCTCAGGGTGACATGTTCTTACCGTATCAGTCTGGCAATAAGATGTACTCATCACTCACGAAGATTGCTGGTAAGAGCACACCAGAGCTGAGAAGTCCGGAGAAACCACCTCGGCGAATTAGGATCAGAAGGAGACAGGATAATCCTGCACCACAACAAACTTTCAACACAAACTACCTCCGTCCTCTAACTCCACATTTTCCATTTCATTCATCACCAGTAAGAGCAGGGTAATAGTCTAAGATTTCTTTTCTTAGTGCCCTGCATAGAAATGGTGCATATTATAACGAAGTTTTATGAATGAATCATGAACTATTCTTTCTATGTGGTCTGTCTGTCTGTAAACACTTTGGTTTTATCAATATTTTATTTTTCAATTTTAAGTTTAAAAATTAGAGATTCCTTTGAAAAAAAACTTTGATGTTACTATAGAGATTAAAGACCAAAATGTTTTAAATGTAGTTAATTCTCAAACACTTTCATTGTGAAATAATATCTGCATTGTTTAGGTGAGATTAATTTGTTGAACATAAAATGCTTTCAGCAAGATATCATGTTTAAAACCAAGAGATGTAGAGATGCTGTTGTGTAATGCCTACAAGTAGATAATCTTTTTCATTTTTAGGACTATGAACATGGAGAATCAAGGTGTGACAGCCAGAGGGAGGGGTCGGTACCGTCCTTCCAGCTCTATAGATTTTACAGGGCAGCAACTGGACAGGGACAAATTATTTGAGCAGAGGACGTATCTTGAATCACCGAGGGGACATCCAGGGGAAGGGAGGGCAAGAAATGAATTACATCTGTCATTACAAAAATTGATGTCAGAAAGGGACCGGCAAAAATATGAACATGGCCCATCTGCATCTCAAAGATTGGGTAACGGATTTATGCCAGTCACATCTGTTATGGGTAGACAGGAAAGGGAGGGTCAGTACATGCAAACGATACAAAGAGATGAGGAGGAGGAAGAAATGAATGAATTAAGTCAAGATTTTCAAGAAAACCAGAATTTCTTTCAGACGTCACTAGATCACGCGTTTCAGAAAAATGCAATCGAGGATTACGGTGTATATGGTGACGATGATGAAGATAATGGTTACAGGGAAGAGTCACATGATCAAGGTCACATGACTACTAATTTTACTAATGAAACCCATGGAGATTCAAAGGACGTGCAAAGTGACCCTTTTTCAGTAAAACAATTGCATTCAGTGGTTGATCATTCGAGACAGCGCTCTTTCCAGACTCTGTTTAATTCTGATACTGGTTATGAATCAAAATCAAATGTGTCTAAAGATATTGCGAATCCGCAACCAAAAGTAGATGAGGATAGACGTAGCATGAAAGATATTGAAAATCTGAATAAACCAGAAAATTTAGTGCCGCTTAGATCAAATAAAGCAGAGAGGAGGAGACTTCCTTCCAACATTGAAGCTCAGCAATCAATGCAGCGTAGGGAAGCAGAGAAAGAAGAAAATAAGAGACATTCTTATGTTCAGGCAGAAAAGCCGTCTGAAGATGCCATTGAAGGAGGGAAACTCCCAGAAGCTCCGCAAGATGATTATGAACGGAAATCAGGATCCTGGAACCCAAGTCAGCCTGTCTCAGATTCTATAAGTAAGCCAAATACTGAGTCGAATATTCCCTCGTTACAAAATAGAAACTCAATCTGTCTTCCAACCAGAGCTGATGGTGATTTGTCAAACGTTAAAACTGCTAAGAAATTACCAGTAGTGAAAGGACGCTATAGCCAACCAAATCTGGAACAAATCTATGCTGCATCAAAAATACCTTCTCCTCCAGTTAGTCCGACAGAGAAAAGAGACATTAAGTTGTCGGCAAAAGACACAAAAATTCCGATGTACTCGCCAAGGAAAGTGGAAAAAGGAGCCAAAGCAGATTCCATGTCAAAGTCCACTGAAGATATGTCCAAAAATAAAAAGAGAACAACTTTCGGGTCCATCAAAAACTTTTTTGGGAGAAAGAGGTAATGTAATAAATTAATATACATTTTATATATTTGAAAAAGAGCCTTAAAAGTTTACATTAAAAAGTACTTTTCAGGAAATTAATAATCAACTTTGAAATAGAAATTCCTATAAGGGTCATATATTACCAATCATATAATTGAATTTGAGAGTCATTTAGTGCCAAGTAAAGATAGGATCAACAAGGTCAAGATTATAAAAATTAGATGGTATCCAACCAGTTATTTTTTTGACTTTTTAAAAGGAGGCAAGAATGCTGAAAAGAACAGATATTAACCACACATAAAATTGCAAATTTGTCGTAATATGTCTCCTTTTAATCAGATTTACAGACAGATGTTATTTTTAAAAAAATATTATCAAATCTATGAATGAAATGTTAGAGAAACTGAAAATATCCATGTACATGTATATGATTTATTTTAGCTTATTATAAAAGCTTTACTAGAGCTTGAGCTATGCAAACAACCATAGCTTTGAACATTTCAAAGATTTTATATCAACATAAAAATTTCAGCTTGTTTTGAAAATGTCAAATCATTTAGTTCTTAATCATTACGCACCGCATTTTGATCATATGATAGAGATTTTGTATGGGAATTGTCTATTTGTTATTGGCAGGACGGGTACAGGAATTGATGATACTGTTGTAACAACTGACGTGGTTGTAGGTTTTATTTTTAATCGTATTTGGATAGTGTGGCATATTACTATCGCTTAATCACTACTAAATATTTCTGCTTATAACCTCTATAGGAGTCTATTTATCACATTAAAGTCAGGAATTTTTTAGCCTATTATCTGCATCTATTTTGCCAGCTTTACCATTCTAAATCTAATTTTTGTATAACTTAGTATGTACTCAAATGTAGATATCTAATTCAGTATTATATTATATCATAATTAAATATTAGGCATTTATAGAATTCCGCATTAGATAGCTATTTCCATGATAGTAAGTTATCCCAGCCTGTAGTATTATTGATTTTGAGCGAGACAATGGAGAAGAATTCCATATTCTCCCACTTGAGACTGAGAAAGCTCAAATTTCCCTGGGGTGAGATAAATCGATCTCACCCTCTGACGTCATCGATCTCACCCTCTGACGTCATCGCTACCAAAGCGACGTTATGGAAGCAAGGCAAACTGGTGATTATAACAGACACTCTAGATAGTCGATAACGTGGGAGAAAAACAATCAAACACCACCACGAGGGAGGGATGGCTAATTCTCAACCCTCGTGTAAAAATTTTGCTTGTCCATGACTCGGCAAGCCTCGTCATGGACTTGCAAAATTTATACACTCGGGTTGAGAAATCGCCATCCCTCCCTCATGGTGGTGTAAGATTATATTATTCTTGTTTCTGTGCTTTATATGCTTTGAGTAAACAATCTGTACTTGCTGAAATCATTAGAAATGCTCCTTTATTTTGTTTATCCAGTTATTACTACTTAATTAAGTCGTTTGTGATTTGTGAAATACTTTACTGTAACTTCACTTGGGCACCTTCACAATATTTCCATGATTGCATTTAAACAAAATTTAGTTCATTTAACAGACTAAGGAAATTATTCTTCATAACTGACTTGAAGTTGATTCATGATTGTATACATGTAGTAAAATGTTTTTGAATCAACAATATTATAAAAAAAAATTAATTGATTTGGAATCAATACAATGTCTTGTATTTAAAACAAAAATCGTCATCACTGTTAGGCTTTTATTGACTGAAACTTATATATTTCTGACTTTATGAATCTACACGGCCTGTATAAAAGGCAAATACGGAACCCTTTATTCAAATGACTGTACCGGAAGGATTGTAAAATTTGCCACAATTCCATTTTTGGCTGTAGAAAGCTTAAAAATGTCTTTTCTGGATTCACTCTCAATTTCTCATTTAGAAATATTTAATCATTATATTATTATAATAAAATATGATCACAAATTTGCACTTAAACTGTAAACAATCACAAAATGATACTATATTTTCACTAAATTTTTACTCATTATTATTACTTTAAAGTGACACCAACTTCTCTATGCTCACAGTGTGCTTTTGAACAAATGCACACAGATCTGAACAACACAGGACACTTATTTATAATCATTAATGTACTGTAAATAAGTAGCTTAGTACTTAATTTTTAGATGTAACTATTAAACAAGAACTTAATTTAGTAATTTTGAGGTACATTCATGTATCATTAGATAAAAAAATGTGTCAGTGATCTTGTATTTTTTTTTTCATTAGATTATTTGAGAAAAACTTAGCCATAAAAATCAAGCTTGGAATATTTACTTTGCAACATATATGTATTAATTGGGACAACTAAAAAGTGCTGCTTAGAAAAAAAAATATTTCTAATTTTCATTTTGCACATACAAGCATTTTTTTATAATAAACAAAATTGATTTTAACAAATATTTTACTTGACTGTAAATGTATTTCCATTTTTTTCATTACAGGAAAATATTTAGACAGAAAGGGAGGAGTGCATCATGTACATTTGACATCACAGCAGGTATCCATGATGACACAAGAGAAGTGACCTCTGATTCAGAGGTCATAGGTCAAGAAAATGACTGAACAAACACTAACATGAAAGGAAATAATTCTTCAATGAAAGAATAAAATGCTTCATAAAAAAGTGCCTTTTTCATTGTCAACACAGAATAAACATCATTTACTATTTTTCTACATTTCATAATTATTCAGTTTTCATCATTAAAATTTTCTTCTCACAGTAAGAGAAAATAGAAAATATATGTTAATAGTCAGAAAACAAATCATTGTCTTTGTCTGAATGGTTGTTGACGGTGAATGTTATATGTTTTGAATTAGATGAATTTTGTTACAAAAAATTCAGATTTGTATGTTATATTGAACATTAAATTGCAATATTCTTGATACTATGGTCTCTCATTCAAAGAAAGTATGGCTGTGTTGTAAACTGAGATGGATTTGATCATTTCAGAATCAGAAACATGTTTGTCCGATGAAATTAATTTTGGCCCGGAGATAGCTCACCATCTGCAGAGTGGGACCATGTTTTAATACTTAAACAAATACTTACTGTACCATGTACATCCAAAGTAAGATTAAAGTGATAAGGGGAAGTGTTATCCTATGAGTTCTCATAGCAACAACAAACACAAATTAATGGTGTTTGGCTGACAGCCTGGCAGGTGGAATGGTGTTAACAATCAGTTCCTTGTTCTTATTCCGTAAGATGTACATTTTTACCTTTGGAGATATAGTGATGAAAGTTTATACACTTACTCCCTATTTGTCAAGGATGCACCCTTTGATTTTGTGGTCAACAGTTTAAAGGTCAAGGTCATAGGACTTTGACGATTGAAAATATGGTTTCTGAGGTATAAATGGAGTGCGATTCCTTCAATGTTGTGCCCCATTAATTTTTCAATCAAGAGTTATTGAACCTTGTTGGTTGAAAATGTTTCCTAGATCATAATGGAGTTTGTATTGTACCAATGGACATGAAACTTTTTTTTTCTTGAAACATTACACTTCATAGAATCATTACCCATAAGACAAGGATGTGCCCCACTGATGTTGTCCAAAGGTCAAGGATATTGTAGATTGAAAAAAGGTTTCTGGATTATAAAAGAGATGTACGTACCAGTAATAACATCATGTATCAGTAATTGATGATATGCTCCTTCTATTTTGAGATTATTATAATCAAAGGTCAAGTTATTATATACAAGTTACAATAAACTAAAAGTGTTACAACTTTGATGCAAATTTCTTGTATATCATGTAAAGCAAAGAGACCAGTGGGCAACTGGTGTCCATGTTGGGTGACCAATCACTAAAGGAGTTGCATATGGTGTGATAGCTCTTCATACCTAGTGAGACGATTCGCTATCACATTCAGAGAACGTCATAAGGGGGTGGTCAGTTCCAGCTTTGAATACTTTGACAGAATTGGACAGTGTCCGTCATTGGGTCCTATAATCACATTTCGTCTAACCTTACACTTTTAAAGCAAATTCTACACGATTCACATATCAATTTTCCTGCGAGTGGCTCAGATTGAGTCATCAATACATTTTCAAATTTGCACTGTTTGACCAAACATCACAGGAGATAAAGTTTAGGCAATGTACTATGGTTTTCTGAGATACGTAAGACACGAAGAATTGTATACACGCAAATTAACCTCCATTTTCTTTTATTTCTAAACTAGTATCCACTTTTACAATCAAATGTATACAGCAAGGGTTCATTATTTAAAAACTTTTCCAAGTTTCTTGCGAATAAGTCTATCATCTGGAAATAAAGAAATTGAAGAAAAATATAAACATTTTTTTAATACAAACCTTCCCCAATCTTTGGCCAAAAAGTTTGCTATTAACTTTTTAAACGTCTTTTAAAGCTGAATAATTTTCATGTACATTGAAGTCGGTAATCGTGTAAAAATAAATGATTGATTGATTGAATTTCGTTTACGAAATATTATTTGAAAATCTGATTGCAAATTTGAATCTCTACTTCCCCAATATGCATTACATATAACTGAAGAATTACCTGATTGCGGTTATTTGGAACACCAGAGATATGAGGAGTTATGGTTACATTAGGTATACTCCACAAAGGATGGTCAGGTGGTAACGGTTCTGACTCCACAACATCTAATAATGCTCCACTTACCCACCCCTCACTATGAAATATAGTTCAATTGTTATACTATTCTGTGATTGTTATGCTTTCCTGAGCGAAAGATTCGAAACAGGTATTGTCAAAACGTGCTGTCCGCCGTACGTCGTTCATATAACATGTCATCTGAATTATGCAATCACTTCATTTAATCAGGAACTTCGGGTACTCCAAGGAAGTATGTTTTTCGATCCAACAATTATTGGATATCATGGGACCTTATTGGCTGACAACTTTTCATTTGCGGAGCTTAACGTATAGATTTATTTAATTGTGAGATACTGCAGAAGCATTACTAAGGCCTCCGATATGCAAATTGAAAATCAGATATGATGCCTCCGCATTGACGAACGAGGTTGGGCGCCATTGTTTTGTCTGTTGAGGCTCAGATACCGGTACGGTACAAACCCCCAGAACTTTATGAAAAGATATAGACCAATTGGTCTAAAATTTAGAAGTACAGTGTCCGTCATTGGGTCCTATAATTACATTTCGTCTAACCTTACACTTAAGCAAATTTTACACGATTCACTTATCAATTTTCCTGCGAGTGACTCAGACTGAGTCATCAATACATTTTCAAATGCAATGTTTGACCAAACATCACAGGAGATATAGTTTTAAGAAATTCACTTTGGTTTTCTATGATCCGTAAGACACTTAGTATTGTATACATGCAAATTAACCGCAATCTTCTTTTATTTCTAAACTAGTATCCATTTTTACAATCAAATGTATACAGCAAGGGTTCATTATTCAAAAACTTTTCCAAGTTTCTTGCGAATAAGTCTATCATCTGGAAATAAAGAAATTGAAGAAAAATGTAAACATTTTTTTAAATACAAACCTCCCCCCAATCTTTGGCCAACAAAGTTTGCTATTAACTTTTTAAACGTCTTTTAATGCTGAATAATTTTCTTGTACATTGAAGTTGGTAATCTATGTGCAGCAATGCATGTAAAGATAAATGCTTGATTGATTGAATTTCGTTTACGAAATATTATTTGAAAATCTGATTGCAAATTTGAATCTCTACTTCCCCAATATGCAATACATTTAACTAAAGACTTACCTGATTGCGGTTATTTGGAACACCAGAGATATGAGGAGTTATGGTTACATTAGGTATACTCCACAAAGGATGGTCAGGTGGTAATGGTTCTGGCTCCACAACATCTAATAATGATCCACTTATCCACCCCTCACTATGAAATATAGTTCAATTGTTATACTATTCTGTGATTGTTATGCTTTCCTGAGCGAAAGATTCGAAACGGGTATTGTCAAAACGTGCTGTCCGTCGTACGTCGTCCATATAACATGTCATTTGAATTATGCGATCACTTCATTAAATTCAGGAACTTCGGGTACTCCAAGGAAGTATGTTTTTCGATCTAACAATTATTGGATATCATGAGACCTTATTCGCTGACATAGTTTCAACTTTTCATTTGCGGAGCTTCACGTATAGATTTATTTACCAGTGAGATACTGCAAAAGCTTTACTAGGAAGGTAACTTCGTAGGACCTAAGACCTCCGATATGCAAATTGAAAATCAGATTTGATGCCTCCGCATTGACAAACAAGGTTGGGCGCCACTGTCTTGTCTGTTGAGGCTCAGATACCGGTACGGGATAAACCCCCAGAACTTTATGAAAAGAAGATATAGCCCAATTGATTAAAATTATAGAATTTCTTTTAAATGGATGACATCAAATAGATATATAAAATTCTTTGTGGAAAATATTGTCAAAATAACGAAGTCAAATGTTTGAATTTGAGATTTGCATGTATAAGTGCGTTGCAATAATATTTGGTAAATTGTCTTGTTGTATGTTCTCATACCGGGACCAATGAGCGAAATTCTCCCTTCGTTTTGGATAATGCGAAGAGAAATTTAGATAAGCTTTGGGCATCCTTTTTGGTCCTGCTTACTTGGATGCTATTCGCTATTTTCGAAAACCAGAGTTACTTCCCGTTTGAGACAGTATCTGACGTAAACTGACTATGACGTCATCAAATTCTATGGAAACAGTTCTAAAAGTCTGGGAAATGACGGTATAAAATCGACTTTACTATACCATTTTCATGACGTCATAATGGTTTTACGTCAGATACCGTCTGTAAGGGAAAAAAACTCTGTATTCCGCAAAGACTCAGTAGCTTGTATCATATGTTTAATGTGGTTCGTGTGGTGTTTATGTGTGTTTGAACAGTACTAGTTGGTACGGCAACGCTTTTAAAGCGCCATCTACAATGCATTACGTACTTGTACTGGAATCTCTTCATTAGATAAAGTTGTCCTTGTGCTTCAATGGAGCTGTGTTATTGTCTCCGTCTGTTTGTCCTATTTTCTTTTCTCGTGAGAGAGTTCTGTTTTATATTTTTTCAAGAGATAAGTCAGCCTTCAGATTGTGATGCTTGGAATCTGATTTAGGCTTTTATGTTTGACAATCATTCACTGATATGTACCCGATTGCTTTCTCTAAACTTTCTGTGTCGATGATGTCTGCTCTACCAATGTTGATGAAGTAAGGTTTCTGAGAGAAATAATGAAAAATCTAATGAATACATCAGTTATAGGCGAAAAAGGAAGATATTTAATGGACCGACTCTCTTATGAATTATGCCAATGAAAGATCTAATAAAAACCATCGTGACTGACCTTATTTTTGCATGATTTGAGAGTTTCTCCAGACAGCATGCTTTTTGTTTCCGATGTTCCTGGCAGGGCATTGACGATATAGTCACACTCTTCTAGTAGGGCCGATAATCCATTCTTTTGCCTCAAATATATGATTGAATTTATTTTTATTCAGAAGTGTTATGAAAGACATAAGAAATTCTTTTTTTTTTCATTTGGAAAATGTTTACTATTTCATTTCAGATTAAACTGAATTTTATCTGAAATAGTAAGAATTAATAATATTTCAAATAAAGAATAGGGAAATGTGTTTTACACACCAGATCTTCTTGAAAGGAAAGTCATTATTGCTTTCTTTTGGATGACGACACATTCCATTAATATTCATTCCAAATGGATCGAGACTGTTTGCGACTGAAAAAAAAAATCCCAACATAATTATTTCGTATTTTGATATCCATCAGTTAGTAAATGAATAAAATTTGCCAGTCGTTTGTAAATAAAAGATATCTTATGTTGAATAAAGTCCATTTTATTAATGGAAATTAACCATTCTTTTCGCAACAGGTATATTAAGGAATTGCTTTTATTTTAATTCTTACTGAATCTATTTATTCCAAAGGTTAAGACGTTCTACTCAATTCTACCGAATCGAAGCGACAGGTGTTGCATGCAAGCAGGAGATGCTGACTCTTCCAGTGTTACATGGTCTCTCTCCCATATTGGGATTCCGCTTTTCATGTGGTGGATGTTTTTTTTTTGTGGGTTTGCTGTGGTTCCTGTTTTATCCTGATTTTGTATGCCGTCGGTTAATGATTTTCTGAATTATCGATTTTGTGCTGTATATTGGAATATGGTCATTATCTATATTTGTCATCCTCAAGGAGTAAAATAATTTTGATGTCGTACTTTGTTTTCCTATTCGTCCCATACCAAGAATCCCCACAGTCAAAGACGATAGTGGGCGTATGTTCTGAAGAATGTTTTGCCTAAAAAAATAACAAACACAAAATTCAAATAAAAATTCAAAAATATCAATCAGTACATCTAATTCATCGTCATTACAGATTACCCTCGATGATCAGGATGTAACATTTTTAGTAGGCGCAATTCTATTTCATAGTAGATTGTTTTGAATCTAGATAGTGAACAATTTCATAATTTAATTCTTAATTGCATTACAGTTAGATTTCTTAGCGCCTTCATTATCATTATAAAATGTCCTTACCTACATTTCTCCCATTCTTTATCATTATGACCCTTTACCAATTCTGGAAAACGCCTCTCCCTGCTGATGATAAAGCCCAGCACGTATTGTGACATAGCCTCCTCCCTTCCTTCACCCATCTTTGTTAGCTGTACATTTTCGAGGAACTACAAAACGTTTCTTACAGCTCGACTGTATTACATACATATATATCTAAAAAAAAAACACCAAGAAACACTCCGTTCGGCCACCTGGCCATTAACAAGAATATATAATATCTGCGATCTGAATGACAATTTTATGCAAGTACCAGCGTAAATACCGGTAGAACCCCTAACCCCTAACCTTACTTGATGAAAGCCAGAATGGCGTTTTTTTTTTTTTTTTATTGAGCGTTTTATTTTATTTATTTTTTTTTTTTTTTTTTTTTTTGTTTTTTTTTTTGTTTTTTTTTTTTTACTGATATTTACTTTTCTATGTAGATATTTGTACAGGAAGCCATACAATATTATGATTAAATTCAATAATGAAAAGACTGAAAATATTTTGGAAGGTGTCTAAACGTTAGAAAATGTTTAGATGGATCGACAGTACATACGGCTATTTTTTCTTGTGAAAACCAGTCTAGTCCTGGAAAAGATCAAAGAAACAATTATTTTAATGAACAAAATGAATTATGGTTAAAATATGCTTTTGTAAAATAATTGACACTTCGATATTCATTAAACGTTTTGATAAACATCAAAGAAGTACCCATCAGTTATTCAGTCTCAAAGTAGAGAAGGCAAGTCTAAAATCATTGTTATTTCCATTGGAACGGTTGCGAACCTCGGGATGAATACCATTCCGAAGTGAGACCAGGTGCCCGGGGAGAGTAAGCGATTCCTGATTGCATGCAACACCCGTCGCAACAGCTCCATGAAAACTTCCCAAATTTTGTGATTGTCTCGATGTACCTATTGATGTACATATCAAATAAATATTTCTTATTTGATGATGATGACAGCCATTCAATTGCAATCCAGAATGTCACTGATCATTCTGGAAAGGAATCTGATATCATTTTATTATATCCCCGTGGCCACGGAATTACTTCTTCAATGATGATTCCAGCCGTTATGTAACCCTGAACAAGTAGCTTACTTGCAAGCCGTCTGGCTCTAACGATGAAATGTTCGTATACACTACTTGGAATATGTCCTGGCGTACCGTATAAGCGGAGAAACAAAAACGCCATAAGCAGGAGATGAAGGAATGTTGCTACTAAATGTTACTAAATGAATGTTACTAAATCAGCTTCTAAACAGTTTCAGAACAAAGTAATCTCCTTTTTCATAGATTTCGGAATTAACTTATCCAATGTACAAATGGAGATCTCGCTGACGTCTCGTCCATTTAAACAGTGTTAAAATGATCTCGGTAATATTCGGCAGTGTCTCGATAGTTTCCGTGGCTTAGATATGGGTTGGCATATTGACCTTTGGTGTTGGAACCCAACTTTAAGTTGAATTACGGTATATCTAGGTTAAGATATGCCGTAATTCTAACTATATAATACACTTGATATTTATTTGTACAACGGATACCTTAAGTTAAAATCTATTTTCAATAGCATTTAGTGAAATAGTCTCATAATGTCCCCTATCATTGGCATCCTTTTCAAATCGTTCAAAAACCGATGGTTATAACTTTAAAACCTATGTCCAAGCCCAGTCATTTACCAAACAGCAATGAAAATGAAATCGATCAACGTTGACTCTACAAGCATTAGGCACTGAAGGGCCATAACACATGCCCTTATGAAAAATTTGGCCTTCCTGCACATAGTTGCTGCAAGTTTGCAGCACTAGTTGCCGCAAGCTTGCTGCAACTATGGTGAGATTTGGCATGCAAATGAGGTCTTGCTGCACACATTTTCCTGCACTCCTCTGGCACGTATGTGCGGCTAGCGGCATCTCTTTTGGCATACTTCCTGCACATAGTTGCCGCTAGCTGCATCTGTTCCAGCATACATTCTGCACATATATGTGCTGCTAGCTGCAACCCTTCTTACACATATAGTGCCGCTAGCAGCAACTACCCCACATACGTTTGATTTACACATACATGTTTATAAACACTTGTATTAATGGAGTAGAAATAATGGTTTGACCACTTGAAACAGCTAGAAGTTAATTATACTGACTACTACAATGTCGAAGAGAATATCCCAAACTGCATACAATTGTTGCATATACTGAACACAATTTTATCAAAGTACATGCAAATTCAGAACATAGCGTTCTGTCGCCCTAATTAGTTGGTATCCAATGAGATGTCATACATGTAACTGAAAATCTTTACCTGTGCTATATGACTGCGCCCACTTCAATTTATTTTTCCCTTGGAGAACTTTTTCAATGATTGGTGGTGAAGAAAGCAGCACGTCTGCATTACACCTGATCTCTTCAAGTGCTTCGTCAGATATATGGTAGTACTGTCCTGAAACATGTGGGAAAAGTGGATCCTTGTAATTTAAGGTAGTTTACCGATTTTCATTTAAGGAAAAAGACGTGCGCTGTTTTATCTTATTTAAAACGGGTGTTCTGTACTGATTTTATAGTTGAGATATTATTTTCAATACTGTTCTAAACGATGTTCAATAATCCACTCTGGAGACACTAAATATTTTCACTTCTTCATCAGTTTATGTGTATTATAACTAATTCGTAGCAATACTTGACTAATATACAATACATAAGGCATCCTTTTGCATCATATATCTAGCTTCACTAAACTATTAGAAACCAATCGAGGAGAAATTTCGTTGAGCTATTTTCAATGTTAGACTGGAGGAGGAGGGATATTTGCGAACATATAGGTTGACATTTGAATATGACAGAGTAGTTGAGATAATCTTGAAGGACACATTCATTA
Source organism: Pinctada fucata (assembly GCA_028142955.1). NCBI lineage: Eukaryota > Metazoa > Mollusca > Bivalvia > Pterioida > Pteriidae > Pinctada > Pinctada fucata. Next base: position 28,492,622 of record AP027107.1, on the reverse strand, counting down.
AAAGAGACGATACGATACAGTTAAGGGCGAAGAAATCATAAGATTGACTAGACGAGACTAGAGAAATATAACTTTAAGTACATGTATCATACCAGATTCCTCTTGAAATGTCTTCACTTTAATTCCTGGCAGTCTCTCTATTACAGCATTTGAAAATCCTTTCATCTGTACATACACATACACGGTGCAATTCTTGCGATCCATGTTCGACAGATTAGAAAATAGGCTATCAGCAAAGGTTAACTCTGACGATATTAAGTACTAAATTCAAAAGACTGCATAAAACTTAGTCTAACTAGACCAAACGGCACTAGATGCATAAAGTTGTCAATATTGATAAATATGTTCTATAATAGAATTTCAGTGCACCATATGTGCATTTCAAGTTAGATACAACATATTAGATACAACATCTCCTGTGTGTCAAGGTCAGCATCAAGTTCGACTTTAAACATATAGAGATAAAGAAGATCTTGACGACAATCTCAACATCACTCATAATAGAGCACCACATTAAGCATCAGCATCGACGGACCCTTAGTAAGCTAGAGGTTGGACCAGGTGCCCGGGAGGAGTAAGCATCCCCTGTTTGGCTAGCAGTACCCTACGTCAATGTTTATGTACGAAAATGAAAACAATATCTACAAAACATGCACTGTCTGAGATTATGTCTATACAGAATTGTTACGGCGACCATGTCAGAGGTTATCTTGTGACAGAATATAATTGTCTTTAAATTATGTAGCGCATTTATCTGCTCGATATTCGACATGTTTCAGAGTATTAACAGTTTTCAAGTGTAAATATACCAGGAGGAAAAAATCTCCATCAAGATTGTGTAGTAGTGATCAAACAGCGAAACACACACACACAAAGGAGACGAGAAAAGGCGGACATTACGTAAAACTACTACGTCAACACATTGAGGGATATAAAGAGAACAGTCACATCAAAACGACCAATAGACAAGGCATATTGTCATTGGATCATGAAGGAAAACTTGTGAGACTGTAAACGTAATTCATTGTATCTGGTGCCACCAAAAGACAATCAAATAAATGCTTAAATAGACAGATTGTGCAATTGAATGATTGTCCCTATTTAAGCTAGGAACATAGAACTTCCAAAATTGTTCTGACATTTGAAACAAAAATTTCCCCTCTCAAAAATGATATAATTTTAATTTGCCTTTTTCGTAATTTGTGAATTTGTTAAAATGATTTCAATTTTGTAAACTGTAGAGAGAATAGAAATATTCCACATCATTTACAAGTATTTTATGATGGTAAATGAATACAAAATACCCTTGCATGATTTATATAATGTTTATTTCTATATCAATATCCTGCATTGCAATCAAACGTATACAACAAAGGTCCATTTCTTAAAAACCTTTCAAAGTTTCTTGCAAATAGGTCTACCATCTGAAAAAATATGTTGCAAAAATTCACTATAAGAGATGATAATGTCAAAAAAGTAAGATCAAATCATTATGATGTTAAACGTCTTCAAATCCATTAGCATCATTTAAAATCGGATAAATTAACAGTTTGGAACAGCCATTTTAACCTCGCCAGTGATCCTAAATCAAATCAAATATGACCGAAATCTCTGAAAATTATGTCCAAAATATACAGAAAGACGTAGAAAAATGGATATGGTGCTACAGAATCGAGGTTTAAGAAATTGGAGAAAATGTTGTAAACTGAAATGTTCGAATGCGTTTAAGAAACGACCAACCGAAATTTATCGATCTTGGCTACATGTGCCCTCGGGGACTCTTGGTCCATCAGCAGTGACACTCACCAAGTAGTACAAATGTTAAACGTCTTCAAATAAATTAGCATCATTGAAAATCAGATTGATAAAACAAAATGAAAGAATATGCTACGGAATGTCCGAAAACCATCAATCGCCATATTTACCGTGGATGAGATCGCGAAGATGGAACTGGAACAATGCACAGAACTTTGCTATTTGAACCTGATTCATTAATGTGCACTTACCAATCTTGATGACAAGACTCAGTGACAGGTACTGACAAAATCTTGTGCCATTGTTTAATAGAGACTGATTTTTATTGTTGCCTCTGTTGTTTACACAACAACTGTGCGTCTTGTGAGACAAGTGTGTATCATGATAATTTGGAGGGTTGTGCGCACATCATCAAAGTAATCATGCCATTTGCAAGCGGTGTATATCCCAACGTGATTTTACAAAAGAAGTCTTGTTTTGATTGGAGTTTTTTTTTGTGGATCAATTTGTTGTGATTTTATTTGTATATCTGCGTTTTTCATGATCTCCGGTTGTTCTTTGAAACGTTTTCCTTTTCTTATGTTAAACGTAATAATCTTCCGGGTGATTTCCGCTGTGACCATTGCGTCGTCAAGATCTATTAGATCTATTCAAACCTTTATTAATATCATCAAACTAATATTTTTGACATATATCAACCTTATCGATATTATTTGGTACAGCAGAACAATGAGGTGTTATGGTAACATTAGGTATACTCCACAAAGGATCATCAGGCGATAACGGTTCTGATTCTACAACGTCTAATAACGCTCCGCTTATCCACTTTTCCCTAAAGGTAAATGATAAAGAAAAATTAAAGAAATATATCTCAAAATAATTTTTTTAACTACACAAAAGATTTTGAAGAATACGATAGGAAATATCTTACTTTCTAAAAAGAACTGTCTCTTCTATTAGTTGAAGTAAAGTAGAAAAATACACTAGAAAATCTAGACAAGGAATTTCTCCATTTTACCAAATATGACATACATTTGTATTATATTTTGTACCTGATGGCCTTCTCTAGGCTATTTATGTCGATTACATCTGCTCTACCAATGTTTATGAAGTAAGGTTTCTGTATGAAAATATCACGAAATTAACAAATACCCTCATACTTTCAGACTTGACATTAATATTATTTAAGGAATGTTTCTAAAATTCTTTTTGGTTATAGGAAATAACCTAAAAAAGCCGATGCACAAACGGTATAATTCGCGTAGCGAATTATACCACGTTTGTGCATCGGCTTTTTGAGGTTATTTCCCATAACCAAAAAGAATTTAAGAAACATTCCTTATAATTTAATTTTAAGTTATATAATACATTCTGACATCTTATTAGATCTTGGAAAATCGTGAAAATGCTCAATGCAAAGTTCCTGCGTAGGGATTATCTCCCTCGTTGCTAATAACAACAGCCGACAGTACAAGAATGGAGGCTGGTAGTTGAACGGCGACGGCGTTTGTTTTCATACATTTCAGTCCGAGTTATTTGATATATTTTAAACGATGAGAATTGGATGACTCTGGATGGGATGGAAAAGCTTCTTACACTCAGGTACATGTTTGATAGTGGTAGATTTTGATTCAAATGCAATCTTTCATCAGCGTGACCTTTCATCGCACTGACGCGATATGTTTACCCACAAATCTCAAGGTAAGTACTTCATTTAATCGTTTACCTGTTGCTACAATCGATTATGCTTGTATATCTAAAGATGAAAATAGTATAAATGGCGTGTATCTTGTATCTAGTCTTCGTTCTCGAGGTAAAATTCAGTGTATCAAGTTTACGGGATCCGCCATTTTGCTCAATTTTGGAAGCAGTTCCAGAAAAGGGGGCGTGTCCTAATATTTTTCAGGTTATGGAAAATAACCTCAACTTTTAAGCCAATGAAAATCCTTGTTACATGCAAAATTAAATTATTTCAAATTGTTACTAGTAAAGTTGGAGTACAAGTCCTGTGATAAGGAAGTTGGCTACTGGCCATAAATTGATTCTGTAAGACATTGGTGAAATCAAGCATATTTTTTTTGTTATACCCTTCTCAGTATCTCTATATAAAAACCCCATAGGAAAAAAATGCATAAAAATTCGAATATTTGACCAAGCGGTCAATATTAATATCAATATTGGCCCTAGGGCAATATTTCAAAAAAAATATTGACCGATAAACGGTACATCGTTTGTGACGTCAAGTCATTGTTGACGCTATTAGCTCTACCTATTTTTCCGCGCTCTTTCTCTTATAGAAGAAAATGAACGTAAACATGCCGGGTTAATCAGTTCATTGCTGCAGTATTGATGTAAGGTATAACAAAACAATTATTGATTGGGAATTTGGGCAATTTATGATTTGTTGAACCTTCAGACAAAATATCACCCTCGACCTCCGGCCTCGGGCAATATTTCATCTTCAGGTCGAACAAATCATATATTGCCCGAATTCCCAGTCAATAATTGTATATTGTTGCTGAAAATATGCTAAAAGCAATAATGGATCTTATTGGCATTAAAGACTTGAAGCATGGCTTAAGCCAAATTAGAGTTATATTTCTATAGAGAACTAAAGTTCTTTCTGAGAGTGACATGACCACAGCGGGACACACCCACAACATTTCAAAAGACAATAAACTTCAGGAAAAAATAACTTCAACAAAAACAAAAGCCAGTGAGTCAGACAAAAACACTCACTCGAAATGGACCCAGAAACAAAATAAACACCGAAAAATGAGTAAGAAAACCAAAATTGAAAATCGATGAGAAATATTTAAATCTGGCAGTTTGACAAATATGTTATATGCAATACAAGGGTTAAAATATAAAATGGTTGAAACATTTCTTCTTCATTTGGATCATGACTATGAAATATACTTACCTTATTTTTGCATGATTTGAGAGCATCTCCAGACAGCAGGTCTTTAGTTTCCGATGTTCCCGGAAGTACATTGATTAAATAATCACACTCCTGTAGCAAGTATGATAATCCGTTCTTTTGCCTATGTAAAAACACGTTCATTGTGGGTAATATTTATAGATTTACATTACAAATAAAACATTTAAAAATATAAATTGTTGACATTAGAAATTAGATCTTTTAACGGAGAAAAGAATGTATGTCTCTAACCAAATCTTCTTGAAAGGCATATCATCGATGTTTTCTTTTGGACGACGACATAATCCATAAAGCTTCAAACCAAAGAAGTCCAGAACTTTTGCAACTGTTTGTGAATGAAATAAAAGGAAAAATATTTTTATGATCAAAGCAAAAGTAATATGTTTTAAGGCTTAACTCTTCCTAAAATTGAATTTTTGTTTCAATTATATTTCCCAATGTATATACTACATGTAACACATTGTCCGATGTAAACAGAATAATGCATGTAAGCCGTCTTTTATTCGCGGCGTCTTTGATTCGCGGGGTCTTTTATCAGCGAAACCGAGAACACTGACATATTTGCGGCTTATTATGTTCGCGAGTATTGGGGTTATGTCAATGAAGTCGCTTAACTGAAACGTGTTCGCGGCGTTTAATTTTCGAAACACATTGAGCTGACTCGCGAATATCGCGAAAATAAAACTTTCGCGAATAAAAGACGATAAACAGTACATTTGTGTATTAATATTTAAAGATATGGGTACTTCGAATTCCAATTTGCCCTGTTCCTAGAATTCCCACTGTTAAAGATGACAGTTGGCGAATATTCAAAAGATTCATCTGCCTGTAATAAAAAAAGAGTACGTAAACGTTATGGCATGGTGTTTACATCGAAAATGCAAAACTATCGACGTAATGCAAAATAACTACCATTTCTTCAAGTGTAATACCAGCACGTCTGATCTTTAAATACAGATACCTCCAATAAAGGTGAAAGTCATTTCAATTATTCAATTTTCTGGAAGCATAGTTGGGCACTTCGTTTTCTTCGGTGATTATTCCTTATTTTAGGGTCTAATTAATTACACACAATATTTGAAAAGGACGAGATTTATCACTGATACGTCTACATTACTAAGAAAGGAGGGAATCTTGGTTGCAACACCCACAGCAAAATTTCCAAAACACCCAATGCAAAACCAAAGAGCAGACACCCAAATAAAGAAGAGACGCAAAAGGGACAAGGAACACCAACTCACAGCAAAGAAACATGAAACACAAAAGACCACATGTAAACCAACGAGACCAATAGGCAACCGGTGCCGAGTTAGGACGGCCATCTGCCACGCATATAGCAGACATTGAGGTTATCCGGATTACGTAATAAGTTAACACCTACAACAAATACATCAATATAATTAGAAATGTTCATATGTCATATATAAGAAGTAGAGTTCTTACAAACATTTTATCCATTCTTTATCTTGATGAGCCTGAATAATTTCTGGGAAATGTCTCTCTCTGCTAATGATAAAGCCAAGCACGTACTGTGACATAGCCTCTTCCCTGCCTTCACCCATTTTCGTCACCTGTACATTCTTGAGATCCTTAGAAATATACATTTTCTTCAGTTAATTACAAAACAAGTACAAATCTTCAAGTCAACACTATTTCAATGAATAGAAAAATATTAAGAGCTTGATGATAAATATATTCCAAATTAAAGTTTGAAAACACATTCTTACCAATCTGGTTTCTTTTGATAAACCATCCATGCCTGGTATTATATGGATAAAATAAAAATCTGTTTTTAATATTTCGTTACGTTTCATTGTTTTTCTTTTTCATTAAATTATGTTTTCATTTTAATTGACTAAAACGCATAATGGATCATATACAGATTAAATATACAACATAAATCGTTACAAATGGATGATACCTCAAATAGATCAATATCCAACGCGAAACACATATGTATAATAATACATCCAAACAAATATTAAAGGGAAGAATATCTTGCTTTGTAAATGATTGGCCCCGTCTAGACTGATAAGAATTATTTTTACAAAAGACGAATTTATAAAATCATAAGAGTACCGTAGCTCTCGAAATCTAACTTAATAATTACCAACCTAAATTGCTGTATCAATATTTATTGATGCTGATCGAGGTATGCTAAAGGCTTTTTTGCGGCTAAATGCAGTTTATTTAACAGACAGAGTGTGAGCATAAAACCTCTTAATTAAGTGGAACAGCCCTGAATGAATTTCGTCTGTAGCACTGTGAAAATAACTCACACATATGTATCATTGTCCTTCATGTTTAATTGTATGATGACAGTGTTATCGTTGTCTCCGTCTGTGCGTGTTCCGCTGTGACCACTGCAACGTCGTCGTGTTTGGGATCTCCTCCTTATCTTGTTATGTGCACACGGTGCATAAATATATCATGGAATTTCTCCCTTTTGATTCACTATCATAGCAAAATACCATTAATAACTTTGCCTCTCAAGCATTTATCATGAATGCAATAAATCTAGTTTACGGGGTTAACACTCAATTGAATTGTTCAAAAGATGGTTCCCTCCAAATATCGCAAAGTTATAGTTTTTGAATGTCAAGTCATCATTCAAAACTTAGCTTTGCCTCAAATATATGCAATAGAAAAGTATTTGATTATTGTTACCTGTAGTATATGATTGCGCCCACTGCAATTTATTGTCACCTTTGAGAACTTTATCAATGATTGGAGGCGATGAAAACAGTACATCGGCATTAGAACGGATGTCCTCAAGTATTTCATCAGATATACTGTCGTACTGTCCTTTAGTGAAATTATAAAATGAAAATTTATTTTTCATTTAACACTAAGGCGACATGATTTTTCTGGGTTGAACAAATTCTCATGTCTCCCTCCAAACTTGGCAGTTGTCGTTGATTTTTAAATGATTGACAAGAACAGTTAGAGATAGAGAATGTTTTAAAATGCTTTTTGGACTTATAATACATAATCACTATCATGGGAAGGAGTGTAATTGGCCTATAAGTATACCTTAATCTGACAGTGTATAAGATGTGGTCATGATTAAGCACAGCCATGTGTAAAATGGACGGTAGCTTAGAAGCAGTTCTAATGAGTGAGATTAATTTCGATCGTGATATTTAGCTGAAAGTAATATACATGTTTTTACCATACCGTCTACCTCTGGAAATGTTTTAACCGGGATTCTTTGTAGTTTTTGTTTTATGGCATCTGAAAATCCTTCCGTATCTGTGTACACATACACGCTGCAGTTTTGGCGATCCATATTAGAAAAGACCATCTACGGTCCACAATGCAAAAGCTATCAGATCGGTCGAACCCACATAAGGAATCATTCATTTGACATATCACAGTTGTTATCTTGTCAAAGTATGGATTACATGTGTACTTTTAATAGTCCGAAAACACATGAACATACAAAACTACTAGTATGTGAAAATGGGGGAAAATACTAAAAGTTAAAGCAGAAACTGTACGAACAGATTTACACTTTGGTGTTAGACGGATACTACAAAGTATCATTCGATTCATTACTCTTCATTTCTGCAAAATTGTCAAAGGTAGTGAATACCTATTGTTAAAATGCCAATTCTGTGTATCGATTCATGTATTGCATGCAGACAGGAGACGCTGACTCTTACAGGGCACCTGGTCTCACTCCGGAAGTTGTTCATTCCGGGAGTCGCAACTGTGAACAAAGGAAATCCTATTGATATGCCTTACCTTCTCGACTTTGAGACTGAATAATTTGTGGGTACTTCTTTGATGTTTATTTTAACCTATGTCTTAATCTATTACAACAATTCCAGATTTGTTCATCATGTTTCATTACCTACCTTTTGCAAATCTTTACAAGAATAAAAAAGTAAGATCTAATGAAAATAAAAGTTCACAATACGATTTATTCTCTATTCCGCATTCAAAACATGCTCATTCCTTCATTTATAAGATGAACATCAAAAAAGGTAAACACCTTTCTGCTAATTCGCAAATTTTCTTCAGCTTAATATTCATGTTCCTCAAATACGATCTTCCAAATCTCGTCAAATAAGACAGGGTACCGACAACGTGTCCTCTCTCTGAAAATCGAGTGATTGTATAAGGTAGAGTAGGGAGGGGATGATCTGAAACAAGACTACGTTGCAGCACCCACATTAAACACCAAAACTCAGAGTAGACAAGAAAAAGGACCAATAAGACAAAATACGATCACATCAAAACACCAAATGCAAAAATAAAAACTTCACATAAACAAACGAGACTTATAGGCAATCAGTGCCGACTAAGGGTGCATTGTCCCTAGCTGACAGAGCACGGACTACCCATACATCTATGCTTTTGATATGCATTTACATATATACTTGATATTCGAACCGCAGTCGTTTTGCTTGTTTGTGTCGCCTACCTACACAACATTCAAGCTATTCTACACAACAACTGTACTTTATTCGCGACCACTTGGAAACAGGACAAGCTGGAAGGTTGCGCGCGCAAAATTCGGATAACCACACAATTTTCTACTAACGTAGCAGATGGCCGTCCTAAGCTGTCGCCGGTTGCCCATTGAAAAATCTCGTTCGTTTATGTATTTTCTTTTGTGTTTAAAGTGTTTTAATGTCGTCTTTGGGTTGTGTTGCATTGTCATCCTTGTCCCTGGCGTCTCTTCTTCAACATGCTTGTCAACACTGTGTTTTTTTGTGCATTTGGCGTTTCGTTGATTTGCTGTGGGCGCTGCAATCAAGTCATCGTTTCTTTTGATATTGAAAATATTTATGGTAAAATGACAGGTAAAATATAAAGTTTCTTTTTCTTTTTTATCCTATTTGATTCAATCAGAAACTTCAAAAAAAATGTTTAAAAACAACAAACAGACAGATTGACTCACAGACGGACGAACGAACAGAAAGACAGATAGACTGGTTGAAAAGTAATATTTTAACGAGAATGGCTCTGCAATCCGACAAAATATTAAAACAATTCTACCGAATAGTAAACACAAATTATTAGAATTTTATAAACTTTTAATTTTTCATGATTCGTTCGTATTGTTCTTTTGTTTTTTATTCTCAGTTTTTTTGTATCAATATCCACTATTGAAATCATATGCGTACAACAACGGTTCATTTTCCTTGAACTTATCAAAGTTTCTTGCGAACAGATCTGCCATCTGAAAAATACATACAGAATATTCAGTCTTACATGTAAATACATGTATATATAAAATGGTGAAGGCTTAAATTGATATTTACATTTAACATATTCCAAAATACCATGTAAATCGATTTTACATAAATGATATACTTCGGTTAATCGTCTGTCTCTTCAACGTATTCGAAATTTTCTATTACCAAATTTCTTGAAATTTCTTAAACGTGGGTCCTGTAGTATGTAAAACGTCTTTAAATTCAATAGCATCATTTAAAACCTGATAAATATACAGCATGGACCAGACGTGCACGTTTCGGGTACTTAACCCTCGTCAGTGATCCTCAGTCTAAACAATGTAAAATGGCCAAAAAGTATGAAAATTATTATGTCCAAAAATGTACCAAAAGACGTTGCAGAATGGGTGGGATATGATGCTACAAGACACACGTTTTAGAAATTTCAATAAATTTTGTAACAGAAAATTTCAAATGCGTTGAAGAGACAGACGATCAACTGAAGTTGATCCTATCCCACCCATTCTGCTAAGTCTTTTGGTACATAATAATTTAATTTGGACATAATCATTTTCACGCTGTTTGGTCATATTACATAGTTTAGATTACATAGTTAAGATTGAGGATCACTGACGAGGGTTAAGTACCCGAAACAAGCATGTCTGGTCCATGCTGTAAATTTATCTGTTCTAAATAATGTCGAAGGGTTCCAACTCTATACCTTCTTGAAGAATATTACAAACCAATTTCCATGCACCAGACACGTGTTTCGAATATTAAATTCTCATCATTGATGCTTCTAGCGGAGCCACCAAAAATCATTTCAGTAGCGCCCTCTTTAATTTTTTGAATTTAGAAAATGATGCTATTGAATGTGAAGACGTTTAACATTACAGTTCACACAAATAGCAATAAGCAACCGAACCTGTATAACATTTGGCACACCAGAGCAATGAGGTGTTATGGTAACATTAGGTATGCTCCACAATGGATGGTCAGGCGGTAACGGCTCTGGCTCCACAACATCTAATAGTGCTCCACTGATCCACCCCTCTCTAGAAATAATAAAACATGGAAATATTCTTCTTTCTTTGTGTTATTTTTGCACCATAATTGATAAGGATAATTTTAAGAAACAAAAGCATCTACTTCATTATTCGATTCAGGCTAACTTAAAATCCACTTATGAAATTTAGAATTTCCCCTCCTTCTTAAAAGAAGTGTCATTTACTAATTTCCAACATGTTGTTGAAAATCATGACATGACAGAAGGTAAATATTAAGTCAAAAGATATCTTTATTTGATAAAAGTGTACTTTTACCTGATAGCTTTTTCTATAGTACTTGCGTTTATCAAATCACCACGACCAATATTTATTAAGTATGGTTTCTGTAAGAAAGTTTTACTTATCTATAAAGAAAAGCGAAGTCATGTTGGATTTGACTACAGATGAATAATTCGAAGAAGACAAAGCATGATCACATCAGATTTAAATCATGAATTCTCCAGAATTTAACACAATTTCGAGTCTTGGAGTCAAACGGTTTTTTCCACTGTTATGTTATATCAGCTTCTTGAAAATTGCCTTCGGATTGTATACCATGATAAATACATGTTTGTAAAACTAATTCTAAAAGTACAGGTCCACTTAAGGATCACGCAGTTGAAAAAACCCTAAACTTTTTGCAGAACTTTTTTTCTTATGAAATATGTTCAGATCAGCCTCCATATGAATGTTCTGAAGAAATTTTCCTCATACTTGAATGGTGAAGAAAATTAAAGGGGTAGCAAATTTGGTCGAATTATACAGAGTAAATTTTTCCGCCATTTTTTCCTTCATAATCCTATATAAATTATTTTATTTATTGTATTATCAATATGAAACAACGAACTTACCTTATTTCTGCATGATTTGAGAACTTCTCCAGACAGCATGTCTTTCGTTTCAGGTGTTCCCGGCAGGACGCATATTATATAATCACTTTCTTCTAGAAATTCCAATATTTCATCAATTTGCCTGAAATTAAAACAAAAAAGAAATGGTAAGATTACTCTCGTGATTATTTTATCGATGCTTAAGTGTATGATATAAAGAAATAAATTTTAGTTGCAAACCTTATACTTCTGAAGGGCGAATCAGAACTGATTTCTTTCGGACGCTGACTTAATCCATTAACCGTCATACCAAAGACGTTGAGAACTTTCGCAACTGTTGCAATGTAAAATAGATATGATATAAGCTACGTATGAAACAATAGTTAGATACCTTTCTTAATTCAACATGGTATTTTTTCTCTATAAGAAAAGGTAACACGTTTTTGAACGCCAAACAATATTTGCTCCCTACCAGCAAATATAACTATATTAGATTAGGCTTCTTACTTTGTGTCCCAATCCGTCCTGTTCCAAGTATTCCCACAGTTAAAGAAGAAAGCAGACGAGTATTCAATACATATTTATACCTAAAAGGATAAAAATGCCGTTTTTATATGTAGGTTTGAGTTATTAATAACCTAATACAAACATAAGATGTTTTAAGAAATTTGCATCTTGAAATGTATTAGAATCATCAAACGCCTTTCATACCGTGGATATGATCCTTCTGTCACCAGACGGACACTTGACTTGGTACTTGGCCAATCTACAACCTTGTACAAGCGGATTCATAAGAATGGCACTCTGACTGACTGTAACGACAGGATGGGCCCTGCCCAAACCTCTTTAGAAAAGGCAGAGCCCCGACTACCTATCCTCTCTGAATCTCAGTCGGACTCCTCGGATGATAACATGCATGGGCTTGCTACAGCAGACAGAGCACGGTCTGTATATCGTACGCCTTCTGTTTTTATATCCATTTACATATCCATCTGTGTGTTTCTTGGGCCCCTACGTTATGCCGTCTTTTGTATGGTCATCTTATGGTGTGGAGGTTATTTTACACCACCATTGTACTTTTTTCGAGACCTCTGGGTAATCGGAAAGTTGGGAGGGCTGTTTGCAAGTAAACCACACCGTCTGCTACTAGCGTGGTAGATGGCCGTCCTAAATCTGCACCGATTGCCCATTGGTATCGTTGGTTTATCTATGTGATTTGGTGTTCCTTGTACCTTTTGCGTCTCTTTCTGTGCGTGTATGCCCTTCTTTCTATGAGTATGTGTGGTTTTATTTGCATTGGGTGGTGTTTTTTTTTTTTTTTTTTTTTTTTTTTTTTTTTTTTTTTTTTTTTGCTGTGGGTGCTGCAACCGAGTGTTGTTGGAGATCTCCCCTTTCTTTGAAACTGATTATCTGCATGTTGAACTCAAAATACCTGAATAATTCTTACAATTGTTTATTAGTGCATCGATCTGCAACTCCCATAATGCTTTTTCCTGAGAACAAATTGAGTTAATCGGAATATATAATTGAAATGCAACGGGTAAGATTATTGAAGAAATCAATCGTTTTGCCGTACCTATCCCATTCCCTTTCAATCTGATCCCGTATCATTTCTTGAATGCGCCTTTCCTTATTCATTATAAAGCCAAGTACATATTCTGCCATCGACTCGTTCCATCCTTCACCCATTTTCGTAATCGGTATTCTCTTCGTGCGCTGAAAGAGGACTTAAATAATCAATTCAAAGCAACATGTAATAGAATATATTCAAACAACAAGCTATTATCAATCTTTCATACAAGATGTTTCCAAAAGAGAGGTAAGAATCTTGAGATATTCAACTTACAGCATTTTGATCTCTTCCAATCCAATCTACCCCTACAAAGATTAGAAAATGAAAGAATATATTATCAATTCATTCCGCATGCATTCTGACCCCCATTTCGGGAGTTCGCTTTTTTTTTCATGTGGTGGAGGTTTTTGTTTGTTTCCTTTGGTTCCTTTTTTTTTCCTGATTTTGTATACCTTCGGTTTATGATTTTCTGAATTATCGATTTTGTGCTGTATATAGGGATATGGTCATTATCCATATTTGTCTTTGGTACAAGACGATGCTGCTATTCCTAAGATGTAAAAATCGTAATTGCCAATAAAATTCGTTGGTTGTATTAAGTAAAATTTTGGTACTCAACGCGTTCAACGAATCTTCTCTAGATTGTTCATTTTATGAGCTACGTCCTGGTGGAACTTCCTTCGTCGTAGTGGAGACCTCTGAGTAATTAGAAAAGTGGGAGGGTTGAGCGCATGTTATCCAGTATAACCACACGTTCTGCTATTTCCGTGGCAGATGGCCGTCCTAAGTCGGCACCGGTTGTCCATTGGTCTTGTTGGTTTATGTGTAGTCCTTTGTGTTTGATGTTTCTGTGTTGTGCGTTGACGTTCCTTGTCCCTTTTGTGTATCTTTCCGTGCTTTTCTGCTCTGTGTTTTTGCATTTGGTGTTTTGTGGTTTTGCTGCGGGTGCTATAACCTGGTGTTGTTGGAGATCCACCTTTTCTTCCTTTCAGCAGGAGTTTGTCGAAACTTTTTTGACTCGGACCATAGCCAGTAGGACACTGTTGATAAGAGTTTGTCAGGAAGGTGATATAAATAGCCGTCCTTAGTCGGCATCGTTGGCAAATGATCTCGTTGGTTTAATGTGGTGTCTATTGTGTTTTGATTACGTGTTGGTGTTTTTGTATTTGCTTGTCATTTTGATTTCTTGTGTTTAGCTTGTGCGTTTTCGCAATCGGATAACAAAACATGGATAATTACAATATCCCAATGCACAGTACAAAGTCGATAATTCTCAAAAATCAAAAACCGAACGCGTACAAAATCAAGATAGAACAGGAACCAAAGCAAACAAACAAAAACCGCCACTACATGAAAAGAAGCGAACTCCCAATATGGGAGTGAGACCAATTGCCCAGGAAGAGTCAGCATCTCCTGTTTGCATGCTTCACCCGTCGCATCAATTACGTAGAATGGTCACATCCGGTCACATCCGGTTTCTTCCATTTCGGAAGATACATGTGACCAAGTCCTGTCGGTGATCACCTCCTTTCTTATAATTAACTTCATTTGAATTGATTCAACACAGTTCTTTACGCTATCACGTTATTTCTTCATTCTAGATAAATTTCTTTTTTTTAAGTTGTATAAGATTTTGCTTGGTTGGAATCATGCAAGAAGTGTTTACGTTTGTCAAATTCTAAACATTGTCGCTGTTTTACTTCATGTAGTTTACTTTTCTTTTATTGTTTACTTTATTTTGAAAATCCACCTGATCTTCTACGCTCTTTTGTTTTTTTTTTGTTTTTTTATTAAAGAATAAATGGTTTGGCTCTTTCGAGGTGTTTGGATTTATTTAAATTTGACATCAATACATGTGTAGCTTAATTCTTTTATCTTACTCTTACCAGCGCTGTAAGATTGTGCCCATTTCAATTTATTTTCCCCTTGGAGGACTTTAACGATGATGGGAGGGGATGACAGGAGTACATCAGCATTCTGTCGGATCTCCTCAAGGTCCTCATCAGATATGTGGAAAAATTGTCCTAATCCGAATGGAAAATTAGAACCTGAAAGAAGTGTTCAATTCTATGATTCACTTGAAAATTGTTACAAACATATCTTAGATTGCTTTTTTTCTAATATTTTTTTGTTTTCGCGAAAAATGAACATCGTACCGGAATTTTCTTTGAAAGATCTCAAGTTGACATCAGGCAATCTATCTTTTACAGCAGCAGAAAGTCCATTCAGTTCTGTGTATACATATACTTTATAGTTTGATGGATCCATCGGTAAAATGCAAAAACAGAAATGTTCATCAAATCCTACATAAAAACCATCCGCCTGAGATGGAAATACTGTGAATTATGCACAATCATGACTAACCGACATTTATCATCGATATATTTACCACCCGGTTGTCAGGATAGAATGTGATGTATGATTAACATGTGAGGGAACTCGAATCGTTACAACGTGCATAATTAAGAAAAAGTCGAATAAGATACCTGTTCATGGCCAAACGTCGGCGTCGGGTGCACATTGGTCTCCTTTCTGTGATGTGTTGTCATTAATGTTTGGTGTTTCTATAATCTGTTTCTATTGTTTTGTATGATGCTCTGGTGAATATTGTTGTGTCTTTTTTCGGTTCGCAGTTTTGTCTGATGCCGTTTATGCATCGTTTTCTCGTTGGTTTGTTTCGCTGGCTGAGTGCTTGGTATTATGATCATTGCTATCTTTGCAAACCAGTAGTCATATATAATTATCTTCTCTTTACAAATTATGACTCATATTAATCACCTTATATATAAAGTGTTATGTATTATGAGATAAGCTCCAGCAAATCATTGACATTTAAGATTCATATTAGTCCACATTTTGAAAACATCTCAGTAAACATAATGTTGCAGCGTTTAACTGATTCTTTGTAATGAAGTCTAGGTCATGTTTAGAATTAGCTCCTTATATATTCATTGCTTGGATTTCTTTATTTATGCCCTGATGATCACTTGTTGAAATGCGCATATGGTGCACTGAATTTATACATAAGATCATGTATATTAACATAGATAATTCTAAATTGTTCTGCGTTCGTAAGTAAATTAATTGAGTACCTTCCATCGACAAGAAATCTGAGTAGCGACTCCTTGACAGGTATAAATGGTATGAAACATTCAAAGTATGCAGGTTATTATCGTTGGACTTATCAAAGCACAACATTGAATTAAGCATAGAGCACACATTCTATGTACAGGTACATGAGAGTCTGACAATGCCCGAATGAGCAACAACAGAAGGATATTGATGAAATCCACAACATGACGACGTTGCAAGGATCACAATGGAGCACACATGTATTAGATGAGAATAAAAGAAAAAAAACACAGATAAACAGATTTCTAAACAAGACTAATACCTTCTATTTTCGTTCTTCAACGAATATGTTTTAATTTCAATTTTGTGAATATGTCGAAAAATTGTTGAATATGCTTCTATTTTTCGTTAAAGTAAGTATCTTCGGTATCCGGCACTCCAGTCAAAGATATACTCCAAAGGTTCTTTAACTTTAACTTTCTCCAAATTTCTAACAAATACATCAACCATCTGAAATTTAAAAAAGCCCAATTTAGTTTTATAAATCACGAAATGATTCGAAAACAATAGAATATATAGAACCATCTCAAGGGCAATACGCGATTCAGAGAAACTCTATTTCAGGGTAGTGTTTTTAAAACCAGCGAGTTAAAGTCAAACCAATTCAAAACCAACTAAAAATCACAATCAATGGGCATACAAAACCCTGAAAATTACAATATAACTTAAACATTCTGCAGTGAAACAAAAATGAATCCCATGGAGCGTAAGCATCTCCTGCTTTCTTGCAGCACTTCCAAAAGTCTGGTAAGGAATTAGCACTACAAATAACATATAAAACAGGATGGCATTTCATTTTCTAGAATCACAAATCATTGAAACGCATAATAAGTTAGCACTATCAGTGCCTCCCGTACTTACATTGGACTATGCAGATAGTTCATAAGATAAGTTGTCCTTCGTGTTTCTATTCGCTATTTTCGAAAACCAGAGTCACTTCCCATTTGAGACGGTATCTTACGTAGACTGATTATGACGTCATCAAATTCTATGGAAATGGTCCTAAAAGTTTAAAAAAAAATGACGGTAGAAAATCGAAGTTACCATGACAAATATGAATAATGACCATATCACTGTATACAGCACAAAATCGATAATCAGAAAATCAGAAACCGAAGGCATACAAAATCAGGATAAAACAGGAACCAAAGCAAACAAACAAAAACCTCCACCACATGAAAAGAAGCGAACCCCCGATATGGGAGTGAGACCAGTTGCCCAGGAATAGTAAGCATCTCCTGCTTTCATTCAACACCCGCCCCTTCAATTCGGTAGAACTGTCGCATCCGGTTACTTCCATTTCGGAAGACATAGAGTACAATCTTTGGTTGGATGGTTTAAATGGTCTAAATGGTTTAAATGGTTTAAATTAGCAACAACAGAAGGATATTGATGAAATCCTCAACATGACGACGTTGCAAGGATCACAATGGAGCACACATGTATTAGATGAGAATAAAAGAAAAAAAACACAGATAAACAGATTTCTAAACAAGACAAATACCTTCTATTTTCGTTCTTCAACGAATATGTTTTAATTTCAATTTTGTATACATGCACACATGTATACCATTTTACTGACGTCACGATGAATTTACATCAGATACCGTCTGTAATGGAAAAAAAACTCCGTATTCCACAAAGACTGAATTGAGCAGTCTTATCGTCTCCGTCTGTTTTTCAATTTTTCGATTTACATAAGAAAGTTCATTCTCATATTTTTCTAAAATATTGAAAGCCTTTCGATTGTGATTTCTGGAATCTGTGTTCGACTTTTGTGTTTGATATTCTCTCACTGATTAGTTTTCTTCTTTTTACAGAGAAAAATCTCCTTGATTTAAAGAATTCCCACTTATCTGAATAGACGAATGTTACAGGAGATGCCCACTCCTGGTTGACATCTGATGTAGTTTTAGTCTATGAGTTTCGGAAAAATCAATTTGATTTATTACTGACACTTGGATAAATCCAAATTTTGCGATACAATGAAAAAGGATAAAATGTTCTTAGTGTATGGACGTATTGCATACCGTTTTTACATTTCCAGGGTTTCCTGAAATATGTGGAGTTATAGTTACATTAGATTTATTCCATAAAGGATCATCTGGAGCTAATGGCTCATTTTCTACAACATCAAGTAGGTGCCGCTTATCCATTGTTCACTAATGTAAAACAGTATTCTATCAAAAACGTGTTCTAGAATTTAAATTCATACAATGCGGATGAATCTATTGTAACATTTAAAATATAAGCTAACCTATGACAAAGTGTTAAAAATATGAGTTAGTACATTTTATTAGTCCTAAAATATTCTGAGTGGAAACCCTAACAAAAATTTCTTGGTTTTTTTTTTATGAAATAATTGATTTCCCGACGCTTTTCTTTGAAAAACAATTGAGTGTATGACGGAACAATCATTAAGACATGCTAGACACAAAGAGATATTGTACCTAATTATCGCCTTTTGTATTGTACCTGAGTCGATAAGATTCTATAAAATAATGTTTCTGTATAAAGAAGATTTAGAATTCCATTTCACTTAGATGCTATCTGAAATGTGTCACTATCTTCTGAAGTAAAAGTAGTAAAACTTGACGCTTAACAAGGCAAACCTTACAAACAGAGAAACACCATCTCTGGACCTAAATATCAAAATTGTTAATAGAATGATTCATACAAGTGTGTATGACAAAAGAGATGATTTTGGATTCAACATCGATTTTCCCCGCATGGCTTGACGGCGATGTTCCTAGATTACCGTCATACGGTATATTACATCTCACAGCTCATCCGTCACGTTAGAGCATGAACTGATGTTTTGGATTTTCAAAGTAGAGTCAAAATACCAAGAAACTTTTAGATCAAGGTTTCCGCTTTCACAAACTACGGATATTTCTTAAATAAAAATTATCGTCAGATTTTTTTAAAATTCGGACCCCTACACATAAAAGAGTATATCACTTTGAATATTTCACAATCTGCCTTTCATGGTGACACTATAGTAAAGCAAAATAAGAAGGATAAAAGATAGACAGAATTACCATCGAAATTGTGTTAGAATCATCAGACGCCTTTAAACCGATGATATTTGTCTGTTATCATCAGACGGACACTTAGCTTGGTACTTGACCAATCAACAGCCTTATACCAGCACATTCTTATGAAATGCACTCTGACTGATTGTGACGACAGGTCTCCATGACGGGCCCTGTCCAAACATCAAGACAGTACCTGTACTCTCTGAGTGTCAGTTGAACTCAGTGGACTGAAAGTGGGTGCCACAAATAGTTGCTTTCAGTTTTAGGAATACATTGTATTTGAAGAAAGCTAGCGAAAACAGTTCAAGTTTCTATATTTTTTTAAAAAAAAATCAATAGATTAAATACAATAAAGTATTCTTACTTTACCAAGTGTAGCATTCTTTGGCTTAGATAAGTGAAATCAATACAATTTTGAAATATGTGTGCAGAAATAATCCTTTATCAGCTCATGCCTCAGCTATATAGAACGTATTGATTTATATATATAGTGTAGCCACGTCTTATCATACCCGGGTAAAACAAGTTTTATAAGGTGAGAAAATATTTGATAATTTATAAGAAATTACTTTACGTAGCTCTAAATTATAAGTTATATAAAAGTGATAGAGTTAAAATATATGTATATATAATAATCATCAATAACCTTTTAATGAGCACCACCTTACCTAGTTCATGTACTAATGTTCTGGAATTTCACTGTAGAAATTGCCACATTACCAAGAAACTTTTAAAACAAGGTTTCCGCTTTCATACACTCGTTCAACCTTTCTGAATTTTTTTACAAACATTACTCTCAGGTTCTTTTGCAATTCAGACATACACTTGCAACGGAATACATTACTTTGAAAAATTCACAATCTGCCTTTGATTGTGACATAAGAAACAAGACTAGAAGGATCAAGGGTTGACCGAATTTCCATCGAAAATGTGTGCCTTTTTGGGCGTGGATTTGATTCTACTAACACCAAACGGACACTTGGCATTGTACTTGAGAAATCCTCAGTCAGTGCATTCTTAAGACTGAAGATACTTCATGAAGGTTCCTGTCCAAACCTATTTAGAAAATACAGGGTCCTGACCTACTGTCCTCACTTGGTCGAACTACTCGAATGATAACATGCATGAGTTCGCTCCAACCAGTAAAGTACGGTCTGTTTGTCGTATGCCCTCTTCCATATCCATGAGTGTTGCTTGGCCCGCTGCGTTTCTAGTCTTTTCAATATGAAAATCTAACAGCGAGGAAGTTGTTATACACACCAATTGTGCATCCATGGATACCGCTGGTTAACTGGAAAAGTGGAAGGGTTGTACACACGTAATTCGCATAACTACACAATTTTGCAGATGGTCATCGTAAGTCGGCACCGATTGCCCATAGGACTCGTTAGTTTATGTGTAGTCTTTGTGTTTTATTGTCGTATTTGGTGTTCCTTGTTCTTTTGGGTCTTATGCTCTGTATGTCTGTGTTTTCTATTAGTGTGTTTTGATGTGTTTTGGTGTTTTGCTGCGGGTACTACAACCGAGTCTTCTTTGAGATCCCCTTCTTTCTTTAAGATTGATTTGTTCCTAGATACTGTAATAATGCGGAAGGGATCCAACTCTATACCTTCTTGAAGAAAATTTCAAACCAATTTATTATGCATCAGACACTTGTTTCGAATATTAAATTCTCATCAGTGGTGCTTCCAGCCAAGTGTATTTATTTTAAAGAAACCCAACTTTAGTTGAAACGGGACAAATTAGGGTGAATAGACATTAATAGTAATCATGAAATAGCGTATTTTACTCCATTATTTCATTTCATAAAATAATTGGTGTTGCAAGTGTTTGTTAGTGTATCATTTTCATTTTGAGCATTTCATCTCAGTACATCATTTGATCAAATACAACATTATGAGAAGACGTAGAGTGATTATAACAACTAAACTTTGTTTCTGTTTCTCTTTGTAGTTAAAAAAATAGAACGAGTAGAATGGCGTCGTCAGTCAACCTTTCCAATGCGCAGAGAGCTGTTCCATGCAACGTGTGCGAGGACGAGGTACCTGGTGAATACTTTTGTATAGAATGTAAACAAACATTGTGTCCTCAATGCGAGAAAACTCACAAAAGACTCGCTGGTACCAGAAACCACACTATAGTACTGAGAACCCAGGTAGATGATCTAGATACTAAGACCTTGACCTGTACTGATCATGGAGACCTAGCTTCCTTTCACTGTGAGAAATGTAACAAACCAGTCTGTATCAAATGTGTCACTGGAAAACACAAAGGTCATGAAATGGTCGACCTCAATGAGAGATTAGAAAAGGAAAAGAAGCTACTACTCCAAGAAGAAATCAACAAAATTAAAAGGGACTTCTTGCCAATATTAAAGAAAAAGAGGGAAAATATCAGAATACAAACGCAAAGGTATCAGGCGAAAATTCAACAGATCAGGGAAGACAAGGAAGGCGAACATCGTGCACGCCAAGCTGACCTGACAAGAATCAAAAACAAAAGATTGAAAAACCTAGCTTCCATTCGAGAGGAAGGTTTGGCTAAATTTGAAAATTATTCACAAAAAATTAACAAAGAAATCAATTTCTTCGTAAAGAGAATATCAGAGAATGAGGACGCAATTGAAACAGGCGATATTACCACAGAGATGCTTGCAAGAACAAGGATACCTCTTCCTGAAATAGGGAATACCATACAACTACCAGATCCTCCCATATTTCTACCTGGAGACGCAACTTCAATTGGCGGAATTCTTGGAAAACTACATGTAAAACCTCCTCCTTTGGTATCAGAGCCATTGAAACCAACATTGCTCACCATGGTATTAATGTTCACATGCCCATTACAAGGATCACTATCTATATGTACTACCAAGGAAGGTGACGTATGGCTTGGTGGATACGGATCCAGAGAGCTGTTAATGGTGGATATCAAAGGCCAGGTAACCAGGAGGGAGAAGATACAGAGCAGACCTGCAGCGCTGGCTGTGATGGAATGTGGCGACATCATCGTAAGTCCCAATTGTGAAGATTCCAAATCAGTCAGCAGACTAACGAAAAATGGCAAAGAAAAACACATAAACGATGCATCACCGTCCTATTGTAATGGAGTATCTGTCACAGTTGATCAGAAGATACTGATTTGTACTGGGGATGGAAGAGTAGTTAAGATCGATGGTGACGGTACTAACGTCAAACAGATCTACAAAGGCTCTGGTAGCGACTCAGCCGTACATGCTGTTGAGAACGCTAATGGCAACATCTACATCAGTGACTTTGCACACTCTGCTGTGGTGAGGGTCACTAGTTATGGTAAAGTCCAGTCAATAGCACACACAGCAGAAGGACAAAAGTTAGGAAGGCCATGGGGATTAGTGGTTGATAAGATGGACAACATCTTATGTGCAGACATAGACAGACACTGTGTATATATCATAGATCAGCAGATTAGGGAGATGGCTGGATGCTTCGATAGGATTCAAGAGCCAGGGTGGTTAGCCGTGGACAATGACAACAATCTGTGGATAGCCCAGGGTAATGAGGATGTACAGGTTGCCAAGTATTTGTCACCATGAGATATCAATATAATGTCTCATGTATTGCTCGTTGGGTGAATTACTTTTATCTGACGTGTTGTCACTTTTCTTCAATTCAGTAATTATATATTATATTTTTAGAATCGTAATCACATATACCTGCTTTTGATTTTTAGAAATATCATTCTATTCATAGATAAGTTTTGCGAAGATCAAGAAAAATGTATACACAAGAAGAATATCTTACCATGCTGTTTAGAAAGCGGACATCTGTGTCTATGTAGTGATAAGAAGTGAAGATTTTTAAGTAATGTCAACAACAACAACACATTATAGAGGAGGACAACAGTCTGAACGGCCTTGGGAATTGACGATAGATAAGATTGACAACTATTTATGTACATACAATGAAAATTAGTCTTCCTGGGTACATTGTCTCACTCCCATGTCAGGAGTTCGCTTCTTTTCATAAGGTATGGGTTTTCTTTGTTTGCTTTGTTTCCTTTTTTATCCTGATTTTGTATGCCTTCGGTTTATGATTTTCTGATTTTCGATATTGCACTGTGTATTAGGATATGGTCATTGTTCATATATGACATTCATATAACATTCTCTGCAGATTCGGGACTTGGTAGAACTTCAGCGTGAAATCTAAGGATCACGCAACTTGAAATCACACAAAGAATAGAGATAGATACGTAATAAATCAGTTGTCTCCCTCAAATGTTATCCGAAATCAACTTGAAATTAATACGTTTCATAACTAAAACTGCTTGTAAATTTGAAGAATGAACATGTAGCCTAAAATATCTGCATGAGTCTTAAGAACTCTTTAAATACCGTAACATGAAAACGTGGGTCCTGTAGCACCATATCACATCCATCCTGCTACGTCTTTCGGTACTTTTTTGACATACTAACTTTAAAATTCTTATACAGTTCGCTGCCGGTGAGTGCACATTTTCTATCATATCGTATGGGGCAGCTATCCTATCGTATCGGTCAATTTCTAAGGGGTATTGTAACGAATTCTATCATAATTTCTATCCCATTGGGCGCTATGGGTTACTTTTGGGCTCTGTGGGTTCCTATGGGACGCTATGGGTTCCTATCAGCTTCTATCGGGCGCTTTCGGTTTCTATCGGGCGCCATGGGTTCCAATCGGGCGCTAGCGGTTATATCTTACGGTGCTATTATAGTAAAGACATGTTGGTTTTCTTTTGTTTATTACATTATTTATAATTATATTTATCGAAAAAGATCAATAATAAAACAAGAAAGAAAATAAATAATACTAGTAAATATTCACCTCCCGCGCTTGGTGGAATATTTTTATTCAATTGAGAGGTACGTCGACAGGGATTCTTTTTATCAAATTGATTTTATAAGATACATATCGTGGGTTAAAATACTTCATATGCTCGGACCTTAAAATAAAATTGCGATACAACGAGAAAATTATTATTCGAGGATTAAAAATGTTCAAAGGTAAGATTATTTTCAGATGTTTGAAATCTTAAATCTGTGAGGGCGCTGGAAAATGTCAATCATTGTATGACTGAGGTCCACGGAGGGAGAATTTCTCACACTAACTGAATAATTGATCTTGCTTGAATAACACATTCATATAAGAAAAACATTAAAATGATAAATGAATAGAGAATAAGTGTCTAAATTTGTGTTTTGTTACGGGTATGCAACACACAGGAAGTGCATTTATCGTACATGAAATGCACGTTAGCGCTCTGGCATAGAGTGTAAACTGAGATATGAACACGCCATAAGCAGGCGATGAAGGAATGTTGCTACTCAGAAAAGGAAAGTTTGTAACGCTGAAATTGAAGTCGTCACGTTTGTCATAGAGTGAAGTGTTCATGTGACCATCATTGTCGTAGGACAACATTATGTCCAAAAAGGAAGCTGAATTATTTGTCTCTTTAGTTTCTTTGACTTCAAGCTCCGAAGGATAGATACTACTGAGGTAATCCGCGAATTTTGGATTATTGATGGACAACACATCGTCTATGTATCTGTAAGTGATGTTGAAGTCAGAAGCTAGGTATCTTTTCCCTTCAGAGACCAAAGATTGAATGAACTCAGCTCAACGAGTAAAAAAAATGTCGGCAAGGATTAGGGCACAATTGGATCCCATTTGAATTCTAACAATCTGTTGCAAGACCTTTCATCCAAAAACCACAAAATGTTATCCATCTACCTGTATTTCCTCAAGCAAATCTTACTTTAATGTTAATCAATGATGTCGCTTTCTTTCGTTTACATTTTATTTGATACTTATAATCATTTGATTGCTTGTATGACCACTCTCTTTGTTCTTGTATGTGTCGGTTTGGATGAAAGTGATTCCTTTATACCCCCAAACTTTGTTTGCGGGGGCATAATAAAACCTCTTAATTTAGAAGTACATCGTTTTTCGTCTGTAGCACTGTGAAAATAGCTCACATATGTAGCATTGTCCTTCATGTTTAATTATGTGATAGCAGTGTTATCGTTGTCTCTGTCTGTGTGTGCTCCGCTGTGACCAATGCAACGTCGTCATGTTTGGGATCTTCTCCTTATCTTGTTATGTGCACACGGTGCATAAAAAATATAATGGATATAAATATTAATACCATTAATTACTTTGCCTCTCAAGCATTTATCAAGAATGCAATGAATCTAATTTACAATTCTTAGACTTAGGAGGTTAAAACTCAATGAAATTGTTCAAAAGATGGTTCCCTTCAAATGTCGCAAAGTTATAGATTTTGAACGTCTAGTCATTATTAAAAACTAAGCTTTGTCTCACAGATCATGCATTAGAAAAGTATGTGATTATTTTTATCTGTTGTATATGATTGTGTCCATTGCAATTTATTATCAACTTTGAGGACTTTATAGTTTGATTGGAGGCGAAGAAAACAGTAAATCAGCATTAGAACGGATGTCCTCAAGTATTTTATCAGATATACTGTCGCACTGTCCTTTGATGAAATCTAGTTTTCATTTAACCCTAGGGCGATATGATTTTTCTGGGTTGAACAAATTCTCATGTCTCCCTCCAATTTGGGCAGATAAAGTATATTGTAGTTGTTTTCGTTGATTTTTTAATACGTGATTTTCCAGTAGATTCGTTCGGCGGACAGACTATTAAATTTGAACACGTCTGACATTTGAACTACATGGTTGGTTTCACTGCTGGTGGACCAGGAGTCCCCGAGGGCACATGTAGCCAAGTTTGATCAACTTCGGTTGATCGTCTGTCTCTTCAACGCATTTGAAATTTTCTGTTACAAATTTCTTGAAATTTCTAAAACGTGGGTCCTGTAGCATCATATCCCACCAATTCTGCTTCTTCTTTCGGTACGTATACATTTTTGGACATAATTATTTTCAGGTTTTGGCCACATTACATTGTTTAGAGTGAGGATTATTGACGAGGGTTAAGTACCCGAAACGTGCATGTCTGGTCCATGCTGCAAATTTATCTGGTCTTAAATGATGCTATTGAATTTGAAGACGTTTATCAAGACATCAAATAATTTGGCAATATCTTCATTGTGACGTCAAAATAGAAAACATAACAATGTACAAAGTCGATGTGATCAAATATGACGTCACAATTCAAAATGTTGCCAAATGATTTAATGTCTGGTGTCTGTGCAAATAAAATCAAGGTTAATAAAACGGTCATACATATTTTCTTGAATACGAATTTTTGATTGACAGAATCATATTTCGCTCAATCATAGATAAAGAAATGTTTTAAATGATTTTTTGGAATTATAATACATAATCACTATAATCGTAAGGAGTATGTTGGACGAATAACTATACCTACATCTGATAGTGTTTTAACACAACCACATGTAAAATGGACGGTAGGCTGTGAAAGAACCAGCGCTAGTCCGAGCTTATCCGGAGGCCAAGAAGAAGTTCTAATGATCCTGGCATTCAGCTGAAAGTAATACACATGTGTCTACCTCTTGAAATATTTTTATAGTGACTCTCGATTGTTTATATTTGATGGCATCTAAAACACCTCCATGTCTGTGTACGTATACACGCTGCAGTTTTAGCGATCCTTATCACAAAAGACGATCTACCGTCCACAATTCAAAATTAAAGCTATCAGATCGGTCGAACCCACATAAGGAACCATTGACATAACACAGTCGTTCTCTTTCGAAGTAAGGATTACATGTGCACTTTTCATAATCCGAAAAAAGATTAATATACAGAACTACTAGTATGTTAAAATGGGGGGATACTAAAAGTTAATGCAGTTTCTGGATGGACAGAATTGCACAGCGATGTTAGACGGGTGATACAAAGTGTCAGACATTACATTTGTACTTTTTTTATCGTGCATTAACATCGACGGCGGGTGCGGCTAGCCAACAGGGGATGCTTACTCCTCCCGGGCACCTGATCCCACCTCTAGCTTGCTAGGGGTCCGTCGAGATAAACGTAGTACTCTATTGTGAGTGCTGTTGAGATTATCGTCAGGATCTTCTTTAACTCATTTGTGTCACACTTATGCCCTTTGCTGTGTGGAGCTCGTAAAAAAGTTCCCCGCGAGGGGTTTGACAGTAAGTGTTTTGAATATATTTCCCTGACATGGTCGCCATAGCACTTTCTATATAGACATAACGTCAGACAGTGCATGCATTTTATATACTGTGTTCTTTATCGTGCATTAACATCGACGGCGGGTGCGGCTAGCCAACAGGGGATGCTTACTCCTCCCGGGCACCTGATCCCACCTCTAGCTTGCTAGGGGTCCGTCGAGATAAACGTAGTACTCTATTGTGAGTGCTGTTGAGATTATCGTCAGGATCTTCTTTAACTCATTTTAATTCTGCGAAATTGACGAAGCTTGTGAATTCCTGGTCTCATTTCGGAATGATGTCCGGGAGTCTTAACCTTTCAACGGAAATTCTAATTATTTGCCTTACCTTCTCGCCTTTAAGACTGAATAACTGATGGATACTTTGATGTTTATTTTAACCCATGTCTTAAACTATTACAACAATTCCAGATTTGTTCATCATGTTTCATTACCTATGTTTTGCAAATAAAAAATAAGATCTAATGAAAATAGTTCACATTACGATTTCTTCTCTTTTCTGTATTCAAAACATATCAAAAGAGGTAACATCCTTTTCCTAATTAACAGATAGGAATTACGTCAGCTTCTCATTTATGTTTTTCAAATACGGCCTGTCGAAACCTCGTCAAATAAGACAGGACACCAACAACATGTCCTCTATGAAAGTCGAGGGACTGCATAAGAGATAGGGGGAGGGGATCTAAAACAAGACTCATCTGTAGCACCAACACCTAACACAGAAACACCCCTAACTCAGAGTAGACAAGCACAGCAAGGGATACAAAAGATACCAATAAGACAAAATACGACATCAAAACACCATATGCAAAAGACTCCTTATAAACCAACGAGACTTAGGATGCTCCTCTTTTCTTTATAGGTTATTGGTGCCAACTTAGGATGCATTAGGGGATGCTTACTCCTCCCGGGCACCTGGTCCCACCTCTAGCTTGCTAGGGGTTCGTCGATGTTTATTTTTGCGCTCTATTGTGAGTGCTGTTGGGATTATCGTCAGGATCTTCTTTAACTCATTTGTGTCACACTTATGCCCTTTGACGTGTGGAGCTCGTAAAAAAGTTCCCCGCGAGGGGTTTGACAGAAAGTGTTTTGAATATACTTCTCTGACATTGTCGCCATAGCACTTTCTATATAGACATAACGTCAGACAGTGCATGACGTTTTTATATTTTCATTTCCATGCTTCCTAAACATCGACGGTAGGTGCGGCTAGCCAACCGGGGATGCTTACTCCTCCCGGGCACCTGTTCCCACCTTTAGCTTGCTAGGGGTCTGTCGATGCTCCATTTGGTGTTCTTTTGTGAGTGCTGTTGAGATTATCGTCAGGATCTTCTTTGACTCATTAGCTCCTGACGGAAGGGCATGGACTTTTAAGCATATATCCTTTTGATATACATTTACATATTCATTGATGTTCAGGCCGTAGTCGTTTTGGAGACCACTGTGAGACAGGGCAAGATGCAGGGTTGCGTGCACATAATTCGGATAACCACACAATTTTCTACTGACGTGGCAGATGGCCCTTTATGTCATCACCGGTTGTCCATTGTTCTTGTTCGTTTATGTGTAGTTTTTTGTGTTTACTGTGCTGTAATGCCGTCTTTAGTGTCGGTCTTCATTGTCTTTGGCGACTCTTCTTATGATTGTCAACATTGTGTTTTAGCATTTGGTGTTTCGTTAATTTGCTACTGTCGCTGCAACCAAGTCATCGTTTCTTTTGAATTTCATTGAACATATTTACGGTAAAATGACAAGTAAAACATGAAGTTTCGTCTTCTTTTTATCCTATTTGATTCAATTAGAAACTTTAACAAAAATGTTTGCAAACTTCAAACGACGGATTGACTCACAGACGGAGGGATGAACAGAAAGACAGATTGACAGGTGGAATCGTCCTAATCAAAAAAGAATGCAGTAGATTGAAATAATTCTTCCAGAGGGAAGGGATGATATGAATAAAAACACAAACACTCGTTTAAGCAAATTTTTGGCCCATTGGCCTTTATCAAGTGCAAAAACGAAAAAGTATAAGTACTATTGTATATCTTATTGTATACTTTCTCGTCTTTACATTTGATAAAGACCAAGGGGCCAAAAATTTGTGTAAACGAGTGTTTGTGTTTTTATTAAAACAAGAATGGTTCCGACAAAACATTAAAGCAATTCTCCAGGATAGTGAACAGAATCTATAAGACTTCTTGAAATCTATCCTGGATGAAGTAGAGGTTGCATTCTTAAGAAACGCTGACTGATTCAGACTTAATATCATTGTCTCATTCGCACAGTATAAACTTTATCCTATTGTGAAAAACACCTCCCCTAAAAGACGATTCATAAAAATCCCGTTTATTAACAAAGGTTTTAATCTTCTAAACATCTCTTATATTTTTCGGGATCATCGCGTACAAAGTACCATTCCTCAATATTTTGAAAATTTAGAGCCACCTTTTATTTGTTATAAGTACAAGAAACCTATTCGAAACTTTGTTTTTAACTATAATAAAGTTACATCGGATCCTGGCATACTTAAATCGTGTCCTGCTTCTTGAGAATGTGCAACTTCTAAATATCTCTACAAACCAGCTGGTCATGTTGTTACAGGTGACTTTTCAGTCTTCTTATTAAAGGACCTAAGTATAGAATCCCATCCAAGATTGATTTTGTCAAATGTCGAGAGGTGCTTACGGGGGCCTTAGATAATTATACGAAAAGATGGTGTAAATCAGAAGCAGTCGAACCGCATGCTCTGAATGGCTGGAAAAAAAACTCATTTTAGATATAACGGATATTCGAATAGATAACTTCCATAAAAACTCTATCTTTTTCAGAATCCACGTTCCAAATCAGAAAGATATTTCAAATCCAAACTAAGTAAATTACATGAAAAATATGTCTTTGCACCAGCTGATAAAGCAGTCAATAACACCAGTATCATTTCAAAACGTTAACACATATCAACTTTGGTTTCGGAACTTTCGCCTACTAATACATATATCAAAAGCAATGTAAGTGCATCTAACATCTTAAGCAAGCATAACAGTGAACTGTCTTCATATCTCTATTTCTAAATTGGATCTCCCAACACTATATTGCATACCGAAACTGCACAAGACTCCTTACAAAGCTCGATTTATTGCTAATTCTAGTAACTGCTCTACTACAATTTTGTCTAGAAATCTTACGTCAGCACTTACTGCTATTAAAGAGTTAAGGAGATCCTGACGATAATCTCAACAGCACTCACAATAGAGCACAAAATGGAGCATCGACGGACCCCTAGCAAGCTAGAGGTGGGACCAGGTGCCCGGGAGGAGCAAGCATCCCCTGTTGGCTGGCCGCACCCGCCGTCGATGCTCACACACGGAAATGAAAATATATTAGATACATGCACTGTTTGTGGTTCTGTCATATATAGAAAGTGCTATGGCGATAATGTCAGGGAAAACTATTCAAAACACTTGCTGTCAAACCCCTCGCGGGGAACTTTTTTACGAGCTCCACATGGCAAAGGGCATAAGTTTGAACACATAACTAGATATTGTGAAACGGTTCTTAACAGGATCGATGTAAATTTATTTTGGTCTATTAAGAATTCAGGGGATGTGATTGACAAAATGAAATCTGTAAATTACCAATAAAATACGATTTCTTCATACGACTTTCCTTTGTAATGCCTTGTCCTTCCTCTTGGACAATATCTATGTTAGATTTTGGTGAGGATCTATACAAGGTTGTAGGAATTCCTATGAGTACTAACTGTGCGCCTCTTGTTGCAGATTTATTTTTATAAACTTATGAAAAAGAATATATCCAAAATTTTCAAAAGCAAAGAAAGTTTGATGATCTGAAATGTTTCAATATTACTTCTAGGTATCTGGATGATATTCTAACCATTGACAATCCTGCTTTTGAATTATATAAGAATGAAATGTATCCACGAGAATTAACACTAAACAAGGCAAACGTTACAAATACAGAAACACCGTTTTTGGACCTAAATATCAAAGTTTTAAACGGAAAGATTCATACAAGTGTATATGACAAAAGGGATGATTTTGGATTCAACATAGTAAATTTCCCCTGGCTTGACGGTGATGTTCCAAGATTACCGTCATACGGCATTTACATATTACAGCTCATCCGGTACGCTAGAGCATGTTCTGATATTTTGGATTTTCAAAGGAGAAATTTACAAATTACAAAAAAACTTTTAGGTCAAGGTTTCCGCTTTAATAAACTAGTTAAGACTTTCTGGAAATTTTATAAAAATTACAGTCAACTTCTTTTAAAATTCGGATCTATACACGCAACAGAGTACATTACCCAACCTGTCTTTTATGGTGATATGATAAACAAAATTAGAAGGATCAAAGGTAGGCAGCATAACCATCGAAAATGCGTAAGAATCATCAAACGCCTTTTATACATGGATGGATTTGATCCTGATGTCACCAGACGGACACTAGGCTTGGTACTTGACCAATCTGCAGTCTTGTACAAGCGCATCCTTGAGACTTGCACGATGACTGACTGTGACGACGGGACTCCATAACGGGCCCTGTCCAAACCTCTTTAGAGAAGACAGGGCCCCGACCACCTGTCCTCTCTGAATGTCAGTCGGACTCCTCGGGTGATTACATACATGAGCTTGCTGCAGCCGGCAGAGCACGGACTGTATTACGCATGCCCTCTTTTTATATCCATTTACATATTCATCTGTGTTTCTGGGGCCTCTACGTTTCGCGGTCTTGTTTGTGTGAGGTCATCTTACAGTGAGGAGGTTGTTTTACACCACAATTGTACGTTCTTCGAGACCTCTGTGTAATTGGAGAAGTGAGAGGGTTGTACGCACGTAATCCAGGATAACCACACCATTTGCTAATTGCCTGGCAAATGGCCGTCCAAAGTCGGCACCGGTTGCCCATTTGTCTCGTCAGTTTATGTGTAGTCTTTTGTGTTTGATGTTTACATGTCGTGTGTCTCTTTTCCGTCTCGTGCTGTACTCGTCTTTTGTGTTTCTGCATCGGGTGTTTTGGTGTTTTGCTGTTGATGCAGCAGCGGGTCTTGTTGGAGATCTCCTCCCTTCTTTTAAAGATAGTTTCCTTCTTTCATGTTTTATTTATAATTCTCTTTATTATTTCTTTTATTAATATCCACTATTGAAATCATATGCGTACAACAACGGTTCATTTTCCTTGAACTTATCAAAGTTTCTTGCAAACATATCTGCCATCTGAAAAATATATACAGATTTTTCAGTCTAACATATATAAACATGGTGAAGGCTTAAATTGATATTCACATTTAACTTATTCGAAAGACCCTTTAAATCAATTGTGCATAAAAGATTTACATTACAAAGACTCATACACAAAGTACAATAAGCAACCAAACCTGAATAACATTT
This sequence comes from Pinctada fucata, assembly GCA_028142955.1. Taxonomy (NCBI): domain Eukaryota; kingdom Metazoa; phylum Mollusca; class Bivalvia; order Pterioida; family Pteriidae; genus Pinctada; species Pinctada fucata. The sequence continues at coordinate 28,459,552 of AP027107.1, read as the reverse complement.
GGCACACCAGAACAATGTGGTGTTATGGATACATTAGGTATATTCCATAAAGGATGGTCAGGAGGTAACGGTTCCTTTTCCATGACATCTAGTAGTGCTCCACATATCCAGCCTTCTCTGATAAGGATAAAGTAAAAATGTTACTATGTATAATTTTGTATCGAAATTGAAAAGGATGAATGAAGAAGGAAAAAGAAATATATCTCTGACTGTATTTTAAAATAAGATTAATCAAATTATCATAAATGATTTTAAAGGAGCTACATATCTCAAAACACAAAGAACAGATTTACAATCCATGTAAACATAAGAAAGAATGTTCTTTTTTGAAAGCAGAATTATTATAATTTATTCCTGAAACTGATCATTTACTGAACATTTACCTGATAGCCTTATCTATAGTGCTTGTGTTTATCAAATCACCACGTCCAATGTTTATAAAGTATGGTTTCTGTTAAAAGAAATATAAAAACAGTTGAATACGAAAAAAAAAGAAATCATATCTTGAGCGGAACTATAAGATGAAGACAAATCATAGTTTGAGTACACTTCAACACAGTAAACTTACCTTATGTTTGCATGATTTCAGAATTTCTCCGGACAACATATCTTTTGTTTCAGGTGTTCCTGGAAGGACACTTATTATATAGTCACACTCTTCTAGAAATTCCGATATTTTATCAATTTGCCTGAAAAAAAAAAGAAAATTGCCATTATGTTTGTAATACTCTTATCGAAATTCGATGAAAAAAAAAAATAATGAACATAAGTATGATATAAAGATTTTTTCAAACCTTATACTTCTGAAGGGCGAATCAGAACTGATTTCTTTTGGACGCTGACTTAATCCATTAACCGTCATACCAAAGACGTTGAGAACTTTCGCAGCTGTTGCAGAGTAAAGTAAATATGTTAAAAATTACGTATGAAACAATAATTATAGATACATTTGTAAATAACTAGGTGCTCTTACCCCTCATATCGGCCCTATAATTTCGACAAAAAATGCTTTTGATAAACGAATTATTAATTATCACTTTTTGCAATGTTGAATGTTTGAGAAAATACTACGTCATAATTTTGAGTCCTCGTAACGTCTTGTGTGTGATGTTTGACGTCATGTTCTGACGTCATTTGCCCTGAATGACGCAAAACAAAGGAAAATCATCGTTTTTACACAAAGTCTTCAAAATTCATCTATTATCAAGGCCTCGCCCGCGGAATTTATTATGCAAATTAAAAGGCTGATCAGAAAACCATCGATGAATACATAAATATTCATGGGCAAGGCCTGGAGTACTACTTGATTTTATAAATTTCTATCGAAATTTCGCTCATTCATTGATATTTTCACTGATTTCAATGTTTTTAGACGTTTTAGGCGACGCATTATTCAGTATAGGACTTCGAAATCAAAACAGGCTTTCCTAATTTGGATTCACCATACATTTGACCTTTTATATACTACAATATAATGGATATATGATCAAATTTGAAAATAGGGCCGAAATAGCAGGTTACCGCACCCACCCCTTTGACATTTTTTTTGTTCTCTATAAGTAAATTAAGGGAACATGTTTTTAACGCCGAACGATATTGGCTTCACACTAATATGTCAATGACGTTAGGTAATGATCCTTACTTTGCGTTCCAATCCGTCCTGTTCCAAGAATTCCCACAGTTAAAGATGAAAGCAGTCGAGTATTCATCATATATTTATACCTAAAAGGATAAAGATGTCGCTTTGTTATGTATATATGTTTAATTTATCAATATCCTAGTACAACCTTAAGATGTTTTAAGGACTATAGATATTGCAATTTTGTATCAGTTGAAATCAAAATACATGAATAATTGTTATAATTGTTTATTAATGCATCGATCTGCAACTCCCATAATGCTTTTTCCTGAGAACAAGCTAAATGAATCGGAATATAATATAAATGCAACGGGTACAAGATTCTTGAAGAAAGAAATCGTACCTATCCCATTCGCTTTCAATCTGATCCCGTATCATTTCTTGAATGCGCCTTTCTTTATAGATTATAAAGCCAACTACATATTCTGCCATCGACTCGTCCCAACCTTCACTCATTTTCGTAATCGGTATTCTTTTCGTGCACTGAAAGAAGATTGCATGATGAATCGTAAGAAAAACGATGCAATAGAAAAGAAGGGAATTTAACAGCGAACCGATTTTCTATCTTTCATGCAAGATGTTTCCAAAAGGAACGTTAAGAATCTTGAGGTATTTAACTTACAACAGCTAGATGTCTTCCTATCCATTCTACCCCTATAAAGGTAAGAAATTGAAATAAAACATCATAATTTCCTTCTTCATGGTTTGGTTTCATAAAATTAGGTGCTGCTATTTCTAAGAAGTGAAAAATCTCAATTGCTAATTAGATTCGTTAGCTGTAATCTTTGATTTGTAGATTTGGTTGAAAACAAATTCTGATAGCCAAAGCATGTAAAAAATTCTCCGTAGATCAAAAATTCTTAAAACGAAATCTTGGAGGGACTTGGCTATGTGTTGTCTTTTGTGTTTAATAATTTGAAGTCATTTTTTATCTTCCCTGTCCTTAATTTAGTGTCTGTCTGTTGTTGTGTATGTCCACTCTTTGTTTTCGATCTGGGCGTTTCGGTGTTTTGCTTTAGGTGATGTAACCGTGTCCTATTAGAGATCACATACTTTCTGTACGCACCTTTGCTCTAACTTATTTTAATAATCATTGTGGGTAAGTAGTACTTAAATTACCATCAAAAATATTGTGTTAGAATTATCAAACGCCTTTTATACCGTGGATATAACCATTCTATCACCAGACGGACACTTGGTTTGGTACTGCACAAATCTACAGTCTTGTACCAGCACATTCTTATGAATTGCACTCTGGCTTACTGTGATGACAGGACTCCTTGACGGGCCCTGTCCAAACCTCTTTAAATAAAGAAGAGAGGGTCCCGACAATGTCCTCTCTGACTCTCAGTCGGACTCATCGGGTAATAACATGCATGAACTCGCTACAGTCGGCAGAGCACGGACTGTATTTTGAACGCCTTCTGTTTTATATCCATCTACATATCCATATGTGTGTATCTTAAGCCAACTGCTTTATGATCTCTTTTTGTATGATCATCTTACAGTGAGTAGGTTGTTTTACACCACTATTGTCTCTTCGTGACCTCTTGGAATAGTGGGAGATATGTGCGCACGTAATCCGGGTAACCACACCGTCTGTTACTGGCATGGAATATAACCGTCCTAAGTCGGCACCGATTGCCCGTATTTTCGTTGGTTTATGAGTAGTCATTTGTGTTTTATGTTTCTGTTTGATTTGGTGTCCCTTGTACATTCTGCGTCGATTTGTGTGTGTGTGACTGCTCTGTGTTTTGCATTGGGTGTTTTGAGGTTTTGCTGTGGGTGCTGCAACCGGGTGTTGTTGGATATCCCCTCTTTTCTTTAAACGACGTTATTGAACATAACATTTCCCATTATCAAGTAATGCTTCAATTTAAATGAATTACATTTTTGAGGAGATGTATCAGACTGTCTTTGCTTGGAATTCATGAAGGTAGTATGGTTGTATCTTAATTCCTACATCATGTTGATGTTCAGTTCAATTAATTATTTCATATATTATACTGTTTATTAATCGTTATTTTCATTTTGAAGTTTTCTATGTTTGTTCGTTCATAATTCAAGAATTGATATACTTTGTTAGGTATTTGGATTCATCCAAATTGACAAGAATATATGTGGAGCTTAATTATGACCAAATATTCCTCACTTACCAGCAGTGTACGACTGTGCCCATTTCAATTTATTTTCCCCTTGGAGGACTTTAACGATGATGGGAGGGGATGACAGGAGTACGTCAGCATTTTGTCGGATCTCCTCCAGGTCCTCATCAGATATATGGAAAAAATTTCCTAATCTAGAGGGAAATAAAAAGCATGAAAAAAAGTGTTCTATTTTATGAATAATGAAACGTTTATCCACTTGAAATTTCGAATTGCATTTGTTTTCCAATATTTTTGTTTTTGTGAAAATGAAATATCGTACCGGAATTTTCTTTGAAACATCTCAGGTTGACATTCGGCAATCTGTCTTTTACAGCAGCAGAAAGTCCATTCAGTTCTGTGTATACATATACTTTATAGTTTGATGGATCCATCGGTAAAATGCAAAACAGAAATGTTCATCAAATCCTACATAAAAACAATCCGCCTTAGGTGGAAGTATTGTGAATTATGCACAGTCATGACTAAACGACATTTACCATCCATATATTTACCATACGGTAGTCAGTGAACAATATGATGTATGTTTAACATATATGGAAACTCGAATCGTTACCACGTTCATACATTGAAAACGTCGAATAAGATACCTGTTCTTGTTATTATCCTCATTGTTATCTTTGCAAAGCAATACATGTATCATCTTCTTCTCTGTACAAATATGACTCATATCTGTGTGTTTCTTGGGCCCCTGCGTCATGCTGTCTGTTTGTATGTTCATCTTACAGTGAGAAGGTTATTTTACACCACCACAATTGTGCGTTCTTCGAGACCTCTGGGTAATCGGAAAAGTGGGGAGTTGTGCGCACATAATTCGGATAATTACACCGTCTGCTACTTGCGTGGAAGATGGTCGTCCTAAGCCACCGTTCCACTGCAATCCCGCTGTACCTACGTTCATTCCCGAATACAAAAATTGCCAGGTCGGGAGAGAACGGCTCTTAGTCGTATTTTGGTCTGGTACAGCGTATGTTGGTTCAAAATCGATCGGTATTAGAGCGGGCACGCTATACAGGTCGGGAAAAGTTTCACGTATTCTTTCGACCGGTTGAAAAAAATACGGGAAACTTTTCCGTTTCTTTGTGGTCCTGAAATGGTCGGCACTTGGTCGGTAAAGTCGGTGGTACAGCCTATGTTAATCTTGTTCTGGTCGGGAAAGAGCTAGGATTGAACTTGGTGTGATCGGCATTTAACTAAACCCCGCTCTCTTCACGCATAAGATGCGCTTTAATTACACCCTGTTCCTGGTCTTTACCCGTCTATTCTACGCTCTTACCATAATCTATCCACTACAGATTCAATGTTCCCTGATCTTACCATGACCTTTTCATGATCATCTCGCGACCTATTTACGCTCTATATGACCAAGTTACGACCAAACGCCGCTTCAAATAGGATCTGTGCATACTTTATTCATTTTCTCGCACTGATATTGATTTGAAATACTTATGATCAAAATGTCACGGCGACAACAACGCAAACGAGATACAAATGTGCCGTTCTTGGCTATCAAAGATCCACTTTTTAAGTAAGGAAAATTTTTATTTTGATCGCGACACTTTTGGGTAAAGCTGGATCAAAACGAGAAATATAGGCTTCTTCTAGGCCGATATCATCATAGGATGACAAATAAATCAGTTGTAATTTGAAGGGGAATGCGTCGGGGACAGTCGGGATAGCATCGGGAAGATATCGAGTTTTTGTCGGGAATAGATCGGAATTTAATCGGATCGAACGGGACTTGGTCGGCAATATCATCGTGAGAAGAGCGAGTAAAGTGTGAGTAAGGTCGCCTTAATACATGAATCGGTCATAAATTGATCAGGAATCGGTCGGGAATAGAGCGTGATGTTAACAGAATTTTTTTTTTTAAATCGGGAAAGTTCTACCCGCTCTTGTCGATAGGGAATGGTCTTAGGTACTGTGGGACTGCAGTGGAACGGTGGCTTAAGTCGGCACCGGTTGCCCCTTGGCCTCATTTGTTTATGTTTGGTCTTTTTTGTTTCATGTTTCTATGGTGAGAGTTGGTGTTACTGGTCCCTTTTGCGTCTCTTTCTGTGGGTGTCTATCTGTGTTTTTGCATTGGGTTTTGCTGTGGATTCTGTAACCCAGTAGCTGTTGTTTGATTTCCCCTCCTTTCTTTCATCTTAGTCGTTACGGACAGCAAATCATTGTCATTGACATTTAAAATTCATATCAGTCCACATTTTGAAAACATCTCATTAAACATGTTTATTAACATAGATTATTCACATGAATTGCTCTGCTTTCGCAAGTAAATCTATTTAGTACCTTAGACACGAAATTTGATTAGCGACTCCTGGTTAGGTAAAAGTGATATGAAACATTCAGTATGCAGGTAATGATTGATCGACTTTTCAAAGCGCAAAAATAAAATTCAGCATAGAGCAATCATTATATGGACAGTTCAGAGCGGAACACACATGCAATAGATGAGGATAGATGGAGCAAAAAAGATACATAGATTTCTGATAAAGAGAAATACATTCTTTATTCATTATTTGACGGTTTTGCTTTCAATATCAATTTTGCTAATATGTCGAAAATTAATGTTGTTGAATATAAAAATAATGTTGTTGGATATAAAAATAATGTTGTTGAATGTGCTTCTGTTTTTCGTTAAAGTAAGTATCAAAAATTTGTTCTTCAGTATCCAGCATTCCAGTCAAAGATATACTCCAAAGGTTCTTTTCTTTTAAATTTCTCCAAATTTCTAGTAAATACGTCAACCATCTGAAATATCAAAGAGCTTAATTTAGTTTTATAGTAATACGGAAATGTTTCGATTACAATAGAACGTAATCGGACATAGTCAAGAGCAAGGTGTCTTTCAGAGAAACTCTATGTCAGGGTATGTTTTTGAAATCTTCGATTTAAAGTCAAGCCAAAAAACTAAAACCAGAGTTCAAAAATCATACTCAATGGGCATACAAAACCTTGATAATACAAAATGAACAATATAACTAAAATGAGTTAAAGAAGATCCTGACGATAATCTCAACAGCACTCACAACAGAGCACCAAATGGAGCATCGACGGACCCCCAGCAAGCCAGAGGTGGGACCAGGTGCCCGGGTGGAGTAAGCATCCCCTGTTGGCTAGCCGCACCCGCCGTCGATGTTCACGCACGAAAATGAAAATATATAAAACATACGCACTGTCTATGGTTCTGTCTATATAGAAAGTACTATGGCGACAATGTCAGGGAAAAATATTCAAAACACTTACTGTCAAACCCCTCGCGGGGAACTTTTTTACGAGCTCCACACGGCAAAGGGCATAAGTGTGACACAAATGAGTTAAAGAAGATCCTGACGATAATCTCAACAGCACTCACAACAGAGCACCAAATGGAGCATCGACGGACCCCCAGCAAGCCAGAGGTGGGACCAGGTGCCCGGGAGGAGTAAGCATCCCCTGTTGGCTAGCCGCACCCGCCGTCGATGTTCACATCTGAAAAGGAGCAAAAGTAAATCCCAGGGAGCTTCAGCATCTCCTGCTTGCTATCAACACCCACACAAGTTATTACGTACTTGTACCGGACTCTGGAGATTGTTCCGAGCGCACATGTAGCCAAGCCCGATCAACTTGGGTTGATCGTCTCTTCAACGCATTCGAAAATTTCTGTTATCAAAATTTCTTGAAATTTTCTAAAATGTGGGTCCTGTATTATCATATCCCACTAAACCTGCTACGTCTTTCGGTAATTCTTTTTACATAATAATTTCCACACACTTTGGCAATATTCCATTGTTTAGATTGAGGATCACTGACGAGGGTTAAGTATCCAAAACGTACATGTCTGGTCCATGCCGAAATTTTATCTGTTCTTAAATGATGCCATTGAATTTGACGACGTTTAACATCATAAGATATTAGTTTTCCTGTAATTTATATGGAAGTGTGTCATTGGCTCCGTCGGGTTTTTTTTTCCCATTTTCCTTTTCGCATGAGAATATAAAGTTTTGTTTTTTATTTTTTCAAGAACTTGTTAGCCTTTCGATTGTGATTTTTAAAATCTGATTTCGGCTTTTGTGTTTGATTTTCTTTCTCTGATTAGCTTATTCTTATCACAGAGAAAAATCTCCTTTATTTTCCACTTTTCTGAATTGACGAGGGGTGCTACATGTCACCAGGAGATGCTCACTCCTGATATACATCTAATTTAACATATAGTTTTAGTTTATGGCTTTCGAAAAATCGATTTTGGTTAATACTGACGCTTGGGTTAATCCAATTTTTGCGATACAAAGGAAAAGGACAAAATGTTCTTAGTGTATGGACAGTTTGCATACCTTTTTCACATTTCCAGGGTTTCCTGAAATATGTGGTGTTATGGTTACATTGGGTGTATCCCATAAAGGATCATCTTGAGCTAATGGTTCATTTTCTACAACATCAAGTAGGGCGCCGCTTATCCATTGTTCACTAATGTAAAACATTATTTTATCAAAACGTGTTCTAGAATTTATTGTCATAATTTCATATGCAGATTTATCTATTGTAAGAAATATAAGCTAACCTATTACAAAGAGTTAAAACAAAATATGCGTAAGCACATTTTATTGACACCAAAAGAATCCTAGTGGAAAACAAAATATTCCTGGCTTCCTTATAAAATAAATTTCCAGACGCTTTTCTCTTCAAAAGCAATTCAGTGTACGACAGAAACACTTTTAACTAGCTAACTCAAAGATTCATTGTACCTTATTGCCTTTTGTATTGTTCCGGAGTCGATGAGATTCCCTCGACCAATGTTTATGAAATAGGGTTTCTGTAAAAAGAAGATTTGGAATTTGATTTCAATTAGATGTTATCTGGAACTTCTGAAGTTAAAGCTGGTAGATATTTCAGATACCCACATGATAAAGTATCATGATATAACTCTCCAAAAATTCATCAATGATTTGAAAGGCGAAGAATTTAACTTTTCTCTGGCATTTTTGTAGTACCTTTTTGATACAGGACTTGAGGACATCTCCAGATAACATATATTTGGTTTCTGATGTTCCAGGCAAGATGCTAACTAAATAATCACAATCCTCCATAAATTCAGATAAGTCTTCTCTCTGCCTTAGCAAAACATTTTTCTAAAACTGTTATACATGTAGATAGTAAAAAAGGCACCTTATTCAAATGTGATAAGAGATTCTATTCAAATTCATACCCTTTCCATTTCACACATAGAATTGAGATAATGATCTCTTCAGGCAGCACACATGTACGACTTTTACATCATCAATTGAATTACTAACCATATTTTAGTGAAAGGTGAATCTCTTTCAGGTTGTTTTGCGTGAAGACAAAGTCCAACCAATTCCATTCCAAATGACTTTAGAGTTGTTGCAACTGTATAATTACAAAAAGAAATATATTTGTAACTTTTCTATAGCTAAATTATCCTCAAGTTAATGTGTTAAAATCATTGGAGGCATGATGCAAGCAAGGAACTTCGATACTTGAATGTAAATTAGAATGAAATGACAGGATTTTCAAATATAACGTTGTATAAAGGTGCAGGGCAAAAACAACCCTAAATAGGCCCTATTTTTAGCATTGCAATTCATGAAATATTATCTTTTAATTGGATACTTTGTAAAGTTCTTCACTAAATTATGAGATTAGATTTTGTAAGCAATGCATTTATTGGTAGTGTAGCTTTAAGCCCTCAACCAATCCCAAATTCGGCCATTTTCTGTAAAGTTGCTGCAAAACATATATTTGTCATTAAGATTAGCATTGGCCACATGCATCAATAAACATTGAAAAATTACAAATGAAAGATAATCATCATATCCTCGTATCTTTATCCTCGGATGATAAAAGTTTCGTGTTTCTCGACGCAGTCGGTCACATCGAAATTCTCCATCAAAGAAAATTTTTCGAGCATTTTAATAACTTCAAAATTACGTCACTTGATGACGTCATAGACATTACTACGGCGCTTCTTTTTGGTGATTTATTCATTTAATGAAAAGCGGTAAACATTCATTTATGTATATGCAATATATCAAGTATTTCTCTTTGAGTTTCAGTTTAAGAAACATTGCAGGGCTTATAGGGGCTTCGTGGTCCTACATCTTTGTAGCAAATGGAAAGGCTCTCTTTGGCAATTTGGACGAAACATTATTTTCAACACCTTGTCGAAATGAACAGTTTTAGTAGTTCATAAATGTGACAGAGAATAATAAGTGTAAATTAAAATTGTTACTTACTCGTGATGATAATTTGATTTTCAAAGGAATAAAATTTATGAAAACAAATGGCGTGTGAAACATTTCACCCGTGATATCATTTTATGATGATGTACTTACTTTTCGTGCCAATTTGTCCAGCTCCAAGAATACCAACTTTCACTGACGAAAGCTGCCGTTGGTTATGAAGGATTTTATTCCTTCATAAAGAAAATCAAATAAGATTACATTGAATTGCAAGTATGCTACTCAAAGTTGGCAAAGTTTGTAGTTTTTCATCACTATTATGAGTTCAGATCTCTTTTCTTATATGCCTTTGAATGTATGTCTCCGTTTATAATTTTGATATTGATGTCCAAAATTGTGCAGCTAAATTGGCAAAGTTTGGAATTTTACATCATTATTTTGAAGACAGATCAATCTCTTTTCTTATATGCCTTTGAATGTATGTCGCCGTTTATAATTTTGATATTGATGTCCAAAATTGTGCAGCTAAATTGGCAAAGTTTGGAATTTTTCATAATCATTTTGAAAACAGATCAATCTCTTTTCTTACATGCCTTTGAATGTATGTCTCCGTTTTAACTTTGATATGGATGTCCAAAATGATGCAGCTAAGTCCTCGTACATTGTTAGCGTTACCTAATATCAATTCAGGCTGATCATTTTTTATTTTCATGTGTTAATTTTAAAATTCGTTTTCATAGATATCGGGCTTGAATTTCAAACAGAATTCGTTTTTAATTACGTCCGTCACAGCAAATCAAGTAAGAAGAGCGCGATGAAGGAAATAGGAAGTACTTTCTAGGAACGAAAAGATGAGGGTAAGAAGTATGCTCACCTGTCCCATTTTTTATCTACCTGGCATTCTTCAGAGACTTTAAAGTTTCGTTCTCTAGCTAGGATATGCCCAAGTACATATTCAGTCATAGGGTCCTCTCGGCCCTCCCCCATCCTTGTAATCTGAATACCATTCGGACACTGATAAAAATGCAAATTTTATTTGATTATTTCTCCTTATTTTATTTCATAATGTCTTTACATTGAGAGGCGAAACCTCATTCTAAAACGAAGGGCTAGTCAGATAAGACATGTTTTAAGTTGATCAATTTCAAAGCTTGCATTTTGAGGGTCATATCAATGAAATTTGGCAGGGTAAGAAAAGTCAGAACAGCCGAGGAATGAATGGGATGGAGACTTTGACAAATTGAAATGTGACTCAAATTCTTCGACCCTTTTATGTCACAAATCACATAGAAACATCACACAAATGACCACACAAAAACCAACGAGACCAATCTTCAATCGGTACCAGCTTAGGACGGCCATCTACCACGCCAGTATTTGTAGTCTTTTGTGTTATATGTTTCTATGTCGCCCTTTTATCCGTCTGGGGTAATGATAATGCTAACACTACATGAGGACGTAGCTGCATCATTTTGGACATCCATATCAAAATAGTAAACGGAGACATACATTCAAAGGCATGTAAGAAAAGAGATATGATCTGTTTTCGAAATAACGATGTAAAATTCCAAACTTTGCCAATTAAGCTGCACAATTTGACAAATTGAAATGTGACTCAAATTCTTTAAAAACCCTTCGACTTTATCAAAATTGCATTTCGATGTGAATAAGATAATTAGCCTTCTAAAATAAAAGATCCACAGCAAAGCATCAAAACTCCAGATTCGAAAACACAGAATGGACAAGAACAACAAGAGACGTGAAAAAACATACGACATAGAAACATTTAACACAAAAGACTGCAAATACATGTACTGGTAAACCAACAAGACCAATGTGCAATCGGTACCGATGTCCATCTGCCATGCAAGGAGCAAATGGTGTAGTTATTCACATTACATGCGCACAGTCCTCTTACTTTTCTGGCCAGCCGATATAAAGGAGGGGATCTACAATAACACTCAGTTTCAGCACCTACAGCAAAACGTCAAAACACCTTATGCAAAAACACAGAGCAGACACGCACAGAAAGAGACGCAAAAGGCACAAGGAAACCAAATCACATAGAAACATCACACAAGTGACCACACAAAAACCAACGAGAACAATCTTCAATCGGTACCAGCTTAGGACGGCCATCTACCACGCCAGTAGCAGACGTGTGCACATCCCTCTCACTTTTCCTATTACCAAGAGGTCTCGAATAACGCACAATTGTGTTGTAAAATAACCTCCTCGTTGTAAGATGACCATCAAACAGACAGCATGACGAAGGGGCCATATATACACACAGATGGATATGTAAATGGATATAAAAACAGAAGTCGTACGAAATACAGTCCTTGCTCTGTCGGCTTTAGCGAGTTAATGCATGTTATCACCCGAGGAATCCCGAGATTCAGAGAGGACAGGTGTTCGGGGCCCTGTCTTCTCTAAAGAGGTTTTGACAAGGCCCTGCGTGGTGTCCTCTCGTCACAGTCAGTCACAGTGCAATTCCTTAGAATGCGCTGGTACAAGGCTATAGATTGGTCAAGTACCAAGCAAAAAAGTCTCGAAGAAAGCACAATTGTAGTGTAAAATAACCTCCTCACTGTAAGATGACCTCATAAACAAGACAGCAAAACGCAGGGGCCCAAGCAACACAGATGACTATGTAAAGTGATATAAAAAGGGCGTGCATAAGTCCGAGCACTGCATGTTATAACCTGAGAAGTCCGACCAAAATTCAAAAAGGACAGGTGGTAGGGGTCCTGTCTTCCATAAAAAGCTTTGGACAGCGCCCGTCATAGAGCCCGTCGACACAGTCAGTTAGAATGCAAGTCTTAAGAACATCGAACTTAAAGTTTCAAAATTACTATCAGTTTATATTATGATACTGTTTAATCCATCAACATATATATTTCATGATTACCTGAGACAGTCCTTTCTTTAGAAAATCCATACCTGAAGAAAAAACAATTCTTTGAAAATTAAAAAGAAATAATAATAAAACAAAGAAGAGGCATGTTTCCTATGATCGGGTAAAGGGGTGTGCAAGTGTATGAATACCTTCAGTAGATTGTTTCATCTGTCCATCATCTTGTTACATTTCATCTGTGCTTGACATTTTTATTTGCTTTTAATATTATAATAATAGACAACCGTAGAAACGTGTAAACTCTGATTTTATTCATTTTTTTTTGCAAGAGCGACGGACGATAATGGAATATTCCTTATCAAAAAGTAAAACCTGTGATACTAAAATGTCAGTTTTTGGATGTTTCATTAAATGAGAACCTACTTGTTTTCAGTGTCAAAAATATATAGATCTACACTCAAAAAAAATGAAATGATACCTGCTGAAAATGACTGAATCCATTTTAGTTTGTTCTCTCCTTGCAGTATCTTTAATATAATGATGCGAGAAGAAAACAGAACCACTGCATTCTTCCGTATTTCATCAAATTCTTCATCAGAGATTGGATGTAATAGATCTACAAAAGAAAAGATACTTTGATAAATATTTGCGTTTAACGCTTGTTTGATATATTTTCTTTCTCAATCTCTCTATTGGGTTATTCATAGATGTCGATTTTAGGGGATCTCTTTTCATGCTTCACTTGCGCACCATTGTCCAAAAAACAATTTGTTCATTCTTCGGTGTGCACAATTTACAATCAATGTCCTTTCCATGAGCAACTAGTCCATGCAATGTAAGAAACTTGTCTTTTCGAGTGGTTTTTTCGTGTTTCAATCATTTTCTTACTTGTAAATTGGTCGTTTTGGTGTGATTTCATTTTCGTGTGTGAACATCGACGGCGGGTGCGGCTAGCCAACAGGGGATGCTTACTCCTCCCGGGCACCTGGTCTCACCTCTAGCTTGCTAGGGGTCCGTCGATGCTCCATTTTGTGCTCTATTGTGAGTGTTGTTGAGATTATCGTCAGGATCTTCTTTAACTCATTTGTGTCACACTTATGCCCTTTGCCGTGTGGAGCTCGTAAAAAAGTTCCCCGCGAGGGGTTTGATAGTAAGTGTTTTGAATATTTTTTCCCTGACATTGTCGCCATAGTACTTTCTATATAGACAGAGCCATAGACAGAGACAGTGCATGTGTTTTATATCTTTTCATTTTCGTGCGTGAACATCGACGGCGGGTGCGGCTAGCCAACAGGGGATGCTTACTCCTCCCGGGCACCTGGTCTCACCTCTAGCATGCTAGGGGTCCGTCGATGCTCCATTTGGTGCTCTATTGTGAGTGTTGTTGAGATTATCGTCAGGATCTTCTTTAACTCATTCTAATTGTCTCCGTTTGAATATCTTTATCAGTTGTTGTTTTGCATGCTATCCCTCTGTTATGTCTCATGCATGCTAGCCCACTGTTTTGTCTCATGCATGCTGCCCCTCTGTTTTGTCTCATGCATGCTGCCCCTCTGTTAGTCTCATGAATTCTGTCCCTCTGTTTTGTCTCATGCATGCTGCCCCTCTGTTTAGTCTCATGCATGCTGCCCCTCTGTTTGTCTCATGCATGTTGCCCCTCTGTTTTGTCTCATGCATGTTGCCCCTTTGTTTTGTCTCATGCATGCTGTCCCTCTGTTTGTCTCATTCATGCTGCCCCTCTGTTCTGTCTCATGCATGTTGCCCCTCTGTTTTGTCTCATGCATGCTGCCCCTCTGTTTTGTCTCATGTATGCTGCCTCTCTGTTTAGTCTCATGTATGCTGCCTCTCTGTTTAGTCTCATGCATGCTGCCCCTCTGTTTTTTTCATGCATGCTGCCCCTCTGTTTTGTCTCATGCATGCTGCCCCTCTGTTTTGTCTCATGCATGTTGCCCCTTTGTTTTGTCTCATGCATGCTGCCCCTCTGTTTGTCTCATGCATGCTGCCCCTCTGTTCTGTCTCATGCATGCTGCTCCTCCGTTTTGTCTCATGCATGCTGCCCCTTTTCGTCACATGTATGTGTTATCCACTGAGAGCTCTGCATTACCGTCTTGCTGGAGATCTTCTCCTCATTTTCAGAGTCTCCACATCTAATTTATCAATAAAATTCCCGCTTCAAATAGATTTATTAAAATCAACGAATCTTACCAGGTTTACAGTGGATGATTTTAACTTTCGTTTCAGAGAACCATTCTTCCAAAGCAGAAATTAAGGCCTTGTGTTGAAGACAAATATATATTGAGCTTTCATCCAGATCCATCTCAGCTCAATTATCCAATACGCTCAGAATTTTATGAAAAAAGAATGATTCATTGCTTTCCTGAAATAGTTGAAATTAAAACGTATATGCAGTAAGTTTGCCTGAATTTTAATACCAGAAAAAAATGTATACTTTTTTAACAGTAGTACATATGAATACCTTATATACCTTATATAATTGTGCCGACAAGTTGCTCCAACTATAGAAAGGTACCCATCCAAATTTGTTTTTAGATATCCATTGTTTATCTTTAATACAGGTTAAGTTCACATGTTATCAAGGTTAAGATGTTAGATGACTACGGAGTATCGCATTGAATATCAAATACACGGTCACATGATCGTGCATTTTATCAATAAGCTATCTAACTTATTTATATTTCTTTCGATTAATATCAACTACTTCATCTAGCAATGCTCGCTAAAATCACATACGAGAAATGTTTTCAAGTTTTCGATGTTCTCCATAAATACAGACGTGAAGTATAGTTCGGTATGTTTACAAGAATCTGGACACATCTACATATATTTTCGAAAGCGTCGTATATTTATATTTAAGGTTTGCTAAAGAGGTTATCCATGATAGGCAAATGTGTCAACTTCATTTCAATAGACGTCAACTTTCATACTTCAATATATGACAAACGTGACGACTTTAACTACAAAATTGCAAATTCCTTTTTCCTAAGTAGTAATATTTCCTCGTCTTCTGTCTATGGTGTATTGATACGCTATTACAGAGCACTCAGCAAGCTCAAACAACAACGACCTCGTTCCGAGGGCAAGAAGACTAATCGGAACCAAGGGTGAATTGTGAGCGACTGACTAAGTCACTGCAATTTTTTTTTTCTTTTTCTTTTTTTTTTTTTTTTTGACGACACAAAGTAAAAACATTATAACATCTCGTTGTACTCTATGTTGGAAGGTTTTTAGAATAGAACCATCCAAAACGCCAAACGCCGAATGTAACAAATTTACTGGATATAACTTTCTTTCCTTCACGGCCTTAGCGACGGGTGTAATTAGCAAACAGGATATGTTTACTATCCTCGGGCATCTAATTTCACCTCAATTGGAGCGTCACTTTTGCTTCTTTGCAGAATGTTTAATTTGAATGTATTATTTGTTGTCAAAATACTTTCTATATTTTTCACTCTTTGTTGGCTTCATGGTCATCAGTGTTCTCGGTGTATCTATTATATTATAGCAGATTCAACCAGTAATCATTATGTTTGTCAGACTCTTGGATCAATGGAGTTATTACTTTTTTTATTATGGTATGCTTCTTATTTCTTCAATGAAATTTTCAAGATTTTTGATAATTTTTCTTATTCTTAGACAGACCTGGTCAGGCATTGGTTAACCTCGGCTTTCGGCCTCGGTCAACCAATACCTGAACAGGTCTGTATAGTCACGAGTAGACCTCATCAAAAGTCAATAATTGTATTAAGTAGAAATTCGTTCTGAAAACTGAACAGTATAATCTGCAAATATAAATGCATTATAAGAAAATGATAATAAATCCTTATATTCAATACTCTGACAATCATTATTTGGCTTAAGTGAAAAATCTTTAAAATCGTCTCAATGTATGCATGTCCTGAGTAAATTGATCTTTAAAAATCAGTATTCATCGCATGATAAAGCATATGGATTGAACAACAAGAAGTCATTCAGTAGTTTATCACAAAACTGACAACTCGATATCTGACATACATATACTGCTACGAATGATACTAATATTGCATGAAGATAACAAACGACAAATCAGAAAAGAAAATGATACAGTGTATTCCACTCTTTTTTATTATTATTATGACCATATTCTTAAATAACATGGAAAATACCAAGTTCTCGAATAGATATATTGCACTAGTCAAAATGTTTCATCAGTAGCCATTATTCCAGTCAAATGTGTAGTCTAGTGGCTCTTTTCTTGAAAATTTCTTTAAATTTCTTGAAAACACTTCTGCTATCTGAAAAAGAAATTGAGAACGTCTTAAGAAAATTGAAGTGACAATACTAATATATAACATTTGTTTTAAATGTTATGTAAGCATACTCTAATTGGTTGGCTTTTGTGATGCATAAATGACAAACCTTTTGAACATTTGCCGGGTTTCCTGAGATATGAGGTGTTATGGTTACGTTAGGTACATTCCATAAAGGATCATCTGAAGCTAACGGTTCTTTCTCTACAACATCCAACAGGGCACCGCTTATCCAGTTTTCACTTAAATAAGGAAAATCTACATGTTCAAAGAATCCTTTTAGAGACCTGGTGCCTGTTTCACAAAGGTACATGCAAATAAATTTAGGAATCTTCGTAGCCTTCATCATCAAAATTAATAAAAGCTTGAAATATTTTTCACTTTAGATTATGTTGTCCTTTCTCATAGCATTTCTACATACTAAATACAAATTCAGAAACAAAACACCGCGACTTTTAGTATATAAGAAGTACTAGGCGATCAAGAGTTACGAAAATCCCTTAAATTTTTCGTAAGTACTTTCGTAAAACTGGTACCTGGATGTCTTTAATAATATGGAAGTGTTAATTTCTATAAAAAAAATATGTTGTATCAGAGATATTAAAAAAAAATTTCATCTCAAAGTCATGCTTTTACTTTATCCTCTCTATATGTATCTTGTATGTGTACAGATCTGATATTTTTGTGAAATACTTTGAAATGTCTACAATTGCTTCAAATGATATTTTGTTTTGCCGTTCTGTGTAGAAGGTGCTGTGTGTTGCTTTGTCCCTTGTTGTTTGTTAAAGTTGCTTTGTTAGTAGCATTTCGTGGGTGTATTCCGCTGTGGTCAGTGAAGGGTAGACTTACTTGAGGTCCTTTTCACATAATTAATAAGAATACAATGACCGACAATAGTATTTATTGTACCTGATGGCTTTCGCTATTGTACCTGTGTCTATAACGTTTCCTCTGCCAATGTTTATAAAGTATGGCTTCTGTTGAAGAAAATACAGAATCCATGTGAGATCAAGGTGAATATATATGACTGTTTCAAAGAGACACCTTTGTACTATTCCGAAATATATATTTACATTTACGTGCGATTTATCAAAATGGGAAGTTTGAAATATTTATATGAATCAATCGATGAAACATTAAATTGAAGAATCCTCGTCTAGATAGGATGAGAATCAGGCGTTTTGGAATGCACATTTGGGGGGGGGGGTGCGGAAAATTTGACTTTGGATTTAGTGTTATAATTGTTACTTAACATACCTTTTTGATACAGGATTTAAGGACATCTCCAGATAACATATGCTTAGTTTCTGATGTTCCGGGTAAGATGCTTACTAAATAATCAAGGTCCTCCAAAAATGTTGACATGTCATCCCTCTGCCTTAGCAAAAAAAAATCATACATTATTGGAAATAATCTAGACAAAATATGAGAAGTCAAATAGAACACGTTTTAATTCTTTCCTTCGAAAAACTTTTTAAATATAGAAGATTGAAATATTTCTTCCAGAGGGAAGGAATGATAAAAATATTTGAGTGTTTGTGTTTTATTTGTTTATAAATATATTTTTCCATTCCTTTCTAAAAACTTCGGATCAGATAGTAGATACCCACACAATATACATATATATATAATATGTTCTCTTCGCCAACAGAATTTCTTTCCTGGAGAAGATGGGATCTTCAACGGGTTTCTTTTAAAGTATCCACAACAAAACACCGAAACACTCAAAGGCGAAAACACAGAATTGGACAAGCACAACATTCATGAGACACAAAGGGACAACCAAAGACCTTCAGAGGTTTTGCTACTATAATGGTAAGCAAAATATGGCGTCGATATGTTCTAACTTCAAACAAAATACAAACACTAAAACGCTAAATACAAAATACTACACATAAAGTACAATTATTTGACATTTTTCTTACCATATTCTTTTGAAAGGAGAGTCTTTATCTTCTTGTCTTGCTTGCAGGCACAACCCGACTATTTCCATTCCAAATAACTTCAGAGTTTTTGCAACTATAATGGTAAGCAAAATATGATGTCAATTACTAGTACTTCTATATGACATATATGTTCAATCATAAAAACAAAATACACCAGAATTACAGAACAAGAACAAACAAATTCATTGATGATCGAAGTATCAGCCGTTGTTGTGACACCCTACACGTTATGGGTGTATGAGATAATATCCCTTCTGTCTTTACATTCATGCATTCTTTGAGACCGCCGAATGACTTGTTAACCGGAGGATTGGGTGGGTTGTGCGCATGTAATCCGGATAACTACGTCATTTGCTACTAACTCGCTTGTTTAGTAATGTGTATTCTTTTGTTATAAGTGTTTTGATGTCGTTTTTTATATTTAGTGTTTAATCTTTCTTATTCCTTGGTTCTCTTGTTGACATTGTCATTGTCGTGATTGACCAAATTGTATTTTCGCATTTGAGTGTTCCATTGTAGCTTTGGGTACTGCAACCGAATCCAATTACAATCGACTTACTGCTAGTGCCTATCCGTCCAGCGCCGAGAACACCCACTCTCAATGACGATAAAGGCCGAACATTTACTAAAGCTTTCTTCCTGTATGAATAGAAGAATTTACTCTATGAAAAATCAAAGGACTGAAGGTCCTGAGAGATACTTCTAGATCTACGCAAAATTTATTGTCAGCAGATATTAAAATGTTGAATAATTTTATCGTAAGGCAATGATAATTATTTCTTTTTAACACAGGATGCATATATGAAGCTTATTATATCTCTGTAAACAACACAAACTATATTTATCTAACCTCAGTGTTGATATAAGAAAGACAACTCTATAACTTTAATGCGATTTTTGAGTTATCTTTCCTAACATTGTCATAAACAAAGTAGTATATTACTACGCCGCCATTGTGCTGTGAAAACAAGAATTACAGTTGATTTTGTGTGGTGCATTTATTCTATATGAAATTAAAAACTGTTTTCAAGATGGAGAATATTGTTGTTCTTGCATTTTGTATGTGGTAGACAGCAAATTCCTGAGCTAGACACAGCACTATACTTTGAGGTGCAAAGCGGCAGTATCTCAAATTGCATACTTTGAAGCAGTTACCATAACGGTTAGATACTTCCTGAAAGGAAGTATCTTAAAAAATAGATATGAACAAATGTTCAAATAAATGCATTTTTCTTTGTCTTTTTTAAAGATATAAGTTTATCATTTAAATAAAACAAGTTAAAAGTCATGTTTGTAAAACATTAATGCCCCCCTACCTCTTCTGTGATTAAAGTCCGTCACAACTTTATACTTGCATTGATACAACCTATGGGGGTATAAAGTAACAGTTTCATTTCAATATGTAACTCCACTCAAGAGATATTGAACAGCAACCCTGAAGTTTTGGTATTTTTCAAGGGGCATAACTCTGTCCAATTTTTTTTATCGGACCTAAATATGAACTTGACCTAGATTTTTATTTGATGTGTCTGTATACAAAATTTCATTTCTATATGTAACTCCACTCAAGAGATATTGAACGGAAACCCTGAAATTTTGGTATTTTTCGAAATTAAAGGGGCATTACTCTGTCAAAATTTTGTTGATTGGACCCAAATAAGAACTTGACCTAGATTGTCATTTGATGTATCCGTATACAAAATTTCATTTCAATATGTAACTCCACTCAAGAGATATTGAACGGAAACCCTGAAATTTTGGTTTTTTTCGAAGTGCAAGGGGCATAACTCTGTCAAAACTTTGTTGATCGGACCCATATATACACTTGACCTGGATTTTCATTTGAAGTGTCTGTATACAAAATTTCATTTCAATATGTTACTCCATTCAAGAGATATTGAACGGAAACCCTGAAATTTTGGTATTTTTCAAAATGCAAGGGGCATAACTCTGTCAAGATTTTGTTGATCGGACCCAAATATAAACTTGACCTGGATTTTCATTTGATGTGTCTGTATACAAAATTTCATTTCAATATGTAACTCCACTCAAGAGATATTGAACAGAAACCCTGAAATTTTGGTATTTTTCAAAGTGCAAGGGGCATAACTCTGTCAAAATTTTTCTGATCGATCCTTAATACGAACTTGACCTGGATTTTCATTTGATGTGTCTGTATACAAAATTTCATTTCAATATGTAACTCCATTCAAGAGATGTTGAACGGAAACCCTGAAATTTTGGTATTTTTCGAAATGCAAAGGGCATAACTCTGTCAAATTTTTTTTGATCAGACCCAAATATGAACTTGACCTAGATTTTTGTTTGATGTGTCTGTATACAAAATTTCATTTCAATATGTGAATCCATTCCAGAGATATTGAACGGAAACTGATGTCGCGGACCGACCGACAGACCGACCGACCGACAGCGGCAAACCTATATGTCCCCTCTTCTTTGAAGGGGGGCATAACTATAACAGACAAGTTGTTACTTACCTATCCCATGTTTTGTCTTGTTGTAATTCTCTTGAGGCATCGAAGTTTCGTTCTCTAGCAATAATATGTCCTAGTACATATTCACCCATGGAATCTTCCCATCCTTCCCCCATCCTGGTCAACTGTACACCACTGGGACACTGAGAAATAAGAAAATCTAATTTCGTCTTTTCATGAGAGTCTAGAATAGAATAATTTTTGAGAAAAGTTATAAGTGCATCAAGGTTGAAAGAAAAACCGAGTCAAAAGAATGGAACACAAAACTCTAAATTTCCAAAGATAGTAGTAGTCAGTACCAAATAGAAAAACGAGTAAGTACCATCGAGCATAAAGAACGTTGAAATGGTCTACAAATTCAAAAGCATCATTTAAGAACATATAAATTTGCAGAATGGACCAGACATGCACGTTTCGAGTACCCTCGTCAGTGATCCTCAATCTAAACAATGTAATATGGCCAAAAAGTATGAAAGTTATTATGTCCAAAAATGTACCGAAAGACGTAGCAGGATGGGTGGGATTTGATGCTACAGGACCCACGTTTGAGAAATTTCAAGAAAATTTGACAACAGAAATGTTCGAATGCGTAGAAGAAACGATCAACCGAAGTAGATCGAACTTGGCTTCATGTGCCCCCGGGAACTCCTGGTCCACCAGCAGTGACACACACTAAGTGGTACAAATGCCAAACGTAGACCTAACATACGCACTGCCTTTCAGTTTATGCATCAAGAGACGCATCAAGCGCATGCTTTATGACTTTACGCTGTACATGGTTCCAGTACAAAGGAGACCTAAGACAAAGTAACACCAAATTCATATATCATATAATATGTATGAATTAATGATGACATGCGGCAGACCGTGTCCTGAAAAGGAGACCGAATAAGGTTTGATCCTCCTAGAAGGCTGTCTTATCAATTTTCAGAAAATCATATTGGTGACCAAAGTATGAGCTGTCATATTGTGTTTTTAATAAGGCTTCATTTGTAGTTCAACTAGAAATCTTTTCTCTTTATATATTAGAGTATTACATACTCTTCATAATGATTTCCGTAATTAAGTACCTCTGTTAATCCGATCTTAAGGAAGTCCACCCCTGAAAAAGAAATGATCATTATCAATGGTTGCCTTGCAAAACTAACAAAAAATGATAATTGATATTTCCTTTGCTTTTGCTTTTGTTTTTGTTTTTGGTTGTTGGTTTTTTTTTTTCTTTATATTAATTGTTTTCTTTTGTTTTGTTTGTTTGTTTGTTTGGTTTTTTTTCTTTTCTTTTCTTTTGTTTTTTGGGGTTTTTTTTTTTTTTTATTTGCTTTCTTTTGGGTTTTTCTTTTTTCGGATACCAATGCGCTGAGCAAAAAGGAAGTTTGCATAACTTACATATCTACTTTATCAAAACCATAAATATGTGGTCAAAAATATTTCTTATTTCTCATGTTTCTAGACAGCACATGAAAACAATTACTGCACTTTCTAGACTCTGCTTCAAGCGAAAAGGCGATAGATATGACAGCATGTCAATGACATTGTGGTCATACATTTCAATATTACATACGCTGTACTGACCAAGTTCAATTCATTAAGTATACACAAATTTCTGTGGACATCAGTAACCTTTAGTGGACCGGGTATTATACTGGGCATGAACTGAATAATTGATGTAAATAAGATTTGGTTACCCGCTGTAAACGACTGTGCCCATTGTAGTACGTTCTTCCCCTGTAAAACTTTAGAGATGATAATGGGCGAGGAAAATAGAGCAACAGCATTCTTTCGAATTTCTTCTAATGCTTCGTCCGATATTTGAGTAAACTCATCTAAAATGTATAACAAGAAAACAAGATTGATAATTTGTTTGTTTTGTTTGTCTTCTATCGCGTACTTATTCATTAAAATGATAACTACCGGGAAATTGACTTTTTTTTTAAATATATTTATCTACATTACATACGAACTCGCGAACATAAATCACCGCGAATCAGTCACTTCGTAGTCCAGCTGATTTGCGCCGCGAATAAAAGACGTTTTTGTTTGTACTATGTATACATAGCATTATAGAATGAATACATAGCATTATAGAATGAATACATACGTAATCAAACATGATACATGTCAGTGATTAATGAGCAAGAACAAAGTCCCGATTTAAATTAATTGATTAATTTGTCTTACCCGGTTTACAGTCAATGATTTTAATGTTGGTTCCAGACAATCTATCTTCCACTGCAGAACTAAGTTCTTTAAAGGGTACATAGATATATGTTGAACATCCGAGCGGATCCATCTCCATTCATCCGTCAAACAGCCCTTATCAGACCTTTCCAATGCATAAAGCGAAAAGAGGATGCCGTTCAAAGTTGACCTGAATTTAAAAAAAAATCGTAGATTATGTAGTTAAATAAGCCAAATTTTCTTCAGTCATAGAAATATCACATTTAATTACTATGAAAAATATAGACTATTAGTAATTATCATTATTTAAACTAATCAATCGATTTAAAACAAAATCTTACTTATAAATATGTAATATAACAGACTTCTGAAGATGACACTGGGCAGTATCAGATGGTCGGATATGATATACTTGCTGTTAATTTGAAAATGGCCGTTATCTATCTTTAACAAGCGGGGTTTAAGTTCAGGTATACCCCTTCGCTATTTTTATACGTGACATTATCGTGTACCTAATTTATAAGTATATATAAGTTCATGCACAAGCAATTATATTTAGTTACTGCGGAATGACGCATTTTACTTGTTCTTTGCTATACAAAAGAAAGAAAAAAGGAGGAAAGAAAGAAAGAAAACGAGATGTACATATACGTACTACTATAAATTTCACCAATTTCTTTGAGTACCTGAAATATTCAATAATCCCCTTCAAAATTTCGAACTAAAGAGTTCGATAACTATAAGGCGATCTTCCATCTATTTCTTCGGCCGGCCTGGTTTAATGATTGGTTTGCTACATCCAATTATGTTTTCTTCTCATTTTTGTTTTATATCAAAATGTATAAATTAAGACAAGACAGACAAGACAAGATTTATTTTAAGTCGGCAAAGTGAAAACAACATGTAAACACGAGGTCAGAAGAGCTTTTGCCCGACAAAGACTTGCAACAATCTGATTAAAACCAGATCTCTACATGCTCCCGATTTTGTAATGTCGCGACTAATAAGATTGGACTTGCAAGTACCAAGTCTTGCCGGTGAGTGACGCCTCATCCCCCATGCCCCCATTCCATCTATTTTTCTTACACTCCATAACTCATGCACTAAACAAGTGAATAAATCCTCCTAAGAAACAAATTTCTTCAAAATTAGTTTGTATTTTTTTCCTAAAAAACATATTCTTCCGGAAACTTCTAACCGGCTTGGCTTCCTCTATACTCAAAAGACGCGTACTTTCGGTTTGCAGTTTTCAACAACACGTGAATTTTAAAAGAGAGAATGAGTTTTGATAATTATCATAAAGTTGTAGAAGAAAATGATACAGTTATTTTGTATCTAGGTTACGAAAATATGCATTCTATAAAGGTTAGAGGTGGACATACATTTCAGACGAAATATGGCGCACTTAGACACTCGGACCTCCTTGGGAAACCTTATGGAAGTAAAATACAGTGTCCTAAGGGCTATCTTTATGTTTTACATCCAACTCCTGAACTATGGACACAGAATTTACCTCACAGAACCCAGATTTTATATTCCACAGATATAAGCATTGTGACTTTCCAATTGGATGTCAGGCCTGGATCTGTAGTTGTAGAATCAGGTATGATTTTTAGCTCGCCGGGACGAAAAAGTCTGGAGAGCTAATGCCATAACCTCGGTGTCGTTGTTGTCGTCGTCCGTAGACAAAACTTTAACCTGGGCTATATCTCTTGAACTACAAGGGGTAGGGCTTTGATATTTCACATGTAGATACAAATGTACCTTGTGACGAGACCTTTCATTTGAGACCATGACATTTGACCTTGACCTTGGACTTTGACCTACTTTTCAAAAACTTTAACCTGGTTTCTGACAAAAACCTGTATAGGCGAGCTATGTAATCTTTGACCTATGTGTTTACAACTTGTAATGTACATGATGTACAAAATGTATGTGTGATTTAATACATAAAATTAAAATATTCTTGAAAAAATGTAGCAAGATCTTTCCACTTGTACTTAAATTCTTGTACTTCTGCACTTGAACTTGAAGATAAATTCTAAAGCAGTAAATTTTATAGCTGTGAACATATACTCACATAAAACTTTTCAGTTTTCAAAACTAGAAATTCTTTTTTATTGGACATTTTTGATTTTGTTTTTCTTTAACATGAGCGAGATCATCCATTTATTATTACTTGATGTAAGTTGGCATGAAAATCACAGCAAAATTTACAATTTCCAATCAATGTTATCATGATTATGAATTCATGCTACACGAACGTATGATGACTGTGTGCATTCATGTATAAGTATTAAACTTTTTCATCAAATATTTTAAATATTCTTTCTGACAATAAATCAGTGTTTAGAAAATGAAAAAAAATCAAATTATGATACATTGTGTAAATACAGTACTTTTAAAAATAAATGTTTGTTGAAAGCATCCAATTCTCAATTCAAAGCTATAAATTGGTTATTAATCCTAAGAATACTTTAAAAATTCATTTCGCAATGAACAGTAATATCATTCATAATCAAGTTCTTCATATTGATAAACTTGTTTAATTCCAAATGTAAATTGATTTCTATTTTACAGGAACAGGGAGTGGATCACTGTCACACGCCCTCATCAGATCCCTCCTACCATCCGGACACCTTCACACCTTTGAATTCCACAAGGAAAGAGCAGAAAAAGCTGAGCAAGAGTTCAAAGAGCATGGCCTGGAATCGTATGTCACTGTAAATCATAGAGATGTGTGTCAGAATGGCTTTGATCTAGAGCATGTGGCTGATGCTGTATTTCTGGATCTACCAGTACCTTGGGAAGCATTACCAAGTGCTAAAACAGCTTTGAAAAAAGAAGGTACGCATGTACATGTATAGTGTAATATGTAATACCAATAATTTATTACACAAGTTATAATACATGTATATCACAATCAGTGTAATTTCAACTTTCTTGATTTTAAATTTCAAATATTTGCAACATGATTTTAACAGTCTATTTACAGTATTATAGTGAGATTCAAAGAGTAACTCATTTTATGCAGCAATAGATACAAATTGTACTTACTAAGATTATTAAGCTGTAGATGTAATAATATATAATTGGATTTCATACATTTGTATGAAACCAAATTGACTGAGTATTTTTTTAGAGACAGCAATGTGATTTCGTCTTTTGTGCAGTATCATATTCACATTCGATATGTACAACACCCCAATTTTTGCATTACAGGTGGTAGAATATGTTCCTTCTCACCATGTATTGAACAAGTACAGCGGACATGCGAGGTCCTAACAGAGTTAGGGTTCGAGGACATAAGCACAATGGAGTGCCTAGTGAGGAACTTTGACGTGAGGACGGTAAATCTCCCAATACCGGACCTTGGAGGAGGTGATAGCATAGAAACTTCAAGTATAAAGAAGGAAAAAAACACTGTTGACGAGGAATCTGATAAAAAGCAAGAAATTGTCAAATCTAATGCTGATGGTGATAAATCAAGTGCTGAGAATGCTAAACAAACGTTTGACTTTATAGGAAAGAAAGAAGATAAAAATTTTTATTTCAAGTCTGGTGTAGCACCTACACAGATGCCAGGACATACAGGCTATTTAACTTTTGCCACTCTCTATCCTGCATGAATCTCAATGTAAATCTTTTATGTAAGGAACTTGCAATATGACAAAGCCATGCATTATGAAAATTGCATGATCATAAAAAAAATGCAGGAGTTTCTTGCGAGAAGCTGAGACATTTTTGGGTTTTTTTTTTGGTTTTTTTTTTTTTTTTTGATAAAGGCAAAAACTTGTACCCTGAGCTATGTTGAGCCAATGGATTTTGTATAGTTAACAACTTCAGTATCTAATATTCTGTACATTTGTATCTTTATAACACAGAAATGATATTGAAGTGAAGATAGCTAGCTAGGAAAACAGGTCAGAGAGGGTCAATGATTTATCATTAGGTAACATGATTATTATTCCCTCGCTACTTTATTGTTGAGGGGAAATACAGCATTGCTGCCCTATTGCCGTTTGTTTGTATATGTAAGTGTCTGGATTCTGTGAATATGTAATATAGAAGACAAAGTAAATTTCCATAAGGAGAAGATGAACCCTTTTGATTTCTAAGGTCAAGGATCAAAGGTCAAGGTCACTGTGAACTTAAGCTTATAAAACTTTTGAACAGCATAGAAGAAATAGCAATCTTCATAAGATCACTTAACCTTCATCAAATGTACATATTTGTGAGAGGATGAAACTTATTGATTTCCCAGGTCAAAGGTCATAGGTAAAGGTCACTGTTGAATTAGACTTAAAAACGGTAAACCTTGTGTACAGAATACATGTAGAACTCACAACCATTATATTTGGTCACCAAACCTTCCACAACAATGATGGATGCACCATATTGTAAAGAGACTAAACCTGTTGCTTTTCAAGGTTAAATGCCAAGCTCGGTATGGACTTTAATATAAAAGCCTTAATGACAGCATAGAACAAAGAAATCATCATTTTAGAATCATCAAACCATCCAGAAATTTTACCAATAGGAAGAGGATAAACCCTAAATATTTTCAAGGTCAATGCTATTTTTGTACTCTAAGCTTGTGAACACAATAGAAGACTTGCAGTTGCAAGGAATGCTTTTCTGATATTGTCTTTATCACTTTAGACCCATGCAGCTACAAAAAGGATTTATTAGTTGATTAAAGTACACATCTTACACAATTTCTGTCATCTTTAGTTTCAACTGATTTGTAATGTAACAGTGACGTATATTCTTCTTTAACCCTTTTAAGCATAGTTTCCTACATGTACTAGGTAGACTTAACTAATAAAGTACTTGGTGACAACAAATGTTCTGTTTGTGTAACTAAGAAATTTAATGAATCTCATTAAGGTCATCTTACATTACGGTAGTTTGCTCCAAAATGGCTTTTTGGATTGAAAATATTAACCATGGCTGTTTTAGATTTAATTATCAGTATGACAAAGAGGTGCATCATGATTTTAAACTAATGTTCTAAATCTGCAATGTCAAGGTCATAGAGAAAATTAGATTTATTGAACAAGTTGTTCAATAAGTTGTTGAACAATTTGTTCAGCCTTGTAATTGGATGGAACATGTATCCACCTCGAGAGGGATGGAAAGTATTACATTTTTAGCTCACCTGAGTGAAGCTCAAGTGAGCTATTGTCATAGTGCACTGTCTGGCGTCCGGCGTAAACTTTTGGACATTTTGGACTTCTTCTCCAGAACCACTGAAGGGATTTTGATGAAACTAGGTAGGAATGAAGTACTCATGGTCCCCTACAAGTGTTGTTATTTTTCGTCCGGATCTATCAACAGATGGTGCCACCACAGGCAAAAGTAGGTCACAGGGGGTACCCTCCTTTGACAAACTTCTTCTTCAGAACGGAAGCACGTATCGACAAACTGAAAGCATCAGGATGATCTAGAGAGATGTCTTAAGAAGTGTTGTCAATTTTTGTTCCAATCTGAAGTCATTTTTTTCCTTTTACAAACTTCTTTCTATTTGATATGCCTAGTTAACGTAGTTTTCAGGTGAGCGATTGTAATCCTCTTGGACCTCTTGTTTCTCAAAATCATTGACTGAAACCCTTTGTCTAAAAATCTGGAAGGATGCTGTTACAAATCTGTATATTAGTTTCTTGTACTGTGGATACTGTTCCTCTATAAATAATGTCCCTTTGAATTCGTTCAAGTTTTGAAATTAGGTATAGTAAATGTTTGTTTCAATATTCTTTTGAGTATCCAGCACCATGTATATTTTTTCGAGGGTTTAAGACAATAAAAAAGATTAAACCAAACAGTACCTCCTCCTATTTTAAGTAATTTTATGAACAGCTGTCATCCGAAAATTTAGGTCAGTCTAGAGCATTTGATTGGTAAAGTTTCATCGATGTGATAACCGAAAATCCAGGTTGACTGTGGTAAATAATAACAAAGAACCATTAGATTGTTAAGATAAAGGAGCTGTTAAGATAAGGGCCGGATTTAGCTCTGAAATCACTTGATTATTTCTCGTGCGCTGTCCTTCCAATTTAGATAAAAGTTGGTCAGGATAAAAATATAAAGTATTATCAGATTCATAGTAGCTATTTATTTTTTAAAAATTGGTGAAAAATGTTATGATTACGGGTTTCAGAGGTAGGGGGTACAGATGACGGAAAACGTTAAATATGGATCGAAAATGCATAAAAAATGCATTATTTTACACATGTTTTACGTTTATTATGCTTCTGTTACCTTTTCATGTCAAAATTGGATGAGCGAAATTAACTTTGAGGTTATTATATCAATATAATCGGCAAACTCTGCAATCGGCTGAAAAACGGTTTTATTTCGTTCCTCTTAGCCATTTATGTAGCTTTCTGGCGCGAAATACGCGCGGTGTAGAAATAGACAACTTTCTCGTTTATTTCCTTCCGAACGGTTAAATATTTGATCGGAACACGTTCTGAATAGATCGTTCCGTGATATAAAAGGAAAACGATTGCAATATAACCTACTTTATCGCTCTAGAGACAAATTTAAAAAACGGTCATCCATCCCCCCTTTTTTCGTTTTTCGTCTGTGGGACCTTGTTCCCCCCCCCCCCCCCCCTCGCTTCACAACCCAACTTGGCCAGAAAATGTATTTTATTGATTTACACCTTTGGTGAAAGTGGCATTGTAAAGCGAGGGTTGGAACGATGTTGTATAAAACTTTTCCGTTTTCCATTGATTTCTGTGTAAAAAAAACGCTTATTTTGACCCAAATATCGGTCTTATTTTGCATAAATTATCCCATCTGACAGCAGATCCATATGTGGACCAAGTTACTTGAAATTTCTACCGAAAAAGATTTTCAAATTTTGCATTTTAAAATTTCGACTTTTCAGGGCAGATTTTAGGACTTATCTTAACAGCTCCTTGTACACTTTAATTAAGATATTTTCTGAAAAATAACATGTCGTAGTTTTCTGGAAGATGATTTTCCAAAATAATGTTGACATGTCCATGGGTACCAAATGTGTCCAGCGCCATGCTGAATTTCGAAGTAATGACACATCCGACATTCAAGACCTTCCGAATCCAAGAATTTCATGATCTATCTGTACGTTCTATGACGATATCGCATACAAAGTAGTTTGATGTCATATCATTGCGCAGGTTGATCTGGATTGTAAACGCTCTCGTATTCCTTCTCACTTTCATGGCAAGATATCACTGTGTCCTTCCTATTGGTATTAATCAAAAACTTTAACGCGTTCATAAGGCCAGCATGTGCGTGCTGTAAAACCCTATATTTTCATGCTGCACACTTCTTCTGGCAAACCACCCCATTGATTGTTTCACACTGATGTGTTGGTGCATGCAAGGAGAGGATCTGACACAGAGGCCTCTGAAATTGAAATCAAGGCAAGTTACATAGATGATATGGAGCTTCCTCAGACAGAATGTATAAGCCAAATCAAATTTAAGACGATAAACCGAGAATACAAATCAAGTTTTATTTACCATGCTCTTCATCATCATGATCCCTGTCCTCATCCTTTTCCGACTCTTCAGACTTAAAGTCTTCAAGGAGCGATTCTTCGTATTTTTCTATGATTCTCCCTATGTTTGCTGTCTGGAGATTCTTTGCAATGTCCTTCAACAGATCGGTATTATCAGGACCTGCTAGTCCCTTAGAACCTAGCTCTATAAGAATATCCAATAAGGGTTTGTCCCTCAAATAATTCAGATTGGGACGATGACTTGTAAGGAAAATCATAAATCTATGTAGTTCGTCCCCAATTATGTTGTCATCAAGCTCAATTAGCATACTGGTATATTTGAACATCTTTGTTTGTTCTTGTGTTTCATTTGCTGGAAGAAAGACAATAAATTCATCATGAATGCGTTCCAAGAAAGACTAAAGCATGAATATTCCCATCAGCAGCTTTGTCAGTCTAAAAGCTGTTACCCCAGAAGTTCAAAATTCACCTCAAATCATTTTGTTGCCAATGCTTAATTCTCGTAATAAGGATTGAATATGTGAAAAATATTCAAACCCTATCACTTATCAAAAGTTTATTACTAACTTTAAAGTTTTAGTTTAAACTCATCTCCGGCAAAATACTTACATGGAATTTAAAAGTAAAACGAGGGGCACCACTCGAAATTATTTTTGAAAAATGTAATGATCGCTGAGCGATATAAGTCCCCTACCGGCGGCGTAAATTTATGTCCTGAATCTCTTTTCACGAGTATATTATCTGCAACAACCAAGAGAAGTCCGGAAAACTGAAAATTTCATTAAATTTGCTAAGTCCAAGGACCATAACTAATAATGTAAAAATGGGTCAATGGAAACCAAACTCAAACTTGGTCTGTATGCCACTAAGATGTATTCATATACCAACAATCAGTTCATTAATCTGCAATAGAACTGAAGGAAGGTCCGGAAAAATGAAAATTTCAAGAACTTTGCTGAGTCAAAGGGCCATAACTCTTGTAAAAATAGATTAATGGAGACCAAATTAAAACTTGGTTTGTATCACACTAAGATGAATTTATATACCAAACATCAGTACATTATCCGCAACAGAACCGGAGCAAAGTACGGAAAACTGAAATTTTCATAAAGTTTGCTATGTCTAAGGGCCATAACTCTTGTAAAAATAGGTCAATCAAAACCAAACTCAAACTTGATCTGTATCACATTGAGATATATCCACAGACCAAAGTGGAGTTCAATATATGCAACAACAGCGAAAAAAGTCCGGAAAACTGAAAATTTCAAGAAACTTGCTAAGTCCAAGGGCCATAACTCTTATAAAAATAGGTCGACGGAGACCAAACTCAAACTTGGCCTGTATCACACTAAGATGTCTTTTCCCTGACATTGTCGCCATAGCACTTTCTATATAGACATGGCCGCAGACAGTGCAAGTATTTTATATAATTTGATCATTTTCGTGCATGAACATCGACGGCGGGTGCGGCTAGCCAACAGGGGATGCTTACTCCTCCCGGGCACCTGGTCCCACCTCTAGCTTGCTAGGGGTCCGTCGATGTTCAATTTGGTGCTCTATTGTGAGTGCTGTTGAGATTTTCGTCAGGATCTTCTTTAACTCATTTGTGTCACACTTATGCCCTTTGCCGTGTGGAGCTCGTAAAAAGTTCCCCGCGAGGGGTTTGACAGTAAGTGTTTTGAATATTTTCCCTGACATTGTCGCCATAGCATTTTCTATATAGACATGGCCGCAGACAGTGCATGTATTTTATATAATTTGATCATTTTCGTGCATGAACATCGACGGCGGGTGCGGCTAGCCAACAGGGGATGCTTACTCCTCCCGGGCACCTGGTCCCACCTCTAGCTTGCTAGGGGTCCGTCGATGTTCAATTTGGTGCTCTATTGTAAGTGCTGTTGAGATTTTCGTCAGGATTTTCTTTCACTCATTCATACATTGTATACCAAACATCAATTCATTATTCAACAGAACCGAAGAAGAGTCCGGAAAACTGAAATTTACATAAAATTCGCTAAGTCCAAGGGCCATAACTCTTGTAAAAATAGGTCAATCAAAACCAATCTCAAACTTGATCTGTATCACATTGAGATATGTCCACATACCAAAAATGAGTTCAATTTATGCAACAACAGCGAAAAAAAGTCCGGAAAACTAAAAATGTGACAGACGGACTGACAGACGGATAGACCGAGAGGAAACTAAGAGTCCCCTTCGGCGTTGCCGGTAGGGGACTAAAAAAATTAGTACGGCACAAGAGGATTCAATGTTCGATACCTGCAGTTCGGATGCACCGCATAGATTGGACATTTTTAATCAGAGGACTGCTCATTTGCAGTAGAGACGTTTTTCGTAAATTCCTTCAAAGGTACTACAAAGTAAAGGTCAACGCAAAACAAAGTACCTACAGAAAGGTCGATAGAAATGTATACTTGGGAGACCTTCATCTTGATTTTTACATAGAGTTCAGAGGGAAATTTAAACAAAATGGATTCTCTAAAAGTTTGGTGGGGGTATTTATATTTTTTGTATCTTGTTAAATAGTATTTCATATTAATAACATACTGATTGTACTATCAAGACCAGCAAATGTTTCGCTTCTGGCGCCACACATTTCCTTTTCAGCATTACAAACACGTGTTTTCAATTGTTGCTCGTCGCAGAACTCCAAGATTCTTTTTAAGTAATGGTAAAATCCAACATCAAGACAATGGTGTCTTTCCATAGCTTCAAGAACTTCTAAAGGTGATGTGTACATGGTCAGATTTTCTCCTCTTAAAGGCACGGACGCAAAAAGCTTGAAGTGAGAAAACAATCTGGCGTTTGGTCTAATTCTATCATCTATAGCTTTTTTCAAAAATGCGTGCTTCTCTCGCTTCTCTGACGTTTTCAAAGGAACTTAATGACGTCACAATGCTTTTACGTCAGATACCCGCATAAATCGAACGTAGGACTGTAAAATCGAAAAGATGGAATTGGTTCAAGTTTCGGTTAATGCAAGAAAATGGAAGTGTTCAAACTCGTTACCTTTTTTTACCATTTCAAACCAGACACGTGTTTCGGATAGAAGGTACTTCAAACCAATTTGATTTTCAGACACAGCCAAGTTTATTTTAATAGCGCCAACTAGTTTGATTTATTCTTTTGTTTTTGTTTTTTGTTTTTTTTTTTTTTTGGAAATTTTATATATAGAGAATAAGTGTCTTAATTTGTGTTTTGTTACGGGTATACAACACACAGCAAGTGCATTTATCGTACATGTAATGCGCGTTAGCGCATTTCATGCGATAAATGCATTTGCTGTGTGTTATATACCCGTAACAAAACACAAATTATGACATTTATTCTATATATGCACCATAGTTGTTTATTTCATTCTTGTTTTCTGAAATCGCGTTTTCTAGGTAAAAGGTTGACGTTAAAATTCAGGTCACCGCGGGCTCAGTTTGCAGGTTAGAACAGCCGTCGCGGCATGTTTCTTTAGATCTTATGCATTGTGACGTCACGAGTGTTAACACACTAATTGCAACACGTTTCGTTCAATAGTAACATCTCAGGGAATTACATTGGTTGTGCATATATATCTAGATAATCATCAAAGAAGTACCCATCAGTAAGTAGAAGGTAAGGCAAAACCTTAGAATTTACATTGAAACATTTAAGAGTGATTACAATAAGTTCATTTTTATACCGTCATCCTCTGTCACAGATATCAATCTTCGGCTTCTGGAGATGTCTTTTATGCTTCTCATTGAAGAATATAGTTTATCACTGGAGTAATGTAGACATAAGCATTTGGTACTTCTCTCCACTATTATCACCATTTCCTCTGGCCCATCTTCAAAAAACACTCCAACAGATAATTCATATCTCATCCCGCAGGCCACTACTGTTTTAAAATCTTCCGAATTCTCCCATTCTTTCACTATCCCATATTGCTCGTATAGTTTGGGCAAAAATCTAATGGAAGTGAGTTCATCATTATTCTTGATATAATCAGAAAGTTCCCTTTCGAGTTTTTCACAATTCATATATTTTGGATTTATTTTATTGTAAAACTCTAGATTTGAAAGAAGCACTGTGCATAGGTTGGTCCTCTCTTTCAGACAAAGGTATTCATCATGATCATGTGCATTCGTTGGTGGTTCTGCTTTAGTCCGAGAAACATCCTGAAACAAAGATTTTTTTTAATATGACATTTCCATTTATTCCTTTCCGCATAAAAGACATTTCTAAACGTAACGTTTGTGTACGTCAGTCTCTCTCCTGTTCTTTCGCCTTTTTGTTTTGAACTTTCATTCTTCCATTGGGCATTAGGTGCCCATATCATACCTAAAGTATCCAGTTTTTACTCAAACAAAATATTAAATGGATGGATGGTTTGCTCTTTTCGCGTTACTGATTTGAATTTTATCAGACATTTTGCATTATTTTTCTACATAATCACCCCTTTAGTATCTATACACTTTTGCCACCGGTGTTTAAAGGACTCAGTACCACTTTTAAAAAAACTCTTATCTTGACTGGTCAGACTTGTTATGGGAAGAGCCCATTTTCAGGTCATATAGAAATATTACGTTCCTTAAATTACGTATTTTCAATGAGTTTTTCTTGAATTCAATAATGTAATAAATGAAAAATGTTTCCACAAAGTAGAATCCAATAGGAAAACAGGATGAAGAACAATCGGCCGATTTTCTATTTTTGCATATCTGATCTCATACGAGTTTGCATAAATCACGGACAGATACTCAGATCATGACAGATGACGTATCAGGATGGTAATATACCCCTTTTGGTGATCTTAGTTTCTTTGTTAACCGCTCTCCTTCCATTTAAAATTTCTAAGGTGGTCCCTGTTCTGTTACCCATTTCCCCTAGCAAATTGATTTAGGGCTACATATTTACATGTCCTCAATGGATTGTGACAAAGCAAAATTAGTAGCTTCAATTATTGCGTATGAATATTACTGGTAAAACTTGACCGAAGAAAGAGGGAAAGAGAAAGGGAAAGGAAGCTACATTTAAAGCAGACTTTAAATGGCATCTGCATATTCCTCTGAATGTTCATTGTTAAATGAGAATTTTTTTAATTTATCTGCAGCTTTTCCTTGAAATATATTCGTAAATTTTCAAATATTAAATTTGAAAAGGGATTTGTCTTCCCAATGACATAGTTCTCTCTTTAGCTGGCTCTTTGGTTTCGATAGAATATATATTTCAATATTTATAATTCCTAAAAACAAATGCTCTCAGAGCATATTTGATTAGATGTGAAAATAACAATAATCAAAGGCATACTTATAAGGGATCGACTTTGTATCCCCAAAAAGAATTGGAACAATACAATGAAAATATAAAACAGTATAAAATCTTTTTTGCTTCATGTTAAAAGACATTCTAGATTAAAACCATCCAAAAACTTCAAATTTGACACATTTTACCGTCTTCGATGTTTTTTAAAAGGGGATTCATTTTGCTTCTTTGCAAAATAGTAAAATTTTGTTTGGTTTTATACTTTAATTATTTCCTTTGCCAAATGATTATGAGTTTTGGATTTTAATTTTTGGTTTTCTATTGTGCATTTTCACTGCCTGGACTATCACCGAAACTATTAAAATCCACACACCACCTCTTTGGAAAATGTTTGATCAAGAAGTGAATATGTTTTGTTCAATAATTTCATGGTAAAAATGAAAATATCTGCAAGAAATATTTCTAGGAAATTTTTTATTTCAAAATCTGTGTGAATAGATTTTACAAATGTATGTGTTAATTTTGAAGATTTCCTCGAAAATTTCTGCCTTTATTTTAGAAGATGAAATCTGAAAAAAAAACTCCTTAACATCCACTTATCTCAAGATATAAAATTTTCTCGATATACAAGGTAATACTAAACGAGGACTACTCCGAACACACACAACGAATCATTCGAAGTGAATATAGAAAAATCGCTCTGAATACCTCGATGACAGCTTTTGTCGTAAAGGTCTGGTTAAGACTCTCCCGCGAACTCCTTTGTGAATCAGCAATAGAGGTTCTTGTCTGAAATTTCATAATATGTATGCATGTACTGATGTATATCATTGTGATCATTTCAGTATACTACTGGACATTAGTACTGATGCTTCAGGTCAAGAATCAATAAATACTAGACAAATGAAAGTCTGCAATTACTACATTTGAGAAACGAATATGGTAAAACTCGCTCATATTTAAGAAAATTCATAATATTCATGGAAATACCATTGAATAAAGTACTGTCATAGTTATGTGTTGGGGTATATTTATGAAAATCATATGAAATAGCCTTCGAAACACCATGGTAGGCATGGTAGGTCACGGATGGATAGTGTAAAATCAAATACCATTTAATTTGAACTTTGCATTGACCTCAAATTTCGTAATATTTGCACCAGAATAAAAGGAAATGTTAGCAAAGTTATCGATATTGAAAAATATTTTCTAATGTAAAAATTCAGCGTATCATATGCGCATTTCAACAAGTCATGTCTCATCAGTGATGTTCGGAGAAGAGATAGAGGAAATCCAAATCTTGAAAATGTGAAGAGCGAAATCCTAAACAGGACATAAAGTGGGAGGGTTGTGCGCACGTAATACGGATAACCACACCATCTGCTACTAATTAACGTAGCAGATGGCCGTCCTAAATCGCCACCGATTGTCCATGGGTCTTGTTGGTTTATGTGTGGTCATTTGTGTTTGATGTCGTGTTTGCTGTTCCTTGTCCCTTTCGTGTCTCTTGCTGTGTATGTCTTCTCTGTGTTTTCATTTCGGGTGTTTTGGTGAGTTGCTGTTTAAGCTGCGGCCGAGTCTTGTTGGAGATCCCCTCCTTTCTTTCAAACAATGTTAAGTGGTCCTCAACAGAAAGTATTAATTTCGATTCTGACGAGGACTAGATATTCGAAACATACACATGTATCTGGTGCTTTGTATGCGAAACTTGCTGTACATTATAGGCAGCTCACTCAGAAGCACAGAAATTTTAGGCAATCACAATGCCAAAAAAAATCAGAATTCATAAATCACAATTATAATAGGCTTACAAATTCTTTAAACAAATCAGAACTTACTCACGTGAAAAGTAAAAACGGACAAACAGACGGAAACAATAACACAGCATCAGAGAAACACAAAGGACAGCACTTTTCGATAAACAATCCTAAGAGTCAAGTACAATAACTACATTTATTGTAGGTGGCGCTGTTAGATTAACGTGCTTTACATTAATTAGATAGTTTAAACATCTCACATATTCGAATTTCGTATGAATTATGTACATAAATGTCGTAAATATAGAATCTAATTAAGAAGGATTGAAAGAGAAGTAGATATTATGGATTGTTTTTAATTTAGAGAAGAAACCATTGGAAGGAATAGGTGAAAAAGAGGTTGAAAACGACAGGTCATGAACCTCTGTCAACACAGTTGGTCAGTGTGAATTTTTCAGGATGTGTTTGATAATTATACAATAGGCAAAAAAATATAGTCATGAGAGTGATAATTCATCAGAAGGACAAGTTTAAAATGATACGCAAAAATATTCACCATGAAATAAGTTAACTAAGATTATTACCAAAATTGCGCTTACGGGTGTATCATGTCCGGAGGTAGAATGGTTGTCTTCTAATTCAATATTCTCGCTATTCCGATTGCTCCTTTCGTCGCCTGCTCTTCCCTGAAAGAGTCGTCTTATAAAAAGCACTGCATCAGAAATATCTCAAGTTTTTAACCAATATGGCAGATTTAAATTTGAGAATTTCAATTTTGAATTATAACTTCCCATTGGAATAAGTGATTCTCTTCACTTAGCTATCAAATGAGAAGACGACTTCGGGATGATCACGGATATACAATTTTTTTCTTCAATGTTTTTATTTCGTTTGAATCTGGGTCATTTTCGTCAAGATAATTATCTTAAACATACCTACTTAAATGTCAGACATGTTATTGCATATGCCGTTCGTTGGGTTTCGCCATCCCTGTATGATGTATTTTTCTGATTGCCATTTGGTACTATCATATATAATTGTGTCTTTAGCTATATTGTCATTTTCCCTATATTCTCTATAATTTATGAAATACAGTACAAAACTCACGTCTCCGTTATCCATAAGAGTCATTTGTCCACCGTCTCCAATCTGTGTGGTTCCTCCAAACACGTTGATCTCCGTATTACCTGTAAGGACATACCGTACACTGTTTGTTAGATATATCGTAGAATAGTATCTTTGCATCTGTGAGAAGGATGAAAAATGGAAAATGTTTATTTCTTCTACACACAATTTTCTTCAGATTTGATCGAGGAATGACAGAAGATAGAAAAAATGAATTTCAGGATAAAATAATTTTGAAACCTTATAGTTGTCCTATTATACTATCAATATTTAAATGAGTTAAAGAACATCCTGACGACAATCCCAATAGCACTCACAATAGAGCACCAGTTTGAGCATCGACGGACTTCTAGTGAGCTAGAGGTGGGACCAGATGCCCGGGAGGAGTAAGCATCCCCTGTTTGGCTAGTCG
Source organism: Pinctada fucata (assembly GCA_028142955.1). NCBI lineage: Eukaryota > Metazoa > Mollusca > Bivalvia > Pterioida > Pteriidae > Pinctada > Pinctada fucata. The sequence continues at coordinate 28,419,720 of AP027107.1, read as the reverse complement.
CACCCGCCGTCAATGTTCACGCACGAAAATTAAAAAAATATCTCAAATAAGTATTCAACATCACAATATGTCATAGTGTCATAGTTTGATGTGATGTTCTAAATAAAAATTAACGGGTTGTTGTGGGGGGTTTTTTGGGGGGGAGGGTTGCTTGCCAATTATTATTAATCAATATATTGACTTACTTCGTTTACGGTAAACTAAAATGATAACCACCACAGCCAGAGTTACTGAGGTTACAGCCGATGTGATAATACCAGCTAAGGCACTGCTACTGAGGGCTTCTCCGATGGAAGTTGATGGTGTGACAACAGAATCAAGAGAGACAGGAGAAGTGCCAATCGTTTTACTTGCACTATCTACAGACCAATAAACGGTAAAATATACAGCATCTTTATTGGAATGGCATGATCAGTTACAAGTTTAATTTAAAGAGTTTGAAAATATTCATAAAAGATCAAGATGATGAATTTTAAAAGACGCTATACATTTCAAAACACTCTCTGTTTTTCGTACAAAAATGCATCTTAGTATGTATAATATAAAATATATATAAACTATGTATAATTTACCAATATTGAAATATATTTTCTATCTTACTAATGTAGCTCACTAATGTAAACTTATCAAATTCAACAGTGCCAGTAAATTGAAGAGAAAGGTAAGAAGTCCAGTTATGGTTAGTAGAATATCTATCAAGTTAAGAAACACTTGCCTGTTTTTCTAGGTTTTTCTCCATCAGTAATGCTAAAATTATACATTAGAAATTCATGAAAAGCAAAATTAATCAGTAAGTAAATTTGATAGTGTGAAGAACACATTATTTTACGGAAAAACATTTTTGAATGCTTTATTGATTTCACTGATCTTCATAAATGATGACGTCGATAGATTTTTATCAAGATGGCATCATTATTGAAACCTTATCGAATATGTAATATAATACATTTACGATCTTATTTTACATTGATATACGTTTTTACAACTGATATTGAAAAACTATCGATTGGACAGGTTAGTGGTATTTTATCATGATTCCAATAAACAAAATTAGTCAAAAGTAATATGGAAAAAATCTACCTCTTGATTGGGACACAGTCAAGTTGAAGAGTTGGTCTCTTTTTCCCCTCCTCACACTTATGTACACATCTGTAGGCTTTTTGAAACACAATGGTTGTATATACATGTTAAACTTTATCAAATTGAGTGCACATTTCAAATATTCTCATCTGTATTTCATTATTATATTCTTTGACTTGTTCAGTTCAACGCGGAATAAAGCGGAAGAGGAAGGAGTGGCCAATTGAAATTAAGTTCGATCACTTTCGGTTGATCGTTTGTTCAACGCATTGGAAAATTTCTGTTATCAAAATTTCTTTAAATTTCTATCACTTGTGTCCTGTAGCATCATAATCCATCCATCCTGCTACGTCTTTTGATACATTTTGGACATAACTTTCACACTCCTTGGCCAAATTACATCATTTAGACTGAGGATCACTGACGAGGGTTAAGTATCCGAAACGTGCATGTCTGGTCCTTGCTATAAATTTAACTGTTCTTAAATGATGCTGTTGAATTTGAAGACGTTTAACATTTGCATTTCCTTTTGTGTCTCTTGCTGTGTGCTTGTCTTCTCTGTGTTTTTGCATTTGGCTGTTTCTTTTTGGGGGGGCTGAGAACGCTACACCCGAGTCCTGTTGGAGATCAAATCATTGTTTTCCAATCACAAACAAAATATTTAGAACAGCTAGTCTTGATTTTAGAGGATTTGAATAGCATTAGCTCCCCTAAATGATCCTTACTAAAGTAAGTATAATCTAGCCGCAGAATCGGCCAACGACACTTGTATATTTGGTTGGTAGGGGTGTGTTGGCCGCAGGAATCTACATTGAACAAACCCGGAATCCAAGTTTAGGATATGGCCGGCACGAATCGGCAAATTTTCTAAGGGATTATTGACTGTGTCTCACTAGATTAAACATAAAACTAAACGATCGGCAATCATATTTTACCTTGTTAAACTTTAATATCAATGATACGGCCGGGATTCTACTTGCCTCCGCTTCGTCTCTTCGAATTCAAGAGCCATGTTGTAAGTTTACACTCATGCCTCAGGTCAAACACGTGACACCTCGATCCATATGAATGGACGTTGTTATGGAAACAACCTCGCGGTGTCACGTGTTTGAACTGACGCTGAACTTGGATTCCGGGTTTGTTCAATGTAGATTCCTGCGGCCAACACACCCCTACCAACCACATATCCAAGTGTCGTTGACCGTTTCTGTGGCTAAGTATAATCATGCAAGTCGTACTAGTATGTTTGATATTATATTTTATATATGTTTGATATTATATATTATGTTTGATACCCGTATGTTTTATATGATACCTGGTCTCACTCCCATATCGGGAGGTCGCTTCTTTTCATATGGTGAAGGTTTTTGTTTGTTTGCTTTGGTTCCTGTTTTATCCTGATTTTGTATGCCTTCGGTTTCTGATTTTCTTAATTATCGATTTTGTGCTGTATATAGGGATATGGTCATTATCCATATTTGTCATGGTAACGTCGATTTTCTACCGTCATTTTTTAGTCTTTTAGGACTGTTTCCATAGAATTTGATGAAGTCATAATCAGTCTACGTCAGATACCGTCTCAAATGGGAAGTGACTCTGGTTTTCGAAAATAGCGAATAGAAACACGAAGGACAACTTATCTTATGAACTATCTGAAGAGTCCAATGTATGTACGGAAGGCACTGCTGGTGCTAACTTATTATGTGTTTCAATGATTTGTGATTCTAGGCTAAATATGATTGTTGCATTCGCACAAAATAAACTACATCCTTTGGTTAAAAACACCTCCCCTAAAAGACGATTCATAAAAATTCCATTTATTAACAAAGGATTTGATCTTCTGAACATCTCTAATATTTTTCGGGATCATCGCGTACAAAGTGACATTCCTCAATATTTTGAAAATTTAGAACCTCCTCTTATTTGTTACAAATATAAGAGACCTATTCGAAATTTCGTTTTTAACTACAACAAAGTTACCCAAGATCCTAAAATACTTGAATCATGTCCTGCGTCTTGAGAATGTGCAACGTCTGCATATCTATATAAACCAGCTGGTCATATTATTACAGGTGACTTTTCAATTATCAAAGACAGGCAGCTCCGTGGTCTTCTTAAGAAAGGACCTAAGTATAGAATCCCGTCCAAGATAGATTTTATTAAATGTCGCGAAGTGCTAAAGGAAGCTTTAGATAACTATACCAAACGATGGTGTAAATCGGAAGGAGTCGAATCGCATGCTCTGAATGACTGGAAAACCTCATTTTGAATATTACCGATTTTCGAATAGATAACTATCACAAAAATCCTCAACTTTTTGAAAATCCAATTTCTAAATCTGAAAGATATTTCAAATCCAAGTTACGTAATTTACATGAAAAATATGTCTTCGCGCCTGCAGACAAAGCAGCCAACAACACCATAATTATTTGAAAACGCTACTACATATCAACTTAAGTTTCGGAACTTTCCTCTACTAATACTTATATCGAAAGCAACGAAAGTGTTCCCAATGTTTTGAACAAACATAACAGTGAAATTTCTTCTTTTAACATCCCTATTTCTAAATTGGATCTCCCTACAATATACTGTATACCAAAACTTCACAAGTCTCCTTACAATTTTCGATACATTGCTAATTCTAGCAACTGCTCAACAACAATTTTGTCTAGAAATCTGACGTCAGCACCCACGGCTATAAAGGAACACGTGGCAAAATACTGTGAAACTGTCATGAACAGGAATGGCGTAAACTTCTTTTGGTCTATTAAAAATTCAATGTGATTGACAAAATGAAATCAAGAAATTTTGAAGCAAATACGATATCTTCATACGACTTTTCTAATATGTACACCACGCTTCCTCACGACAAAATAAATGATCGACTGTCCAAACTCATTAAATGGTGTTTTGATCGAGAGGGGAAAACTTATACTTGTACTTCTGAACCTCGATGCTCAATTTGGTGCTCTATTGTAAGTGCTGTTGAGATTATCGTCAGGATCTTCTTTAACTCTTCTGAATCGAAGGGTTTCTTTTCCGCCACAGATTACAAATCATACAAATCATGGACATGTGGTGACCTGTTTGTTGCCTTGTCCTTCCTTTTGGACAATATTTATGTAAGATTTGGTGAAAAACTCTACAAGCAGGTTGTAGGGATTCCAATGGGTACTAATTGTGCGCCTCTTGTTGCAGATTTATTTTCATACACGTATGAAAAGGAATTTATCCAAAATCTTCAAAAACAAAGAAAAAATGATGATGTGAAATGTTTCATTGGTACTTCTAGGTACCTGGATGATATTCTTACTATCGACAATCCTGTTTTTGAGAAATATAAAAATGTTATTTATCCACAAAAATTGATTTTAAACAAGGCAAACGTTTCAAACACAGAAACACCATTTTTGGACCTAAATATCAAAATTGTTAATGGAGAGATCCATACAAGTGTGTATGACAAAAGAGATGATTTTGGATTTAACATAGTAAATTTCCCCTGGCTTGACGGTGATGTTCCTAGATTACCTATGGTATCTATATTTCACAGCTCATCCGGTATGCTAGAGCATGTACTGATGTTTTGGATTTTCATAGTAGAAATTTACAAATTACAAAGAAACTTTTAGGACAAGGTTTTCGCTTTCACAAACTAGTAAAGACTTTCTGGAAATTTTACAAAAATTATTGTCAACTTCTTCTGAAATTCGGACCAATACAGGCAACAGAGTATATTACTTTGGGTATCTCACAACCTGCATTTTATGGTGACATTATTAACAAGATAAGAAGGATCAAAGATAGACAACATTACTATCGAAAATGCGTCAGAATCATCAAACGCCTTTTATACCGTGGGTATGGTCCTAATGTCACTAGACGGACACTAGGCTTGGCACTTGACCAGTCTTGTACAAGCGCATTCTTAAAACTAGCCCCGACCACCTGTCCTCTCTGAATGTCAGTCGGACTCCTCGGGTGATAACATACATGAGCTCGCGGCGGCAGAGCACGGATTGTAATACGTACGCCCTCTTTTTATATCCATTTACATATTCATCTGAATTATCGATTTTGTGCTGTATACAGGTATTTGGTCATTATCCATATTTGTCATTTGCCCAGTTGGTGAAAATATGCTTGTATCAATAAATATATCTTATCATCTGTTTTATATATTAGGTATGTATTTCAAGCATATTTGCAAAAATACATACAGTAATCAGAAGTATGTTACTATTTTCTTCATGAAGGTATAGAGTTGGAACACTTCCGTATTATTATTGAAGTGTGAAATATGTTATAATTTAAAAATAGCATTACTTCTGAAATTTTCTTCAAAAAGGTAAAGAGTTGGAACACTTCCATTACAATGTTGCTTTTTGAAATTTTCATCGAAAAGGTAAAGAGTTGGGACACTTCCATTATGATGTTATTTTTCATAATAACAATGGGGTCATGACCACATAAACTCTTAATAGATGTCCAAATGAAGTTAATATACTTACCTAGATAAATCATTAAAAGAGTCGAGAGGATACATACGTATGTATCCTCGATTATATTCAACGTATGAAATAAATACGAAACACGCAGATGAAATAATGTTCAATAGTTGGATATTTCCGTGGAGTACCTTTGTTGAGTTTAATAATGAAATATAGTAAATACGTAAAGGATCCCGGACCTTAAGGCCCCTTTTTTGATCACTCATAAATCGAAGATTCCAATGCCATTTGTATGACTTTTTACATTTAATGAAAAATTGACCATTCGTGTATTAAAAACATATTAAAGTTTCGCTTGTATTCAAAGACGTTACTAATTGTGATGTCTGTTTTGTGACAGGGGTATTTGGCAAATCCGGATAAATCGCCATCGATTCCGCCCTTGAATATTGTTTTCTCAATGCATATGCATGAGATGGGTCGAACAAATTGTCACATGATCACATATTTTGTGAACACGACCAATCGGGTAAAAATCAGTATATGCTAATGAATCGATACTGTCGGTTGCTTGATATTAGAGGTGTGGCTTAATGTTAATCTGTATACTTTAGATGCTACTTTTTTCGTGGGTTTTCTCTAATTTGAACATGAAGGCAAATTAGAATGGCTAATTCCTTCTCAGGGAGAATTTGTCAAATAAGTATCTGTTTGTCATTTTTCTGAATTAGCCATTCTGACATGCGTCCATGCCTAATTTTGAAAAAAAAAATCTATCAGGCTACCTGGGTTTTTTGTGCATAGTTCAACCAAAGCTGGCGAAGGGTGGGTAAATTTCAGTTGACTTTGCCAGCGTTTCGGGCAATATCTTAATAGAAAGGGGCATGAAAGTTGTTATTTATACACAGTTCAAACAATTTATAAGGTCAGTTCAATAAATTGTGAAAATTTGAAAACCAATGTTTATAGCCTTTCCTTAAGGTCCGGGATCCTTTCGTAGTCATGATTCTTTGAAGTTTCAAATTATAATTACATGACAGTACTGTTTACTGCAAATAGATTACCTCTGTCCAACTCGAATCCCTCTTGACAATAGAACTTGAAGCAAGAGCTTGTTTGTTGTTTCAGAGTGAAGCAATATAAACCTTTTGGGTTTTGTTTTGGATCCTGGTACAAGGCCGAAATGTAATTATTTTCATAGTCACATCTACATTGTCTGTTAGAGGTAGTGCCTCCATCGGAGCAACCATTTGATATCTGACCGTCATCTTTGCACTCGGATTTCTTTTTGCATTCATAAAATGTGTTGGACTGTCCCACCCCATCGTTGTAATATCCGGGTCTGCATTTTTCTTGATAGACTCTCGGTGTTTCACCATACGGGGACCACATGGGGGAGAAGCCTGAAAAAGAGGAAAACAAATCTAGTCTGTGTTTTACTTAACTTATACAATATCAACATTAAACGATGATTTTATCATTCATGGATTTAGAGCCACTGCATAGTTTGCAATGAGGGAGGGAGGAAATCCCCAACATGACGGCGTTACAGTTAAAACAGCTGAGCACACTCTACTGAGAGGTGGCAACATTCAACATTTATGACTAATGATGATGTACATCTTAACCTGTCTGATTTTGGCAAAGAGATGAATCACTGGCAATAGACTTTTTTTTTTTACTTTTTTACTTTGGCACCTGGTCCCACCTCTAGCTTGCTAGGGGTCTGTCGATGCTCAATTTGGTGCTCTATTGTGAGTGCTGTTGAGATTATCGTCAGGATCTTCTTTAACTCTTTTGAAATGCAATAACATTCAGAATTTTGTTCAGATGTTTATTTAGGTTGAAGCGGTCACGTTTTGAAATTAATCTTCTTCTCTTAAAATGCTTGCTCATTTAACACAAAGAGAAGTACCTTTTTCAATGGTGATAGGATGGATGCATACTTCCACTAGTCCACCACCCTGCATTTCAAGACAATGGTACTGAGTTGTCGTACCACAATATCCTACCCCTCTTATTTTCCAGTCGGATTGGTAAGGGCACATATCCGTTTTTTTCCATTTTATAGCTGTTGATTTTCCAAAAAGATAAACCTATATTCAAAAGTTGAATCCTAATTTAAAATGAGACTGATCCTTTTGCATTTTACAAACGTAAAATCTCGGAAATAAAAACAAGTATATAAACAAGTGTATTCATGATTTTCGAATATGTATTTCTTCCTGAAGAAAAAAAATGCTTCATATTTGAAATTGAATATTCTTTTATGTAATAAGTATTCAATATGTGGTGCAAGCTATTTCAGTCCATTTTTTTTTTGTAATCGGACTTTTAAACATTAAGACTGAAATAGGACTCAGAAATATTAAGGAAACAAAATTACAAAGTTGTTAAAATCTTTATATATATATTTATTTTTTCGTTTACTTATTTTAAGAGTTGTTCTACCATTATGCCAATAATGACGCATGACTTCTGCATGATCTTGTTCCACTTCACGTACAACCATTGCCAGGGAGGAGAAAATTATCTGAAAACAGTCAGAATATTTTGCATGTACGTATAAATTGGTGTGTGCGTAATAAATTGGTTTGAAATTTTATATGGAAAGGTATAGAGTTTGAACACTTCCGCATTATTATTTTAGCGCAACAAAATTTTAGCGGGAATAGGGCTTAATCGAGCAAATAGACATAATGAAGAAATAATGAATCAACGCACTCGTCTTAATCTCCATTATAATATACAGTATATTAGATATTCAGCGTAGTATTGAATTAGCGCATTCTTAACAGCGCTGATTCCGCCAAAATATGAATCCCGATAAAATAAAAGAAAGGGGCGGTTTTTATACAAGACCCGGTTGCAGCATCCATTGCAAAACATCAAACCCACCCCTAGTGAAAACACAGAGAAGACATATGCAACCAGAGATGGAAAAGGGACAATGTACACCAAATACATCAAAACACAAAAGACAACACATAAACCAACAAAACCAATTGGGAATCGGTGCAGACTTGAACGGTCATCTTCGACTTTAGTAACAAATGGTGTAGCTATCCGGATGTGCGCACATTCAATCCGCTTTTCCGGTTACCTAGAGGTCCCGAAGAACATCTTATTGTTGTGTATAATAACTTACTTACTTACTGTAAGATGACCATACAAACATGAAAGCAAAACGCATGGGCCCAAGGAACATACATATGAAATTGTAAATGAATATTAAAACAAAAGGGCATACGAAAACAGTCGGTGCTCTGGTGGCTGGAGCGAGCTTATGCATGTCATCACCTTAAGACTCCGACCGACATACAGAGAGGATAGGTGGTCGGATCACTGTCTTCTCTAAAGAAGACGGGACGAGTTATGGAGCTTTTAGCTTAAGAATAATTTATCAAATTTCGTATCAGAAAATTTCAAATATATTTCATGTTAGTGCAGAAGCGCATTGAAAATGGGTGAAGGATATCTCCGGGGACTAAAAGCCCACTAGCAGAGATACCAATCTTATGGTTGTAAATATCATTATTGAAGTATATATTCTATCATATTCATATGTGTATTTCAACAAATAATATCTGACCAGTGATGCTAGGGGCCGAAAGAGAGGAAATCAAATAATGAATATTACACGAGGACTGACATTTTAAACAAATGGTACACCAAATAGTCAGTCAAGGACAGAGCTATGTCACCAGGGGGTCCCTCCTCTCAGAATCAGAATAATTAATCAAATATGGTTTCTGAAAAAATAGAATATACCTCAAGTCCGTTTAGGACCACAGTGAACCAATGCGAAGTTCTCTGAGGAGTCCATCAGCGTGTAATATTTGATCATTTTGAATAGGTATATTTGATGATCTTAAACTTATTCGCTCATTTCTTAGATGAAAATCATTTTGTCAAAGAGGTGGCACCTTTCTTACTATGCGCTAAATAGCAATGTTACAGGTACATTTGTAACAATCAAAAAATCTCCTTATTTTCTTGTACATGACTCTGAAATTAAGATGGTTAAATTCAATGGATGAAATTCAAACACGACACCAGATTCCAAAAAAAAAAACACAATCGACAGGCTTACAACGTTTGGTAAAGATACAAAACAGAACTTTCTCACGCAAAATGAAAGTAGGACAAACAAACGGAGACAATGACACAAGCTCCAAAGAAACACCAAGGACAGCTTATCTAATGAACTATCTCCAGTGAAAGTACGGAAGGCATTGTAGAAAAAACGCACCATGCTCATTAATTTCATGTACCATATGAATCGAGCTGTTACGACGGGTGTTGCATGCAATCAGGAGACGCTGACATCCGCCCGGGCACCTGGTCTCAATTCAGAATGTTATTCATTCCGGGGTTTGCAACCGTTCCGATGGGAATTCTCACGATTTGGCCTTGCCTTCACGACTTTAATTGAGACTACTTCTTTAATGTTTATCATGTTACATGTCTGATGCAAATATAGTATCCAAGTAGGTAGGACCAAAAAAGAAGCCCAAAGTCCATCCCAATCTCTGTCTTAGTATTACCCTCGGTTTCGCTGATCGGCTACGAAATGACAAAAAAATAATTGTATGTAACGCCAATCTGAATAAATTTGATAAAGGACGAGATGTACGCTACAATTGATAGATCCCAAAGCCTGCCAAACATGATCATTTCTTGAGGAATTTGCCATTACAAAATAGAAACACAGCGAACACTTAAGAAATACAATAATAAAATAATATAATGCTACACATGGGAGAAAGGAGGGGTCTCCAACAACACTACGTTGCAGCACCCACAGCAAAACCCCAATGCCAAAAACACAGAGCAGACACCCACAGAAAGAGTCGCAAAGGGGTCAAGGAACACCAACTCACACCATAGAAACATCAAACATAAAAGACCACACATAAACCAATGACATTGATACTGTTCTTTTTCATGAGTTTTATAAAGTTTAACGTTCTCTCTTTTCCAACGGATCATAATGTGTGAGCAACAATAATTTAAAGGTGTTTCACAGACCTTCCTGCATGTTCATGCGTATCATACCCTGTAGTAATTTAACCCTGTAAGTACGTTTTGAAGTATTTTGTTAAGTTAGGTGTCATCTATGATATGGTCCTTTAAATCTCGGTATAACCAAATCCCATCCGATATTAATTTCAGAACGGAGAGGTTAAGATTTACAAATCAAAGCAAAAAAAGTCAAAGGGAAAGACTAAAAACGGCAAGCAATGAGATTCATGCACATATCACAGAATTTTGAAACACAGAATAAGGCATGTCCTACCAGAATTGAAGTTTGTCTGGGAATAGTTTCTCGTACCTCTAGATATCGAATGATGATACCACAAAAACCAATCATCCCCTGATCACGTAAAACATTCAAATTCGAATATTATCTCAAAATGATTGCATAAATTCATAGTAAACAAAACGAAAGTACGATGAATTTGTGAAACTAAACATGTACATTTTTTCACATTTTTTTTAACCTTAAATCTATCATTTTTATCTTACCTTTTCTAGCGAGGCTCCTTGAATTGACGAAGAATTATGATTTCAAATTGATTTCATACACGTATTAATTTCATTTTGGTATCTTGTCATAACGTGCGCATTCAAAAAGCTATAAATATCATAAGTAAAATTTGTGAACTCGTACGCCTTGAGATAATTCAGAGTCCTACCGGTATTTAACTATAACCTATACGTTTAAAAAACGATCAATAGATAAGTGCATGTATTCAAGGTGCATGATCGAGCGCGCAAATAGAAAAGCGATGGGTTGTTACTTTAAGAAAACTCTTATTATCTGATTTAAAAAAAATGTCTGTCAACTCATTAAAAAAGTACTTAAGTAATTGAATAATGATATGTTTCAAACTTTTCATTTTATTCATAAAATCTAGATTCCACTTATCATCCATCATAACTGTAAATCTGTTCGTATGAACATGTATTTTGCTTACGGTAACTTCTGATATTGCGATAGAAAATTAACTTAAGTACTCATAAATTTTTTGCACCAAAATGTTTTCCTTTCATTAAAAGGTATTGTATAACTTTGTAGAATAATTATATCATTTATGCAATTTTCTGAATAAAATACTGTTTAAACCAATAGGCATCTTGTTTTGATGAAACATTTGAAAAAAAGAGTTGCTAATTGAATTTGATGATTCGACTCATTGACGGAACATGTCCGAACAGACAGACCCTTGGCCATCTCGGTAGCTATGAGTTAGAAGTCAGAATAACCGCACCAGTGTTCTATTCAGATGATGGAAAAAATCTCTAACAAGCCTACGTTGCCAGGTTTACAACAAGACAGTGTAAGCAAAGATAAAATGAAAGAAAGGCAAGTAATATGTAGGTTTCCTCTTTAATTTCAAATGGTTGATGTGTCATATGTGCATTTTTATTCATACAGCTGCATTCAAGATCATAAAAAAAAACACACAATAATGTAAAAAATGAATAAAAAACAAAATCGTATTTCGTGATTGCTAAAATTATGGTCCATGATATATTTATTAGAAATTTCACGTCTTTCATTCACGAGATGAAGAACTAAAACTGATACTTTTTATGTGAACAATCCTTCGCAGATGTCATTGTATTCAGTATCCACTGTTTACCACTTTTTATTGTTTTACCAGACACAAAGGCATTTTGCACCTCTGATTGTCCGGTACGTGTACACTGTCTTTGCACCTCGATTGTCCGGTACGTGTACACTGCTAGCCAACAGGGGATGCTTACTCCTTCCGGGCACCTGGTCCCACCTCTAGCTTGCTAGGGGTCCGTCGATGCTCAATTTGGTGCTCTATTGTGAGTGCTGTTGAGATTATCGTTAGAATCTTCTTTAACTCATTGGAGGTTTGTGCAAGGTAACTAGAGTACTAAAAGAGAGGACAATTGGAGTCTGCTCCCTCTGCTATTGTTTATCATGACATGGTCCCTGAAGTCCATTAACAATATATCCGCTAGACTCTAGTACTCTGCAAATGGCCAGTTTTTGATCTGATATTTGAACAGCATCTAATGCTTCATCATGATTTGATGATCGGTGTGTTATTCTTTCGTCTCTATCATCATAGTATTTTCGTTTCCAACACAGACATTGTCAGCATGATCTATTTTCGTATAGTGCACAATCACTTTCTCAGCTGTAAGAATGAAACAAAATGAAACTCTCGAAATGTTTTGATAACAGTCTCAGTTTTTAAAATAATAACAAAAGATAATTAGATCCATGATTGTTTTCAAGAAGAAAATGATATTGAAGCCAATGGTATATATATTTTTCCATAAAGTAAAATACAAGAAAGTACCGTGCATTTCAGTTTGTCCCATGGATGTAAAGTCAAAACATTGCTTTTCTTCTGTACTGGTTTCTTGATTATCATTGTGTTGTTCATTTGCCAACATGTGATCCTCTTCGATATTGTCTTTAGCACTTGGACCTAATTAACAAAGAACTAGATAAAATCCAATGTGTGAACTTATTTTGGCTTGTACACTGAAATTTTATAGTAGAACATATATTTCAATTTTGACAAATTTAATGAACGTTTTTATTTTTGTATTTGGAAAAGGGCGAGTAGTAGGATGGGAAAGGTCGAGTAGTAGGATCTTTCGGTGTAGCCCTAAGCTTCTTGAGAATTTAAAGTAAGATCTGTACAAAAATTATCAGTCGATAATTTTAGGTATAACAAAGTTTTGATGAGGACAATTATTCAAAGCATGTTGAATATAGGGACCTACTAAATAGTGTTGACCCAGAATCACTATGAACAAGTTATTTCAACACAACTTACGTATGTTTTTTCGATAATAAAACAGGAAGACGAAGAACCCACATATAATGGATATCGCTGCAAAAATTACAGTACAAAGTATGGCTATAGCGACTCCGTTGTTTGACTTGGTCAATGGAGGAAACGATGTTGATATGAGATGTCTGGTCGACGTTGTGGCTACAAAAGGGTGACATGCATATATGATATTTATTTGTGTTATTACTTTTTTCAGACTTTTTCAAAAGACGGTGTAATATGAAAATCGGGATTCATAAATATATGAAGTTGAATAGTCTGAACTACCTTTTTCAGAAGTTTTATTTTGGGTGGAACTTGCAGAAACTGTTGATGCCGTTGTATAATATCTGTAAGATATTGAAAGGGAAAAAGTGAATTCTAGCTTGTAGAATTTGATGTCAGAGAAGGGATGTCCATGAGATATTTAATGAAATACAAATACTTCAGAATAACATTCAGCTTACATAAAGATGGGTTTGCATTCAAGGTCTTCCGGTGGTCTGTGCCAGTCTTTGGGACACTTAGGAACACATCTGTATGCCCTATCCAGCTCCTTGTGTTCTGGACAGGTATCGTCAAAAGAACATGCACTGTTCTCTACACTTGGGGTAAAACAGGATTTGTTTAAAGGATTATGGAATGCATAGATGTTTGCTATATATCCCCTTTTGAAGTCACATCTACATTGTTGGTCTTCAGTCGTCCCTCCATCAGGACACCAAGAAGTCAACTGGCCAATTATTTCTGAACACTTTGATTTCATCTTGCATTTGTTAATTTCATTTGACAATCCGTTTCTTGGTTGATAAAAGCCATGAGGACACTTTTCGAAATACATCCTCGGTGGAATAGATGAGGACCATTTTGGAAAGAAACCTAGACCCAAAAAATGCCTCTTATTAATTCAGATTCTTGAAATATAAGAGATACTAGTATATCACCTTCTTTAATACAAGAATAGCAAATTATGTTCTCTTTTTGTTATATTGTCATTTGATGAATGTTTTTAACATTATGTGATTTTAATTACAATACAGTCATGTCATAGCTACCCTTTGTCACAGTCACCGCTTCAATACAAAGCTCCACATATCCACCAGTTTGTTTTTCCAGACAGTGGTATCTTGAGATGATTTCATGAATGTCAAGTTCGGGGAAATGACACAATTCCTCCGCTCTTTCCTTCACAAACGAGACGTATGGACACATGGAGACGTCATTTTGTTGTGATGGTTTTGAGTGCTTCAGATTATTTTCGTAACTTCTCTGTTATAAAAAAGAAAGTGTTCTCATTTTCTTCTGTAATCGATATACAAATGTTAGGGTTTATCATAGAGTAAATTTTATGGGAATAGCTATACCTTTACAGCCAGAACAAAACTACAACAATTCATTAAAGGATTCATTAATAAATTACCTATTAGGTCCTCAGACCCCAATATAATACAGATTAGAGAAGGATATCCCACTGTAAACATGCCTGAAATTAGTTTATGTTACCATTCCCACGTCTATAATGAGACACCCTTATAATACGATACAAATGATATACGGGATCGTGCGGCACAATGCAAATGTAAAACGTTATCATTCAATAAGAGAATCCGGGGTGTTTGATCAGAACCGAATTTCTATCAAAAATGTCTATTTCATAAGAGGTCAAAAGGGTCAAATAAAATTACAATTAACTTACCTCGATAAATAAAGAAGATAAGATAAAGAAATGGATTGAGTTATTGAACATTATTTATCATTCTTCAGCCTTTGTATAACCCTTTCCAGTTAGCTTAAATCCAAATGATGCAATCGGTAATTGTTTTCTTATTTCGGCTTGATCTCTTGAACCCTATCGCTGCCTCTATTGGTATGAAGAAGTTTGTACACTTTTTCACTTATTCTGTATTATCGACCAACCATATGCTTTAGGACTGATGAAGTCGTAACCAAAAGCTCCCACAATCTGCCACGCCCAGTTATTCAACAAAAGAATACTTTTGGAAATCCCAAAAGCTATTTTCATTTCCGCTGATGTTTAAATCAGATATATCTTTCTTGTTTGCTGATTTGTTTGTTTGGTTTTTTTTTTTTTTTTTTTTTTTTTTTTTTTTTTTTTTTTTTTTTTTTTTTTTCATAATCAGAATTTTCATTGACATACCATTTCTTTTTAGGAAATGTTTGATCAATCAAGAACTCTGTTTCATTCCTATTAATTTTATATTAAATACCCCTGATCCTACACTTATAACATGGGTAAATGAATATATGCAATGTAGATGTACGTAAATATTTATATACATGTATACCTTTATCTTTAATGTAGCGTAAGATCGCATGACACATAAACGATTTAAATTTAATGTTGGCACGGATAGCATAAAGGATTTAAATAGGGATTTTTTTCACACGTAATGTAATTCTCGGGTAAAAAAATGTTGTTGTACTTGGTTAATGCCTCAATGGGTCCTACACTTAATTGCTTTTATTTTTTATTCTTCGCCAAAGACCTCACGACCGCATAAACATGGCGTATGAAACTCATGCTACCTGAATATATAAACATCGAAGAAGTACCCATCAGTTATTCAGTCTCAAAGTCGAGAGGGTAAAGCTAAATCATTATAAAATTTCCATTGTAACAGTTGCGAACCCCGGAATCAACAATATTCCGAAGTGAGACCAGGTACCCGGGGGAGAGTCAGCGTCTCCTTTTTGCATGCAACACCCGTCGCAACAGTTTCATTAAAACTTGTCAAAGTTTTGCAACTTATTGATTTATGATATATAGTTCTACGTAGCACACTTTTTTATTATCCACTTCGGACACATATGCATTATTTGTATTTCATATTGTTCATGTGGTTATGATAAAAAGAAAGGAGGGGATCTCCATCAAAACCTAGTTGCAGCACCATCAGCAAATCCCAAAAACACCCACTTCAAAAACACAAAGCAAGCACGCTCAGAAAAAGACGCAAATTGTACAAAGAACGCCAAATCACAGAGAAACATCAAACGCAAATGACTACACATAAACCAACGAGACCAATGGGCAATCGGTGCCGACTTAGGACGGTCATCTGCCACGTCAGTAGCAGACGGTGTGATTATACATGTAAAGAGCACGTATCCGAGAACATAAACATGATGTAAGGTTTTATTTCTCTTCCTATTATTTCATTATCCCTGCCATATATATTTATATGCTTGTCAAAATGGCATCCAAAGGCAAGTTCACATCATAGTGAACAGTGGTTTGTTCTGAAATTTCATCGGCTGGCAAAAAAAGACGATGGATGCTGTTGGTTAGCTCTGTCCTTAGGAGGTTCTTTTTTAGGTAAAGTTTAGACTTTTGCTCTTCCTTTCTTCAAATTATTTGGAATTTCTCTTTTTAGGTCACGAACATTACTGATGAGACTTAACTTGCTCAAATGCGCATATGGTTAACTAAATATAATATAACATATATTTGATTATTGACAAAAAATGGGATGCTTCTACGCAATCAAAACTTATCCATATGCCCGTATAAGGATTCACTTTTATTTGTACATAGATTGATAAATTGATCGTTCATAAGGTATGTTTGCGCCATGACGAATGAGTTAATGAAGAAGAGTCTTACAATGATTTTTCGCTTTCCCTTTACATGTATCTGTGTTGTTGAAGCTTTCTGGTCCGACATGTTTTTTTTTTCTGGCTATTCTCCTATACTTCCTTTAATAGTGTCGAAATATGTCTATTCATCAGTTTAAACCTCTGTGCATCTCAATTTAATTTTTTTTCCATAATTCGAAAGAAAAGCAAACTACCAAAACATCCGAAGCGAGTAGACATGCACAACAAGAGACGTAAAACAGACATACAAGATAGAAACATGAAACACAAAAGATTATATATAAACCAACGATTCCAATGGGCAATAGGTGCCGACTTAGGACGTCCGGCCATCTGCTGCGCCAGGAGCAATTGATGTCGCTATTCGGATTACGCGTGCACAACGTAAAATGAATTAACAAAATGTTTAACAACGTTATAAATGCCCTCTCCCTGCATCCACGTATGTGGTAGAGTTGTGTGCACATCTGTTTAACCAAGTCAAATTTTTGAGTTTGTTTCAAAGTTGAAGTGATATTTCTATTTTATGTTTATTTACACTTTCGATCATGTATCAATTTATTTATTTAAGTGTGCATGTTGATGCATTGAAATGGCATTTATCAAGTTTATTGTGACACATCATTACAATGCAAACAAAAATGAAACCTCAGATTGAAGATCTTAAAAGTGTGGGCAACAATCATTTCACTTCTAGAATCACAAAGAGGAAACTAGTGGAAGAGAAATCAACGGCAACATTACACAAACAGCGAGTGTTCTTCAACAATGACTAGAATGTGGGACGAACTGGTAAATTTTAATTAATGATATTTGGAGGATTAGTAAACGTTGTACTATTTATTCGGATGCATGATGCATATATTATGAAGTATTCTTATCAGTATAAGAGAAAATGTCCATAGCATTTCCTTCCGCTTTTGATTAAACTTCTTTACGCTTCAAACGCCTTTTTGTCTCAAACATTGTAAACCATAGACACATGTCATTCGGTGTTTTAACCAACAAGGTTCTGATGGGTTGTGAGAACTTCATTTTTCTCGGTACCAGGGTATCCATTGCTTCAGCTCCAGATTGATTGGGCTGATTGGTCTATCACACCTGATTCAATGTACTTTCTAAGTCAGATTTGTTATCCAAAGCGTTTATACACTAGTTCCCGCTGATTGCCTTGTCAGACTGGGCTGGATGCACAGTCCCTTCTCATTCAACTACAATGTACGTTATTTTTCAGTTTTGTTACATTTTAGTCTTCGCTGCTCACTGTTATTGCACTATGATCTCCTTGGACGAGATTCTCCACTTTTGCAATATTTATGACTTTATAAGTTACTTTCTCAGCTGTGAATGAAAAATAATATATATATATATAATTATTATCTTCATTATTTTTAACATATGTTCAGAATGCAAAAAATGCGCAAGTAATTTGGCAGAATCCCATACCTCTTATGACATTAAAATGAAGAAAAAAAAAACGTCGATTAAAAAAACTGATGAATTTTTCATGATGTAATAAGAATAGATAAAGTAATTCACTTTTTGTTTCACCGATAAATTTCCTCTGATACAGTACGTATTAAAGTATAGTAACAAAAAATCGCTAAATTCTGTAAATATTGAAGAAATAATTTGTACCTGATATATTGATTGCGCAAGGTTGAGGTTGTCCGTTATTAGGTGTTTCCCCTCCGTTGCGTTCCTCTATACCACCTTCATCTCTTCCACGTTGTTCTTCTGTCCTGCCTATAAACAGAAATTACATATTACATTGGTTTTTTTTCAAAAAGGAAATCTTCCCTCACGATAGGATTTCATTAAAACAAATTTCCCTTATCTGAGAAAGGGAAAAGTATTTCCAGGAATATTTGTCCTCATCGTAGCAGCAATAGCAAAAGACCAAAATGGAAATAAAACAAACAAGAATTATCGTAGAGGCAATTGGGCATCGAAAGCCAAATCAGGATAGTGGTTTACTTTAAAATAAATGGAAATTAAAAAGGAACGCCCATTAGTTATTCAGTCTCAAAGTTCAGAAGACAAGGCAAAATCATAAGAATTTCCATTGGAACAGTTGTAAACCCCGAAATGAAGATTGTTCCAATGTGAGACCAGGTATCCAGGGAGAGTCAGTGTCACCTGTCTGCATACATCACACGTCACAACAGCTCCATGACAACGTGTCAAATTCGGTGATTGTCTCGATGGTTTATGCGTTGTCATTTGTGTTAGATATTCTATGTCGTATGTCTCTTTTGTATCTCTTGCTGTGCTGGTCTACTCTGTGTTTTCATACGGGATGTTTTGGTATTACGCTGTGGGTGCCACAACCGAGTCTGGTTGGAGATCCCCTCATTTCTTTTGTTTTAGAATAATCTAGATTGTGTTAATTTGTTTTAGAGGGAGGGTAGTATTCTTCACCGGTCTAAACTAAATCTAATATTCATATGAATCATTTATATAGATATACTAAAATGACATTAATGAAAATTTGAAATGAAACTCACCTATATGTCTTCGAAAAATGCAGAAAAAGATTATAATTGCAGCGATTAAAACGCCTAGGATGACTGATACCACAACCGCCACAACAATAACGGCAACATCAGAAAAATTGTTCATCTGTGGTGGTGACACTGTGGTTGTCCACTCTTCAGAATTTGTTGACTGTGAGGATGCTGAAAGAGGAATGTATCATCGTTAGTTTCCCATATTTTCTACTCTATTTTCTACTGATTAATACCTTGATAAGACATTTGAAAATTATCTAGTTACTTATATTTATGGATCTATTAAATGATTTTTTTCAATAATGAATGGAAAACTCTTTTCATTACCTTGTGTTGAGTCGATATTTATGTTTGATATAGTAGAGGTTTCATATCTGAAAATGAAATAAAATATTCAGAGGTTATAGAACCAAGTTATCAAGATCCATGAATATATACATTGTATAACATTATATCTCATCCTAAAATCCTGTAGTTTTGATTGGTCGGTTTGCTATGTATCCATTTGAAAGTTATACATCCTTCATAATGGGAGTAAAAGCAGAATATGTCAGAAGAAAAACACGTAATCATCATGTCTTACAACAGACAGACAGACATTTAGACACTTACATCACGGATGGTCTGCACTCAAGTTCTTCAGGTGGTCTATACCAGTTCTTTGGACATTTACGAACACATCTGTATGCCTTATCCAGCTCTTTGTCTCCTCGACATGTGTTATCCATGGAGCAAGCACTATTTTGAGTACTCGGAGTAAAACAGGATTCTTTCAGAGGATTACCTAAGGCATAGAGGTTTGCTATATAGCCCCTCTGGAAGTCGCATCTGCATTGTTGGTCTTTAGTCGTGCCTCCGTCAGGGCACCAAGAACTCAACTGACCAACAGCTTGTGAACATTTTGACTTCATCCTGCATTTGTTGATATCGTTTGATAAGCCCTCCCTCGGTTGGTAAAAACCATGAGGACACCTTTCAAAGTATATCCGAACGGATTCAGAGAATGTCACTTTTGGATACACACCTTAAATCAAAATAAAAATATCTAATAAAACACAAAATAATAAATGTTAACCTTCCCATATGATTCCAAACAAATTATAGTCATATGAAAGTAAAAGAATATTTTCATATAACTTTTTATTGAATAAACTAAATTTTACCTTCTTTGACCGTCTCCGGATCCATACATAATTCCACGTATCCACCTGTTTGTTTCTCCAGACAGTGGTATCTAGAATATGATAAAAATACATCATCTTCCTTACAAAATTCCTCCGCTCTATCTTTCCATGCTGATATGTACGGACACATGGTGACGTCATTCTGTTTTGTAGGAAGCACATATCGTGGGAAATCTTCAGGCTCTGTCTGAATACTTCTGCGAACCTGTGTAGGAGAAACTACATGGTCTAAGTGCTGATTTTATACTGAACATGAGTATTTGCATATTCAGAATATACAAATGGTCAAACTTGTTGATAGACAGATAATGGTGAAACGGTATTTCCCTATAGGAATAAAGTACAGGAACCTGTTTTACAAATATACTTACGATTTTTTTTATTGATTTAAGTAATGTTTGATAGCTCTTATAAACTAAAAAAGTATTTTTGTAAAACAGGCTCCAGATCTACTAAACAATCATGCTGAAGAGACTACAGTGGACAACGCGTGCAGGACTGTCACGAGCAACCAAAATAAAAAAAACCACATCAACAAATACCGGAGACAAGGAGAAAACTCTACCCAAATTAACAATGTTAAAAACAACCATAAGACAACTGAAACACTTAGGAATTACTAAACGGTTTCTGACCATCACAAATATGGAAAACATCCATCAAGAACAATGCTAACAAATGAACAAGTCTTATGAAATGACTAAAAGCAAATCACCAAAAAAAGGTGATATCAGGTTCTCGACGAGACTCAGTTGAGGGGTTTGACAGTAAGTGTTTTGAATATATTTCCCTGACATGGTCGCCATAGCACTTTCTATATAGACATAACGTCAGACAGTGCATGCATTTTATATACTGTGTTCTTTATCGTGCATTAACATCGACGGCGGGTGCGGCTAGCCAACAGGGGATGCTGACTCCTCCCGGGCACCTGATCCCACCTCTAGCTTTCTAGGGGTCCGTCGATGCTCAACATAGTGCTCTATTGTGAGTGCTGTTGAGATTATCGTCAGGATCTTCTTTAACTCATCAGTATCTTCTTTTTCATGCACAAGTCCTTTTAGTTACTATATTCTGCGAATTCTATTCATTATACATGAGTCATGGTGATTCCAGCTTTTTTTATATCATTGACAACGAAATTGTAGTGCATTATGAGAGTAAACTAGAGAAGAAGTACCATTGTAGTTCAGGAACAGAAAAGTCTATGGAATATCACATAATTGTGCAAGTCTGCTTTAACAAAGTCATCGCGAACATCGGGGTCACTGCTTGTGGAACAAGAGTCCCCTATGGCACGTGTATAAGTTCGTTCAACTACATTTGATCCTCTCTTCGACGCATTCGAAATTTTCTATTATCAAAATTTCTAAAAAGTGGGTCCTACAGCATCATATCCCAACCACTCTGCTACGTCTTTCGGTATATTCTTGAACATAAAACTTTCACACTCTTTGGTCATATTACATTGTTTAGATTGAAGATCACTGACGAGGGCTAAGTACCCGAAACGTACATGTCTGGTCCATACTGCAAATTTATCTGTTCTTTTAAAAAAGGAGGGATCTCCATTAACACTCGGTTGAAGCACCCAAAGCAAAACTACAAAACACCCAATGCAAAAATACAGAGCAGACATCCACAGAAAGAAATCATAGAAACATGAAACACAAAAGACCACACATAAACCAACGAGACCAATGGGCAACCGGTGCCGACTTAGGACGGCCATCTGCCACGTAAGTAGCAGACGATGTAGTTATCCTGGATTACATGCGCACAACCCTCCCACTTTTCCAGTTACCCTATCGAAGTACGTACAATTACGGTATTTACATATACATCTGTGTTGCTGGGGCCTCTGCATTTTGCGGTCTCATTTGTGTGTGGTAATCTAACATTGAGGAGGTTGTTTTACACATAAAAAGAGGACATACGTAATACAGTCCGTGCTCTGTCGGCTGTAGCGAGCTTATGTATGTTATCACCCGAGGAGTCCGAATGACATTCAGAGAAGACAGGTGGTCGGGGCCCTGTCTTCTCGTAAGAGGTTTTACAGAGCCCGTAATGGAGTCCCGTCGTCACAGTCAGTCAGAGAGCAAGTCTTAAGAATGTGCTGGTACAAGACTGTAGATTGGTCAAGTACCAAACCTAGTGTCCGTTTGGTGACATTAGGATCGCTTGATGGATCTAACGCATTTTCGATGGTTATACTTTCTACCTTTGATCCTCTTTTTTTTGTTGATTATGTCTCCATAAAAAGCAGGTTTCGAAATACCCAAAGCTATATACTCTGTTGCTTGTATGGGTCCGAATTTCAAAAGAAATTGACCATAATTTTTTGTAAATTTTCCAGAAAGTCTTTACTAGTTTGTGAATGCGAAAACTTTGACCTAAAAGTTTTTTTGTAATTTGTAAATTTCTACATTGAAAATCCAAGAGATCAGCACATGCTCCAGCATACCGGATGAGCTGTGAAATGTAGATACCGTATGACGGTAATCGAGGAACATCACCGTCAAGTGAGGAAAATTTACTATGTTGAATCCAAAATCATCTCGCCTGTCACACAAATCCGTATGAATCTCTCCATTAACAACCTTGATATTTAGGTCCAAAAACGTTGTCCCTGTGTCTGTAACGTTTGCCTTGTTTAGAGTCAATTCTTGTGGATAAATAACATTTCATACCTTTCAAAATACAGGATTGTCGATAGTAAGAATATCATCCAGGTACCTAGAGGTACCTATGAAAAAAATGATGCTATTGAATTTTAATAATGTCGAAGGGTTCCAACTCTATACCTTCTTTAAGACATTTAGCATTTGTAGCGCTTTTTTGAGTGTCACTGCTGGTGGACCAGGAGTTCCGAGGGCATGTGTAACCAAGTTGCATCAACTACATGTGATCGTTTCTTCGACGCATTTAAAAAACTTCTGTTATCAAAATTTCTTGACATTTCTAAAAGTGGGTCGTGTAGAACATACCCCACCCATCCCGCTACGTCTTTCGGCACATTACACTTTCACACTCTTCGGCCATATTACATTCTTTAGATTGAGAATTACTGACGAGGGTTAAGTACCCGAAACGTACATGTCTGGTGATTGCTGCAAAGGGGTAGGGGCAAAAGTGACCATTTTTGGCCCCAATCAAAAAAATTAAAAAGGTTCTATTTTCTTATTCATTATGCTTCTTCTAAACAAAAAATGACAAATTTTATGTGATTTTTAAAAAACCCAGCCTTTTAGGGCAAAATGATTGATCGATGAGCACTTTGTCTTTATATTAGAAATTCAGCTTTTTAGCAAGGGACACACATACCTACAGTTGTAAGCCCTAGAGCAAGGGCGTGTAACAGGTTCATACTCGTATGGGACATTCCTTTTCATATTCTGAATGTACATGGAAAGTATAACTTTGTTACATGCGCTTGCTCTATATAAACTATAAACTATTATGTTAAAATCTGGTTGTTATCATTTTACCACTAATTTTCATAGTAGTGGGCAATTTTGGCGGGAAATAACACTCGTATTAGTTGATTATATCTATTTTCAATTCAGTTTCAATAAACAACAACATCTCTTCTCCTATTTGAAAGATAAAAAATAGTATGAAAACAATTTTTGAAAATAGCAAAAATTGGGGCCAAAAACGGCAGATTTTGCCCCTACCCCTTTATCTATTCTCAAATGATGCTATTGAATTTGGGTCCGTCGATGTTCAATTTGGTGCTCTATTGTGAGTGTTGTTGAGATTATCGTCAGGATCTTCTTTAACTCATTTGTGTCACACTCACTTATGCCCTTTGCCGTGTGGAGCTCGTAAAAAAGTTCCCCGCGAGGGGTTTGACAGTATGTGTTTTGAATATTTTCCCTGACATGGTCGCCATAGCATTTTCTATACAGACATAACCTCAGACAGTGCATGTATTTTATATATTGTTTCATTTTCGTGCGTGGACATCGCCAGCGGGTGCGGCTAGCCAACAGGGATGCTTACTCCTCCCGGGCACCTGGTCCCACCTCTAGCTTGCTAGGGGTCCGTCGATGTTCAATTTGGTGCTCTATTGTGAGTGCTGTTGAGATTATCGTCAGGATCTTCTTTAACTCATTGAAGACGTTATACATTCGAACCTCTTGGTCACTGCTGGTGGACCAGGAGTCCCCGAGGGCACATGTAGCCAAATTCGATCAACGATCGTTTCTTAAGTGCATTCAACGATTTCTGTTATCGAAATTTCTTGAAATTTATAAAACTTGGGTCCTGTAGCATCATATTCCACCCATTCTGCTACGTCTTTTGGTTCAATTTTGAACATAATAATTTTCACACTCTTCGGTCATATTACATTATTCAGATTGAGGATCACTGACGAGGGTTAAGTACCAGAAACGTGCATGGCTTTTCCCTGCTGTAAATCTATCTGTCCTTAAATGATATGCTACTGAATTGGAAGACGCTTAAGTTCGGGTGCCCTGGAGGAGAGAGTGTCCTTCTAGAATAGATATTATCAAACAACAATAACAAACCAAAGAAAAAGTAAAGAGAACTAAATAAATATTAAAATATCATCCTATACATCGTGTACAGGCCTAGTTGTTGACTTTAAATCGCTGTCACTCGGATGAATTCTGAATGTCCCGACACAAGCAAGGTCGATTTTTTTTCTTCATAAATAAAGAGATGAAAATCAACAAACCTGAATAAGCGAAGTAATTATCAAAACAGTTGTACCATACTGGTTGATCATTTCTTCATCCTCATTCTTTGTACAACACAGGTTTCATCCATGAGTCTAGACGGGATTCCCTCATATGACCTCAAGTAACAGCTGATATCTACCTGGGATATTGTAATACACATATAATCATTTTGAATTTGTTCCAGGTTATTTCCAGTTTAAAATATATTCTTGTAATATGTCATTATCTGTAAAATGATTAATGATTTACTTGAAAATACTTTTTTTCGGAGAAATTAAGTCATCAGAGTTCGTTCCTTTTTTGTGAACCAATCAACATGGATATAGTTTTGCTGATTCTATTTTCGATTTAATTCAAATCACACCGTCATTGTCAGCGATCTAGCGCAAACAAGTGACATTGCAAAATGCGTATACTAGCTATTATTCATACTATCTTGCTAACGTGGATAAGATTTTTAAAATCTCTCGCGGATCCAAGAGGGTTTGGGGTACTCAGGAACTTGACCTCTCTCCTGTGAATGTCTTAGAATTTGCATATTGCATTTTTAACAATTTCTTAAAATCATATGTTTGGATTTTTTTCTAGATCCGCGCATGAAAAAAAGATAGCCTAATATGTCCTATATTTTAAACTTTGCGTATTTAATATGATAACTGTTACCTATATGACAGTCAAAAATTATTCATAATGTACAGTAAGGCAGGTATGATTTTATACCCAAGGCCAAGTAAAAGAGAAAGGAGACGTTCTTTTGCCGAAAGTGGGGAAATTTTTTTTCATATACATGAAGTTTTGCGAAAACATAAACCAGGAATAATTATGCATGGTATTTCCCATAGTTATGCAAATTCTGTGATATTTTTATTCCATCGATCCATAAATATCGACAATGTAGATTGTCACATATGCTCGTTCACAGCAACAGCAACATTCTTTTCTGATAAGTAGATCCTGTAGCATCATATCCCACTCATCCTACCACATCTTTCAGTACATTTTGGACATAACTTTCAGTCTTTTGTCATATTTCATTGTTTAATTTGGATTGAGGATCACTGACGAGATTGAGTACCCGAAACGTGCATGCTGCAAATCATCTGTTCTTAAATGATGCCCTTAATTTAATTTTATCTGTTCTTAAATGATGAAAATCGAAAGTTCGATCAACATCGGTTGATCGTTTCTTCAACGCATATTCGAACATTTCTGCTATCAAAATTCCTTGAAATTTCTCAAACGTTGGTATTGTAGCATCATATCCCACCTATCCTTCTACGTCTTTCGGTACATTTTTGGACATACATGTAATAACTTCACACTCTTTGGTCATTTTCCAACGGTCCATAAATATCGATATTGTAGATTGTCACATAAGTTTGTTCGCAGCAACAGCAACATACTTTTCTGATAAGTGTGTCCTGTAGCATTATATCCCACCCATTCTGCGTCCTACGTCTTTCTGTACTTTTTGGACATAACTTTTGTCATATTTCATTGTTTAATTTGGATTGAGGATCACTGACGAGGGTTGAGTACCCGAAACGAGCATGCTGCAAATTTATTTGTTCTTATGAGTTAAAGAAGATCCTGACGGTAATCTCAACAGCACTCACAATAGAGCGCCAAATTGAGCATCGATGGACCCCTAACAAGCTAGAGGTGGGACCAGGTGCCCGGGAGGAGTAAGCATCCCCTGTTTGCTAGTCGAACCCGCCCTTACAGTTATCTGTTCTTAAATGATGCCGAACTTCGGTTGATCATTCGAAAATTCCTGTTATCAAAAGTCCTTGAAATTTCTCAAATGTGGGCCATGTAGCATCATATCCCACACATCCTACTACGTCTTTCGGCATAATAACTTTCACACTCTTTGGCCATATTACATTGCTTAGATTGAGGATCACTGACGAGGATTAAGTACCCGAAACGTGCAGGTCTGGTCCATGCTGAAAATTTATCTGTTCTTATATGATGATATTGAGTTTGAAGACGTTTAACATTATAAGAGGAAAAACAAAGTATCCAACTCTGAGGTAGAATGAGGTTGCAATCTCGTAGAAGCACTTACACAAAGTAGAAGATTCAGATACGATCTTATCATCTGTTGTCTCTCAAAAGGAAAGGTATTAGCATGTAATCTGCAGTCTTATAACTAGCTATCAAGAATAGCATATGCCGTAAGAGCTTACTCAAGTCTGGCCACCTTTTTGAATAATGGTCGGACTCTTAGACGGCAAGCCCTGTGTTCGATCCATGAGCAAAGGGTATGAAGGAATAACCGTAGTGTTTGTGAAATTTGCAAAATATCGATTTAAACATATAGTATTGCAAGTTATAACCAGGATCGCTTTTCTGAAAATTATAAATCTAAGAGCGAGCAAAACCAGGCAAAAATATGGGAAAATTCAGCAAATTAATCCTCCGTGTGGGTACAGTATCTGCCAGCTCATCATTGGGAGCGAGCACCTCTGTCAAATTCGGTACATCTGAGATCCGTTCTTTCCATTCAGTTCAAATCAATTTATGGATTGTCCTTCATTCTTCGTGATATAAATCTTTACTTTCATTCTTTTTATGATAATGAAATGTTTAATATTTTGGTATTTTCAGGGTTTTACTGCTGAATATTTTGGTTTCTTGTACGAAAAAAACCCTACCTTTAAATTTGATTTCGTTGGAAAGAAATCTCCAAGATTCTACAAGAGACAAAATTAAAGTAGCACTGCGTAGAGATGGGGTGTGGCAAGATCAGACACCGAAAAGAGAAGCAATTTATTCGAATATTGTTCCCAGCAACAATGTTAAACGTGCACTATATATTAATCAATAAAGTGCTTTAAGTAGAAAAGGTTATCTATTCATGGTGGCATAGTAAACAAAGTAAACGTTAGAACTGACAGGATCCTAACCAAGTGTACAAGTTCTAAATCCTGCATACCTAGAGCCTGGACCCAGACAACCAGTGTTCCTATTTATTAGTACCTTAGGTCTCATTGATATGACACACTTGTATAGATCTGCAGCTGCATCCTATAAAACTCGTGGGCATGTTGTTCTATCCGGTGTTAAGTGGAGGAAGTTATTTCAATGAATATATAATTTTAAAATTACCTTCAAAGCTGTAAAATAGTAAGGACAGTGATTTCCTCATTTGCATGAAATCCACAATTCTTTGTCATGTAAAGCATAGATTGTTTTAACATATGTTTATCTCGTATCTTTTTTAATAATATATTAATCGGAACATAGGACAGACGAAAAAAATATATATACCCCCCCCCCCCCCCCGATGTTTTTTGCCTACATTTTACGGTGACTTGAAAGACAAAGTAATGAGTATCAAATATAGATTCATTTCTAATCGGACTTGTAAAATGACACGTAATCGCCTAATTCATTCTTAAAGTAAGGGGGAATTCTCCAACAGGATTCGGGTCGCAGCACAATCAGCAAAACACCAGAAGACCCAAATGTGAAAATGTTGACACGCACAAGAGACACCTCATGGACAAGGAAAACCCGACATCAAAACACTGAAGTTAACAATAGCCTACGCATAAACCAGCGAGATAAATGCGTAAGCGGTACCGACTTAGGACGGTCATCTGCCACGTTAGTAGCATATGGTGTAATCATCCGGATGATGTCCGCAAAGCTCATATAACTGATGCTTGTGATGACTTTACTTCTAATTGAAGATAATACAGAAACATAGGTAATCACAGATTACGAAGCTCACCTCGTGACAGCAAAATTCAATTCAAACATATTTCTTAGTACATGTATATTGGCTTTTAAAGGCAAAACCACTCAAGCAGAAAAAGTAGGTCAAGGTCATTTTATGAAAGTTAGATCAAAGATACATCCAATATGCAAGTTTGGTACATGTAGCAGTTATACATGTACTTTGTTCAATATTGGCTTTATAGAGCAAAATCACTCGAGCGGAAAAAGTAGGTCAAGGTCATTTTATGAAAGATTGATCAAAGATACATCCAATATGCAAGTATGGTACATGTATCACTTATACTTTGCTCAATATTGGACTTTAAAGGCAAAATCACTCAAGCGGAAAAAGTAGGTCGAGGTCATTTTATGAAAGTTTGATCAAAGATACATCTAATATGCAAGTTTGGAACATCTAGCACTTATACTTTGCTCAATATTGGCTTTTAAAGGCAAACTCACTCAAGCGGAAAAGGTAGGTCAAGGTCATTTTATGAAAGTTTGATCAAAGATACATCCAATATGCAAGTTTGGTACATGTAGCACTTATACTTTGCTCAATATTGGCTTTTAAAAGCGAAATCACTCAAGTGGAAAAAGTAGGTCAGATGCTGCATCTGATGCATGGGTCCATCTCGGCATCCAAAGATGAATCACTTGTGCACGTTTGGTTCCTGTAGCATTAGTACTTTGTCAGATACTGAGCTACCCCAAACTTCTTATCCAAATCACTCAAGTGGAAAATGTAGGTCAGATGCTGCATCCGATGCATGGGTTCACCTCAGCATCCAAAGATGAATCACTTGTGCAAGTTTGGTTACTGTAGCATCAGTACTTTGTCAGATACTGAGCTACCCCAAACTTCTTAATCAAGTCACTCAAGCGGAAAATGTAGGTCAGATGCTGCATCCGATGCATGGGTTCACCTCAGCATCCAAAGATGAATCACTTGTGCAAGTTTGGTTACTGTAGCATCAGTACTTTGTCAGATACTGAGCTACCCCAAACTTCCTAACCAAGTCACTCAAGCGGAAAATGTAGGTCAGATGCTGCATCCCATGCATGGGTTCACCTCAGCATCCAAAGATGAATCACTTGTGCAAGTTTGGTTACTGTAGCATTAGTACTTTGTCAGATACTGAGCTACCCCAAACTTCTTAACCGGACGCGGACGCGGATACGGACGCGGACGCGTGGGGTTATAGCATAAGCTCACTCAACTTCGTCGAGGTGAGCTAAAAATAGTGTCCCAACTCGATCTACTGTCATAGGGCGGAATTTTCAAACTTGTCAAAATTCTGTAGAACAGACATGCATAGTGGATCCTACTTCAAGCCAAATTAATTCAAAGAAGCCAAAATAATTGTGTATGATGCCCAATCGTTTAAAACCCATATACAGGAATGTTGAACAAGAAAGAAGAACAAATGTTATCGTGAAAATGAGATGGTTATGTTTTTGTACAGTGATCTTTTCAAAAGAGTATGATAATCATATTCTAACATTGAAGAATGAAACTGTGCTGTGGTTCTCTATAATGATTTTTAATGTCACTACGATTATCTTTAAATGTTAGGTTATTGATGAAAGTTGCAAGCAAATGTTCTTTTAAATATGTATTCATATTGGTAAAGATAATTTCACTGAATGTCTACCTATAGCTAAAAGATACAATTTTGGAACATCTTTTCATTTTGCATGCCATTAGATATTTTACTCAAACATTCAAAACTACTTCAAATAATTTTCTTAGCATCTTATCCCAATATGGAGACTTCTTTGCAAAATCATCAAATACCGGTATAGGAAATGTAGAGTTGATGCAATGTCAAGTGCACAACTTCACCTTAATAAATATTATAAAGAAAAACTTCTTCATCAAACAGTAATACTTCCCTAGGACCTTCTTCACCTTCTCGGCCAAATATCAAGTCTTGGTGCAAAATTTGATGACAGAGTTTTCCAAAGATGCATCTTTCAACATATAAATCATGTGAAAATGCCCCTTTTCCATAAATTGCCTTACAGAAGATCTAGAGACAGAAGATAACAATGATACAAAAGTCTCATACATGTATCTAAATTGTATTCTGAACAGAGGAAAATATAAGATTTGTGCATTTTGATTCATTTTACAACAGCATCATCTGATGTATATATAAGATTCTTGACTCCAAGCAGAGCTGCCATTTAGGTGCTAATGCTTTCTATTCACATTACAAGCTTGTCTCATGTGCCAGGTACCCGGTTTACTCCTGGGTGGAGAGAGTGCAACATAGTGTAAAGTAACTTGCCCAAGGTTCCAATGGATTTGCAATGATCTGCGACAGTGAGATTCGAACCCACCACCTATTGGGTCTCATTCCACCCTGCTAACCACTACACCACTATCACTACATATATGTGTTTCAAAACTCAATCCCAATATGTCTGCACATTTAATTTTTCCTTCATGAACAATTTACAATCAGTATAAATAGTCAAGATGATAGGTCAAACTTTTGGAAAATAATTTTTTGATAGTCTACACGTACAATGTGTATAAATTCTTTTTATAATAATATGTATCATATCAATTATAAATGAAGGTAGTATTGTTTTGTTGAATAGCGATTTTGACTAGACATCAATATTTTGGTTAAATATTCTGTATGACTATATCGATAACCTGAATAAATAGTCGACAATTGATAATCTGATATAAATGAACATTTAGTTTTTCAGTTATAAAGGATACTCTTAGACAAACATGGAACTATTAATGTAAATTCCTAATAAGTGAAGGACTTGAAATTTAAAACTTTTATCGTAATTTAAGACAAGGGTTAAAACCCCTTTAACAAGGGTTAAAATCCCAAAAATTTTGTACATTGCACCTGTTGGTGGACATGACATCATAATCAATGGCTCGTCAGAGCAGTGTACAGTATGAGTCTATAACAAGCCTTTGAAATTGACGTCAGAATGTGACAATCTCAAAGCAGGTGTGATGTTTGGCATTTGGCAATTTTCTTTGATATATTAATACACAGAAATTCTGAAAGCTGCTATAGATAGAAATGAAATTTTTGGATTTCGTTTTAGATTGTGTTTCTTAGACAAAGTTAACAACATAAATATGCAAACAACATTTAGTGCCATTTGTGTCCTAAATACATACATGTATGTGTATAGTTCAAACCAAAGAATGTTTGTAAAAGACATGTTCTTGCTTCAGCTGTTGGTTTCTTGTAACATAGAAAGGAAGTGCGACCTTGACATTCAACCCCATAGTCAGAAATAAATGGAAACTGTTTTTGTGAACCCACCGACAGACTGACAGACAGCAGCAAAGCAAGATGTCCCCTCTTCTGCAAAGAGAGGCATAATTGTATGTCATAATCTTGGAAACAATCATATCTTGAGCTAATTTTTCTTAACAGCGACCTTGACCTTTGACCTTTACATTTAAAGTGACCTTCTCCTCCTGATAAGTATCCGTACGCTTTATTTTGAATTTGAATAAGGTGAAAGATTATCAGCTGGAATCTGAAACTATGGCGGAAGTACAGACAAAGCAAACCCTTGTTGCAAGCGTCATTACATATATGCAAAGGCATAAAAATGATACCGTCAAAATCAATTTTCTTATCAAAATAAAATACTTAAATTTCCATAATCCAGATAACATAATCATATAAACAACATGTAAGAGGCTAAAAAACAAAAGTGTTCAAACTTAAACTCAACAATATATAAATTACTAACTGATCTGATCATCAAGGAACACATTTCTAATAATAGAAATAAAAACCACCTTTAAATAATGTAAAAAACTTTCTTTCAGAATGAATAGAATTCTTTCTTGATCCTTTCCTATGATTTAGAAATATGTGTAAACTTGATAGCTATGTGACTGAAAAGACGTGAAATAAGAGCTACAAAAATTGACAGAGTTGTATTAAATTTCCTTTCAGTTGGCCTAAACTCATGTATAAAGTTAAGTCATACAAATGTATCAAGCAAATAATTTAGAAACATGCTTATTTCTATTTTAGCTATATGTTGTAAAATGCTCATTATTAGCTGATATTAATGGTTAGTACATGTAACTGTCAGTCTCGTAAAAGAAATTCAATATTTCATATACTAGTACATGTACACATTTAGCTTATACATGTATGTTCCTTTAACCATGAGATTAACAATATGCTATACTGTACTTATCAAAAAAACAACACATCTGTAACTTATATGAAACCTGGAATTTTTTTCATACTTGTGATGTACAGGTAGTTATAAAATTATGTTTTGAAAACCATAATCCATGCTAGATACATCTGAATGTATGAACATGTCTCCAGCTTTACACAGCCAATTGTGCCTCACATGAAATTCATATGAAATGAGCATCATGTTCATTTCACATGAAAGTTCATATGAAATTCATAAAAATTTCACACAAGATTTATTTTCACATAAATTACTTCACATGAATTTTACATGAATTTTTCTTTGTGACCTTCATGTGAAATTGAATTTATACGAAATTCATGTCAAAAACTTGCTTTCAAGGTCAAAAGTTGATCTTCCTGGATACACAATTTAGCTATTTCATAGCTATATATCTATATATTACACATATTAATTAATATAACTAAAAGAATCCACTATGAGTGTATATTTAAAGAAACAAAGAACAACACACCATTAGAAAATACTATCTAGATACTGCATGTATGTAAGTATCACATAGGTGACTAGCTTCTAGGAACTGATTAAAATATCACAGTGTAACAAAAGCACCAAAACTATTCTTAATACATCAAATATCTAAAATAAAAGTATTCTAAAAAATCCATATACATGTAATTGTGAAAAAAAAAACCAAAAATAATCATTTTTTTAAAACTAAAACGGCTTTAAACACATTTAGAATTCTTAAGACATCTCATTGTCAAAGTTTCCCCCTTTTCTAGATATAGAATAAAAAGTACAGTTGTGTTTCTTTTTTCTATTTTCCTTTTACCAATTTAGGAATAAATTGCATTGTTGTTCTCTTTAAAAATTTCTCTGAAATTTTCTGGCAAAAAAAATTGAGGCCAGTGTTCAACGAATCAGTCTTCTAGCATTAAGCGAGAATGTTTATGTTTTCAAAAATTCTGTCTATTATATTACATTGTTACATGTTTTCATAAGCAAAATAATGTCAAGGAAAAAGAAAATAAGTTTTATTCACAATAACAAAGTGTTATTTTCAACAACTCGAACTCTCAAAGCATTTTATTCCTGTCGATTTAAATTAAAGAGAAAGTGTACTAGAGGGTTAATCAACAACAAGACATACTTTCAATTGATTTGGAATGTCACATGTATTCAGAAAGATGAGAGCACAACATATAAAGTAGTTATAAAAACATAGAAAAGTGCTTAAAAATAACTCCTAAATACATTCTACAAAATGAATATCAATCTTGTACATGTATCTAAAAAAATTATTGCACTTATAATTTCGTGAAACACACTCATTGAGATTGTTTGCTAAAAAAACGGAGATTTTATTACATGTAATTCAGCAATTTAATCATTGATGTGTATCCTTATAGGAAATGTTCTTAAAAAATATATTTTCGGAAATTGTCTCATTCTGTGGTAAATTTTCTAAATGAAAAATTCCTCTTAAATTCAAGTTACGAATAAAGTAGCAGTTGAAGACAGAAGTTACTTGATTTTTTTTTTTCAATTCAATTTGTATCAATGCTGTTATAGTAAAAATCCAAATAATATTTTTTCTTTAAAGACTTTGTTATAAGATATGTATAAATAAGTATAAAATGACTAGAGTTCATTGAAATATTCAAAATGTAGAATTTTGTGTCAGAAAATTTTCATAAAAACAAACCATAAAAAATATTGATAAAAAAGTCTATTTGGATCAGGGATGGGGTAATTAAAAATGTAATTGTAATTAATTACAATTAATTACATTTTTTCAAGTAATTGAATGTAAAGTGTAATTGAAGATTTTTTCAATTACATGTAATTGTGATTTAATTAATTACATGGCAAAAACTGCATGTAATTCCAATTAAATTTCAATTACTTTTCAATTACATTTGCAACTAAAAAAATGAATACACAGATTGATCTGAGAAAAAAATTAAGTTGTTGTGTAATCAATAATCATTGAGATTAGCCACAGATAATGGTTAAATAAACAGTTTTACCTGAATGACCACAAGACCTAATGTGACTTATAGTTATCAAAACAAAGTCTGGTTATTTGTTTCTGTTCTAATTAACTTGTTTGTCACTTCTGCAAAGACCTCCATTATATAAGACTTTGATATAATGCATTTTTACCTGGTTGTCCACAATAGAAAGAATGCATGAATAAAATTGTCAAAGGTCACTGTTTACAAAATTAATGTGTTTTGATCCTAATGTAACAAAATTCAGTTGGGAAGACTTAAACTTAACAAAGAATAGGACAAAATGGCTAGTATTTTAAGTGCCAAGAATTCTGGGAGAAATTTCAAGGCGAAATGTGTGCATTGTACATTAATGGTTACTCAGTGAATCTTAAGATACATTGGACTGTTGAGTGAATACTGTCCTGCACTTTGTTGCATTTTATCAGAGACTTGAAATTACCAATCTGGCATTGTTAGAAAAATGATATGCTAAAAATAAATTCATTAAATGAAATGTAATGTGTAATTTAATTAATTACATTTGCAATGTATTTGTAATTTAATTAATTACATTGCCAAAAAATGGCAAAGTAATGTGTAATTTAATTAATTACATTGCCAAAAATTACTATGTAATGTGTAATTTAATTAATTACATTTCAATGTAATTGACCCCATCCCTGATTTGGATGTTATGTCATCTTTAAAAAAAATCCACTGTCACGATGAGAAATGCTTCAAAAAGTTCTCAAAATGAAATTATAGGAACAAACTAAGTAGATTTTTTCTGTTTGCTTTAAATCAAAAGTCTTACATGTACATGCATTAAAAATATCTTCTGAATATCAATCTGAATAAACACTTCATAAAAATGCAATTCCATTTAATGTTATGACAACCATGTTTCTCGATACACCAAGTTTGATCTTTTCAATCATGTGAGTTTTTCTGAGAGTGTTGAGTGAGATGTGGTGAGCAGTCTACAGTAAGGAATGGAAGGAGATTATGCTGATAGGTTCGGAATTCTGTGACTTCTTTGTAGAAATGGAAAACTGGCACATGGCAAAATACACAACGCTTAGGATTTCTTAGCTGGTCTGAAAATATGAGAGTGAAGTTTATGAAATTTTCGTCAAAATTCTATAAAATTAACTGAAAAAGTCTATCAAGCTCACATCAGTCACTTAACACTTTTTAAGTAATCTAAATAGAAACAATTCATGGAATACTAATGTTCTTTATTTGCAAGATCTATGATTTTGATACCGTATTAATTATCTTACCACAGAATATCTACAGGCTGTTGGTAAACATCAACTTTTACATTAACCAGATCTCCAGCCAAAATGCCTCTTGTTTCAACTTTTGAAAATTGCCCACAGTTCAGTTGTAGCTTACCTTGTAAGGGTTTAGGCAGTAGATGTACGGAATCTTTCAGCGATTTCTGGGATGATATGAATCGTAATGTTAACTCCATTAAAGGAGGGAAGTCGGGTAACTCTGTAGGTTCACAAGATTTTTGGAGGAAAGGATTACCTGAAACTGAATCAAAGATATTGTAAGTCTGATGAAATGAAAACAAAACTTAATGCAAGAAGAGATCATAGGCAAATTCAACATGACCTGTCTCTAATTGGAGGCAATGAAGATGAGTACTGGTAAATGCACGTCTCATTTTCAGTCTGACTTTCAGAACTTTTCAACTGAAAGGACTACGGAACAGCACCATAAATAGAAAGGATACTTCTAATAGAATCTTCCTCCTCACTTCATTTGCAGGTGATTTTAGTACGGAATAATGCACGTTAGTGTACTTACGATTACATCTATTGAATTTGTTTAGATCCAGAGTACTGGGTAGATACTGTAGACAGTTGTTGGCGGCTGATAACTTGTACAGATGTCTTAGAGAGCCTAGTTTGACTGGCAGCTCTGTCAATCTACAAAGAGAGAATGAGTATAGTGGGGTATACATGAAACTTCATTATACAGATATGATTTGTTATAAACATACACATGTACATGTACATAGGAGGACTTGAACCATGGATATGTACTTATTTAAGGTCTTTAACTGGTCTTTTTTTGTTGGTACATGTAGGTTTTGCACAAGAATTAGCAGTGGAAAAATAATTTGTCAATTTGTTTTCAATATGGAAGTAAAGCTTAGCAAAGTACTGATCTACTAACCTTTTGCATGACTTCACTAACCCATTGGATTCTAATAGAATATATTGTGTTGTTTGAGTTATTGAGCAGTTGGATGATATGCTGAGTTGACTGACTTACTTACTAATCAATTTAGAGTTGTTTGCATTACTGACCTTAGGCTATCAGTTGAAATGTTTTGTTTGAGATACTGACCTATTGGATGACATATGAGCTACATGTATTTTGAGTTACTTACCTTTGCACAAACTGTTGAGCTTTGAGTGTTGCGTAGTTTGAGTTACTGACCTATTTGATAATACGTTGAGTTATCCGAGTTGTGAGCAGTGACAGAGATTTTCAGTTAAAAGCTGTTTGAGATACTGACCTATTTGACAATACATGTACATATGTATATTGCATTGTTTGAGTCATGAGTAGCGACAGAGATTTTTAGGAATGCACTGCAACTGACAGTGACTGGTTTCTAGCTGATACAGTCTGTCCATGTCTAGTTTAGTTGAGTTACTAACCTATTTGATGATATGTTGAGTTGTTTGAGTCGTGATTAGTGACAGAGATTTTCAGGAATGTACGTACTGTAACCCACAGTGACTGAGATCTAGGGTTTCTAGCTGATACAGTCTATGTCTAGTTTAGATTGAGTTACTGACCTACATGTACATTATTTGATGATATGTTGAGTTGTTTGAGTCGTGATTAGTGACAGAGATTTTCAGGAATGTACTGTAATCCACAGTGACTGAGATCTAGGGTTTCTAGCTGATACAGTCTATGTCTAGTTTAGTTTGAGTTACTAACCTAATTGATGATATGTTAAGTTGTTTGAGTCGTGAGCAGTGACAGAGATTTTCAGGAATGTACTGTAACCCGCAGTGACTGAGATCTAGGGTTTCTAGCTGGTACAGTCTATGTCTAGTTTAGTTTGAGTTACTAACCTAATTGATGATATGTTAAGTTGTTTGAGTCGTGAGCAGTGACAGAGATTTTCAGGAATGTACGTACTGTAACCCACAGTGACTGAGATCTAGGGTTTCTAGCTGATACAGTCTATGTCTAGTTTAGTTTGAGTTACTGACTTATTTGATGATATGTTGAGTTGTTTGAGTCGTGAGCAGTGACAGAGATTTTCAGGAATGTACTGTAATCCACAGTGACTGAGATCTAGGGTTTCTAGCTGATACAGTCTATGTCTAGTTAAGTTTGAGTTACTAACCTATTTGATGATATGTTGAGTTGTTTGAGTCGTGAGCAGTGACAGAGATTTTCAGGAATGTACTGTAATCCACAGTGACTGAGATCTAGGGTTTCTAGCTGATACAGTCTATGTCTAGTTTAGTTTGAGTTACTGACCTATTTGATGATATGTTGAGTTGTTTGAGTCGTGAGCAGTGACAGAGATTTTCAGGAATGTACTGTAATCCATATTGACTGAAATCTAGGTTTCTAGCTGATACAGTCTATGTATAATTTAGTTTGAGTTACTAACCTATTTGATGATATGTTGAGTTGTTTGAGTCGTGAGCAGTGACAGAGATTTTCAGGAATGTACTGTAACCCGCAGTGACTGAGATCTAGGGTTTCTAGCTGGTACAGTCTCTCTATATCAGCTGGTACAACCTCAAGGTTATTGTTATTCACAATCAGCTTCTACAATGAAATAACAGTTTGTGATTTTGATGTGATTTTCTACAATTAAATAACAGTTTGTAAGGTGATAGTTACATAAAATCAATAACATCATGGAGTTCAAGGAACCTAATGAACAGTTTGCAACATACATGTATCTTAAAGTTAAACGTCTTCAAATTCAATAAAGGCCAGAAGAAAAGGCAAACAGAGACATACTTATTCATTTATGAATTATGAATAAGGTACATTTTACTGTTTGAAGGATATTATAAATCAGACACTCTAAGAACATATTGTAAGAACTTGAAATTGGATTCACATTCATCTTCTCTGCACATTTACAAATTAAGGTAAATCTCAATTGCTACATTTAAGTCTGCGCTTCACTGCTACAAAAAATTCATGAAAAACATGTATTTTTTAATGAAAAACATCTTCAATATACTTACATAATGTTTAATCTTAATGTTACACTATGAATGAGAGGCAAGTCTAGCTTTATTTTTTACAAAAAAATGCAGTGACAAGAATACAGTCACTGTTTTAACACAGAGAAGATGGGTCACAAAACAAGAAGATGTACATGTTAAACTGCTGCAGTCTCACCTTTAACCTTTGGAGTTCACACACATAGGATGGAATAGTTGTAAGGTGATTATGACTACAATAGAAATGTAAAGGTGTTTGATGACCCTCAAAATATTGCCATCAGAATGGAATTAAAAATCCAATCAAAAATGGCATTGATACATGTTAGATCGGAAATTGTTGGGTTTTTTTTTTATATAGCATAATAATTTCAAAGTACTTTCAGTAAATTTCCACATTTGAGCTTTGTCTACATTATTCTTGAACTACAAGTCATTATCATTACCAATATCTAAAATGCCTGACAATAAACATCTAAACTAGAGTTTTTATGTTTAAATATTTTAACATACTGTGTACCTGAGTATGAGAGTCCTTAGTTTATGCATTCTGGTAAGACTGTTCGGCAGTGAAGACAATTTGTTATGACCTACATCTAAATGTTTCACATTTGACAACGAGGTCACTGATTCTGTAATCAATAAGAGTGATAGAAAATGTACTTCGCGACAAAATTTTTTTAAATATCAAAAGTCAATGTCTTCATGTTTTACATATTTTTCTTATAATGTGTTACATAAGGGAATTAATGTAAATAGTACCTAATTCATTACTTTTTAATACCGTAATACCAATTTTGTACTGCCATTTCATCAAGATGATAAGTACATGTATATTGGTGGAAGAAAGAAATTTTTTTTTTTGTATCTAACTTGAACAAACTCACTTTTTCTGGAAAGTTTCTTGAATAAAATTTCTAAAGCACATTATTTTCATTTAATTATAACTTTCACATGGCCTTACCTGGTAATGTTTGTAGAGAGTTATGGGACACAGTAAGCACCTTTAGGTTGACTAGAGTTCCTATACTATCCTGTAATACATGAAAATTAATAGAAATCATATGACAGATTCCCAAAAGTTGTATGACAAATATATACAGTCAGAATGTGTAACAAAAGCAAAATACATGTATGATAAAACTTTGTGAAATACTGATACCCAATACTGCAATAAAGTCACAATTTAAAGTCAAAGTTTTTCTCAGACAAGACAAAAAACTATATGTGCCCAAATCTCATACTACAAGGGGATAAAATGTGTAAACCAATAAATACTTCAATTAACTTTGTCTAAAATGGAAAATACAAAATAAGAATTTGTATAATAAGAACATACAGGAATGGTAGAGAGTTGATTTTTCTGTAGATGAAGTTCTTGCAGGCCTCTAAGGCAGCCTATTTCTGGGGGTAAATCACTGAGATTGTTCTGGGCTAAATTTAGAAGTGTAAGTTGTGGTCCCATAAAACCAATACGACGTGGACATTGGTCCATCCTCCCCCTGTAAATAAGATATATTGTTAATTTCATTACAAAATGATAGAAAAATTTTGAAATTATATTATTGTAAGTTTTCTGATCCAAAATCTAAAGTATTGATTTTCATAAACAAGTTCTAAAATAAGGTACAAAAGACCTTTCAACATGAATCACTGTAGTGCTATGCATAAATTTACCCAAAAGCTTCATCTTTATCATTTTCATTCATGGAATAAGTGTTTGAGACAACTGGGATAAACCTGCATTGAGGTTTCACTTACTGTGAAAGCATTATATTTTGTTTGTCACAAGCCAACCTTGCTAAACCCGCTTTTGATTAGGACACATTTCAGCGACATCTTGACCAGGTGAGTTACAATAAGACAATTGCCATGAAGAACTTTCTTTGAACAGGTGGCATCCACAAAATTTCGCTCCCACGAAAATATTGAATCTCACAAATCCACAAAACTTGGGCTCCATGAAAATAAATGATTTCACAGTATCTGAAATTAACTTGCACTTCAGACCCCATACCTGAGATCTACATGTACACACATGTGGGACACTGTCTGAAATTTACCTGTGTTTGAGATACCATACCTGATAATAATTACATGTGCCCATGCACATGTGGGACACTGTCCGAGATTTTATCTGATGTATATCTCTACACAAGCTTCATCAAGTACAATGAATGTTGACATTCATCAAACCTACATACATGTATGAGATCTACAAGTACCTTTGATTGAGATACTACCTGAGATCTATTTCTGTAACACCATGTGACCTTTGGGGGCAGGGTCGGCATGGTGCAGGCTTCACTACACGAGAATGGGCGTAACATTTGTCAGGGCAGAAGCAACACAACCGGCATGTCACAAATCTACACGTGTGGTCAGCAAAGTTCTCCTTGCACCTGTAACACATAATGACATAAGTACATGTATATACAATTAAAGGTTCTTGTGCTGAGCCATTTAGCTTTCATATATGTTACACATAATTACCTTTCTAGCATCGGTACCTAAAAGATTTCAAAAAGGTGTCTAAAACTTTTTAAAAGAAGGTAAGAAAAATCTTCAAAAAGGTTATAGAGTTTTAAAACCTATAAAATCACATTTATTTACCGAATATCATTCTTAATTCTTTTGTTTCTCATCTTTTCTTATTCATACTTGTATGTCTTGTCCAGATTGAAATACATTTTTATCTTCTAAATAATGTCATTGTAGAATTTCTGTACATGCATTTGCTATACCATAAGATGCCAATCTGTTCCGTAAAGATTCAATATATAAACTTTTCTAGAATAAAAAGATGTAACATACCTGACACAAGGGACATCTACTTTATGATTAACGGGCTCATCAAATAAACTGACATCTTCCTCTGAACTACTAGACTACAACAGTAAGAAAGGATCAGGTTAGATTTAGTGATTCCATTCAGTATTGGCAATTCATGAAAAAGTTACTTTCTTCGTGTTCTTTTAAGTAAAGCATTCTATTTTTTGTTTTCAGTTTTTTCTATAATTTTGTTTAATAAGCAAATTTCTACATGTAAAAAAGACTGCATAGCATTTGAAAACTTATTGTACCCATACAAGTATATGGTACTTATAGTTGAATTGAGCATGTAACTAGATTTAAATTAACACCTACGTTTCTAGAATGCCGTCTTGTTCCACCTTTACTACCATTCTGTGAGGAGAATTTGGAGCTTTTCTTGGTACGGTTTGTCTGGGGCAAGTGTTTCTCTACAAAGACGTGACAGACAGCCCATATAATGGACAGACAGAGAGAACTGGCAATGGCCACCGCTATGGCTGTCGTCTGTACATCGCTACTGAAGAAAATTACATCCCTCACCATACATGTCAGGTAGTTGTATAATATGTTACCCATCCTGTAAATTTACAATGAGGTCATTATAACCATAATGTAATATATGACATGCAAAGTAAGTTGCATAAAACACTCAAGAGAAGAATTATCATTGATGTTACAAAATCTTGGCATTGGCATTGATGTTACATGTATCATGTATACA
This sequence comes from Pinctada fucata, assembly GCA_028142955.1. NCBI lineage: Eukaryota > Metazoa > Mollusca > Bivalvia > Pterioida > Pteriidae > Pinctada > Pinctada fucata. The sequence continues at coordinate 28,376,673 of AP027107.1, read as the reverse complement.
TGTATATTGATGTTACTGTTATACATGAATAATCATGTTATTAGTATGTATCTAATTAAAGTAAAATCAATGTTACCAATGGTTTTGTACATTGTACCGGTATCATGCTCTACTAATGATAATTCAGATATACATTTGTACTGTTCTATAAATTGCAGATGTGTGTTTTATCAATGTTATACTTTATCATGCACATGTAGCCTGGTAATTTACCTTTCACTGACTTTAATTATCTTCCTGAAGAATCACAATGATAAAACATTCCTTCTATTCCTGGCAACATCCTTGTCACTGAAATGAGTAGAATACAAGATTCGAGTGTGATTTATTACACATGTACATGTAAAAAGTTAGGGCTGCAACGATTCACCGCAGTTCTTGATTAACTGCGGCTTTTGTTGACAGTACGATACATGGTATGGCACTGTCTCTGTATGGAGCTTTATCAATACATTTGGATAACAACTTTACAACATTTGCAAACATTTGCAAACAAAGTTTCAACGTTACTTATGTACAAAGAACTTTATATAAAGACATGCAAGATATCTCAAGGTGATTATTACTTCATAGTATTGCTCATATATTGGGAGTCTTCTTTTATGCTTGTAGAAAATACAATTTAAGAGTTCCGAAAGCTTTATCCGAAGTTGATTACATCTTTCAGCAGATAAATCAAAAGTATTGTGATACAAATCGTACCAAAAGCAAATATCGTGATACATATCGTATCGTGAGCATAGCTTATCGTTGCAGCCCTATAAAAAATAATTTTTTTGTCATTTCCTCACTGACCGCTGTAGGGTTAACGTCTCTAATTGTTATCTGATAGATTCATTTTAATCTTTATCCCCTTATCAATTTTTGATTGACAGCTTAAAACAGATATCTCATTACCTGTTGGTATGTCTTTGATGTAACACACAGCTTACGACTTAGTTGGAAAAACGCGCTATGTTAGAAGAAGGTATATCATGCCTACCATGACTACTTCACTCAGGTATGCATAACAAAATGACCAGAAGGTTGCCAAAGTCGGCTTTAAAGTTAATCCCCCCCCCCAATTCCATTCATTAATAGTTGTTTAACACAATCTAACAATTTTTATCAAATTCTAAGTGTTTGCTCCTTTGATAGAATAGTAACATTGTAATCAGCCTTGACCATTAATGTTGCCAATAACACTTGCCTTATACATGTACATTGATGGTATTTGCGTAAAAGATAGGGTTCTTGGTAGGCATCTGAGATGGTGAATCCTGGGAAATGGTGAGTCCCATTGAAATTTTGGTGAGTCCCATTAAATGGGAATGTAGTCCTGATTGATAAATGTATCAATGTGTTTAATTGGCGTTTATTGTGCGTACAATGATTTAATTACCGGTAGGGACATGTAAATTGGTTATTGTTCCACTGTGAAAAATTAAGTCATGGTGATGCGAAAATTTTGACTTATTGACAAAAAGGCCTTTAATCTAATTTTAAAAATGATGCTATGTGAGTATGTTCAGTTAACTCATGAGGAGCAAGGGTGGATTTAGGGGGGAAACCCCCCCCCCCCAAGGCACTGACCCGAAATTTACCAAAAAACCCTATATTTTGGCCCATTTTCAGTAAAAATCACTTCCTTGATCTGCCACTGAAGAGAGTGACACAGATTCCTATTTTGCTATGGTACATACATTTGTATATATGGTGTATATCGCAATCTAGCTTTTACCGTACTTCACTTATGTATCCGATGAAATAGGCCCGTGAAAATTTTAGCCGAGCTTAAAAAAGATATTGACCATTAAAATTATGTGCATCAATTCACATTAGAATAAATCGTGTAAGCGGCAAATGTTGGAACCAATTAACGTCGTGAATCCCCCTTAAGAAGAATAAACTTTAATTATTTTTTGAAGATAAATAAATATAAATACAGAGTCTCACTTTCATAAATTTTAATTTAATTCAATCCCCCTATTGTCTGCTCATGTCAACTCAGGTAGCGGCCCGGCACAGGTGTATTATAAATTTTAAAGGTGTGAAAAACAAGACTGAAGACCAAAATCTCAGGGATGAAAAGAAAATTTAACGAGTCCAAAGATGCGAATTTTGATCCGTTAGGGTTGCATCTAGGAGCATTATAGAGAACACTGGCAAGAGATATATCAAAATAGCATTAGAGGGATGGTGCTAAGATGTTAAACTCCTTTAGTTTCGATGATATTTATTGGTGAAATGGCTAGTTTCTGAAATAGCAAAAAATATATATATGATGTCACATTGATAAAAGACCAAAACAAAGCTTCTTTCAGGTGACAGAGCTGGAAAGAAGTAATTGACCCTTCTGATTGCGGGAAAAAAATGCAAAATTTTGTGATGTCACAATGCTTTTACCTCGGACAAACATATTAGCTTCAAACCTCAGTCATTGTGAAATTGCATTGTGACGTCTTGGAATTTCTCAAATTTTTCCCGCGTTCAGAAGGGTCAATTAATACACTTGACAAACATCAGGTCACAGGGAATGATTTGTCACATTGATAAAAGACCAAAACAAAGCTTCTTTCAGGTGACAGAGCTGGAATTTAAGATAACCGCACCGAGAACCTAGATCAATTAACAGAAGCCAGAAAATTAAAGCAAAGAGGGTAGCAACAGTTAGTTTAATGTTAACTTTAGTGCCTTTTTGCTGCAAGAAAATCAAAATTTAAGGTATTTTTAACATGGAAAAACCCTTGGGCTATAGATTTGTCAGACTTTAATTGCTCTGTACCGTAACTTCATTAGTAGGTCAGGGAAACGGCAAATCTACACATGTAGCTATTAAAGCTCGATCATTCTAGCTTTAAAATGGAGCAGATACAGCAGCATTATTTAGAATTTCAAGATCCAATGTTCATTTTCGTAAGTTAACATTACGATTTCCGTGGAGGCGCAAGAGTGCAACGTCTTTCTTTTCACAAATTCTAAATACATGTAATACAGCTCAATCTGCTCCATTTTAAAGCTAGAATAAGTTTTTTTATAGCTTTAATAGCTAGATTTGCCATTTCCCCGACCTGGATAGTAGGATTCTTTATCAAGTTTATCTCATTTATAATGGCTGAACCAGAAACTGGATTATTCAGTCTAGGTAAACACCATTTTCTATGTTATAAACCGAGTTTTGCTGCCTCTGCTAATGACTGCTGCCGGAAAACTCAGTTTGCAACCCTAATATTAACAATGTCAAACCGTAAACATAAACAACGATAACAAGTCCTGATATTGATAAAAAAAATCCCTCTGTTCCTGGATCCTGTGCAGACACCTGCCAAATTATCTGACTGCCCCTCGGGTCATATTGATATACCATAATGTATGGCAATAGGATAGGTTGTCTTATGCATATAAAACTATTATTCTCTGTATTTTACACACAAAATTCTATGGATTAAGCTTGAAAATAAAGTTTCCTTACGGTTGACAGGTGCTTGGGAAAAATCAATGTTTTCCTGGACGAATTTTCTGAACTGCGATCTCGACAATTTAAAAAAATAAATATTTCCACGTGGAACTGGAAGAGAGGTGAAGAGCTACTAGGCTGTTTAGTAATGTGAAGAATTACAGCTTAACAGAATTGTGGAACTGTTTGATAATGCCTACTATAATAACACAAGTATGCAAGAATACTCAATACAAATGATCATGAAGATCTGTTGATAGATCTATTTATACTCATAATGCGCATAATAATTATACAGTATGACTGTCTTACTTTTGGTGTTCATGGGTGTATAGTTCTGGTTGGTCATGTGCAAATTCGCAATTCTCGGAAAATTTGCACGTGTCAAACCAGAATGATCATACACCCATGAACACCAAAAGTATAAAACAGTCATTACTTATATTTACATTTATTCTAATTATCGGTCTTTTTTATTTGCATGCATGTTGCACATTTTACCTGTAACAGCGTCAAATGTAATTTAAGACAGGTCGTTAGTAAATTCTCCCTACATGCAAAACTTCAACTAACGTCACAATAGCAACCCAAGTATAAAGAATATAATTCTACTTGCCTAACGGGCGTTTAACATGGGGAATCTACTAATGTAAACATAATGTATTGCCTTGCCATTGTATTGTCTTTATAGTGTCTGATTCAGCTCAGAATAGTCTGAAAGATCATAGATATTTACAGGTAGCTACGCAATGGGCATGTGTAGGTCTATCAATATAGGGACGTACTCGTGTATATACCTGTTTTAACCTACTGACGTAATTTCTTTAGTCTTGAAAGTGGCCAACATATATTGCATTAAACAACACTGCTATATTAATTCAGATGGTTCCAAATTAGCTGAGGCTGTGGGGTTATAGTATCAGGGAGGTTTTTACATGTAATTAGATACATCCCTGGTAATATCAATTAATTGAGTTGCCAAATGTCTGAAATTTCACCCGATGGCACATATTTTTATGTCATATGACGTCAGAATCAATGGCCATCAAACAAATAACATTGACGGGCCATTTGATTGTTACTGTGAGTAACAACTGTATCAATGTATTATGTTTAAAACAGTTTACATTCACCTAGGTCATGTGATGTCAAACATTTGGCGTCATCGATCATTTTTAAGTGTCCTCGCCAACTTTATGTCCAACATTGTGCTTGTTGGTGGACTTATTGATTATGAATGTCATATACATGTATATATTATAATCAAATGACCTGCCATATTGTTAAGCTTTGCATGGTTGAATTGGGCCATTGATTACAAATCTTCAAAATGGAAATTCTGCCAGTATGTATGATATTGGTCATTTGGCAATCCAAATTCAATTTGTACCATTATCCATATTATCAGCTTGGAATAAAACAGTTGTAATATGTATTATGTCCCTGCAATTATACAAATGTGGACTGTGGATGAGGTCAAATTATTTCATTATATGAACCCAATTATTATATAATACAATTAATTCCTCATCAAAAATTTTGATGTTGGGCCTTTGGTGTGCGCAAAATGCAAGCTAGCCAGTACTGCGGTTACGAAGATATTATGTCTTGCAAATTCCTAATTCGAATTTGCATAAATTTTGTTTTTTTTTCTGCTGGAAGGTTGTAATATTATTAATCCTTGATGGATTTAATAGTTATTCTTTAATCAGGAATATTGTTCCATTTCATTTCAATTTCATCTGTTCTTAAACATTACAGATTGAAGACACAGAGGGTAAAATCAAGCAATGTGAGGAGAGACTGGATGATATAGAGAGAATGTTACGGCTGTCAAATCTCACTGATTCACAAAGGTAAGCCATTGACCTACCTCATACAACAAGCTCTAGCTCTGCAGAAAAAGAAATTCAATCCAATGGACCATTTTCCGATTTTGTTAGATTTTAAGCTCAAATTGTCCTAGTCTTTTGGCGTTGTTTTTAATTATGACGTCACTGTTGAAAGCACAATCCCATTGAGACGTAACAATGAAAAAGTGTTCCAAAGTTGTGTAGTTTGGACATTTTTCGTAATTTTGTCAGCCATTGTGAATTTCGGCAAGTTGTCTGTTGGGATATATCTTTTGAACATGCAGAATCAACCAACCAAATGTTGAGGTTTAACAAACTTGAAAGTAAAGTAACACTCAATCTGAGTGGTACTCCAGTCAAGTGAAGGGAATTATATTCAAGAAGAAGTAGAAGACTATTAAATCCCTAGGTCTTCTTTAAACCACATAATCGTTTTCACAGCATCAGATTATGAAATTGTTGTAAAAGCATGTACTGTAGTGTAAAGTTTCTGTTTTTTATTGATTTTCATGGAAAATGATCTTTTTAATCCAAATATTGGCTTTAAAGTAGGAATAATTTAAATAGTTTGACAGCAGATTCAGATGTGAGTCTATGAAGTTGTCATTTATTTACATGAATTTTCTTCAATTTTGTACCTCAAATTTTTTGCTTTTTTTTAAGGCAAATCCTTTTACATTGTACCATTTGTATCTATATGAATGTGATATATTCTTTGCAAAATTACTCAGTTTCATTCTTGACTTTCCACGGTTGTAAACACAAGTTACTCCTGTGCATGTAATGTTTTCCATATCATAGATCACTATAAATGTTTGATCTATTGTAGTTTGCTATCGCATTATATGAAAATGATAATTGTCAGCATTATTATATTTCACAGACAGACATTACACATAGAAGAAAAGCAGCTGAAGGAATCCCTCAGCAATCATGGTATTTTAATTACTTTACAACATATTTTGTTGGTCACCTCTATTTCAACGCATACTGCTGTCCTGTTAACTTAATATAGAGCATCTTGATTTTATGATTAAATGCATTGTGTTAAAGGAATCTTTTTTAAGGAGGTATTGAACGCTTGGCTGCCAATTTCAATTTTCCTTAATACTTCCTGAAATTGTTTATCTCTTGTCGAACCTTGATTCTACAAATGTATATTTAATTCTATCCATAGAAAAAAAATTCTATGAGGCTTTGAAATACACATTTTTTCAACGTATGTGCTGATTTCTTGATGACATTATGTAACTGTAAAGTGATTGGAAAATAATCTCAGTTGAACTTCCAGAATCTTCATAAATACATTGCACTTACAAATGGAAAAAAATTAGAAGAATTGGGTATCAAACAAAAGCAAGATACTGAGTTAAAAGATGATACTTTCACTCAAAAAATGAAAATTTTGAGTCAGTTTTTTTTATACAAAAGTTGATAGTTAAATCATAAGAATACTGTTGATGAATCTTTGTCAAAATTCAAAAAAAAATTTCAACGATGTCCAGAAATTGTTTCATGATAAAATGAGAAAAATTGAATGTAAGGATTAAAATATTATAAGGTTTTACATTTTCGAATTTATTCTTCTAAAATCATCCAGTTTCAACAAAGTAGCATATGCTTCCTGTGATGTAAAATTGTCAACGGAAACAACATGATGAGGATAAAATTCCTAATTTTGTATGTGCAAAGTTTCAATATGATATGTGTGGTATTAATGCTTTTATGACATTTTGAAAGAGAGTGATTGGGACACCATTTTCCCCTGATAACGTAAAAATGACATTGTGGTTTCCTTACAGGTAGAAACCCAAAAGTCCAAACTTTAGAAAAGTGTCATAATTTCTTCAAATGACACCAGAAATTTTTCAAACTTCACCTGTGGAGTCCATTTTATAAATAAATCAGTGTATAAAATGTTTAAAGGTCGTCTAGACTTTACATTTCATGAGGAGTGAGAAAGCAAATTATGCAGCCACCATTTCAGTGTTCAATTCCTCCTGAATAGTTCATAGAGAATAAGCGTCTTAAGGTATTAGGGGTATGATAACAATATCATAGAAAAGCTAAAAATTAGGTTCTTCCATATTTTAAAACATTTGATATTTTTCGCTCACCTCGACGAAGTTGAGAGAGCTTATGCTATACCCCTTAATGTCCACGCCCGGTTAAGAAGTTTGGGACAGCTCAGTATTTGGCAAAGTACTGATGCTACAGTAACCAAACTTGCACAAGTGATTCATCTCGGGATGCTGAGGTGAACCCATGCATTGGATGCTGCATCTTGCGTATAATTTTCGCTTGAGTGACTTGGTTAATAGAGGGTTGGGGTATGCCAGTGTGACTTGGTTAAAAAGTTTGGGGTAGCTCAGTATCTGACAAAGCAATGATGCTACAGTAACCAGAGCACATGCATTGCATGCAGCATCTGACCTACTTTTTCCACTTGAGTGATTTTGCTTTTAAAAGCCAATATTGAGCAAAGTAAAAGTGCTACATGTACCAAACTTGCATATTGGATGTATCTTTGATCAAACTTTCATATAATGAGATTGACCTACTTTTTCGGCTTGAGCGTTTTTGCCTTGAAAGGTCAATATTGAGCAAAATAAGTGCTACATGTACCAAACTTGTATATTGGTTGTATCTTTGATCGAAATTTCATTAAATGAGATTGACCTACTTTTGCGCTTGAGTGATTTTGCCTTTTAAGCCAATATTGATCAAAGTATAAGTGTTACATGTACCAAACTTGCATATTTGCTGAATCTTTGTTCAAATGACCTTGACCTACTGTTTTCCGCATTAATAATTTTGCCTTTAAAAGCCAATATACATGTACTTAGAAATATGTTTAAACTGAATATTGCTGCCACGAGGTGAGCTTCTAAATCTGTGATTACCTATGTTTAACGTTTTGTTCAACTCACCATGAAAATGTATGGTCCCAACATTGCCGAGGTCGTGCGTCTTCAGCCAGCTTCTTGGTAATTTAATTTTTCTGTTATCAAAACTTCCCGAAGTAGAGTATTATACCTCTAATGCCTTAATTTGTGTTTTGTTATGGATATGCGACACACAGCAAGTGCATTTATCGTACATGTAATGCGCATTAGCACTTTTCATGCAATAAATGTGCTTGCTGTGTGTTGCATACCCGTAACAAAACACTAATTATGACATTTATTCTATATATGTAATTTGAAACTTCAAAATAATGCACTCTCCTAATTAATTGTCTTCGATGCACATTACCAAGATCATACATGTATTTATCTACAGGAATTTCTCTCATGTTCATGTCAAAGTGATTTACAATGTCATATGAGAGATGTAATGATATGACATGATTTAACAGATAATATTGTACACTCAGATATAATTTGCATACTAGTAATTAAATTGTCTTATGAAAAGCCATATGTATCAAATTTTAAAATAATTACTAAAAAGCTTCTCAGAACAACTTTTTATGCTGACTGTAAACATGGAAAATAATTTTACTTTCAGAGAAGGAACTAGGAAACTTAAGAAAGGAGAATGGAAAGACAATGTTTGTGTCAGTGATTTTACTTGCTCTAATATATGCTGGATACTGTTTCTTGTACCCAGGATCATGATGTGCTCTTCTCCATATATGCTAGTGATATTGACTCTTTTGTATTGTAAGTCCAAATTTTGCGCAATTCTACGCATGATTTTTTGTTAGATTTTATTTATATTGAAAGCATGTAACAGATTGTTTTGCATGTCCATTTTACAATTTTCAGGTTCTTATTCAAAATGTTGTACTAATTTGTTTCAACATGACTTGTGTTCATTAAACTATACAAATTTGTACTAAAAATTAACCTTTCTGTGAAAGATAAAATTTCTTAAGGGAACAATAAATTGTCTTCATCTCATTTGAATGAAGTAATTAAAAGTATAGAGAAAAATCATGAAAATCCCTGACTTGGCCTTTCCAAGAAATTTTGGTCAATACTGAGAAATGGTATCAATCTTTTAGTAATTTCTCTACGAAGATTCTTATAAAACTTATTCTGGAATTAATTTTAGCCAGGCTGCAAGTCTCAACTTGTAATATGATATGACATGGGTGTCTCAACAAGCCATACACATTAGGAGATATAGTAACAAACTTCATACAATTATTACTAATGGTTCACATTTCATGGTACTCTATTGATTTTTGGATAAAAAGGTCATACTATAAGATTTTGATAATTGAAAATGGTATCCAGATTATAAAAGAGTATGTATTGCATCTACTATTATGAAACTTCATACATGTACATTTATTCCTACTAAGCTAGGTCAAGGATTTGCCATATTGATTTTTGGGTAAAAAAGTCAAGGTCACTGCACATTGTTGTTTGAAAGTAGTTTCTGGTGCATAACAGAGTGTATTGCTCCTATCATCACAGAAGTTCCACATGGAATAAAAGATTTCGAGATAAATAATTTTGGCCTTTCTGTTTATCGGTCTGTCATGCATATCAGACGTCTGTTGCTCTACAGCATCATATTCTAACATATAGCATAACTTAAGTAAGTGATAATGCTCTCAGATTTCTCATGTATACTAGTAAACATACCATGGTTAGTCTATTGGTACCAATATGTTTGACATTATGACCTTGACCTTTGTACTTCAAAAGTTTTACCGTAGTACTTGATTGGTAAGATGTGCTCATCTTTGTGTTTTCGCATCGGGTGGTTTGGTGTTTTCTTGTTGGTGCTGCAACAGGGTCTGGTTGGAGATCTCCTCCCTTCATGTATAAGGATTCCTCATTTCACATTTATTCCTTGCTATGTGTTATATAAATACATGCACCAAAATCTATGACATAGTGACCTTAACTTTTACATTTAGAATTCTTATAAAATGAAGCTATATGTCTTCTATACCTTCTTTGGGTATCTGTAATTCAGAAACGAATCTTTTAGCTACTCTTGATACAACAATTCCTTGGCAAAAGTGAGCTATTGTGACACTGTATTATTCATATGCCATCTTAATGATATCATTTGTCTACTGAAGACTGGTAACTTCATTAGATGCATAAAATTTATTATCTTCTATCAATAGTTGCAGGGGATAATTATGTCAAAAAGTTTTTAAGCATATGTATATGTGATAATGCTTGCTTGGGACCAGAGATTGCATTTTAATGGAATTTCAGTCAGACATAGGGAGAGAGAGACCTTATTCATATTAAGGTCTTAGGTCAAAGATCAAGGACAATTGAAAATTGACACATAATCAAATTCTAGACACTAAGTGCAACATACTGCTTCTGATGTTCACCAAACTTTGTGAGTTGCCCATTTTCCCTGAACACGGAGCAGGTTTTTGTCAATTATGAAGTGAATTCCAGGATCCAATAAAAACTGTGTCTGTGAAACACGAATGCCCCTGTCAACATCTTTGTCAATATATTCAAAATCCTCTTTTATGTATGTCAAACTTGATGGGCAAGAGGTAATGTTAGAAAATTTTCCAAAGTAGGTCAAAGGTCAGGGTCACAAGGTAAAAATTAATTGTATCAATGGAAATGTCTTTTCATAAGGTATACACATATGAAATATGAAAGCTCTATCTCCTTCCATTCAAAAAGAATGCCCAATATTAAGCATGTCAAAAGTAGGTCAAAGGTCATGGTAAAGGTCATGAAGTCAAATTTTTTTGGTATTGATGAAAAGGTCGTGTCACATGGAATACACATGTGAAATATGAAGACTCTTTCTCCTTCCTTTCAAACGCCATGCCCAATGTTAAAAGTTTTTCAAAAGTAGGTCAATGATCAAGGTCATGAGGTAAAAATTTTGGTATCAATGGAAAGGTCTTATCACAAGGAATGCACATGTGAAATATGAAAGCCCTATCACATCCAATTAAAAGTTATGCCCAATTTTAAAGGTTTTTTTTTCGGACAAACAGACGGACAGACCAAAAACTATATAATGCCCCCGAATTTAATCTTGGGCATAAAAAGTATTGTTACGATAAGTCTATGCATGTAATATTAGTCCTATCCCCTACAGAGCTAAAGATACAGCCCAGGCATAACTTATTGCAAAGTAGGTCAAAAGCATGTCTATGAAATGGCGAAGTCCGTCCCTCCCTAACGTCCGTCAACATTTTGGTTAAACTGTTACGTTTAAGTATTTTTTTTAGAAAACTGTATCGAGCAGCAACTTGAAACTTTACATGGTGATAGACCATGGTGAGACGAATCAAAAGAAGCAACAAATTTTGACCTTGATCTTTGACCGTGATGTAGAAAATTCTGAATTTGTCTTTTAGCCATTAGGAAGAAAACAACGAGGAGAATTGAAAAGTTACTTTACATAATCATTGACAATGATCAGACCTTTCATTTGTGACCTTGGCTTTTGAGCTAGAGACCTTGACCTTATAATTCGACCTACTTATCAGAAAGATTAATCTTTTGAACCTGAAGGGGTAGGGATTTTAATTTTCACATGCAAACTCCTTGTGGTAAGTCCTTTCATTTATGACCATGCCTTTTTGACTGGTGAACTTGACCTTGAAGTTTTACCTTTTCTTCAATTACATAAACCTTATTTATATCTTTTGAGCCGTAATGAATAGAGCTTCCATAGTTCGCTCATAGATTCTTTATGACAAGACCTTTTTATGAAACCTTGACTTTTGACTAGTGGCCTTTATCTTGAAGTTTGGTTTACTTTGCAAAAATTAAACTTGACTACATCTCTTTTAAGTAGATAAGCAGTTAATGTATTGCTTTCATATTTTACTTTAGGATTCTTTATGACAAGACCTTGAAAGTAAGACTGTGGCCTTGAACCTTTCATTTGAACCCTTGACCTTAATTCGCTGTATCTCTTTGATTATAAAGGTAGGACTTTGATATCCTTATATTTGCAATACCGTGCACAGATAAGTATACATCAACTAAAACTGGCGCTTCGCAATCCGGCCATACCGCCTTAAGCAAGTAGTATTTTAGGTTGTAACACGATATCTAAAATAATTTTAGTGGCAGAGCTTTAGTATTTTAAACATGGGTTCACTATAATGTGAGGATGGCATCTACACTTTTTAAGGTCAAGGATCAAGGTCATATCAAGTGACATTAAAAGTTTTACTTTATGCACCGTAACACTTTGGATGTAACTCAGTAACTCAAATAGATTTAAAGGCAGAGCCATCGGTTTATTATTATGTGAGAATGATATCTATGCCCTCTGACTTCAGAAGGTCAAGGGTCAAAGTCACTCCTTATTAGTATACAACACTTTGGTTGTACACGATTACATCGATTACAGCGTTCATAGTCATGGCTATTTATTCATATACATTGATATTTCATTGCTAGATAAAATGTTCAGACCATGACCCACATATTAAAAAAAAAACTGCATATAGAGGGAAGGGGCCTTTCTCTAATGTCTGCGAATCATTCTATTATTTATGGTAAGGGGTATCTCCTTTTACGGCAAGGGGTATCTCTGCTTCAATTTTCCTACCCGGGATTTAACAATATAGTGTTTATTTTCATCACCTAACGCTCGTTTACCCGTTGGTATTTTCACTTTTATTTTGACAAAGTTCAAAAACCCAACGTAAATATAATATATCAATAAATACTGTGTTCAATTACACAATCGTTTAAATCCCCATTCATATGAAGTTTTAATACAAAATGGCGGAAACCCTTCTTAGCAACAGCACGCTACCGTCAATCAAGTGCTAATTTAACCTGTTTTGGTCGATCTTTGTTAGAAGATGTAATTTTAGAGGGATTTAGCGGAGGATACATTGACTTATGAAGCCCAGGGATGCCCTGTCGGGCACCACCGACGGGCCCTCGTGGTTCAATCGGATGCGAGGTTGGTATCCCCTATATATATTATTATACTTTAATATCAAATCCCTGCCCACTATGACCGATGGTGTTAATAGATATGTACAATAGGTGGGGATTTTGTTTCCATTTTATCTAAATTAAGCAGATAGAGGGTAAAATCGTAGACAATGGGGGTGTTGAGATTGTTTAGGATAGCATATGTATACCATGTAGCAGGTAGCTATTACCGGTAGTCGTATACATGTACCCACATACCAAATTTCAACGATAACAGTTCTTACAACTGTCATTTAAAAAGGTCGGTCCGAATTTATAGATTTAAAAGAGGCTTTTATCAATTTTATCAATCGTAGGTAAAATTTTATAAGTCGTATGAGAAGGTTTAAATTTTGAGATTTCAATATTTGTATTAAATCTCAACCGTACAGAAGGGGCGTTGGATTAGGGCGGACCTGCATAATAAACAAATTTTGAGTCGTTTTCGAATTTTTTTTGTTGGAGGGGGCGCTCGTGTTTGATAGTGCACCCCATTGTTGTAAATTCTTGCAATGAAAAATAATTCAATAATGCAGCGGGTCTTAATCCCATGCATACATGTAAACTTAATCAACTAATTTTCAGACTGTAAAGCGGATCAGAATTAGAGTTCTTCACATTGAACTGGTGCATTTGAACTGTTGCCGAATCTTAATCCGATTTACAAAAGAAAATAAGTATAAGGAACTTTTGTTTCCTTTTGTCAACCTTAGTGGAAGATGATTTTTTTTTCATTCTTATTTGTCGAATTTTTCAATCATCGAAAAAAAAAAATGGAAAGAAAAACATTTTTTTTTAAATTAATTTTTGTATGTTGCTCCTTAATTAAAATTAAGTTTCAAGTAATATGGTGTACTTCAATGCTACTTGGTTACCCAAGATGACACCATATTGCGCCTCTGTCCTAAAATTTCCTACAAGGTGTTGCTATAGAATTGTCAGTGTTATATCAAATACTTGTACAAGACTGCACAATTATCCAGTGTTAGCGTAAATTACCATTGATTTCAGGTTTGCAGGGAACATTATTCTCTCAGATATTTCCAGTAATATAATTAATCGACAATTTTTACTGATGATAAAGAAATGTCACGTTTACCTGCGGTAACTGGAGTACATTAAAGTCCGCTAAGCACTGCTGTCGGTGTTAAATTGATTCTATGATCCCTGAACATGCAAAACAAGTCCAGAAAAAAGGAAATGTTTCAATAGGATCCAATGTTTTTACAACTAAAAAAAAAGGCCTTCATGTTTACTAAGCAACTTTTCTTTTGGTTTACTAGAATGCCCTCAATCAGTAGTGCGTGCGCTGAAAGCGTCGAGGAAATACTAGACCAGGGAGGATGTGTGAGAGGGTGTGTGCGTGTGTGTGAAAAGGGGGGGGGGGTGTAGATGAGATAGATTCATTTTAAGAAATTGTATAGCATCAATAGCATCTATTGCAAAGGATCGTAAACACAATGCAAAAAATAAATACATGTAGCATATGGCAAGTGAAGCTGACTAACGTCATTAATGCTCCTGGTTATCCATCTTGGGGGAAGTTGTAAGTGCATAATCAGGATGCCCTGATCATTCAAAGAATCGCTTGATCTGGCTATTTGGTTTCAAACGTTAATGAAAACCCATTACAACTCAGGTCACAAGGTCAAACTACCAAATAGATTATCATAGTATTAAGGTTATAAAAAAGTTGCCGTTCAAAAAAACCAAAGACTATTTCCCGTATTGACTATTTAGTAAAGGGAGTCTAAATTTTGCTCCCTATGAGGTACTTGTATAAAGTTCAAAGGTCAAGGTCGCATTATGATCCAAAGCAATACTACTTAAAAGATGTAAATTCTGAACAGTGTAAACATTTATGTCGTTTTATATGATTACATGTACTTTGTATGTATGGAGAAGGCTATAACTGTGTCTCAATCCAATATTGATACAAGTCTCGTCATTCATGTCATTCGATTGCAGTCATTACCGGCAGTCATGACTGCCGGTATACTGTAATCAATCGTGACATACTTGCACGGATAAAATAACTCTTGGCAATATGATTGGTGGACAATTACAAAATATGCAAATATTCGTCAAGATTATTCAGAATCTGTGCATAAGATACTTTCACCAGGTCGGCTCAAGAGTCTAGATGACTTGACAAATGAAAGTCATATCGTATCAGTGCATTTTCAACCGAAAGATGCATCGAAAAGTCTTTGTACCGATACGTCCTACAACAATCACAGATCCTCGGAAATTTCCGTAGCTTGAATCGGAAATAAAAACGGAAAAGCCCGGAAATGTGCGATTGGTAAACAAGAACAAAAATCGTTTATTCCAATTTTTTCTTACTAGTATTTTACAAGCTAACTGCCGGCAAGCTTTTTGTAAAAGCTAATACTTGTATAACGTGCGTATTTTTGTGCTGAACGTAAAAAGATATATTGATGAAATGTTACGAGGGCTGATTGATATGTTGTGAGCCTCGATTTACTGAGTTTCAGAAGGTATTCTGCTGATAGATTATCTCCAAAAAGGACAAACAATCAATGGCACATACTATGCTTCACTTAATTGTGACATAGTTACGGGAAAATATGAAACTTAAACGCCGCGGAAAGCTCACTCAATAAAGGTGTGTTATTCCATCAGGACAATGCTCCTGTTCACAAGTCTGCCACTGCTATGGCTGTCATTCATGATTGTGGCTTCATCTGCCATATTCACCTGATCTTGCTCCATCAGACTTTCATCTATTCCCAAAACTGAAAGCAGCTATTTCTGGCACCCACTTTCAGTCCGATGATGACGTCATTCTTGTAGTGGATGGATTTCTGACCAGTCAAGAAAAGGAGTTCTTTAGGCCCTTAAACACCGGTGGCAAAACTGTATAAATACTGAAGGGGGTTATGTAGAAAAATAATGCAAAATGTCTGATAAAATTCAAATCCTTAATTATGCGGCTCACAACATATCAATCAGCCCTCGTATGAAGCACATTGTGCCTGTAACCCAAATATCTATATACATCAAATGTCATTCTTAGAATTCAAATCAGTCTTGTGAGTCACTATTATCAAAAACCTTTTATACTTTGCAATTTACACCACACGGTGACAATCCTTGGTCCCCACCCCCATTTATCTCCCTCCATCTGACCCCGCCCCTCCATTTATAACTATTTCTGTATTTGCCATACCTGTAAGAATCGAAATTTTATCAGATTACTCAAGAAAATTTAACGAGATAGGAACAAATACCGCTATTTATAAAGAGATTAAATTACTTTCACCAAATTTATTTTGAATAATGCCCGTACTCAGGAAATTTCGCTGCATGAAATCCGGCTAAAAGCTCCATAAAATGAATTACTGCCTCAAATATTGACTTATGGGGAAATTGCTAGATTGCACCAAGTAATTGTTAATCAAAAGTAACAATCGAGAGATGGAAGGATGCATCATGTCGTATTATTTGAGCAGGATTCAAAGGAAACAAATGTCTGTCAGTCTTTATTGACATAGGAGTGATAAACGGGGATTGAAGTGTTTAATTTTCCGTGTAAATCACATTTTAAAGAACTTTCTTGTGTCGGGATGACTTAAGGAGATTCTTCGGTTCTTGAAAACGTTTATGTTATTTTGACCGTCTCTTGGAGGTGTCAGCGCACCTGGAGACATTGCAAAGGAAGACACGAAAATGTTTATATTTGTGTATTCTTTATTGTTGAGAAGAAAGGATATGCAGTGACAACTTAAACAAAATGAAATGAAATAAATATTTTTGCACCCGTTTGTTTTTATGCAGTGAAAAAAAAAATCAAATGTAAAATAACAGAGATTTCCATGGAAATACCAGATGATTGCAGTGAAATATCTACTATTTGTGAGTAATTTCGTATGTAAATTTTCGTGATATTTCTTTGAAAATTAAATCATAGAAATGCTAAATAAAACTTAGTGATAAATCATATATACGATAATAAGTAAATGTCAGACAAAAATATAAAGAAAACGAATCAAAGGTAATTACTTCTTGTACAAAAAATTATAATTGAAAATAAAATCCGAACCAGATTTTTATACTATGGACAAGGGTGGCAAAACTCTTCGATAATTCAGCCTAAAACGTAGTTACTAAAATAAGTTTTAAAAAATCCTATCTTATCCTTTCAGCATCTCCAGTAAAAAAAATTTTTTTTTCATTTCATTTCAAATACAAGCAGAATCTTCATGGATAAAACCCTCATCTCCCTTCTCTGTTCATCAGATGGATCGAGTCTAAAAATTAAAAGGGAAAACTATCCATTGATTGTGCACATGGTGAGCGACACTTTTGTGTGCATGGTATTTGCGTCCAGACTTGGTCCAAATACCATGTGGTACAGAGGATGGTTTGCAAGACGTTTTCCGTAGTTTGTAAACGTAACGTACTTCCTAACATTTTCGAACAATCATAACGTTGATAGCTGCTGGAGTACGAAGTAGTCCAATACATCTTTATCAGAACAAATCATATAAGATACAATGATTTAAGCATGATGACGAAACAGAAAATTTTCTACATGAAAAGTGTACGCTTGTATTGAAAATTAGAGTAGTTAAATTGAAGACGTTTACTGATCGCTATTATAGATCTGGAGTCGCTCTTGATAGTTTTTATTCATGTTACACTGTATTTTAATGCCTGAAATGTATGAATGACAAAACGATTTGAAGTCTCCGATATAAAGTGAAGAACCTTGCTTATCAGATATGAAAAGGTTCAACACGCGGGATGATCCCCGGCTATTGTATAAGACACATCGACTGATAGAATTGATGGATTTAAATTAGAAAGGTTATTCATGTTATTAAATCAAGGTTGGAAAAGTCATAATATTTGTATAAAGTTGGCATATCTAATTCTTTTGACGAGCCGCCAACAACTTGGCATATCTGTCATCTATATGTAGGTTGGCAACGGAGGGTAGATCCGCGCTGAAGGCGGATGAACCAAAGTATATGCTCGATATTATCGCTCTTAAAGTTTAATTCTTCTATATTAGTGTCGCGAAATGCTTACTTTATAACTTCATACAAGGATATAGAGGCTTAAAAACATGTGGCAGTGCCTTATGTGAAAAGGAAAATTAAACAAATGTAGGGAACAAGACTTAGTAACGAACCGTCTGCAACACAGAAAATGAAGTAGATGTGATAGCGCAGGTTCCCCCTTATGAGGGTCGTTAGTGTTTGTTGAGTTGTGTTCATGATAATGGATATATTTAGGACATAGATTCCCCCTGCGATGAAGAGGCTTGTCCACCCCATAGCGTCATACCCTCCCCGTGTACCCCACATTGCATCCACGGTGGGTACACTCACGGAGAAGGCGCTGGAAAATCTTAACGCTTCTAACTTTGATGACAGCGAGTCTATGAACAAATCTGGTAAGTGCCTTTTCAAAAGACTTTTTCTCGAACACGAAATACTGAATCGGTAGGTACGTGTAACCTATTCTTGTTCACGTTTGTGTACGCAAACGTGGTCTTGTTGGTGATTTTTCCCTTTTTCATCTAGTAGCAGTTTACATTTCCATGTGATAAGGTCCAAGAATCACCTGACGTTTTACACAGAGTAGTAAGAGATACAAAGTTCTAGTCCATAATACTCTATTATCGAGAAAAGAAATGTTCCGACTCTACGACAAGAGAGCTGTCTCTGGAACCAAAGGGAAACAGGTCTCGTGCGTTTAGTTTATTCATTGCAGGAATCGTCTTTGCATGCATTCAAGTGGCTCTATATTTCCCATAATTCCTAAAAGATCCCTATATTTGGCTAAAAATGGACTATTTCCCTATATTATCACTATATCTATAATTTCATAAGTAGCAAAATCTTGCTCTAAAATGATAATGTTCACTATATCCTCTAAATAGAATTATGCAAATTCTGGTACTTTCAGTTTGGAAACGATAATTTCCCTATAGTATGCTAGGTTTGCCCTATAATGTCCTATTTTTCATGTTTGGCCCTATAAAAATCCACCTTTATTGCCAAAACAGCACTTGAAAGCCTGCCTTTGCAACTAAAGTGTCTTGGGTTTGCGATGGTTTTCGAATCGACGAACACATTACAGTTTCGAACTTTTGCATTGTTTATCCGTCGTCCGTCTTGTTTCAATTCCTATCCGTAAGAAACAAAAATATGGTACTTACTTATTCTGAAGTTTAAAATTGTTGATGGTGATTGATGTTCACCCGGTGGTGCTGAGCGGAGAAAACCTGCGATTTTCCGCATTTGTGAACTTTCGCTTTCACATACAAGACGTCAACTTAATAATAAAATTCAATAGACTTTGTCGGTTTTACTGCTTGTAATTAACCATTAAACATGTTCTGAACTTGTCTTTAGAAATATCCTGTTCCATTTATGGAATAAAATATCAATCCCTCAACCTTTTGATGGATTAAATCTTGACTTGTAAACAATTTTGCCTAATTAGCTCGTCCGAGTCGCAATGTTAATGTACTATACTAGCTATAGTAACTGTATATAAAATGCTTCAACGATTTCAATTTCGTTTTTTAAACTCGTTTCAATTTGAAATATTTATTTTAAAAACAACGTTCTGTAAATCAATAGACTTATTTTTGATATATCTATACAGATCAAAGTGCTTACATGGTGTCAATTATAACTTTCTTCTGACATTCAGAGGCAGAACCAAGTTTTTTTTTGTCGGTCAGTCGCATATCTTCGAAAAGCATGTTTTGTCCATCTGTTCGTCTTGACGTCTGTCTGGTTGTTATTTTCGG
Organism: Pinctada fucata; assembly: GCA_028142955.1. Classification (NCBI taxonomy): domain Eukaryota; kingdom Metazoa; phylum Mollusca; class Bivalvia; order Pterioida; family Pteriidae; genus Pinctada; species Pinctada fucata. The sequence goes on along the minus strand of AP027107.1, from coordinate 28,356,696 downwards.
ACACAATGATCTATGGAATCCTAATGACAAAATCGCGAAGATATGAAAAAACTAAATTTAGCATTGCCGTTCTCATTTTCTGAAGTATTCATATAATACGATCTTCAGAAACTTTAAGACGTTCCTGTTTTGACAGTAGTGTAAACCATGTTGTACCACTTCAGTGGACCCGCCTCTTGACAGGGAACCTAATATGTGATCCGTCACAAATTATCCGTAATTGTTTAGTTTAAAAGACAAGGACTTTAAGGAGAGGATTCCATACACGTCTTTGTTTGGAGAACAAACAACTTGTAGCGACCGTAAATATTTTCAGATTCACTCCGGGAACTTGTTTAAAATTCACAATTTTACTTCCAATATTTCCCCATACGCTACCGTAGAAATCAAAGCATATTTATTCTGATGTCTAGAGAATTTGTGTTCAGTAAATTTTATAAAAGTGCCAATACGATATTCTGATGAAGAATCGATTTGAAGTTCTTTGAGTAAGGAAAAGGGATTAAAACAGACCTGTATTCAAACTCCATCGAGATATTTGAATTAAAAGTTGGATGGTGCGAAATCGATGTATGGAATTCAGACTTTTATCTTCGAATGAGCGCTTATAGTACATAAATATTCCATTTAATCCCAAAGACTTCAACGATCGCCGGACTAGACTAAGACTAGGGGAATTGGGGAGAGAATTTAATTTTTTTTTTCTGAATGACAATTAGCGGATCTACACGCTGGACATTACGGATTAGCAAGGCGCTATGTACTTTGTACTAAGTAAAGCAAATTAACACGTTCGCTTAGTACCCAACATTTTCAATAGACATAGATTTGCTTAAAAGATCATTCAATGTTTGAATATGTGATGAGGGAATTTTGAGGTGGATTTTACATTGAATATTAAGCCCGATATTCCATCATGGATATGGAAGCGAAGACTCGCCCCTTTTCTCTGCCGGATGGGACAGAATTCGTCCCCTCCAAGACTCCTCGCGAGCAAGGAAAACAATCGTCATTAACTAATGTTAACTGGACGGCTTGGACTGAAAATTTTGATGAAGGTATTCGTTTTATTTGCTGATATAAAAGGTGGAATTCAAATTAATATTATTGTCATGGATACAGGAAATTTGATGTTTATGTGGAAAGTGACGAATTATTCAGGAATACAGTCTTCCGTACTTCATCATTTGTTCAAGAAGGACCGTTTCTGCCCGTTTCCAAACACTTGGTTCGGAAGTCATATGACATCATACGTTATCTGTTGTGTGTCATTTGTAGCTTAGACTTTAATTCTTTGTTTATAAGTTCCGTTTTGATGTTCCATAAATGTTTTGTTTATTCTTTTCAGCTCTTGAGATCACAGGAGAGAATTTAGAAGATTTACTGGCGTACGACGATCTGTTTTTGGACTATTTTAATGCCTTCCTTCAGCTCCCGGTAAGTAACATTCATTCTCTGAAGTCACCTGAGTTGTTCTTAGCATAAAATGTCTGTTCGTTTGTCCTAGTTCTAAAGCATTGAACCTGGCTGAGAGAAGCGTCAGCAGCACAAAAAATAAAGAGTACCAAAGTCTTGTATGCAGACTACGTTTGTCAATGATCTGAAATATTCGTTGGGACTGACGACGCCGGACGTAGCGACAATTGAAAGAACTAACAATTTGATGGCATTGCATATTTCCTGCGTGCTATTCTGGCAGAGTATCTCTTTGATTTCATTTTAAACAACTTCAAAAAGCACAGATGAGAAATCTTGCACACAACTTTGCTAAAAACCCAAGAACAGAACAAAACAAGCTCTGCAACAGTCTAGATGGTCTTGTCCAGTCTAGAAGTCTTCATAAGCATGAAGACGTTTATTTTATTTCTTTTCGAATATCTGAAATAATTACAACATCAATGATCTAAATTTAATACAAGCCATTTTGACCATGTCAAACAAAAATCAAACTTGACTTTTAGGTTTCCATTATGTGCTCGACTAGTCTATAATGTTGATTTCTTCTTGTAGACTTCAGTTCAAAGCCGGTTTGACAGATGGAAGGATTTGTCTTTATTTACACACTTTCTTTCCGTGACGTATCTCCATACATTCAATTACTGGGAGAGAAAATTATTTATTTTCTGTAATTCTAATCAATACATCTTTTGAAAGTCAGCGTTATCGAGCAGATTTCGGTTGATTGATTGGACGTAAAGTAGCTTTATATCAGTGACAAATTTAGTTGTGTAATGAAAACATTGTCTAAATGTTTACTGCATTACGACATGTTTATTTAGTAGATCCCAAATAACAAAAAAAGCAGACGACATCTAATGGTTCGTTGCATTGATGAATTAGAAACTCATAAATGATTTGACCGGTCTTATGAACAGGGATTATAGATTAAGCTTTTAACGTGTTTGTTCTTTTGACTGTCAGCAAGGCACCGTTAGTTTTGGTATGAATATGTATGTAAAAACGTTTTCCTAACTGATTTGGTACCTTACTTGTAAGTCTGTTTGCTGAGCCCATAATTGTGACTTTTGTTTACTGAACCATCGATTCTAAATGAAAATATTTCCAATAATTCATAGGGTCAACCAAAGGCTGAATGAATATATGTCTGAAAATTTTAATTTTACATTTCAGTCTCTTCGAGTATGAATGTTTTTCGGGTTAATTCAACTACTTGTATTTATAAGTCTCAACTTTGTCTGTTTGTCGAATTTTTGAATGTATTTTGTCTTTGATCACCGTAATATAAGTACATAAATTTTCGTTCTTTGAAAGAATAAGAACTTCAATTAACCGCCCCTAAAAAAACTGATATATGTCAGAAATCGTCATAGAGATGATAGTCAAAAGTCTTGTAAGGATAACCAATTCGAAATTAGCAGAAAAAAAATAATCAAAATGAATTTGGTCACAAAATCTACACATTTCCCTTCAATGCGCTCGTATACGAACTTTTTAATCAACCCTCACATTCAGTTTTCAATATGTACATGATTTCCAAGGCTTTTCGCAAGTATTTCCCAAATTTCTTAAATTGTTTGAGTTGTCTCTTATGTAAAAGATTCATTGTATTTCGGACTGATAAATGAGTTACTGTCCCCTCAGAGTGGATCTTGGGATTACAATAGCAAATATTGACTCAAACGCATCCCCATACGTTCTTCATGCCTCCCGTCTTTTCATAGGGAGTTTCCAGGTAACAACCTATGAGAAACGATTCATATCTTAATCACATATTGTTTTGCATGATTGAAGTGTTCATTTGTTTTTGGTACATTTTTTCCTTCAATGCGTTTATATACGAACTTTTTAAACAACCCTTATATGCAGTTTTCAATATGTACATGAACTCCTAGGATTTTCCCAAGTGTTTCCCAATTTTCTTGAATTGTTTGAGTTGTCTCTTATGTAAAAAATTCATTGTATTTCGGTCTGATAAATGAGTTACTGTCCGCTCAGAGTGGATCTTGGGACTACAATAGCAAATATTTACTCAAACGCATCCCCATGCCTCCCGTCTTGTCATGGGGAGTTACCAGGTGACAACCAATGTAAAACGATTCAATATCCTGATCACAAATTGTTTTTGATGATTGAAGTGTTCATTTGTCATCGATATTAAGTTTCTTGGTGGATTTTTTGGATTATCTTGTTAATTCTGTGGTTTCGAATGTGATCTAGTCCGTATTACTTGTGCGTTGTGCGGTATTTTAGTTCAAGATTACTGAATGACTTCTTTATCGACAGATTCCAATCGTCTCTTTTTCAGCAAGACGAAATTGAAATTCACCACTTCATCCTTTTGGTGCATGGGAACATTTTTGTCATTCTCTTGTCAGTATGCTTTGAATTAAATGAAAAATCATTACAATTTCCTTGATTCTCAAAAGGACAAACAAACAAGATAGAAGAAAAGATATATCATTCCCGAGTTGACGAACAATTTTATTTTATGCCTCGCAATTGAAGATTAAACAGATTTTAATTCTTTCCGTTTGTGAACCCTTAAAATTTGATAAAAACTTTCATGTCTTTTTCACATATGTACATGCACTCCTTGTAAAAAAATCTCTCCGCTTTTGTGCCGAAACGTGAACTTCTGAACATGACCATCTGTTTTAACCCTTTTTTGAGGGGGGGGGGGGGAGTTACAACTTGTACGATGGCAAAGCTGCTGGTGGGTGGGTGGGTGGGGGGAGGGGGCAATCTTTACTGAGTTGTAATGAAAACAGATGGTGACAAATTTAAAAATGAGCCAATGATACTTCATATACATGGAAGCCTACTGTATTATTACATTGAATGGATTTTAGATTGTTTAGCGATTTGATTACATGCATCTAACATTCTACATATGTATACTTGTAGTAATAAACAACTTATGAGCTGCAAAGTATTGTACATGTACGAATCTTTTTCTCTGGCGTCCGTCTGTTCGCACGTCCATCAGTCTGGTATTCACATTTCTAGCTTTGATACTGTACAATATGCTATGCAGTTAAAAACTGTCCGGGGATGGCAGTCAAATTTATTGTCAATACTCAGACGTCAAATATCTCTCTACCTGACACAACATTAGGATAAAACATTTTTGTGTTTTTGATGGCACATTTTGTGTGTGAGGGTGTGTGTGTGTACATTACGATCCTTCGACAATAGGACAACATGTTACATGCTGTAAAACTTCTGGAAAATAAATCACGCAGCTATACGTGAAATTGTCGAAAATGTCAAAATATGCGTATGAAATAAGATCTAATTGCTTTGCTTTTTTGTCTCTTGTAGGTATTTCCACAACCTCTTTGGTACAATCGTTTGACGGGGGATTTTGAGGACGTGCGGCGTCACAACAATCGGAGTGTAGATGGGTCGGTCTCCGGGACTCGAGAGGGGATGGATCCCCTCCCCTACGGTCCGACTGACGAAGAGAGGGACAATCTGCTAGAATGGGCGAGGCAGGAACGACTCCCACTTTTCTTGAGGTATGAAAAGTCAGCGAGGGGAAAGTGAAAATAAAAGCGTCCATATTGAGATTTAAAAGAGAGGGAATATGTGTCTTGAAGAAGATCGAATTTATTGATAAAACAGCAACAAAGGAATACTTGTATGTAAATATTTCAACAATGGATAGTGGATTTTTGGCGACCTAAATTCCTGTATTTTTAAACAGTAAGAAATGTAGTACGCGGATCTAGAGGATATTAACAGGGTCAGGAACCCTCCCCCCCCCCCCCCCCCCCCCCCCCCCGCCTTGGAAGTTGTCAGACATAATTATTTTTTTCTGATATTTGCATGCGTACTCTTTTCTCAAAATCATAAGCTGGACACCCCCCCCCCTCCATTTAGTCCGAGCTTGACCCCTGATTCCCGCATGAGGAATATTGGGATTTGTACGTTCAGCCAGTGCTGGACCTGCATACAGGGTCTTTGTGCGATTAACAAATCACCGTAAATAAAGAAGCTTGGGAAAATGCAATTTGATTTTGATTTGTCATGATTCATTAAATGATTGTCGTGTATTTAATACTGCGATGGTATCTTTGATTGTAAACACCGTTTTGATGACATTTGAGCGGAACTTGACGAAGACAAAACATTTAAAATCAGTTACATAATCTATAAATTTAGATACTTCATTGTTTTTATTAAGTACAGTAGGAAAATGATCTGAGGAGGAAATCGGTCCTGAACTACAGAGATGGAATTTAACCCAGTCGGTCTTGATTTAAAGCCCCTTTTGTGTATTGGCGTAGTTTGGGATATGGCCAGAGAATTATGACTTTGTCCATTGTACTGGGTTTGGTGGTAAAGCTCGGCTCAATCTGTTTGCAGGATTATTATTAAAGGTGCACTTACATGCAGGTAACACTGAGTAAGCGTCGACAGTTCAATAGTTTATGGTTGATTATATATATATACACTGAACTTGGCCACTGTATAAATATACAAGTGGACTTATACATAGATTTATGATCTGTCCAATAGGAGCCTCAGTATCTACTCAAGAAAATTGAGACACAAAAGGGCAATGAACTATAATCCTAAGTTTATGATACCTTCACATCGATTTAATAATGGAGCAAACTCTATGAATGGGTGAATCATAAATTTATATTTTTTTTTATTATAGACTATCCTTTCTGATAAGGTAGCTTGAAATCTGGCTTTTGTTGGAATCTGCTGCGAGTGAAGAAGCAAATAGTCCCAGCTCTGCGACCAAGATGCTACATCCATGACCAAAAAATCAAAATTCCAATATGATAATGGTTTACTTCAATTCGAACTGATTCAAACCCCTAGACTCTATGTTACATGAATATTTATATGAAAATTTCTCTTAGATATAAAAGTAAATTGGAAATGATCTAATTAATATACTGTAATTTATATACATGTATACAGAAGTTTTCTTCGTCCAAAACATTTTGGTATAGGAAGGACCATCGTTAATATACAAGACCCCTCCCACAAAAACTCTGTCATAATTTAAACAAACCTAGGACACATGTAAACTACATATATAGATATATAGCTTGTATTCTACCGTCTAAATGTGATACTTGTACTTCGATCAACATGTTCAAGTGAAGAATTTTCTCTATTGACAGCACCCAGTTGTTCCGTGAGTTGAAGTTATGCAAGCTGTTGTTACGTCCCCTAGATGACAGATACTCTGCCAGTCGGGGTTCCAGTCGGCAGATCCGGGGTTACAGTCGACAGTCAGAGAGCTATGTGTCCAGTCTTAGTAACAGCGCTGATAATAGTGCGCATGACGAGATAGACGATGATGACAGTGCTTTCATGCAGGGACATATCAAACATTCTGACTTGTTCAAATATCAACGACCGGGAAGTCGGGCAGTCAGTGTGCCAACTAGATTCGATTTTCCTCATGGTATGATAGATCTCATGTAGTAAAAAAGAAGTTGAATGAATAAATTGTATTCTACATGTTTAAAATTTATTAGGCCTCTTCAAACGAGCATCATAATATATAGATGTAGCGGAATTACTTTGCTAATTTTTAAACAGAAAGATTCACTGCAGCACTATCAATCTTCTAGGCACAGTCCCATGGAATCTCCTGCTCAACAGAGATAAAATTTGATCATTGCATTTTCAAAAGGCAAACACAATGCTATCAGTGCATGCATTTAGTGATAAAGAGGAGTATCTTAATCAATGATCATTGCAGTCAAATGAGAATCTGATTTTTAAAACTTTCGAATTCACAATTTAAACCTGCACTAAAAAATGCAATTCCCTTTATCTAAATACCTAGTTTAAAATTTCTGGATGCTTTGTCAAATATTCTTTTTTCCCATGTACAGTGTACAATGTATATTTGTCGCCAATTAAAAAGCATCTAATATTTTCATTATATAGTTGCACTTTGTTCATAAGCCAATTTTAATAGTCTTCCAGAAAATATTTATGACCGTTTTAAACCTTGATTTTATATGCACAGACACCAGACATCACTTTCTTTGGCAAAATTTTGAATTGCGACGTCCTATTTGATTGCACTGACTTTAATTATGTGCTGTCATGTTTTCTATTTTGATGTCACAATGAAAATATTGCTGAATTTTTTTTACGTCTGATGTCTGTGGGCCCAATGAATCTATTGGAAAATAAAGTTATTGATAAATCATCTATGTGATTTATTGACACGTAGATTTCCTGATCCGAGGCAGCACAGAGACTAATACTCAGGATTCCATGTCAAGGATACAGACCAAAAGTGCCTCACATAAAAAGAAAATCAGGTATATGCCATATTTAACTGTAGCTTTACGGAAGATCACAAATACTTTTAACAAAAATTATACAAATGTGTTTGCACACTCTTTTGATTATTCTCCATTGTTTTGACATTATGCATAAATTTACTTTGGCAGAAAAGTTGCCCAAGTTTTAAACAATGGTTTAGGTAGGTGACTAAATGCAAATATTAAACATCTTCAAATTCAATATCATCATTTTAGAACAGATAAATTTAGAGCATAGACCAGACATGCACGTTTCGGGTACTTAACCCTCGTCAGTGATCCTAAATCTAAACATTGTAATATGGTCAAAAAGTGTGAAAGTTACGTCCAAAAATGTACCGAAAGACGTAGCAGGATGGGCATAGCAAATCAGAACAGACATGCTGCACGCGTTGTAGTTGTGATCTTGCCTAATGGGAAGAAAAGGGGCTGCAATATTAATTAATCATCATGTGACATTTTACATACTGAACAAACCGTAAGATGAAATCCAATTGATATCAGTGTTAATGACACTCAAAAAGTGAAGCCTATAACATTGATTAATATTTTCAAAGATTTTTAGATTCAAAATAATTTGTGTATATTTTTTTGCAGAGAAGTCAGTATGCAAGACACAGAGGATAGTAAACCCAGGAAACAGTCTATAGTCAAATTTGATCCAACTACAAGTAAGGCTGAAATTTCAGAAAAACTTTATTTCTATGATGAGCCAAGGATTAAATTGGTACATCAGTTTTCTCTTTAAAAAATGCCTCTTTATTTGTGTACTACTAAGCCGTATTTCTAATGCAATGCTGCTATAAAGTCAAATTTCATTGGCTGTTTGCTCCTTAGTTACGGCAGTAAAACGAGAACATTCTTAGCTTTGACGTTGCTAACGTGACATTTTGCCTTATATTCACAAAAATATAGGTTGCATCAGAATGGAAATAACTAGATACTGACGTTATGTTTGCGGATGATGAATGTTGAACTTAAGGTGCAAACATCCATTTTTATGGCTCTGCCAACTCATCGCCAGAAAAACTCAATTTGTCACCGTAAAATCAGTATTTACTGTCCACAAACACAACGTCAGCAGCTAAAGTACTTATAGGTTCTTAAGAAAACGGAAATTTCCCTTTTATTTGTAAACAGCAAAACATAATTCCTGAAAAAATTAAATGGTGATGCAGAAGGAAAAGCACTATTCCAATAACTAGCTTTTTGTGTCGCCTGCGAAGCATAGCGACACTTAGGGATCACTTTGTCCGTTGTCCGTCTGTCCGTCCGTCCGTCCGTCCGTCCGTCCGTCTGTCTGTCTGTCACACTTTGGGTGTCACAGCCCATAACTTTTGATTGGTAAGTGATAGGGCTTTGATATTTCACATGTGTATTCCTTGTGACAAGACATTCCTACACATACCATAATTTTTGACCTAGTGACCTTGACCTACATATTTGACCTACTTTTCAAAAAAATTAAAAATGGATATATCTTTTGATTTGTAAGTGTTAGGACATACCATAATTTTTGACCTAGTGACCTTGACTTACATATTTGACCTACTTTTCAAAAAAGTTACAAATGGATATATCTTTTGATTTGTAAGTGTTAGGACTTTAATATTTCACATGTGCAATCCTTTTGGCAAGACCTTTCAACACATACCATAATTTTTGACCTTGTAACTTTGACCTCGATATTTGATCTACTTTTGAAAAAAAGATAAGATTCACTATATCTTTTGATTGGTAAGTGATAGGGCTTTGATATTTCACATGTGTATTCCTTGTGACAAGACCTTCCTACACATACCATAATTTTTTACCTATTGACCTTGACCTTTATTTTTGACCTACTTTTCAAAAAAATAAAGAATGGATATATCTTTTGATTGGTAAGTGAAAGGGCTTTGGTAATTCACATGTGTATTCCTTGTGACAAGACCTTCCTACACATACCATAATTTTTGACCTAGTGACCTAGACCTACATATTTGACCTACTTTTCAAGAAAATTACAAATGGATATATCTTTTCAAATGGATATATCTTTTGATTTGTAAGTGTTAGGACTTTAATATTTCACATGTGCAATCCTTGTGGCAAGACCTTTCAACACATTCCATAATTTTTGACCTTGTGGCCTTGACCTCGATATTTGACCTACTTTTGAAAAAAAGATAAGATTCACTATATCTTTTGATTGGTAAGTGATAGGGCTTTGATATTTCACATGTGTATTCCTTGTGACAAGACCTTCCTACACATACCATAATTTATGACCTATTGACCTTGACCTTTATTTTTGACCTACTTTTCAAAAAAATAAAGAATGGATATATCTTTTGATTGGTAAGTGAAAGGGCTTTGGTATTTCACATGTGTATTCCTTGTGACAAGACCTTTCTACACAGACCATAATATTTGACCTTTTGACCTTGATCTAGATATTTGATCTACTTTCCAAGAACAGTAATATTGGCTATATCTTTTGATTGGTAGGTAATAGGGCTTTGATATTTCACATGTATTTTCCTTGTAACAATGCCATTCTATACATACTATAATTTTGTACCTTTTGACCTTGACCTAGCTATTTGACCTTCTAAGGTTGTATATATCTTTTAATTGGTAGGTGATACGTCTTTAATATTTCTTATGATGAGACCTTTTTGTTACCAATTTTTATGTAGTGACCTTGACCTAGATGATTGACACTCTGTTCTGAAAATTTGAGAATGACCATAACTTTTAATTTGTAATTAAGAGGTCTGATATTTCAAATGAATTTCATTTGACAAGACTTTTCTACTGATACCAATAATTTGATCCACTTTCTAGAATAATAATCATAACCATATAAGGCATCATTTTTGGTGTACTCATAGAAAATAGCAAATTTTACGCTCAGAAATTGTCCCAAGTCGTTTTTCTTAACAAGGGTTGAGTATATTAAATAAAACAGCAATACCTTTTCATCCAGGTAGATATTTTCTGATCATTCAGGCATAAATCTAAGTGTACAATTATGATTATGGCTATTGCATTAATCAAACTTGACCAGTGTAGATTTCAATGACTTAGTGCATGGAAAAGATGATTTACCATGGTATTTTCTATGTGTAGAGGGAAAACACCAAAATGATACCAAAAAAAAATTTCATTTTCAAACAGTGCTCTAATAGTTAAATATTTCTCTCGATATTCATATGTATCTATCTAAAAGCGTTTTCACGTAAAATAAAAATTTCTGTTTTCCTAACTGACTGTTAGTACTTTAGTTATTCCTTAATTCATTTCTGAATATGACAAGTTTTGAGGTGGTTATATAATCTTTGAAATAGGTAAATCTATATTTAAATTCTGTGCTCTATGGCAAGTCGTGATCGGCTACACTAAAAACAAGCATCCATTGAAAATGCAACTGCAGAAGTAATTTTTGAATACATGGAGTGTTAGTTTTGCAATCATATTATGAATATCTTCGTACAGGTGAAACAAAGAGTAGAAAGTCATCACGGTTGAGTAGAGAGCGTAGACTCGCACAGAAATCTGAAGCAGAACAAGCTTTTCTACGACACTCCAGGTCTGTTACTACTTATTCTATAACACTCTGTTTGAAATGCACATTTTTATCGGTTAAGCAAATAAATACAAAAACTGCAAGAAGAATAATATTTTATTGCAGTATTTCCCATTTTATCATTTGCGAAATCAATGTTTTCTACATGTAGCTATTGTAGCTTAATGTATTTACTGATCTTGGTATTGGAATAGTGCTTCCTTATTGATGTTAAAAAGAGTATTAGCAGTGAAACCCTGTTCAGATGAAATGAGAAAAAAGATTGTCAGTTTTTGTAAATTGCAAACGTGGTAACCCTTGATAAATCTAATAGAAAATCTGTAAACACATTTGAACAAATTATAAGTATTGAACTTTCTTCATCACTTCATTCAAATTTTGGACACATATAAATATATTTACTATAACAATATTTTTGTGTTTTATAGAGCTCTTTCAGCACCTCTGAACTATGATGACTACATGAGGCACCCAAACTTTGGTGATTTCGAGTTTCTATTCGGTGGTGAGGAACCAGACGCTGATGGGCATGTGTATATAAGGTTCCCTGACGAGGGATTGAGTGAAGAACAGACAGAAACTGATGTCAAAAATATGGAGGGACGACTAAAAATGTCCTTACAGCAACTCAAAGAACAAGTCCTGGGAACTGTAAGGATTGAATCTTAATTTTCATTTAAAAATTAAAAATTATTTAAAAATTCTAAAAGCAAAATTATTTTAGAAGAAATATATCATCATAAAGAATTGGATCTGCCGGCCCCCCTAAAGCAATGCTCTCATGTAAGTATATTCTTTTTTAAAAATCAGTGAAGTCTTATTAAAAAAGATATGAAATTCAAACTTGATGATTTATTTGTTTTGATGGTCATATTCAGAAACTAACACAGGAAAATAGAATTCCTTTGTAAGTCACAAAAATTTTACAAATTTGAAATTTCTACCAATAAAAACACAATAATTAAGAAATTCATAATTTGTTTTCTTTTAAGCATGAAGGAATGGAGGGTTTCAAGGAGTTCCTAAAAGGCACGGCTGGGAATCAGTTAATAAACTTCTGGTTAGACTGTGAATATTATAAAGATGCCATGGAAAACTTTGATGAAATTATAAACATGGATATAAGGAATAGGTTATTTAGGTGAGTATGAATTATATACATGAATCTTAAAAAAAATTCAAGTACATATCAGCCTTTGCCCAAAGGACCTTTTGAAACTCAGATCAGTACTTTAAAACCAAAATGTTCTTCAATTTGATATTTCAAAGCATACATTTGAAATCTTTATCATTTAATTTATTGAAATCTGAACCAATTTTAAAATTGGGCCAAAATGTTTGCATGGTGATGGCATCTACTCCATTGTAACAAACAGCTTTTAACTATAAACTTAATTTTTATGTATAGAGAGAATTTAAGTTCAGTGAAATAATATGCTCAATTTAATAGGGATATTCAGGACAAGTATAAGATGAATCTAACGGAGGATGCTCGTAACCAGATAACGAAAGCCTCCAGTAATTCTACACTTAGCCATACAGTATTCATACGTACGCAGTACGACGTATTACGTAGACTTAGAGCGTACTGGGTGCCCAGATACCTGATACATCAGGAAAGGCTCAGAGAACTTAGGTTTGTATATCTTAATCTTATATACATTTATAACACAGTATTTATAAGTAGGTAGTATGACGTGTTACGTAGACTAAAAGCGTACTGGGTGCCCAGATACCTGATACATAAGGAAAGGCTCAGAGAACTTAGGTTTGTATATGTACATGTATATCTTGATCATATAACACATGACATATAGGGATTAATCTGCTGTCATCCTGTCTTTCTTCCTTTAGTCCCTGTTTGTCACACACTACTGATACATCAAACTTGCTGAAATAGTGTAATATTAATGAAACTCAGCACTCAATGTGGGTCAAGGTCACATATTTGAGGTCAACAAGCAACATACCAGTTCATGAATTTTCTAGCATTCACATGTATGATATGCATGATACAAGCATTCTATATGACAAATTTTGTGAATCTGCTTGTGTATGATGTAGACTGTATTGAGTCTTTGCGGAATACAGAGTTTTTTCCCCTTACAGACAGTATCTGATGTAAAACCACTGTGACGTCATGAAAATGGTATGGTAACCTCAATTTTATACCGTCATTTCCCAGACTTTTAGGACTGTTTCCATAGAATTTGATGACGTCATAATCAGTCTACATCAGATACTGCCTCTAATGGGAAGTAACTCTGGTTTTCGAAAATAGCGAATATCATGTGTTACATAGTTTGAAAAGCCTTGACATATTATATGTGTTACATAGCTTTATTTTGTGTTACAGTGCAATAGAAGGTGTTGAGGACATTAGACTGCTAGCCAGTCAGAATGCTCACAGACACGTTGTGCCGTTCCTACCATCCATTTCATTGGTCAACTCCCTGCCCGTCAAACCAGATGATGTACTGACGTACACACGGACAAAGAACTGGGACTTCATATCAAAGGGTGGAAGGAAACTGGATTCACGGATATCATCTGCAAAACTCAAACCTGGCATTGTGCCTCCAACTCCTATTAGGTTTGTAGCTAAATATTTTGCATCATTGGTTGATATACATGTATTTACACCCAAGTCGCGATTGGTTTATGGAATAATTTTGGATCTTAGCACCATTTGCAATATGTGAGACATTCAAAATTATGTTGCAAATGGTCAATATATTCAAATTATACATATTCAAATCCATAATTTTATATCAATTAATTTAATACAATTAAACAAATAATTCATGTTTAACATACTTAGAAGAATAATTTTTTTCTTTTATTACATGTACAATCATTTAAGAGTAAGTGATGGCAATATACATATATACATAATTAAGACATAAGACGGATAAAAGAATATAATTTACCCATGAGGTCTATTTACTCTTCACAGAAATATAGTACTTCCACAGAGGTTGGTAGCAGGGTTTTTGTGTGAATTTCCTGTCATTCTGCATTGAAATATTCAATCTTTGTTACTAACTAACTGCTTTGAAAATTCCCTCCTTTTCATATGCAAACTCTCAATTTTCAATACACCACACTGAGTATTACTTAAAAGCATTATGCCAAGTTTTTGGTTGACATCTCAGTGAGAAAACTAATGTGGGGGAGGGAGGGGGTCAAACCACTGGAGCAGAATTATGACAGCAAAATGGCCTTGTATTTGCCATAATTCTACATATTACTTGTATATGACTATGATAATTTGAAGGCTGCATTATTCTGCGCAAGTATTCCCTCTTATGCAATTTTCCCTTTCTATTATAAAATAAGTTCTTTTCTGAATATGCTTTGTTCCTATCTATTGTATAGGACATACACATATACTAATATCATAATATGCTGCATGCAAGACCCTTTCCCTTCTGTCATTTTGAGCCAATCAAGTCTTTTGTATCTAATGGGCTTGCTGTCATATCTCAAATTGTATTCTTTGTGCCTACTCTGTACTTTTAACACCATCTCTTTGTCAATGAGTTGTTTTGATGTGATTCACATCTTTAGATTTGAAGAAATTTATGTATGTGTTAACTTTCTCAATACATTGAATCTTGTGATACGCAGTGAATTAAAATGCCATTGGATTTAGGGGAGGGGGACAAGTGGGGGTGTTGTTTAAGTAAGACAAACATCATTTAACAATGAAAGTTATTGGATTAATAATTTTTAAAAGTGAAATTTCTTGTGCCAGTAGTTAAAAATTTCATTGTGAGTCTGTACAGCCACTTCTGGGACTGAAAGAGAAATAAGTATTATAAATACATGCACATTTTTTTGCATTTCCATATATGTACATACATGTGTAGTTAATTGTATTATTTGTGATCATTCCATTTCTTTCATGAAGTTTTTGTATAGTATGCTGTTGTTGTGTGGGGAACTTGTTTCTCAGATAACTTTTCATAGAATTTCTTTTGGTATTTCAAATTGTTCTGTTTACATTTGATTTCACTCTCATTGTAGGATAACAAAGGATAGATTCCTCATCGCCTTGACAACCGACAAAATGGCAGGGGGACCATTCCAAAGATTTCTAGAAAAGTAAAAATTTCTTTTATGAATAGTTTTGATGTGAACTGAATAATGAATGATACACATTTCAGTACAAGCAAGTTATGAATATTTGTTAACAATGGCATTTCATAAGTAAACTAATTACTGTTATTCAATCATAAGAACATGTAATTGAATATATTTTTAATTTTTGTGTGAATCCATGTAAATTGAGGCGATTTTCAATCATCTTCAATTTTCACTTCAGATTATAAAAATTTCACAATGCGATGCATACTTTTGTACTACTGTATGCGAAAAACAATGCTCGATAAAATCCTACAAAGATGGCATTAATTGTAATGTTTCATTTAAACTAGTCTGGAGAACAGGTCCCTACTGTCCTCACTGTTGTTCTGGGAGGATGTTACAGACTATGGTAAAGAGGAGGACAGGTCTGAGGACAAACTCCAAAGTCTATGTCGCGCATGGAATATTTATAAATGATAAATATGTTATCTTATTTTGATTAGGTTGGAGGACAGGTCCCTACTATCCTCACTGTTATTCTGGGAGGATGTGACGGACTATGGTAAAGAGGAGGACAGGTCCGCGGACAGACTCCTACGTCTATGTCACGCTTGGAATATATACAATCAGTATTTCTCACCGAAATGTGCCAATTCTATAGGTAGGTCACATTAAAATTTGTAATGTTATCTTAAATGTTTTTTTTTTTAATTAAAAATCTAATTGTTTGCAAACTTTTATTTAAGCTATCACACACAATGCCTCCTTAAAGTTTTATGTGCTTAGGCTGCTTTGTGAAGATGCAGGCAGTCAGGGGTCCCTATTGATATCAAAGGTCAAGGTCAATGATGCAAAATTGACTATAAAGAATTTTTATGATAATTGGTTTCTGGTTGATGACTGAAGAATCTCCTGTGCTATCCAAACAAATTTTGAAATATGAGTACTTTCCATGATGGGATATTTTTTGGGAGTGTCAAAAGGTCAAGGTCACATTTACTTTTGTTGATGCATGTTGCATGATATCCCAGATTTTCTAATCATGGCAGATTTAATACTTGTAAGTCTGCCAACAACTGGCAAGAACAGCACATTACACGCTTAAAATTTAGGCAAAAAAAATCACTTAAGTGTGCTTTCTATCAGATAAATTTATTCATGTACTTACCATGTAATATAGATGTGAGTGAGCCAGAGAGGATCCTGCTTCACCAGACCCTGATGAATGCCAAGGATTTTGTGGAGGCCCATATATTCCACAAGGCCAAGGTCCATATTATAGGGAGACTGGAGAGGGCATGGGTACAGTACCTCAAACAAGATCTCAAGCTACTACTTGAGTAAGTCTCAGTTATACTTGTTAGGTACAGTACCTTCAACGAGATCTCAAGCTACTACTTGAGTAAGTCTCAGTTATACTTGTTAGGTACAGTACCTCAAACAAGATCTCAAGCTACTACTGGAGTAAGTCTCAGTTATACCTGTTAGGTACAGTACCTTCAACAAGATCTCAAGCTCCTACTTGAGTAAGTCTCAGTTTTACTTGTTAGGTACAGTACCTCAAACAAGATCCCAAGCTACTACTGGAGTAAGTCTCAGTTATACTTGTTAGGTACAGTACCTTCAACAAGATCTCATGCTCCTAATGAGAAAGTTGAAGTCTTACTTACTGAGAATTATGAAGTCAGTCAAAGAAAATCCTTATGATAAGGTACTGTGTAGTAAAATGGGAAATTTTGACGGTATATTTAATTCAGTAAGAAGAGAACATGCTAATAAAAATAAATGTATGGAATGAGTAGCATTGATAAAATGAAATATATTTTTGCTCATGTTTGAAAAAAAATGTCAAGCAAAAGTCCTCCATAAGGAAGTGTATATCAATAAAGAAATATTCTTCTTGTCATCTTTTGTATTTTAGTTTGCTGTCGTAGAAATTTTCAGAAATGGTTTATTTAGTACAATAAAAGGGTACAACTTGCTTCTGAGACATGATGCTGTTGTATGTTGACTGTATTTCAAGCAAAACTAATACATGTATGTCTTTCAGTGCTCACGTTAGAGACAGAAGTGTGAGTCCACCAAGCACTGCAGATGTCATAGATATTACCGTAACCAATGAAGATCTCGTCATAATGAGACCCGATCCTTGGGTCAAAAGGTCAGTTCTATTTTTATCTTGCTACACTAATCTCTTTGATATTTTACCTTCTTTTGTACTTGCATGTTTCGCAAGGGTATTTTGGAGATGAAAAACACTTACTAAAAGAACATCATCGCATTACATTGTATATAACTTTTGTATTATGTTACCTAAATTCTTTATAATATATATGTATGTGCATGTGCTTGCGTATATCTGTCAAGAGTTAAACTTTTGCATTTACTTTTGTCACAAACACTTGCCATATTTTCTTTATTAACTAGATGTTATGCTTTTCTTTAAAAGGAAAACTGCATAGAGAAAGTTGGTCTTTTTAATATACAGAGTAACTCCCTTTTGGAACGGTATCTAATACAGAGTATAATCAATTCTATGGAAAAAAGGGTAAAATTCAGGAAAACTATGCTTCAAATAGGACGTTTTTGTAGAAATTTTATTACCTCATAATACATTTACATCAGAAACCGTCTTATATGGGAAGTAACTCTGTATATAAAAAAAAACTGAGTAGAGGCATGCAATGATTAAGATAAAAACTCTTTATATTGAATTCTGCTTTCACTTTGATTCCTTTGCAAATAATAACTTTTTTTCATATTTTGGACATTTTCTTTTATATTATCATCAGCTCTGAGATCATACCTATGGTACCAAGCAGGTAGATTTTAGTCATCACTTTTGTTCAAATCACCTCAAAATTTGTATGATCACCATCCCAGAATCACCTACAATACCCCATTAATGTTTTCACCATTCCTACATTAATGTTGTTTTCACTCATGTAGAGCTTTTAGGCATTGTTAATTATAGCCTTGTAATAAAGTATGCACTATGCAAGGGTAGAGACACACAGGAAAAAGAAAGTTTAGAATGGCTAGGGGACGTAATTCCTTTTGTGTTAATGCTTGATACTTTCACTGTGTCTGTAAAAACACTCAAAACTTTTGAAAAGTAAGTAAATGTATTGATATCTTTTATTTTTGATAAATGCCTCTTCTCATTTCAAAATCTGGAGCTTGTGACCTTGAACTTTCATGTGTTGAATTTTTTTTTTTCAAATTTGAATCTAACGTACTGTACTGTACTTTGTGACTTTTAAAATTCCTTTCTTTTGATTCAAAAATATAAGAATGAATACTTGACATTGATTTCGACCTTATTCATATTATGTACCTTTAATTATGATAAATTATGCCCATATTCTGTGATGTCATACAGGGGCATTAGTGTTTCACAAAATCATTTTGTTTGTAGTATGTATGTGGTGTTATAATTTGCATCTAACACAAGTCATGTTCTTATACCGAAAAAAAAATCATCGAAATGTATTCCATTTAATGTAAGTAACTATGACTATGCATTAATTAAGTATATATTAACAAAAAAGAAGAATTTTTTCTGCCCCAATAATTCCCCATTATTCGATTATATGACATTGAATTATATCATCATTTTAAAGTGCAGGAGGTTGTATGTATTAATTGTTACAAGTAGCATTTGTCTCCCCTTTGTGACAGTCTTACTACCTTAACTGGATGTAGATCTCTCCCATAAATTATGTAGATGATGTCACACCAATCAAATCTCAATACGCTGCACATATAGGTCGATATCAATCTAGATTGACCTTGATATGTCTGATAGAGTTATCTACCTTTGTCTCCCACATAATGATGGCTTTGTATTTTAAAAAAATTGAGTAGTAAATGGAGATATAGATAAGTTCAGATAGCTTTTGTCTTAATTAAATATCTACTTGGATAACAATAGAACTTGTGTTTGATTTAAAGAGATTTGATATGACTACAGAAATAGTTTTATATAAATTCTCAGTAGAATTGATAATTTGGGACAGACAGTTGGAAGTGAATTTTCAAGTGATTAAAATTTATTTATAAAATTTCAAAATGTCCGGGAGGTTTTCACGTATGTCTAGGCCATTTATAGGACGTAGAAAAGACAAGGAAGAGAAAGAAGAGAAAGTGATAAAACTGAGGATCGAGTCATATTGTCCATTATGTTCCAGGGTTCCTACTACCGAATCTCAGAGAGAGGCAAGAATCAAAGCTAGCAAATCAGTGGAGATGTCTCCGGAAAAACGGGCGGAGATGAGGGCGTTGGCACGGCAACGACGGAAAGAGATGGAGAGGGAAAGGAAGAAGGCTATTCGTGCCGCATATAGGAGAGTACGAGAAGCTAAGCAGAAAAAAGATCCAGATGTAAGCTATAATACTTTCCTTCTACTTATAATCAGTGCGGTAGATAAAACATTTAAATAGAATTCAGCGGTAGATTTGGAAGAAAAATGAGCGGTTTTAAAGGCACTTATTTACAAGCAGCATTGTAAAGAATTCTTAGAATGAGAACATCTTTTTCATTATCTTCATTTGTCACTGTTACTTTAAAGAATTACTTGAAATCTGAGTGAGATCTATATTTTTGAGTTTCCAAGTTGTTATATAAGAATCTACCTTTCAAAGGACGATGATGAAGATCAGGTATGGTTCTATGAAAATCAGACGAGTATAAATTGTACAAGCAGACGATTGTGTTTCTGCATAATTGTTCATAATGTCTTGGTTTTGGGAAGTAATTGTATAAATTGTACATTTATTTGAGTATGAATTGTTGAAATTCGTCCTGGTTTGGGGCTGTAATGATTTGTCTTTTGTTATGGTTGATTGTTGTCATGGTTACTTGTTATGTACTAGACGTCGTCTGCTCGGGAGCTGAGTGAAATGAGTGATTATGAAAACATACCTGTCGTTTCCATGGTAACATTTGAGGTATAAACCCTAATTTAACAAAATATGGTGGAACTTACATATATTATAGGAATAAACATGTATATTTAAGCATGAAGTCACAGCAATTAACCCAATGTAAGCTTCAGGAATGGATAAGATGTACAATAAATTGCAGTATACATTTAAATGTCATAAATAAGTTGTCATCTCTTTTTTTCAGAAATCTAAAAAAACTCGTGAACATGTAGGCATACAATAATCTTATCAATTATACTTTTTTATTCTATTTTCATAGTTTCTAGATATTTTTCTTCCTTAGAGTGTAACTTTTATTATCTGTTAGCTTTTCTATATATCTTTGATCCAACCTTTAAATTCTATAGAAAAAAACTCCTCCTCCTGCAGAAAGCCAGCCAGTAAGTGCAGCATGAGATTGTGCCCCAATCTGTTTTAGATATGGCTAAAGTGCCAAAGATTTGCATGAAGTGTGCCCGATCACAAAATGACACTTATGTCATTTAATGGCAAAAAAGAGCCACAGAGTGTTGCATGGTTTGGCAATAAATTATTTTCAATTTGTACTACATTGTACTAAGTTGTATTTCAAACTTTGCAAAATTTCAACTTAAGATTAGTGAATCTTATTCATTAATGATTTAAGGGCTACCTACATGCTATGTAAGACTCTATGTGTGACAAGTAATGCTGCCCAGAGAAAATTCATTATCCATACTTGTACCTTTAAAGTAAAATGTGAAAATGTGTGATATATGTCGTTTTGGAATCAGTAGATAAAGGCAAAAGGATCAATTCACATGCAAGAGAATGTGATTTAGGGATGAATTACAAGGTCTTTTAAAAGTTTGAAGTGTTCAAGGTCATCCTGAACGTGCAGAAGAAATCTGTCAAATTTGAACTAGCGTAGACAGTACCTCCATAATTGGAGAAAAGATATCATCACAATATCACATATGAAGAGCAGTTCAGAATAGATATAGCTGATGTTAGGAAAGATGCAGCATACACCAAATTGTTGAATATCATTAAAAATGAGATAAATATGATAAGTGGATCACCTAGTAATAATTATTTTATACTCGAAGTCTTCATTGCAAATTAGAAAATGCTTTGAGCGGAGATTCCATCCCATGTATTTCTCTGCAAAATTTACTCGTAGATTTTTTTTTTTATATTGAACTGTTTCTTGACACCCCTATCTTTGTCCCACTTAGCTAGTTTATATAGGACTGACATTTTACTTGTATGAAAACACTTTAAAACTCTATTTGTGCATGAGCAACCAAGGAATTTCATGTTAATCTTTTTTATATAACTTTTTATTTATTATTATTGAACATAATATGCATTCATGTACTCAATGCATTATATCATATACTTCATTACTTTTAACTACTCAGTGTCTTTGAAATATACAACTTCATTTCCATTTCATAATATATAAGGTCTATACTCTAGTATTTAAAAAATATATAATATATAATTCATTTTACTTCATTTATATAACACTTATTTAATTATTGAATTTTAGTGATCCTTAACAATATCATTTAATCAGCTTCATACAATTTCATTATTTTTTTTTATTGGATTGTTTTCTATACATTCTATGTTACTTATCTAAAAATTGATTATTTGACAGTTTCAATTGACCCTTCCGAACATGGGAAAAATTTGAGGAATTCCATGACGTCACAATGCAATTTCGATGTTTGACGGAGGTTTGAAGCTTATTTGTCCGAGGTAAAAGCATTGTGACGTCACAAAATTTTGCATTTTTTCCCGCAATCGGAAGGGTCAATTTAAAAGTAGAACTCATATATGACAAATTATAGCTCTGAAAATATTACCAGAATGCCTTAATTAGGTATACATTTTTTTCATTCATGTTGAGTGAGCTTTTGGCATGGTTCTGATATTTCAACACTTTATGCTTATATTGTTTCAGCTTATTTTCACAATAATTTTTATTTTAAAGTATTTTCGAAATAGGAATACTTTTTTTAAACTTTGAAGTAGGGGTAAACTTCAATTCTGAATTTGGTTATGTTTGAGCATATTATTAAATTTTCCATTTACATGATTTAAGATCAAGTTCTTCGTTTTACATAATTTTGACATAATTCAATCATTAGATGTGAATATTAACTATTATTCATGCATATCATAAAGCCATATGCTGTATCAAAAATTCATGAAAGGTTTAATACATTACAATTAGTAGTTTGAAGTTAATGAGAATTTGCTTCTCTCCACCACTTCCTTCTACATGTTAAATTTCATGTATAAAAAAGAAAGCATTATACTATTCAGTTTAAAATTTATGTACATTGTTATAAAGGAAGGGAGACCACTCACTTTTACTTTTTTCCTTCAGAAGGAAGATGAAGAGGATATGGAGTTCGACATTGACGGAGAAAAACGACCAAGTAAACCTCCCCCACCATTCACTGATATGATACATAATAAACAGTAAGTTAACGTATAGAAACCTGTCTTAGGTTGACATTGATGGAGAAAAACGCCCAAGTAAACCTCCCCCACCGTTCACTGATATGATACATAATTTAACAGTAAGACTTTGTATTGTAAAGGGATACATGTTTCGATTCAACATCTCTTGCTTTTTGGCTGGATTGCAAAGCAATTCTGGTCTTTAGATTGACAATGTCCATCCATCTGTTCGTCTGTCATCAACATTTTGGTTAAAGTTTTTGGTTGAAGCAAAATCTAAGGAACTATACTCAGTAGAAACATAATATCATACATGTAGGTTGCTTACAAGACATTTCAATTTATGCTGTAACATTTAACCTAGTGACCTTAACCTTGGACTTTGACCTAGTTAGAGATTTTGGTTAAAGTTTCTGGTTAAAGCAAAATCTAAGGAACTGTATGCAGTAGAAACTTTATATTATACATGTAGATTGCCCATGACAATACCTTTCAATTTATGTTGTAACATTTGACCTAGTGACCTTGACCTTGGACTTTGACCTAGTTCAAGTGATAATGCCACTATTTTTCCCAATTTCAAAGGCCCAGGGCCCCTAAGTCCAAAAATGGTTGTGAGAGCCCTGAATATATAGAATCATTTGAATTGTTTACTCTGAAGATCCATACCTTTTCAGGATTAGTGTATTAATCCCTATATTTAACTTTCCATGCGCTCTTTTCTTCCAGAATTATGACAAATTATAAGAAACATTTATTGGAGTCGGAGGATAAAGAACGACTGAACATGGTCAGCTTATATAACGACATAGAAAACTACCTCAACCTGGGAAATAGCAAGTCTGATACCAAGAAAAAGGACTCGCAAGCTCATTTTATATACAAGTAAGTGTGATTAAAGAGAACTATCTAGTAAATCTTTGGAAAATAAAGGAGACAGATATATATATACACGATACTAGCAAAAAATATACTGTACTTGATCTTGCCCCCAAATTTAAGTGTGCTTAAAGGGTACCAATATATATGTCATTATCTAAAAAGGCTTTAAATGTACATACTCTCTTGATGTCACTGCTATTATTTTATCTTTTCAACAATATCTATAAGTATGATTCTCATATGAAGTAATTCTCATATAGTAATGATATGATATTAATGTGATAATTGTATTAAAATTTCTTCACATTGGCATGTTTCCTAATGTAATGCACATTTGTACAGGTATCTGACCTTATACCTGATTGTGATGTCATCAAATTCGATGGAAACTTGTTAAAAATTCAAGAAGAAGATACTAAAAAATGATTAAATTTTGTGATGTCATATTGATTTTACCTCAAATATAATCTCAAATAAAACCTGTGTTTGTGAAACATGAATGCCCCAATGGCATCTTTGACAGTAAAACAGCTGAAAAGTAGTTTCACATTTTGAGGTCAAGGTCACAAGGTCAAATTTGGTATCCATGGAAAAGTCTTGCCACATGGAATTTATATGTGAAATATGAAAGCCCTATCACTTTGCATTCAAAAGTTATGGCTTAAGTTTAGATTTTCAAAATTAGGTTAAGGTCAAGAGGTGAATAATTTTGGTATCCATGGAAAGGTCTTGTCACAAGGAATACACATGTGAAATATGAAAGCCCTATCACTTACCATTCAAAAGTTATGGCCAAGGTTAAAGTTTTTGCGGACAAACAGACAGGCGGACAGAACAAAAACTATTTGCCCCAGAATCTCCGATTATGGGGGCATAATATGAGAACTAACTCACCAGGAGCAAAAAGCAAAAAGCAGGAAAAAATATAAAAATTGCATGGTTTCATTCATGCTATACATGTACATGTATATGCTGACAAATGATTTACTTTTGTACCTTATAGAACATACTATGATGGCCAGGGTAAGAAACACATGGTGTTCAGTGATAAGATAAAAGGCAAGATATCTGACCGACCAAAAACAGCCGTGCTTAAAGACATGCAGAACTACATAGTGCCAAGAATAGAAGAATCCTTTAAAGTTTACCTAACTGTAAGTCATTTTGGTCACATATAGATTGTCAGGAGACCTGTACTCTTAAATGTTTGATAAATTGGCTTCTTTTCATATCTGCTATGTACAAATGCCATTCAAAATTAATAGAGAAAAAAATTAGTTAAATGGGTTCTGATGAGTGACCAATGAGCCAAAATGATATATAAATGTTTCTTTCGAAATTGGCTAATATTAAAGTTAAGTTTCTCAACCTCTGTTGTAACTTGTGATTAATTATTTCATGAGTTAAATTTGTACCAAATGGTAAATGTAGAATTGTTTGACATTTTACCAAATAATCCCTTTCAATGAGGAAACTCAAAAGAATAGTAAGTGTACATGTATATATTTTAATTCTTTGATACACAGGAAAAAGCTGCAGAGAATGGTATGGATCCGCGTGAATTTGCTGGCTTATCGCAGGCGGAACTCTCACTCAGGATGGGAACTGACGCTGGTCTGATGGGGACGTGGAAGAAAGGACGCAAGGGAAAGGTGATTTATATATTGCTTTATTTGTCTTTTACTTCAATTTCCGCTGCATAATTTTTGTAAGGTCTGCTGAATATGGATTTTTATTTTGGTGATTGATTTATTTTGATTTTTTATTGTGTGTGATTTTTTTTGGGCTTTTGGGATATTTGTTATATTTTTATGTTTATTTCTGTATTCCTATTTAGATTTTACTAGATGTATTTCTTTCTATTATAATTTTACCCAGAATCTTTAATCATAATATATATAAAGTTAATATTCTGTAATGATAAAACATATAGGAAGAGGAAGTTCAGGAGGAAGTGGTTTTAGATGAAATTCCTCGGGGCCATAAACGGCCGGATGTAATCCGGGAGATGGTTTTCCCTCCTTGCGTAACCGTTAATATTTGCGAACACGTTGTCGATCCTAAAAAAGATCGTAAAGTCAGATTTGCTAAAGGAGAAAAACAAGTAGTAACTGAGAGTGAAGCAGCCAGTGAAAGTCAGGTATCCTGCATGCTACACTCTGATATTGTGTGATAACTACATGTATATATAAGGTGTCTTAATTAAACATCTTACTAAAATTCTATTATTTTACAAAAAAAATAATAATTAAAATTTTTGTCAATTTTTGAGAATAACACAATTAAAGGTAATTTGCCAGAATAACATAGTCAAAGCTATGTAAAAAGTAACATGATAGATGCTTTCAAAATTTTAATACCAAAAGTTCATAGAGGATAATTTGCTTTAATTTTTTGAATAACTCTACCAATTTTATGATATATTTTAAAGAATAATTTCTCAAGTACAACGTGGCATAAACAAGCATGCTGCTTTACCAAGTGTTAAAAGATTACAAAATATTAAATGTACTAATGTATCAAAATTATGCCTAACAAAATAATGGATAGGAGTTATGTGTAGAGAGATCGAATTAAAATAAAGTTTTTATTCAATAAATTTCAGAAAAAAAAATGGTGGTCATTCATTTGAATATGAAATACAGAATGAATACTTTTCTTTAGAGTAAAAAATGTTGGTAAAGAATTCTGTCTTTTCAATTTCACAGTCCTACGTTTGATTTGTGCAGGTATCTCGGATGAAAAGCATTGTGTCTTGATTAAATTCCTTTGAAAACGTCATATGTCACCCTGTTTCCCTGGATTTCATGCTTGTTTCCATAGAATTTGATGATGTCACAATGCGTTGACGTCAGATACCTGCACAAATAGGAAGTAACTCTGTATTTCGAAAAAAATGAATTGAGAACCCAACATTTCAGAGTACATGTATGGATTTTAATATGAAGATTATTAGCATGGATGATATTGTTGTGTGACAGGAAACCTCCAAATAATAATAATATCACATTGACAATGTCTATAAGCTTTATCTATGAATATGAAAATCAGGATTCAAAAAAATTAATATTCATAAACCTACATTCGAAAATGAAAGTTTGAAACTTACAGATATGTAATTATGAATGGCTGATTTCCTTGTTTGTGATAACATGTGCTTTGTGCTTTATAATAATTTTGTTTGTGTAAATATTGTGTAATTCCTTTCGTTGTAGGGAGGGGAGGTACTCAGTTTTGAACTTAAATAAGTGATAATTCACATTTCAAATGATAAAATCACTGTTAATATGAAGTGTTGTTTAAACTGAAAATTTTTCTTTCTAGAACATTTCAAGTTTTTAATTATTGCATTTCTTCACTTTTCTTCACTTTAATGAATATTCACTTCGCTTTATTGTTGTAATATGCACTTTTGAACAGTGTTGATTTGTATTACACTATTTTCTCATTCAAAATGTCTTTTATATCATCTCAATTTTCTAAGTTTTGCTTTTTTCGTTTATCTTTTTTTGAATTCATATATCCCATCATGCTTCATTTTTTCCACCATTACCTTAGGATGACTCGAGTTATAAAGGTCAAGTCGACCAACCCACGCCTAGAACTATGTACCAACGGAGAGTTCGGAAATTTAAGGTAGACATACATGGCGTTCAGTGGTGCATTATGGAGAGTTAATTGGCTTGCATGTCTATATTACAGTGCTTCTGAATGTGCATGTAAAATCCAGTGTTTTGCACCACAGTCATACGTGTTCATTAATATAGATTATAGAACAAAGAGCTCCTTTTGTTGATATAACATAGGCAAAAATTAGGATTGGTTGCCCTTTCTTTCACTTATTCTACAAATTTCTTACTGTGAATTTAAGTCAGAAGTTCGATTTTTTCAATAGGTACAATTTGATTCTGATGTGGGAATTTCAAGGGGAATAGATAGGGAATATTTGAAAAAGTATAGTTGAAGCACTGCAATTTAAAAGGAAATCCATTTTTTCTATACTTTACTGTCAGACTGAGTAAGATATCATTATTTGAAGTGAAATCTCTTAGAAATGAAATAAAAAAAAAAATAATTCTTAGAAAACAATATTTTAACCCCCCCCCCCCTCTTCAAAAAAAAAAAAAGAAAGAAAATACAAAAAGATTTTATATTCAAAAGGGCAGCCAAACTAGATATGTTGTAGGACATGAATGAGTTCATGAACATTTATGTGTATCGACCAATCAGATGTGACGTCAATTTAATCTACCATATATTCTAAGATTTGAAATTAATATAAATGTATTGTTTTAATGTAGTCAAGTAGTTGAGTGCAATATATATCAGAAAGATGGGAGAAATTGTCATTGTGTACATAGATAAGTTTGTTTGTTTGTCTAATCATTAACACTAATTATGAATGTCTGTAAGTTCTGTCGTGTTTATTTTTGCATCCGTAGAAAATTTTAGTACAAAGTATTTCAGTGAAATAGTTATCTAGCATTTTCTACTGTAGTCAGCAAATGAATTATAACTGAATCTCCTGAAAAAAAGAATTGAAAATCTTAAGATCAATTTTTGTTTGTTCTACAATGGTCGAATCATCAAAATCAAAGACGATTTTCAGAAATTTAGCAAGTTTGTATGCTTTTTACAACAAAATTAATGTTATGTGATAATTATAGAAAATGGTTTTGAGTTTCGATTTTGAAATGAGTATAATGTAATAATGTAATTAGACTCGGTATTGTGTAATGAAACTGATTTATACAAACCCTGTCCAATTAGGAAGACCCTCCCCCCCCTCCCCCCCCCCCAAAAAAAAAAAACAATCAAGTTAGTCTGTGTTCATGATTATGCCATTCAGCTTATATCATGCACATGCTGTAGGTAAAGCACAACTAAATAGGTGTAGCTAAGTATACAGACTTTATACTTTCAGTCTAAGATAAGACGCTTTTCAAAACAGAAAATTAGCTTGTTAGAATTATAGTGGTAAGCAAGTTGTAGAACTGGCCATTTCGCCAACCAGAATTTGTAGTATCTGCACATACAAGTAGATTAAATTTTACACAGGCCTTTAATTGCTCATAATGATATGGATCATAAATGTATCTACATATTAAATTTACTTGAGATATACTATCATTCAATTTTGTGCGTTTCATTTCACTTCATAAATTTCAAAAAGAAATCTATAACTTTTGAAAACATACATGTATATGATCATGATAATGATTTTTTCTTAATTATAATTTGATATTTGTTTGATATTTTGTCTCTATCAGAGACTATGGTGAGTATATACAGTGAGCACAATACATTCAGTATTGTATTGTTACTGTGTCACTATGGATGTCAACATAAATTCTCCGTCATATTTGTCATTTTAAACTGCATTTAATCATACAATATCATGGAACGTTTTCAGTGTGAACAAATATTACAGTCTATATAATAGGATTTTTTTTTGTTTTTTTGTACCCCTATCAGTATCTCCATATAAATTCTCCATAGAAAAAAATGTCTATAAATTCGAATATTTGACCAAGCAGTTAATACTTACATCAATATTGGATCTAGGGCAATATTTTTTAAAAATATTGACCGATAAACGGTACATCGTTTGTGACATCACGTCATTGATGACGCTATTAGCTCTACCTATTTTTCTGCGCTCTTTCTCTTATAGAAGAAAATGAACATAAGCATGCAGGGCTAATCGGTTCGTTGCTGCAGTATTGATGTAAGGTATAACAAAACAATTATTGACTGGGAATTCGGGCAATATATGATTTGTTGGACCTTCAGACAAAATATAGCCTTCGGCCTCGGGCAGTATTTCATCTTCAGGTCCAACAAATCATATATTGCCCTCATTCCCAGTCAATAATTGTATAATGTTGCCTGCAGTGCAAGGATGACATTTAGGGATCACGCTGTCTGGCATCCTGGCATTCTGTCAGTCTGTCTGTCTCTGTCTGGTAGTGTTACCTTAACATGAATAGCTATAACTTGATTGATATTCATTATACTTCCATCAAACTTGCAGGAATTGTTGAGTATGATTTGACCTACCACACAATGAGGTCAAAGGCACCTTTAAGATCAAGGTCACAGGTTTAAGGTCAAACATGTGACAGACCACATACCAATTCTTGAACCGTTTTATTTTTCTTCTCTGTCATATTTTTTTAAGGACATGAAAATTTTATACATGATAAAACATCGACCACTATTTCATAGTCACGTTTAAACTATTTTTGCTGTTTTCATTGTTTGCAAAACACATCAATTGCATGCTGTTTTGAAAAATAAGAGAACATTATGCACTGATTAATGTAATCTGGAATTCTGTTGAATGTGTGCTGCATGAACATTTTATTGCATATCTTGTTAAAAAAAAATATTTTGTGTTCAATGTGTGTAATTCATGATATGATGCCATTCAAAACCTGTTTTAACAAAAATATTTTAGAGTCAAAAAGAAAAGAAAGTGAAATTTAGGACAGAAAAGTCGGTATGAAACTTGCATGAAAATTCAGAAGAAGTAGTTTATTATAATGCATGTAACAAAACATGCTTTTATGTACATATATTTATTCGTAGTCCAATTAATTAATGAAATTAAATCAGTTTAACAAAAATTATTATTTTACATGATATATCCAATAGAAAATAATATAATATTTAGGGGTATAGGGCCAAGAATTTAGATTTAACTTAATATTATTATTGAATCTCTCATATACATGATCCACTAATGAAATATATTTGTTATGTATATATATCTTGTATATCTATTCACCAATACATTTATTAAGATATTTAACAATTACATGTAGTTCATCAGAATTGTTGTACATTTTATCACATGATCTTCACCATTTATGCTCACTTTTACATAAATGACAAATCAAACAATTCCAATATAGTATCAGCTTCTTAACAGATTTTAAACTGAAAAAGACAAATATTCTGATTAAAATACTGTGTTAGATTTCTTTAGCAAAAGTTTGAAGTTCAACATAGATTCATAGTTAAAGACTTCATTCAGTAAGTTGCATAGAGCCACATATAGCTTTAGAATTAGCTTGCATGAAAGCATAGTGAAGTTGAATATACTTCGTAGACTTCATAAATCTTCAAAATTACTGTAGATGATACTCATATTCAATCATATAGAGAAAAAACAAAAATAAAACAAAATATGAAATTAGTGGTTTCGAAGTTGTAAATGCTGTTTTTTTTTAAGATGTTCTTTCCCCCTCATTTCTGAATTATAGAAACTGATCTACAAGAAACATTGAACATCGGATTTCTAACTTAATTAGGAATACTTTGCATTTCCCAAAAAAATGTATAGGAATAATAATATTTACGTAACGTAACTGAGATTCCTATTCTGTACATTTCAGACTGGACGAGCACAGCCCACGAAAGAAGACAAGACAGAATTTTTGGAGGCCTTACGGAAATCTGCGGCAGGTCATCTGACATTGCCGATGCTTTATTTCTATAAATATCTACTTAAACATGGAGAGGAAGATGGTAGTCCACTCATAGACAAGGACCTCTTCTTCTATATAGAAGTTCAAAAGTTCAAGGTCAGCAACATAATTATACAGGCTACTTTCTCCATATACTCACTGTTAATTTCTAGGAATAAATGTCCCTACAAAAAAGACACAGAATATGTCCCATATTTGTACATACGTACATGTATAATACAGGACCACAATGTAAACTAGTCTCAGGACTAATTGTGTTTATCCTGTCAAAATAAAGGAAATTATTATTAAATAGAATTTCTGGCTATGGTGAACAAATACTTGCTTAATGATATAATTTTATTGCTTATAATTTACAAGAAAAGATGTTCATCTTTTAGAATAATGAAAGAAATTCTAAGATAAAATCGACATTCTGATTTTATACCTCAAAAGTGAGATGTACTGACATTTTCTGTATATGAATATGACGGACAAATTATGGACTATAAATGTTCAGTTTCAGAATGATATGACCTTAGAATTCAAATCATGGATTAAAAGTACATACATGTATACTTAACTAACATTTGTGAATTATATTTGCATGTATTATGTTTTATGAAGTTTGTTTCTTATTTAGCAAAAAAATATTTCGAAATAAGTTTAACAGTGAAAGTAGAAATACATGTAGCTAAACATAGAAAATTTCCTTTTAGGATGCCAACCATGCATACTCAGACGATGAACTCCTGCGGAAAAAAGTCCAGGCAATAATGGAGTGTTTTCTGGAGTCTGTCACAAGTCCTACTCTACAGGTAAAGAGGTTATATTCTAGATTTCCGTTATTATGAAAATGATCATTTCTAATTATGTCTTTTCAATAGAAAGAATTTCTTCCAATTTAGGATGGTATTTAACTTACATGTAAATGCACAATTATCACATAATGAAATTCCTACACAGTAGAAATGATATATCCTTTCCATTAATTTCACACTGGTTCCATAGAATATGATGATATCACAATAGACCATTTTCCGATCTTGTTAGAAAGCACAAATTAATGTCCGAGTCAACATCTTTTGGTTTTGTTTTACACTATGACGTCACTGTTAAAAGACGTAATTCATAATGACGTAACAATGAAAAAGTGCGCTTAAATTGACTACCTTGGACATTTTTCGTCATTTTATCAGCCATTATAAATAAATTTCGGCAAGTGGCCTATTTGTGTTTGTGTTCGATACCGTCCCAAATGCAAAGTAACATTCTATATAGACTGAATATCATCGTAAGTGTGGACTCATTTAGAGAAAGGGTATTTATAGATGACCTATACAAAATGTTTTATTTTTGGTGCAGATTGACGTCACAGCTCAGCTACATGAGAAGACGTTACGTGGTGCTCAGCGTTACTTGGCCGGTAAAGATATTATAGCAAGCATATTTGATGAAGCTCAGCTTGGTGTGTTCAAAGAATTGTTACCGTACTGGGCGGGATTCAAGAGAACGTTCCAACAACCAGAGGATCCAAACAAACGACCAGGTAACAAAATTACGGTGGAGCTACCGCATCAAGATTTTCTGTCCTTTTAAGCCGTTCATTTGTAAAGACGTCTTTTTGGTTGTTTGTTTTCTTTTTCAATTCATGATGATTATAGATGATTCATTGTAAAATCTGTACCTTGAGAATAATATGAATGAGTTTTGTAATTCTTAAAGTAACCATACAGCTTATTTTATCACATAGCTTGATACAAATAAGATGACTACCTCTCTTTCTTGCAATTTATTGTGGAAGATGTTAAAGGCTGATTAAAAAAAAAGGATAAAAAGTAAATGATCTATTTGAAATTTGTAGTAACAAAATATCAGAAGATGTTAAGAAAGAGGCTGGATATGATAGAGAATTATGAGGTGCCAGAGAGCGAGTTTAATTTTCCCTCTATCCCTGAGGGATCGATAGCGGCCTATACGTTCTCCTTATCTGACGGCGTGCGCTGGAGAGTAAGTTATTACATTATTATGAATTGTTGTATTCTTCTGTTATTTTGTCCTTTTATACGTTTTTGTATCGATACAGTCATGTCCTTGAGAAATAACAACAGTAATGTACTCAGTGTAAATTTTGTATAACGAGAGCTGGTCAAAATGTATGATACTTAATTTGAACATCTTGGACATTGGATCTTCAAACTTGAAGTATAGATGTGAGAATTGATAGGTCAAAAATTGAGGATAAGGGATCAAAAGAAGGATGCATTTTCATAATTCTGTAGAATCTATAAAAAGGATTACATACATGTTTTTAACAAACACAATTTATCTAATAAATACTGAGTGCAATGCTACATGTATAGACAGTCTTGCATGTTTTATCTGTACCATGTATATGCAGCATGCAAAGTTTAAATTCCAAATTTTAACAAAACAGAAAAGGCTGTTAAAACCCTCTATTATAAATGTTAGATATTTGTATATTTTTGTGTGAGAATTGCACAAATGTTGTCCGAGTGAAAAGCACTGTGAACACACTGTGTGAAGTGTTTGTCTTAATGAATTTTTACGTGTCTGTACTTTAAACATGTCAAATCTAGTCTATACAGATTCTATTTCTGATTATGTGTGGCCACTATGTTTTTAGCCCCACTACACAGAATCGGATGATGGTTTAGATCAGGGCAGTTCTGTCAGTCATATGCCCGTCTCCACTGCCATGGGCTCTAAGCTGGAGCTAGATCAGACTAGCGTCAGAAGCTTAGAGAGCCCCCATTCACAACAAAGTATCCATAGCGTTCGATCATAACGTCCCCTGTTTAAGTGAGTAACTGCAAGCCAGAGCCGCTATGCATTGTGGGTGTTACCCAGAATTGAGCTGAAAATTAGTTTGTCTAGGTCATTGTGGCTTATATACCAATACCCAGAGCTTTCTGATTGCAGATTTATCATATATATGTAGTAGGGTAGATCCATCCAAATGTTGCAGTACATTGTATATGATTTGATAGATAGCTAGAAAATTATGATATTGCTTCAGGCTGTATGAAAACCCACCATTCACACAGCACAGAAAAAAATATAATAAGCAAAATCCTATAGAATCCTCCTTAGCAGATCACAGTGTTATCCATATAGGAGAATTAGTTAGGAAAGCTGAATTTCACATACCACGTAGACATAGGAGTATGTAGGCAAGAATTGAAAATACATGTAAAAGGGTAGAAATTTAAGTGTTTGGAACTTTGAAAAACAGATTGATTTGATTTATTTCCTTAACATTCCATGATCTTAAACATCTTGCATACATGTTCTACAATAAAGATTTTCCTTGAATTGCAGTAAGATCACCTTCCAGTGAACACACTATTACAAATTTTAAGCATTAATGATATTCATTTACTTTATACCATATACAAGAAGTATATAATATATAATGTACAGAAGCCAAAATATAATGTGGCAAATATACATGAATATATGCACGGAACTTATTAGGCTTTGGTAAGAAGGTGGCATATGTTACTATATACCTTATACAAGAAGTATATAATATATAATGTACAGAAGCCAAAATATAATGTGGCAATTATACATGAACTCTTTAGGCTTTGATAGGAAGGTGGCATATGTTGCTTTATCCCACCTCTGGCAAATTTCTTGCAATCTGATTGGTCGAGAAGAACCGAATATTATGTTGTATTATTTTACTGACATGATATTATTTTAATATGATGCTTCCACTAAGACGCTTTACGATATTGACGTCAACGAAATGCTTTGAAATAAGCCATCGGTGGGATAAATTCGTTATACAGTGTTTTACAGGGGGGATACAAAAATATATTGGGTCGATGAAAAAAGTTGTATTGGGCTCGGCTTCGCCTCGCCCAATACAACTTTTTTCATCGACCCAATATATTTCTGTATCCCCCCTGTAAAACACTGTATAACTAATAATATACCATATACAAGAAGTATATAATGTACAGAAGCCAAAATATAATGTGGCAAATATACATGAATATATGCACAGAACTCTTTAGGCTTTGATAAGAAGGTGGCATATGTTTGGTAGTATTCAAGATGAAATCTGCAGATATTGTGCATAAGAAAAATATTTAAACCTTTTGGCCTTTTTAAATTCTCTGAAATAATGAATAAAACAAGATTAGTGTATATTTATGATATGATAACATAGTTCATCATACAATGTAGGACAGTAAATTATACATCTTGAGTACTATAGACATTCCTATATTTGGTACATGTATGACTGGTATAATTTAGTAAAATGATGTGATTAACATATGTATAATGTATAAACAGAATTTGTATATGTAATTGTAGGATTAATATTTGTCATACTGTTCAGAGAGGGAAAATTATTAGTGAAACAGAATTTCTTTTGGAACGTTTCTCATAGAATTTCAAAATGTGATGAAAAATTGCCTAAATCCTGATATCTAATTAAAAACTGAGTGTCAAAAAAGTGTTGAAATATATAACTAAGTGAGAAAAATTGTAATGTAATGTGTTAGTAGCTACTTTGCATACATAAACAATAAAAAAAGTGATTTGTTTTTGAAACTCTGAACAGTGCGACACTTTTTTTCGGGGGATTTGGTTAGACAATAATTTGACGTTTTGTGTTGGGGATTATTTACAGAGAGAAGGAGTGAGGGATATGGTATGTTTATATTCGTAGTCATGGTGATGGTCACACTTCACTTATTTTCCTAGCTCTTTATTGTCATGCCTTGTTCTCATTGGTCAGAATAAATATCTCTGAAAGAAGATGGATTCATTTAATTCAGAATATTTAAATCTCTACTCTACGCAGTCATATGAAAAAAAGTCAGGGCATTAAAAATGTCAAGGTCAAATTTAAAAGTCAAGGTAGAAACCCTATAATTAATAAATGCTCCTTTCACAACAAAATCAATTTTGATATTAATTTAAATACATGCATTTCCTTTTTAAATTCATTATTCAAAACAACTATATTCCACAGAGGTAGAGAAAAATGTTATAAGTATATGATAATGTGAAAATTCAAAGTGGAAAAAAAAAAACATGTTCTTTGTATTCATTATTAGCTTAAGAATTTTCCATACGGACCTTTTGACCTCTCCTTTCGGATGTTGAACTCTGACCTGTAATGAGAACAATTTATTAGCTGTAACAGCCATCATGGCTTTATGTTGTTTTGAGATTACGTATCTCAATCTTTATTAACTCTTGTTTTTTTCTGTCTTGTCTCATTTTGATTTTTGTTTACTCATTGACAGGATGAACAGGTGAGTTCAAGGGTCAAGGTCATTATGAAAATATCTGCAAATATCAGAATTCACATGAATTGAATCATTATATTAAGAGAGTGTTACTACATGCAAAATTCTGTGCTGGCTCTTGTGAATATAACTTGGGAGAATAATATATAATGTCAAAATATTTCTTCTCTTATCTCATCAAATGTTACTGTACAGTACGAGTTTCACTCATCTACATGTACAATTATTCATTGATATGTGTACTAGCTGATGGCCTTGTAAAATCTTCCATGCATTTCTTTTGTCTTAATTATCTCTTTAGCATATTGTCAAGATTATGTTTTTAGTTTTACATGTGTTGCATGTTATGAAATAGAATAATTTCATTTTCCACATATTATTAATTTTGTAATTAGCATGATATATTAGAATTAAATTAGTATTCATCGAATGAAAAACAAATTTTAAACCTTGAAAATTTGGCAACATATGATAACTGTATGCCATAAAATCTTTTAAAAATATAAAAATTTGAGTCTCTCTCTCTCTAGATCTTTATCTCTCTGAACAATATCATATCTGTACATTTTATTGTATGTTTATCCTTTGATATTCCGTAATGGTTTTCTATCTGATCATATTATGTTCACAAGAGCCAGTTGAAGGAAATGTGGGTGAATGTTTCAAGCTTTTTGGTAATTTTCGTAAAGTTAAAGCTTTTATCACAATTTTTAAGAATACATTGTCAAGGTTAAGTTGAAACACAGGATCACTACCTATTTCTCTAATTAATTTTATTGATTAAATTTGTATATTATATGAAAAAATTTCATTAGTATCTCTTAATTATAAGTGAACTATACTTCCATTATTGAGTATATAAATTGAGCCTTTCAAATGATGTAGATATCAGTTAGTCTAATATTCATAAATGTACAGTTTTTCCCTTTGATGTAGTTGACCCTTCAGAACACGGGAAAATTTTTAGAAATTCCATGATGTCAGTATGCAATTTCGATGTTTGACCGAGGTTCAAAGCTTGTTTGTCCGAGGTAAAAGCATTGTGACGTCATCACATTTTGCATTTTTTTCCCACAATCGGAAGGGTCAATTATCAATAAAATATTTAATCTAAATCTAAACAGTAAGAGCATTTAGAATATTTTTAAAAGACAGTTAATATGAATTCAAATGAGATAATCATTTGCTGCATATGTACAAGGATTCAACACCCAACTTAGCATCTTGAGGTATCAAACCATGGTTTGTTTGGAATGTAAAATATTATGGAATGCTCATTGTTGACATGTAACGAATAAAACTAGATCATGATGCTTATAATTTATAGTTACGTATAAATTGGGTTTTGATTGACGGCATGCTGGAATAAAACAAAATGATTGACAGCATGCTGGAATAAAACAAGAAATGACAGGTTTACAATTTGACAATTTTTAAGAATTAATAGCACCTTGCATGCACATGTTTTGTGGTATATGTGGCTTAATTCAGACGATTTGATTTTGTTTTATTAATGCAGACTTTTTCGGTAAGTTTCAGAAGCAAGAACATACTATGTAGTAGTCAAATTATTTTGTTATTTTTACCCATTATTTTGATAGGCTGAAATGTGATACTTATGAATCAGTTTTTGTGATGCCTTTGGTAGAACCTGTAGGAATTTTTAAGTTTGTCTATTTCTTCAAATTTTTTTCATATTTTTCATTTGTAAGCTAAGAGCAGGCTCTGAGGCACGTTTTGAACTGATGCAATTAATTCAAATGAGGAATCAACAGAAAAACTAAGCAGGTTTGGCCCGGTAATAGAAGAAATGAATCCTTAACATAGAGATTTGATAGATTTTAACAAATTTTTGAACTGTTTAGCTGAAATAGAATAAAAAAGACAGATATTAAAAAAGAAATCAAAATTTGGTAGATTTTAACGTTTAATCATATAGCTGAAATGGATTGAATTTAAGACAGATATTGGAAAACAAATCTGAATCTTGCAGAAATGGCTGGAAAAGCAAGAAGAAAAAGAGCGGGCTGCACACGCACGCTCCGTCTTAAGTCAAATGAGTCAAAGACTAGGAATAACGTCCAGGAGAGGTATTCATATCAAGGTCAATTAGTGTGACCCTTTAAAGGTCACACACTGTGAGTTCAAGGTCATCTTGCACAAATCTTGAAAAAAGTGATGCATCAATGGTGACACAGCATTTTATATGGGCATATTTCAATTATGCAACAGCTTAAGGGTCGCATAAACTTTATTGCTTGTCACTGCACAATTTTAGTCATCTTCATTCAAGCATGTGATTTTTTCTCATTTATTTCTGTTGTGATCTTTATTTCAATGACGGGAAATCTTATACTTTGTACTCAAGTTCATTCAGTTTGTCCATTTGTAGTATTGTACGTACAATTATGGTAGTTTTCTCCGCGTTGTGGGTATGCAATTTTGTATGAGGATTTTGATTGGCGTCATACTTTTCCGTGTACTGTATACAGTTTCATAAAGTATCCCAGCACTTCGGTTTCAGGGATTTTCCATCAGGGATGTGTGCATGTAGTTTGTGTGAAAAGTTAAATTTTAGTATTATTAATTAGAACTAGTGAGACTCGATGATAACTGTTGTGAAATCAGACCCACTAATTTTATTAAGTTCCCTAGATAAAAGTACATCTAGTAGCATTCAGAAAGTAATTATTAAGCTAAAGATATCAACTTATCTCAATTTACATAAATTAATGCAACCTCAAAACAAGGCGTGATAAACAGCAATCAACAATGAATGTACAATGTAGTGTTCATATATATAACTTAAAATTTTCTGTAATAGATACATGTTGTTGTATTGAAGTAGTGAAAAAGTGAATGAAAATAGAAAATAGTTGAGATGCTTTTTTACTTTTCAGAATATTATGCCAATTTGTTAAGATTAATCAAGTGTTCTATCCGTTACTGTTTAGATTATCTGATATGCTTCACAAGTTAACATTTGTGAGTGAATTTACAATTGTTAAAATGTGGCATAACAAAATCTTTTTCTGTATTACAGGAAGTATCCTCTGATGAGGCAGCCAGTCTGCTAGCCAGCCCAGTGGATAGATCCGAGACCGCAACAACCTTCCGCGGAAGTACGGCACCCAAACATATAGGAGATTCAAAGAAGCGTGGTAAAGCTGGACAGCTGCTGCCCCCTGGTGTTAGTAACGCTGCATTACGGACTCCGGGAACCACAGAATCCGCCAGTACTGTAGCTTAGCAACAAAAATAAATATCTCAACTGCAGTATTGAAAAGAGTGCTCAAACTTATTTGCCAATATTTACAAATATGCCAAATGTTCAGAAGAAAAACTAATTTTACAATTTTTTGCATATCAGAATTATTTATTGTTACAAAGTGCAAGAAATTTTCACAATTGCGTGACTGCGATTTAGTTTATGTTAATTATCACATATACATGTATTTCAAAATTCATTAGTGTAACGTATTTGTTGATAAGTTACGGAAGTGTCTGTACTTTTACTATGTATGTTAATCATTATTATATTATGTGTATTAACAATATTTATTTCAAAAAGAGCTGTGATACATTTTCATGGACTGCTGACTTTCACTTTTATTACTTTCTTAGTTTTGTTTATTAATGTTCATGAATTTATGTTTTATATAAATTACTATCTTGCTAGTAATGTTTATCATTAAAACAAATGCACAAAGATTTCAGTTCTATGTTATAATTGTACAATATTTTGGAAAATGACTGTTTAGAAGTTAGAGCAAGCAGGACCATTTGACATTTATTTTCAAGATTAAAAGATAAGATTAGCCTCAGTCTGCATATAAAACTTGAAGAAGCAAAGTGTCTGTATAGAAAAGGGAATTCTATCGATTTTCAAGGTCAAAGTGTGAAATCATGATTTCTTCAGATCATCAAATTCTGCATGGGATCCTTGGAATGTCTTTTAAATATCTTTACTTTCAATGTCAATGTCATGGTCACTTTTGAAATTTTACTCAATATTGCTCAAGCTGTTGAAGTTCAATTTCTCTCGTTGCATTTATCAAACATGTTCCCCATGTATGCATGAAATGCAAATGTGACAATATTATCGATTTCAAAATCGGACAGCTATATATATAGTCTGATGTTTTCATCTTGCTGCTGTGTGAGGGATTGCAACTCCTTTTATTCTTCCACTGTAAACAGCTTTGAATTCGCCCAGTCGTATTTTCGCTCAATATAGATTGGAGATTTATTCGGCTAGTAATAGATTCGTCTACTTGCGCAATTCTTTAAGAAATCTTTTATATTAAACTTTATTCGCCCCATCTTAAATTCGCCCTCATGGCAGTGTATACAGTATCAATATTTGATTTTTGATGTTTATTGACTGGATTGTCGAGCAAAATCTGGTCTAAGGTGTCCATTCATCTGTCTCTACATCAACAATTGGGTTTAGATTTTGTGTTTAGGTTAGTTGTTAGAGAACAATGAGGGATACACCAAGTAGAAACTTGAGATGGAGATAGAACACAATAAGAGGATCTGCATGCAGGTATTGTACGTCCTTGACCTTGGCATGTTATTCACAGCAAGGGCTCATTGAAACATCACATTTTAATTGCGCATCACGAGTGCATTGACATATGTTCTGACCTTGACCTTTTGGTTTGATCTGGGAAAAAAAGTGCTTTTGCCACTATAACAATTATCACTTTTAAATTTGATATGACGATGGAAGATGAGTCACACTAGTTAAAATTATGACTTGACCTTGACATTCTTGAATTAGAATATAAGATACCAAATACTACAAAGATACTGCATGTTTTACAATCTGGCCATACCACCTTCAGTGATTACAATATGTCATGCCTTGATTCTCGGCATGAAAGTGACCAAAGTGGTCAATACTAGATTGTATAAAAGCTGTACGATAAACATTGGTAAAACAGATGGATTTTCTTACCATTCGGCCTGAGGATTGATGCTCATTTTCTACATACTTTATATTCTAATGTGTTTTATCTCCTGATACAATAACATTGAAGCAAGAAATGTCACTATTGTCACTTCTTATTTTCCATCTTCCTTTTATATCCAGAGCAAACAACTTTGGAATATGAAATGAAATCTCAATGATTTTACACAACTGACTAAACTTTGAACACACACATTCTACTCTGACATGATACTATTTAAATACGTATTCATTTGTGATCCGTTTAAGAACGTCGTACACCTAGCCACTTGTGTGAAAAGAATGTCAAGAACATATGAAGTAAGACACAAAACCAACAGAGAACTGGTGATTGTAGTAATTTATTGATATCTCTCACTACAGCACCAATGATTAAAACTTGGTCAACGTCACAAAAACAGAACTGTAAGTCGTATGTAAACTACATAAAATCATTGTCATATCACAGATTCTCATTATGTATAAATATATACATATGCAATATGTTTTCCAAAAATAATATAGATTGTAAAAAAAGTGAAAAATATGGACGGAACTTGAAATGAATAAATAATAGAGATTTTTGTTCAATAAATAAGATTTGGAAAAATAAATAAAGCCTGAAAAATCAGACATCATTGGAAAATTAGAGCACTTCTCAATATGTATAATATTTACATGGAAATCTACATATTTATGTTTCAAACACCATGTACATGTACATTTCAAAAATCCATTTATAGTTTCAATCAACTGTCAAGTGTAAAATGTATCTCACAGGATGTACTACTTTTTAGCAGAAATGTGCATTCAATACATAAACAAAACTTTGGATATAAAATCTGTATCACAGATGAATTCAGCAGTATGTGATTGAAAAGTCTTGAAAATTGTTACCCTACTTTGCAGAGATCGAACTATACAAAATGTCACAATACTGATAAGATAGTGTATCATTCCAATCTTCTAACGTCGATAGAAAGTCAGAGTATTCAATCGTCTAACTGACAAAGCATGGCCACACCCCTGAGTACCCAGAATTCCTCTGGTTTTTGTGACGGCAGTTCCACTGCAGTGACAAAGTTTGTGGAGATTCCAGTAGAGGACAGAGTTCCTGTACGTTCAGACGTTCGGTATAACGGACACTTATATATGTAACGGTCGGAGTTTACTTCCTGCTCCGTAGTAGATCTGGCATCATCACTCTTAGAACTGCTGTCAATATCCTGTGCCGCAATCTGAAAATTATTTTAAAACACAATAAAGAGATACATGTAACACTCATATGTAGAACATTGACATGTACAAATTGGCTTAATTTGAAAGATATCAAAGACAGAAGAGGTCAGATCGTTGCAAATACAGCTGACACTCGTTATCTCGAAGTCGATGGGCCCACTGAAAATACTTCGACATAAGCGGAGTTCGAGATAAACGTCAGTCCAATTTACTTTATATTTTGGAATGCAATGTACCACCTATAAGGTTTAAAGGATCGTTTTGCTATTGTATTTTAGATATCGGAGTTTAAAGGCTACTCATGTAGACAATGCAAACAAGCATTTTATTTCACAATGTAGAAATAATTCTAGAAGTGTCATGAACGTATTCTTAACACTGAAATTTTATGAAGAGGTGCATTTAGAACGTCAGATATTTTTATTCTTTGTGTTGCCCCCCCCCCCCCCCCCCCCCCCCCCATCTTCCGTGCCGATCGCCTCGGCCCTGATATAATACCAGTTTGGTTGTCTTATCAATCTGTCATGTGCCGTTGACCTTCAAGAATTTTAGATCATTGTATCATCAAATTACAATGAAGACAATTGTTCGTACCCTATTTAATTTTTCGTCTGCTAGATTTCAATGTCGCACACGTCTTCATTCTTCGCTTAAATTAACTCGTATGCAATCAAGTCTTAGTGTATGAAATTTTATGTATGGATTATTTTGAAGATTATCAGTATCAATGTTGCTCAAATTGCTTTATTGCAGTTGCGATGAATCTTGCCAATTTTGTTTTTGTTTTTTTAGCCGTCGCTTCTGATAAGAATTTCAACATAACAAACAAGGCAATTTTAATGAATGAAACCTGTACATATCATTGTTTCCACAATGATATTATTATCTAATTAACTCTTATCCTCCTTAATTTATTGATGTCACGGTCAATCAAACAACGGCGAATCACTCAACCTGCGTTACCGGTACCTATAATAGTTTGTTTACCATGCAATTTCACTTTTGTTAATTGGTTTGTTTATACAAACATTAGGACTTTGACTTAACGAGTATAAAACACATGAGGAAAGTGACTATTATTTGGAACGTTAATTGGTTTGTTTATATTAACATTAGGACTTCGACTTAACGAGTATAAAATACATGAGGAAAATGACTTGGGACTTAAAAATTACTTCGAGATAAGCGAAATTTCGAGATAACCGATTTCGAGTTATCCGAAGTCAAATTGGTTAGAATATGAAGGAAAAAAGTTGGGACTGCCGCTCGACTTCGAGATAAACGGAATTTCGATAACCGAGTTTGAGATAACGAGTGTCAGCTGTATTGAATTTTTACCATTACTGAAAACTTCATTTTACAGCTAAATAAAGCACTGTAATAATATGCTGAGGTTCTGAAGCTTTTTCTACATTTTCCAAAGGGACAAATTTGTTATAATGGTTTCTATAATAATTTTTATTTACCATACCTGAACAGGTTGAAAGTGTATCTCAGGTAGTCGTGAGAATCTATCAC
Source organism: Pinctada fucata (assembly GCA_028142955.1). Classification (NCBI taxonomy): domain Eukaryota; kingdom Metazoa; phylum Mollusca; class Bivalvia; order Pterioida; family Pteriidae; genus Pinctada; species Pinctada fucata. The sequence continues at coordinate 28,312,525 of AP027107.1, read as the reverse complement.
CCATTCTCAGGTCTTCCAGGCATTTAGATTGTAAGTCCCACATTGCTCCATCTAGATGTAAGCCAAATACCAGCACACCATCCTCTGGGGCATTGTTACCCTGAAAAATAGAAGGATCATGTATCAGCATTGAATAACATTCTGTGATTTTGATTCTATAGATTTCAGGAATTCTGTCTGACAATTCCCAGTACATAAAGAATGCCTTTTCCCAGCACAAGAGTGTTAACATATATTGAAAACCAATGACTAATAACAAGTCGTAAGTCCTGTTGTGAATTTTACAAAAGCTGATTTTTTTTTCCTATAGAAGCAACTCTCATTTAAATCTATACAAGTGTCTAGAAGGAGTTGCAAAGACACTACGACACTACCTAACAGATATAAAAAATCTAAGTCCAGGTAGTTGTAAATTATGGCTAGAAACAAGTAAAGAGGAAACAAGAGTCGTAAGTTTTAAAGACTTTGTCATGAGTTTTGGAGTGTTTACCTTAAAGGCAATGTCTTTGATATTAATTTTCTGTTTGAGATCACACAGCGTATCTTCTGTATCGTTTGGCTTTGGCATTATGTTAAACTTAAACTCTAAAGAGTCTACAGAAATCTCCAGCTTCCTGGCGTGGTTCTGCTGAACTCCGGTTAGAAAACCTACAAAAATGTTTGGTGAAGTTGATAAATGTTTTATGTGGAATGTAAATAACATAAAGCTTGATGAAAAACATATTTACATGTCATATGCAAATAATACTGAAGGAAAATGAAAGAGGCGTACATTTATTATGTAAAAGTAGAGCCTCCGGTACATTGTATGTTAAAGGAGAAGGTCCACTTGTTCCTATATTTGGCCCTGTTTTTTTCGTCTAATATAATTTTATGAAAATTATGATTTTCTATCTCTAATATTTCATTAGAATATGTGCGAATATATTAGGATCATATTTCAAGTAGTTGTAAAGTCACGTGCGTAAGATATGACGTCATGTTGTGAAGTCATTTGCTGTGGATAATGGAAAATGAAGGAAAATCACCGTGCGTTAGGCAGAAATCTTTAAAAATAACACGGGCTCACAAACTCAACCAAAATAAATTTCATATAGATAGAATTGCATAGCTTTCTTTTAGTATACATATTATTTTGGTTAAGGCTACACGCCCTACTTGTTTTCAATGACTTTTACCGAAATTTGACTTATTACTTGACATTTTTCATCCTTTTGCAAATTTTGGGTGTATTTGAAGCGGTATATTTCAGTGCAATGTCTAAAAATTGAAATGTTCATTTGATATTTCAAGCAATCATACATTTGGCTTCTTTGATATTGAATATAATTGAAATCTGAACCACTTGAAAAAAAGGCCCATTTTCCAGTTAATCAAACCCTCTCCTTTCTAAGAATGTACATGTTGCTAAAACAATGACCATGCCAAACCAATGTTAATATAATATATGTAGCTGTTTTCATCTCAATTTTGTTTTATTTTTCTTTGTTGGAGTATTGTTACTTTTAAAGAGGACTTATTTTCGCTTCAAGTCAAAGAAAGGTAGATTAATTTCAAGCTCTATAAATGTACTGACTGACACTGCAGTAGCCTATGTAGTAACTGACCTTGAGGAAAGAAGAACCCAGACAACCAGAATGCCCTGGGTTGGTTCCTGAGTAGATCCTCCTCCTCTATCTCTCCTGGTTTACTAAACAGCTTGATCTTTATAATCTTCTCTACATTATTACAGATCAGATCTGCCCACATAGAGAAGAACTCTACCCTCATACCCAGGTCCTGAATCCACGACCCTAGGGGCTTACAAGACTCGTATGCTGCATCCTGAATAGAATTGAAATATTCTTAGACTTGCAATATTAGCATTACAAGGTATAATTCAATTGCACTTATTAATAGTTCTACAAATGGACATTATGAAAAGTTTATTTGAGATTCTTGTACCAGGTTACCTGTAAACCCTTTAATCTACTTTATTATCAAGTAATCCATTCTAGATAACTCTTATCATAATTTTTGTGAAGTATCAGTACAGTGGTGATCTGTACGTCTAGATGTACATTTCTGGATTGTAAGATCATTTTTGCACTATGAACATCTTTTCTCTGAGAAATCATACTGAGTAATGTAAATTCTGGAGAAACTGTGTTTATTACAGTATAAACTAAACAAATATTATGAAAGATTAATTAAGTGCTTGCTTCTTGCAAAATAAAATTGCTTTGCTAAACAAGATTAAACTATGATATTATTACCTTCCACCTCTGAGGAACTTTCTGACTAAGCAGGGCACTGTATGCCTCCTCTAGAGTCTCTGACATGATTACCTCCCCCTTGATAGCCAGGACTAGGGACTTGAGGGATTTGTGTATTATATGCAGCAGTTTATTAAATCGGTCCACTTCCTGTCTTAGCACCGTCATTAAAGCTGAGTTACCGATCACAGCATCTATGGCCTCTTGTACCGCTAAAAATAATTCAGAAACATAACAGTGATGATAAATCGAAATCACTGCATTAGTTTTTTAAGGAACAATAATACTATCTTGGGACTGAAACAGAAGTAAGGCTAGATAGTAGACTTTTTTTGAATATGCAAGAAAATCTTCAATCTGTGTGGCATCCAAGTTAATAGACAAATTTCCGATCTTGCAAAATGGAGCTCAATATGTCCAAGCTGACATACTTTGGAATTGATTTTTCATTTATAACTCCAATAGTACAGATACAGTATTTGAAATTGTTGCGTAACAATGAAAAACATAAGAAAAAGTGAAAATCATCTACATTTAGAGCTCCATTCTGAAAGGTGTACCTTTATCAATGAATTTCAAAAGATCAGACCTGAAAAATCATTCAAATTTTTCTTTTCTTATCTACACATTCACTTACATTTTTCTTTCTCCTTGTCCTTCATCTCTGGAGCCTCTTTGAAGAGTATATCCTTAAGACTTGGTCGTGGGATCTGCTGGGCATGAGAACTCGTCTGAGATTCACGTACGTCACTGTAATCCTCGATACTATGTGGTAGGTGGCGTTGTATGTCATCTACCATCTCTAGCACTATTTCATCATTGCTCTTCTCACTCCTGCAATGGAAAATTTGAAATCCTTTATGATCGATTCATAAATTCCAGTTAAAGAATCCTATTCACTATTAAAACCTCAATCTGTATAATTTAACCTTTCACAGCAACTATGGCAAACATTTTTACAAGAATGCTCAATGAATGCCAATGATGTTAACAAACAGGAATATGTTATATTCATGTGTCCCTATTCATGATACATGTATACACCCTATATCTCAATAAATAATTCTCTCTTTATATTTTTTTCTTTCTTTATCATGACACATGCTTCATATCACTAGATTCTTCATTGGATCTGAAGCTCTCAAGTATGACTATGAGGTCCTATTGTATTAGGCAATTTCCTAAATACTAGACACAGGAATTCATCCTCTATAAATTGCCACGATAAAGAAACCAGTGCAGGAGATATCTATTAGACATTAATTGTCCCAAGCATGTTAAAAATTTGCATAAAAATGTACAATACCCCATGAGTTCCAGAGAGAGTCTTGGTTGTACACTATTGATGGTTTCCATAAGATCAGTGGCCTGTAGCTCCCGGCATGCTTTCTCGGCATTTGTCGTCATACCAAACAACTCTGGTGAGTCATAATTAGGTAAACTCTCCAGGTACGATACTACCTCAGTAAAAGAGGAGTCTGCCTTCACTGGACGGTAAATCTGAAATCAGAAAACTCTCACAATCAAGAAATGGTCGTATAGTCAATAGGTGTTTTGTAAATGTGAAACAATCTGCAAAATATGCACAAAAAAGTTGGACTGTAAGATGTTTTAAAATCCACTCTATATGCATGTTGTACAGGAATATGTCTGTACCCTGATGTAGAATGAACCTTTATAGTGATCTGCAATTAATCTCAAACTTAATTTTGCAAAATATTCATACTATGCTTTAGGAAAATGAACTGTGATTGATATATGAAAATCTACATTAATTTAAAGTGCAACAGAAAAATACACTCAGAACTGTTGGACCAAGATTTACTGGATGGATTATTATATGGATTATCATCATTAAAAACAAAATTTATTAGGATATTTTTTGTAGGAAGGGGAAGCTTTCATTTCAAGTATTTTCTATATTTTGCTGTTGAGCAGACCTAGATTACCGAGTTAGGACAGAAAGTGTTATAGCCTAAGTTTTCTTACAGAATATGAAGTTTACGAATCAGGAAAATTACATAAAGAGAATTTCAATTAATGATACTTTTATATTAATTAATTTACATTTTTTCCTCCTATAAATGGAATAAATGGATTAAAATTGTTAACTGTTTTAAAATTCTTAATTTAAGATTTTGTTACATGGTAATTCAAATAGTACTTTTGCGTTTCTAACAACTCATAAGATCTGTTTTATATTGGCTTCTAAACTGCTTTGCTAAACTAGCTACATGTATAGTCTAGTGACAATGCCTATGAGACATGTTTTTAAATTTGTGAAGTCCATGTGTATATATTTGATACAGCTGCCCATTCTATGTATTACTGTGTCTTTTTATGATTCAGACAGAGAATCTGACAATCTTAATATTACTGGTTATCTGAGATCATAATGAATTGGTAAAATTTCTATGAAAAACAAATTTTTGCATAAAATCTACTCTCTCATTGATCTCAAATTAACAAAAATCTCAACTTTCTTATCATTTAAATATAAACATTCTTCAACTGATAGCAAATTATCAGAATGTAGTAAATGTAATCCTCATAAAAGTTTGATGTTTAGAGATAGTAAGCTAGATAAATAAAACAACACTGATGTCCCTTATGCACATTGACAAATAAATAAAAATCATATTAATATTCGTGCTAATACGTAGAAAAAAATGTTCAATACACATACACCATAGATATAAGTATGATATACAATTTGACATGCATATAGTATATTCTTCTGACAATAAAAAGAAGAAAAATTAAATTGATACAGAGATAATAAAAAATATTTACTATTTCAAGAAGATCATTTAATCAATATAATTTGATCTCTCTCTCTCTCTCTCTTTCTCTCTCCTTTTCTTCCTTTCTCTTTTGTATCCAAATGTCCACTGCCCTATGACATGCACTTTTTACTATATGTACAACATGCTTTTATATAATGAACATGCACAGCGTTACTTGAAGCGTTACGTTCATTCATGTGTGACTATACAGCTTACCTCAATGATAACCTGGTGAAACGACATAGGATTAGTGACGGTGAAGTAGCACGATCAATGCTGACCAAATAGTTTTATTTCATTTGAAGTTTCCAAAATCCTGTGACAAAAGGTGCCATCTAATTGTTTTGGCTTATTTCCGAAAAATATTTTTATGCCGTTTAAGGATTAAGAATCATATTCAGAAAATGTACTTCCCAACTGAATTGTGGAAAAGTGAATAAAATTTTTCGATTAATTTTACAGATTTTGTCAAAGTATGGTTTAGACATTTTATGCTTGATTTTTTCTTCATTTTTATTAACTTATCACTTTACAGGTGCAATTTGTACAAATTAAGTACCCAAAAATTACTTAAAATTTTGGTCAGCAATTGATAACAATATATTACGCCTAAATAAATTCTGTGCAATTTCATCGTCGACGGCGTTTTAAATACCTGTCGTTACAGATAGATTATTGTGTCTGTAGCGGTTTGTGAATGTTGTTCATCTAACGCGTCGTTAGACTCGTTACAGGTATAGATTTTTGTAAATAAATTCTGTGCAATTTCTTCGTAGATGGCAGGGATTCCATTTACCTGGACAGTGTGTGCGGTGAAGGGTACCTGTAAAGTGCGAAACGAAACAAAAACGAAACGAAACGAAACAAATCAAAACGAAACGAAACAAATCGAAACGAAACGAAACAAATCGAAACGAAACGAAACAGATCGAAACGAAACGAAACGAAACAGATCGAAACGAAACAAAACAGATCGAAACGAAACGAAACAAAACATAAAACTTAGAGAAAATGAGAAAAAGAGGAAAAATCACCGAATACGAATATTTCAAGACAAGATCTTATTGAAGGGTCGGGCGATCGGGAAAAAAATTTAAGGTATATATAGAAGAATTTCGTGTTAATTTTTAAAATTGAGATTATGTACATGAACGCATAAGAGCAAGACTATTTATATTAAAAGTAATTTCCTTTTTGGGGGGGGGGGGGGGGCTACTGTTACCCTCCCAATCATCTGTCCCTCCTCTCGCCCCCTTTCTCTCCCCTCCCTTTGTCCCTGTCCACCCCCTCATTATTGCCTTCAACCGTTAGTTCTTGTGGCTGGAGGGTCTTTTTAAGAATCAAAGTTGACGATTAAAACATAATATATACGTTATATGCATAATTGCATTTTAAAGGAAAGTGAATGGGATGAATAACCTCGTCATAGATGGAAAAATATTATTTAGCAGGGAGGAGTCTAGCGCACAGGAAACGGGGGGCACATTTCGTTTGAAAAAGAATAATTTTTTTTTCCTGAAAGTGCCCCCACCCCGTTTTATGATCTCATTACGGTGTCATAGCGTGGTTTTCTATCCCTTCCCTTTTCTTCCTCTTAAATACATGAATGACATTTACTTTTTTTATTTGTCAACTTCGACTCTTTCAAGAAACCCTCTCGGCACTAGTTACAAATGTAGAACTCTTGGATTAAGGCAATATTACATGCTGATCTTGTCTTAAAATATTCGTTCTCGGCGATTTTTCCTCCTTTTCTCATTTTCTTTAAGTTTTATGTTTTGTTTCGTTTCGTTTCGATCTGTTTCGTTTCGTTTCGATCTGTTTCGTTTCGTTTTGTTTCGTTTCGTTTCGATTTGTTTCGTTTCGATTTGTTTCGTTTCGTTTCGTTTTTGTTTCGTTTCGCACTTTACAGGGACCCTGCGGTGAAGCAAAACATAACGGTCCTCATTTATAGAGACTTGTAGTTCAGATATATAAAAATTCATAATTAAACAGAAGAAAGAAAGTAAAAGGCAATTTTAGAAATAACGTATATAAGTAAATGTATTTAGAATGTTTAAATGCTTCAAACTGAGGCACAAGCAGTTCCAAGGTCATTTGACAGAAAATTATTCTTATAAAATAATATGCTCTCTCTCTCTCTCTCTCTTTCTCTCTCGCCAGAATTAAAAAAAAGTAAGTTATACAAAATGCTATGTTTTTCGTTTATTTTAAACAAAAGTCAATTGAGATTTTATCGTGTCAATAATGATAATGTATAGTATAAAGGTACTTTCATAAAAAGTAACTATCGTACTAGATAGTTGAAAGTTTTCAGACGTTATGAATGAAACAACCAGATACTAGGAAAATGCAAACATCAAATTATCACGACAGAGAGTATTAAACAGATAAAGTCTGATCTATTTAGAATTGATCGAACTTCGCTAAATGCCAGTTCGGCAAGATTAAGTGGATGTACTCTACACCAAAATTATCCAAGAAAATTGATAGAGCAAGCCCCCCCCCCCCCCCCCCTTTGATTTCTCTCAGCAGGTGTGTTGTCTGCTTCAACAATGTCGTCTGGACCCATAGATCGAAATGGAATTTAATCAGTGGCACCTTCTATAACGTAACAATGCATCAATCCATGTAATCCATTGGACAGATTAAGTGTAGTATTTGGTGATCTAGATGTCTTAAATACATTTCTCTTGAATTAAAGACAGCTTCGTTAAAAATGCATTTTATGTGCATATTTTTGATGCATGTAGTTCATTAATGCTTCAGTGTATTGCATATTTGCATCAGTAAAGCTTTCTGCAGATGGTTTTGAACTTTTAATGGCTCTATTAATAGTTGTTAATGAGACCAGTGCAAATTACCAGGGGTGGATGCAGTTTTGGGTATTGATATCACTGCTTATTTTAGTGTAAATAAGTTCAACTATGAAAAACTCATATTGAAAAAATAATTTCAACCTGGAAAAAGTTCTTTGAAAAATTAATATCAATAAATATTGTTTAAACCAAACTAATTCCCTATCGTTTCTTATTCTTCCCTCGTTAAAGGTGTACAATTTTCTAGATCCACTTCTGATTCATATCATGTTAGGTCAACTAACATCTTTACAGATTTTATGACATTGACCATGTTTACATTAATAAGGATCTGTATCGTGTACCTCGCCATTGTACTCCTAATCCTATAATTATAGCTTGTGACAGACCCCATCCGCGATGACAATGTTTATATTGGTTCTTATCGATTTTGTAGAACATTTATACCCAGATACATACTTAACAGTCACTTTTAACCATTATGTCCAACATGTCGGACGTCGTTAGTCCATTGTACTTCTCCTGGACGTGAAACTCGCGTTTCTGCGGAATGCAACATATGTGACTTACGAAATTACGGTTACCATGGATTTTGTGAAAAATTAAGAAGTGAAATATCTGTATCAAATAACATGTCCCCATAGACAATGAATCATGACGATCAAGGCGACTGGGTATATGCAAATGAATAGTCCTTCTCAAAAATTTTATCGGCTGCAAGACATGATTCAAAATTTGGACCAAATCCATGTGAAAGTCTTTGGGAGGTCTCCATTCATTGCCAAATAGTTATTCTTTGAACATAGTGGTGAAACGGGGTAAAGAAGATCCTGACGACAGCCTCAAAGTGGCGCGAAAAAAAAATTAAAGTTTTCGAAATCACATCCAAGTACTTTAGAACTTGGCATTAAAAAAGAGCAAATGAAATATAATGAACTATGTGCAAAAGTAAATTCATTGGTGGACCTTTATTGTCTAAATGTTACTGAAAACAAAAACGGGAATTGTCATCTAAGTGATTCGAAATCCCACAACAAACGAAATTATAAGGTGCGATCATGTGATGATGTACGTATGTGTGGCAGTCTTTGATCCAGTGAAAATGCGAGGACAGTCAGGGCTTGAAATTCATAGAGAATTCCAAAGGAGCCATACGGGCCCCTAGTTCTGGAATTCAAGGAACCCGTGCCAAAAATCAAGGAGCTCGTAAATATTTAAGTTTCTTTTCTATTAATTACATAAGATAATTGATGAAAGCTAATTATTTATTGTGAAAGACCATCTTTGACAGCAGTTTCAACACAACGTTGAAGTAATTTAGTTATATACGTCCCTGGTCCAAGTAATCTCTTACAAAGAAAGCTGACAATTTATTTACTTAGCCTGAAATATAAGAGCGCCCCCCCCCCCAAAAAAAACATTATATACTTTGTAAAGACATTATCCACTAATTAAATAGAACATTACATGTATATTATAAAATGTGCGTGTGTACATGGGTTCATGAACTGGGATTTTTCTTTTTTTCTTTTTGGTCATTTTATACAAGTTTTTTTCTTTTATTCTTTCTTTCTTTATTCGCTATCCACAATACATGTGATGTGTAACATACGATACTCTGCAAAGTAATGGTTCATGTACTGAGGCGATTCGGGATTTAACACCGCTGCAATCAATATACTACAAACGTCACCTACGAAGAAATTGCACAGAATTTATTTACACAAATCTACCTGTAACGAGTCTAACGACACGTTAGATGAACAGCATTCACAAACCGCTACAGACACAATAATCTATCTGTAACGACAGGTATTTAAAACGAGGTCGACGAAGAAATTGCACAGAATTTATTTAGGCGTAATAAAACATTATTGGTAAATGCCATGCAAAAAATCAAATAATAATTTTGGGTTAACATTTATCATTACAGTTTTCATTACATTAGAATGTCACAAATAGCAGCAAATATTCAAACCACAGTATGTGTCATGAATAAGTTAAGCCAGGCAGGATATGCTATGCTTGATCACACTGTAAATCATGGGTTAAGTTATATGCACTGTACAAAGTAATGTGACTCTTTGTTGTAAAATTGACAATACTGCTATACAGCTACAATTTGTTAATCAATTTCAAACAACATTACTTAGTAGATTAAAACAACTTTGTGCTTTATTCATTTTTTAAGGGATTAGAGGGAGGGTCACAGCCAACAATTTCTTCTAGCTTTCAGTCATTCTCCATTAAGAACAAAAAAACACACAAAAAAACCCAAACATATTGCAAGGTTCTTCATTATACCAATACTGAGGTACATGTATAAAGAGGTGCACCTCACAGACTTACCCCATCAGCTGAGTAGCTATACTCTGGCTGTAGAGCCTGAGCACAGAAGAACCTCTCTAATAGAGCTCCCAGGCATCTCATGTCCCACTCGTCTGTCACTCTACCTCCGTAGGTTACCTCCCCTATCAGGAATGTGAGGGCGTCCCAAGGTATGAGGGAATGCTCAACGAGGAGGTTGTGTAACTGTAGTATTGATACCTGTCGTACAAGAAAGCAGGGGCATGAAAAGTTTTATTTAGTAATATATCTAATACACAATTTGACCGATTTGACGATGAGTTTTGAAAACAATAAAATCTTACTCCAAATGATTACATGTTTACTGGATAGGTGTTTATCTCTTAGTATGCATCATTTTGAAGGCTAATATGGTATGACACTTGGACAATAAAAATTAATGTTGCTTGTTTCAATTCTTCTTCAATACCTCTTCTAATGCAAATATTTCACACCCTGCTTAGTGTGGTAAAAAGAAATGCAAAAGAAATTTATTCATAAAATGTCTTTATCGTCACTCAATATTGGGCAAAATAATAAGTTTTCTCTTTTAATCAAATTTTTAGCCAGAATTATACAATATTTCAAGTAAGAAAAAATTGACATAGAATCTATTAAAATAACTTACATCTAAGTCTGAATCATTAAATCCATAAGTGATATTCCAGCCGAGTCGACCATATTTCTTCCTCTCATGGATCACAGCATTGAACAGACACAGACCAAACAGTAACTTTGACCACATGGGGGAGGGAGGGTCAGCAAACATTTTCTCTGTGACTACACCCGTCCCTCCACTACCGTAAGTCCTCAGCATGTTGGCTTTAAGCCCCTGGGGTGGCTCCACTGTCATCTAAAACATTATGATCTTATATAAGGAATGAAAATAAGGAAAGATACAGAAAATTTGATGAAATTTGTGCTTTTCAAACTAAGGCAGAGTTTTGATTTGAACATAACGGTAGACAATTTACATATAACATGTATATCAGTCAGGTGAAAAGACAAGTATAACTTTTAATTTTAATTCAAGAATTTTATAATTATGTTTTTCTTTTAATTTTCTTTTGAAATCAAATTCATATTCTGTAATTTGAGCATAAACTTCCCATGTACAGTGTTCCTGGAAAGGCATATCTTGTGGATTTTACGGTTACAAACAATAGAAGGGTATGAGAAATCCAATCAAATGCATCCCTATGTAAATATGAGCGTACATGTATTTCATGAAAATATCCTACCTTTAAACCAGTCTGTAGTATAGATATAGGGAAGGATGTGTCTGGCTTAGAACTGAGGAACAGTCTGAACTGTGGGTCTACTTCATCACCTGGTGTGTTCAACCTGGTAAAAATAGTATAAATATGTGAAAAAAATATCATCTGAATAATGAGTATGAAATTTACAATGCTGGAATATGATAAAATCAATTCATACTCATTTGCGGTTTTTAATAACTTATAAAATGGCAAAATATCCACAGGGATGAAAAATTCCAGGTATCCATGTACATGTTAACTCACTTTTCAACAATTGCCTGAAGTCTAGGCATCCATGATGCTGCCAGGTGACAGTTTTGTAAGAAGACCCATTTGCCTTTAAGTATTTTAGCTTTGGAGATGATTTTTTCTGCCTTATCCCCCTGGTCCCTTCCCAGGGATATCATGTCCAGATGTAGGGAACTGCCCCTCAACTCTGAGGCAAAGCGGTATAGCTGACGTGTGGGGTCCGTACCTGTAATATACAAGATACATGATGATCAGACATGGTACAACAATGGTATCGGCTTGTGATATGCAAAAGACCTGTTGACTGAGAGTCAAAGAAAGAGAGACTCTTACTATCCAAGATTTATGTATGGAAATATAAAAACTATGAAACTATTCATTACAATTATTCTACTCATTCCACTCATTTTGTTCATTATGTTTAATTTCCTCTTAACTTGACTACAGGTACTTTACTTAAAGATAAGATTCCTGCATTATAACAAAATTAATTTTGAATATTCTGAAATATATCTGTAACTAAACCTTAGCCTATCATACAAACATAAACAAGACAAGCTGATGTGCTTTAGCTGAAATCCTACAATGTACATGTATGTCAGCACATGTTAAATGCAATTTGAGCAATACTCCTTTGGCAGAAATGAGTTAAGCTAGTGGACTGCTGTACATTATGTCGATTTCATCAAACCCAATCATTTGTAAAAAATAACAATAAACATTCTCATTGATAAAGGATACAATCTTAGAACTAAGAATTTGAACAAAATTAGAAATAACCAAATCAACTGATAACGAAATATTATTGCATCTTTACCTTGTTTACCAGCACTCGCTACACATATGGTAAGGAACTTACATTAAAATGGTCTACAACTACTTTGAATTTGTCCATGATCATATATGCACATGTGAATCACTCAATATCTTTTGATCTCTCTTTCTCTCTCAGACTTCGAATGTTAAAGACTATAATTTTATATAAAGTAAGGACATGAATATCAGATCTTCCTTTTTAATGATATTATCATTCAATTAAACTTTATTTTAATTTTATTCATAGGAGAGGAATTTGTATAAACTTAAATGCTTTTTTTCCAATCCTTACAGATTTCCATTGTACATGTAATATGTATGCTGTAAATATGAAATAAATGTTTAAACTAAACTTTATTTTAAAAATTCTCCTCTTTCAGTGATACAATATACCTATACAATAGATTGGCTTCTTAGTCCACTGAAAATGTCTTTCACAGTTTAAATTGTTACCATCTTAAAGGTATGAATTCAAAACTGCAAACCTACAAAGATGTATCTATACTTATAATTGCTACTTATGGTAAACTGATTAATATACATGTATAAAGGTCATACCAGGTGAGAGTATGAAGATTAGAGGAGTTTTCGGTGACGAGTCCTCAAATATGTCCTTGAGATCGAATGTGCCCGTGGACAGGAAGCTGGCACCCATCTGCTGCTGTACAAACATGGCGATGGAGGAGGTCATGGCAGAGAGATGTAAGATCTTAATCAGGATAAGTCGCTGGAAAGCCGTTAGTCGCTCCCACTCAAACACTATACCATGCTCTCCTTCAACTGTAAATACATGAATATGTTATATCATTATTATAAAACAGTTTTGAAATTAATATTTGTAAACTGAAATGCATATAGAGTAAAGAAAAAAAAAAACTATCATTTTTTTTCCATGAACAGATTATCTAAATGAATAATCACCAAAATATCCTGATTTCAATCTAAAGGCAATTTGCCCTTTGACTTGAATATTACTTTTAACTTTAATTCAACGTTCTGATGTGACAGTGAAAAGGGACAAAAATCAAAATTAAAACTGTCACAGTATCAAATGACCTGAACAGAATATATATCATAAAATAAAAGAATATTGCAGAAAAAATTCCTTTCAATTCATGTCTTTTAAATTTTTATCAACAATAACAAAATTTAGGTTTTAACACAATCAAACTCATTTACATACCACTGTTCTTGAAGGGTTCCGACATAACTTTATATATATCCTCAGAATGCCTGAATGTTTCCCACTGAGCTTTGTTGGTCATAATGCTTCGGCACAATCTGGCATATGCCGGCATAGTGGCATCCAGATGTTGGCATTGCCGCCACATGGCATTAGAGATCCACTTGGGCGGTGTTTTAGTTTTCTTGGCCTCCAGGTCTCCTGACTTAGACTCCATCTCTAGTCTCTCCATTGGAGTTAAACCTAGATAAAACAAAAACATTTTCTGGATTTAAATTTGTATTGTATTCTGATAATTCTAAATATACTGTCCTGTTCACTAATTCCAGAGCACCCTGTTTTCCCAGTTTTCTCTAAAATATGATAATGTCATCTTCCAAAAAGATATCAATTTTATAATACTCCTTTAGTCGTAACAGAAAATACCATTGTTTTGGCTGTGCGTCAGTTAAGTTAGAAGTAGGACAGAAAATAAAAAGTATACGGGGATTTTCTATAGTAAAATCACTGAAAATGTGTGACGTCGGAGGCTTTGACGTCACTGTTTACTATTGTTGACACGGAGAACAATATGGCGGCGGCTTGAAATTAACATGGGAATTCCCCGTAGACATTTTATTTTTTCATATTGCGCTTTGAAGGCAGCTGATAGGGTAAGTTGAAGTTAATTTCCAGTTACGACTAAAGGAGGTCGATTCTCGGAAGCAATAATTTATAGCAAAATTCTTCAGACGACAGACTAAATCGCCAAAACAGGGTGCTCTGGATTTAGTGAACAGGACAGTAGGAACATAACACATGGATAAGTGCAAGAGGAGTCTAATCAATGAAAGGGATCACCCAATTACAAGACACCCATATGTGAGTGGAGTCCACTGGTATATTATCAAATTCTGAGAATTCTGAATTTAAGAATGAGGAGCATGTCCTAAATATTTGCCTCATCTACCTCAGATTGGGGGACATGTTCATATGGAACAAGTAAGCTTTGTGCAACTTTCAAGAGCTCTTATTTTACTAAGCATACTTGCCCTATAAATGCCTTGCCTACAATTAATGTCCCGAAAAATCCTTATAAAATTAAAAGCCCACTGAGACTGTCTCTCATAATTACGCCCTCAAGGGCATTATCATCTATTTCTGCCCAACAGGTAAGTCCATCTTACCATCATGGCCCTCCAAGGCTTTATCATCCATCATATTTGCCAGTATATTTCCCTGTAGGAAGGTCAGCCACTCCTGTTCCGTCACCTTACCCGTTGTCGTAATGTCTTCGTATTTATCATTAGATCTCATGATACTGGAGCACAGCATAAAGGAGAAGGTCAGCTGATGGTTGGCAAATAACGCTACAGATACTACTCTGTATATACTGGATGTTAATCTGTAATAAAGTTAATATTCAAATCAATGTACAACTCACAGAATTTGACACCTTATTTTCTATGTATATGAACAGATACTTGATGAGATTTTGGACATTATGACAATAATTCTATTTACACGTATATGTATAATTATGGATAAGTTTCACTTTTTTTTGCCTGTCCGAGCATCTAAATTACCTGTTGGACTACACATTTGAGATAAACTGCCATCACAAATACAGTTTGCATGTCAGAACAGCCAAATTAATTGGCTAATTCTACACAGAGTGCAATTCAATATGTATTGGTGACATAACACAATGTGACATTTTTTAAAATGCTATGACATAAGGCTTCCATTGCCTTGGAAAATGAAAAACACTTCTTGTAATAAGTTCCACTTCAGAAAATTACATTGCTTCTGCAATTATTAAGATTTGAAAGCAGTCTTCATGAAAACTCACTAGCCCGATGCCCGTGGCTAGTAGAAAGTTTGTCAGGCTAGTAAAATTTCACTATGTAAACTATACAAAAAAATTATAGAAATTGTCCTCGGGCTAGTGGTTTCAAAAAGTAAGAAGTTTTTATGAAGACTGTGAAATACTATGTGAAAGACAAACCTGTTAATCATTTCCAGCATGTGTTTTTTCAGTTCCTCTGGGTTCTCCATCTTGGTGGGTTCTTCCAGTGCCTCTGCCACACTGCCCCTAGGAGTAGTACTTCCCTGCCGACTCCCTGGTCTTATAGACCGTACCAGGCCGATCAAGCTCGACTTACGACGATCCAACTTTGGTGCAGCCGGTTCAGAACCGTCGGCGTTAGGGTTGGCTATACATGTAATGAACATTTCCTTGAACCAATCCAGTGAGAACTGATACATAATGTCTATTCCTGACAGATCAGCTAACACAAAGTACAGGGTGGCTCCCCTTGTAGCAACCTAATAAGGAAATGTTAAACAGACATTACCGTTATATGAAATGTCAGATTTGTTCATATAAACAATTTTTATTCATTTTCAAACAATAAAACTGCTTAGTAATTCTAAACACTTTTAATGCTAGGTCATAATGCCAAAGTAAACTCAACATTTAGCAAGTGACATGAAATCTAATTTACAACACTGGCACATGTTGAATTTCATGAGCATTTTTACATATATTTTTTTTAAAATATGCTGATCTAATCTACTTGGAAACTTTTTATTATCCAATATACTACAGATATCTTTACTAATTGTACAAAGAGATTGTACCTTTGAAATGCTAGACCTCAAAATGTCTGAAATCACACATGCTGTATGTTTTTTATACATGTATTATGACCTTACAGTATATGGCCCATCAAACAATGCATTGACAAGTCATTTAATTATGACGTCATGATGTTCAAGTCTGCCAAGAGGTTCAATGTCAGACATTCAGTGATCCCTCAATTCTTGTGCTAGTCCTTCAATTTTCCTACATACATTAATTTTGCTACAATCATAGTGCACTATACATATCAGAACTTACAGGTAGATATCTTTTTCTGGCAAGACTGAGTTTCTTTTCCGTTTCCTCTGACTGTGCCACACGTTTGTGTATGGCCTCTGATTTACCTTTACTTTGCTGTAAGGTGTCTACCAGGTCCTGATCATCCAAAATGTGACCTAAAATATAACAGGATACGTATTGTAAAACTTGATGTCATGGAATGATTATACAGCATGGCTAAAAACAAGCCAACGAAATGAAGAGTAAAGTCATACCATTCTAGAAGTCAAAATGTAAATATTCTCTTAATGATTTCATTTCACACAATTCCAAATATTCCCTTTATGATTTCATTTCACACAATTCCAAATACCTATTGTGGTATTGATTTTTCCAAATTGTTCTCCTTTTTTATATAAAAATAGACAATCTGAGTTAGCAATTAGGATTGTGCAAAACTCATATTGATATTCCATTAGAAAAACATTTGATTTTTTACCCCAAAGGAATATATTCATAGTACAATTTCTACAAATGTACATGTATCTTTTAATTTCCACATCCATTCATTAAAGCCTATTTCTGCAAAAAAGCATGATATATTTATTGTGTATGTATATATACAGTGTGTTCAGACTGCATAAGCTTTATATACTGTGTGATATATAACTTTTAATTTCATTCAGTAAGATTTCTAAAGGATACATTTCCCATTATGCATCTAAATGTTATGTTAATGGTACTATGTATACCATATATGATACCCTTACTTAAAGGAGAGAGAGAGTTATCTACCCTAATCAGCAGTTAGAAAGGATATGTTGAAAGATCAAGTGACTAAAATGAAGTCTAAGCTATAGATATCTGTCCTTTTTTACTTTACCATTTTTAGTATGTAAAATCTTAAGTCCCGCTCCCCTTCCCTTTCATATCAACATGTATGAGAAAAAATCATTCCAAGGAATGCATGTGTAGCCTGCGAAACATAGCGACACTCAGGAATCAATTTTAACAAAAATTTAACAAATCCAAACAACTTAAACGTCTTCATTCAAAATCCTCTAAATCAGTTGATTCAATGACATAAACTCTTGACTCTTAAATATTGAATGTGTGGGTAAACAAATTGGTAAAGTTGTAATGATTATATGAGAACATATGGCTGAAAAAAAGACCCTTTAGTACATGTAATATTGTAAATATTTAGTATAATACATGTTCTAAGCTAGAGAGTTGTCCCTCTCCTGTGCTCATTTAACGACTGAAGAAGAAGTGTATCTACTATTGTACATGATGCCTATAGAATCTATATAAGATCTACAGTATCAAGGTGACAGTGGATTGATATAGATATTTCTAATCTTAATGAAAGAAAGACGAGTATTTATGTTGCTTTGCCGTACTCATTTGTTGATCTTCTGGCAAATCTGTAACGTAAAATTCATACACAATTTCATGAATGCAAGTATTGACTTTTTGAATACTTAAAACTTACTGTGAACATGGTGTCACTGAATAAATAAACATTTCTTGTAATAAAAGATGAAATACTAAACTTGATAGAAAGCACTTGATGTGGTAAAATGGGATGTACCTTTTTTTAACAAATGAGAGAGAATATACATTTGTATAGCCCTAATTCTGAAGTTGTCAAAGACAGTCATAATCAGTGGCCACTAAAACATTCTTTTAGTTTTACCTCCTTTTCATGGTTTTTACATTAATGTGGTATTTAAAACAGATTAATGGAGAATTCTGAATTTTGTCGAAAGTAGGTAAAAATCTAAGTTTGAAGAAGTGAAATATGTCATATATCACAAGATCTGACCTGTGACACTTAACACATGCACTGGCTATTCCGGACAAAGGAACAGACAGACAAAATAAATTATCCTTCATACACTTCAGCACAGTTACTGAAAGAAAACTTATTAGATACTAGTAATACTTGGCTTGTTGTTACAATTAAAATCAACTTTCATATACAGTATAATGAATATCCTAGTCTAACTCAGTGCTGCTAAAGAAATACCATGTGATTGTGACAATAACATCCTATGTTCTACAGTTATTGACATTTTGTTGTCTAACTTAACAACTTTACAACTACTCTATATAAGAAAGAGAAATTAAGGACTTTGATATAAATCATAATCATTATGGACAATAATGACTGATAAAAAATAATTTGATATGTCATTTAATAGCAATACAACAACCAGTATATCCTGTATTTCCTAGTGTGTTAATTCTGTTTGTTGTATTATAAATCCTAGTATTTTTCTCTTTTTCCTTCTTTAATTCAACTTTTTACTTATTTTCTGTGGTCAGAATGTGACAAAAGTTTGCTACTTATATATATATACCAGATGACATGTACCAGTACACAATGTGTCCTGAAGTCATTGCTCCTGCTTTTGCTCCTTTACACCTACCTCCCCCCACCCCTCATTCCTTTCCCACTCTTTCCTTATACCTGCCAAACATATCTCCTGTTCTATTTCAATCCTTTTTTACTTCAATTGTCTTCTGCTCCATGTTGTCCCCCTATCCATCTTAATTCCACTCCTTGTCTACTTTCTGTTTAGTATACCTATCCCTAATACTCCCCTTTTCTCTCTTTAGTATCCTTCTGCCTCTCAATCCCCCTCCCCATTATCTATCCCTGATGGCAATTTGTCCTGACCCCCCCTTCCCTTGTATTTCCACACATTACCTTTAGTACTCTGTAGCAGACTTAGTGATCTGTCATCAAGGTCCCTCAGCTTCTTTACATCATCAGCTATGCTGCCCAAAAGATCACTCCTTATCCATACCCCCTACCCTCCTAAGTCTCCTATCCCCTTTCTGTCCTTACATCCCCCCTTTCCTCTGTCTTTCCACACCCTACCTTTGGTACTCTGTAGCAGACTTAGTGATCGGTCCTCCAAGTCTCTCAGTTTCTTTACATCATCAGCTATGCTGCCTAACAGATCACTCCTTATCCATACCCCCTACCCACCTAAGTCTCCTATCCCCAGCCTGTCCTTACATCCCTCTTTCCCCTGTATTTCCATACCCTACCTTTAGTACTCTGTAGCAGACTTAGTGATCTGTCCTCAAGGTCTCTTAGTTTCTTTACATCATCAGCTATGCTGCCCAAAAGATCACTCCTCTGTGTCTCCAGTATAGGCTTCTCCTAGTAATGGTTAAAATGAAACACATTATTACACTGGCTACAGAAACAACTGTGGTCTCATTTTTGTCAACATTCAATACATGAACATGATATGCTTTAACTTGCAGGTACACGTACTACTAATTTAAAGTAAATAGTTTTGGGAGGGGTATTAGAATTATAATCAGAGGAAGAAACCCTCAGAAATCTCTGGACATTGAAATAAGATTTCGAAAAGAAATTTTGAAGAGTCAAAATAAAAATAATTCATTAACTTTTGGATTGTAAGAACTAAGTCTTAGTTGATAGTGTCAACCAGACATTTGAGAATTTCAAACCCTAATGGTTTTGCTGCTTAACCACTACAATGGCACTTAACCTTGAGGAATATGCTAAACCAACATACTGAAAGTGGCAAGCAAGTCAAGTGTCCTTGAAAATTACATGATCATTAGCTTTTAAGTATATGTAACTGGTGCAGTACCTACGTCAAAGAAATCAATCACATTGTTTGTCATAGTAACTAAATGCACAATTATTCACTAGGATGTTAAGATAATAGTACACCTTTGATGAAGAATATGGAAAAGTTGTGTGACAGGAAATTATTTCATACACTTGAGGTCTCTACTTTAATGTTTCTTCTCAAGTATGAAAGTAAAAAATATTAGGAAAGTTCAGCATGATCTGAAACTCAATATTTTTCATATAAAAACATTAAAAATTAAGTTTAGCAAGGACTAAAAGATAATTTTTTTTACTAAGTGTATGATATGCAAAATAAAACTTTGCCTTAACCTTAGAAATATATGTTGTTAGTTTGACCCTATATATTGTATGTGATCTTGACCTTGAAGGTGACCTTGACCCTTACAATATCTGGTTTCATTGCACTTGACCACCCTTGCAAGTATGATGGAAATATAGTGCATATTGGTTCAATTATAGCTAAATATGTGAAAGTGTGACTGAACTGACAGACAAAGGGTTTCTTATAAGTCGACCTTACCATGAAGGAGACATACAATGCCATGCATACCTGTCTGACTACAGCA
The DNA here is from genome assembly GCA_028142955.1 of Pinctada fucata. Lineage (NCBI taxonomy): Eukaryota > Metazoa > Mollusca > Bivalvia > Pterioida > Pteriidae > Pinctada > Pinctada fucata. The sequence continues at coordinate 28,291,758 of AP027107.1, read as the reverse complement.
GACAGAAACTGTTCATGTAGACCCTCAAAGACATACAGACAGACAGTTACCTCTACATGTCGCCCTTACATTGTAGGAAAAATACAGCAGACAAAAGCTGTTCATGTAGATCCTCAAAGACAGACAGACAGTTACCTCTACATGTCACCCTTACATCGTAGGAAAAATATGTGACATACGTACCTGTCTGACCACTGCTGACAGAAGCTGTTCCTGTAAACCCTCAAATGTGACAGTAAAGTTGATGATGTTAACCTGGATATACACTGCAGGGAGGTAATGGGGGTTGGCCATAGAAGTTGTCATATATAACCTAAAAAATATATGGCATAAAATTCAAACTTGCTCATTATTACTAATGATGAGAAACAATTGAAGATGACTATAAAACAAATATTTCTGTTGTACAAGTTTGGCCTTTGAAAACAAAGTTTATTCTAATATTTGAAGACTATTTTTCCATAGTGACCTTGACATTTTACCAAATGACCTCAAAGCCCATAGGTGGTTACCTTCCAAGATTAGTATCATTTTGATTCATATAGGTTGAAAGGTTTGAAATAATTAGGTACACATGTGAATTCACAGTTTATCTACAGGACAATCATAAGATGAAAACCAATGACTTTATGATGCCTCTGATTGAAATCACTCCTTAAAATTCTATTAATTTTCACAACTATATCAGATCCTGGACCCTAGTAAAGAACCCAGGTATTGCCTGTATGAATATTCTTATGTTATATCCCAGCACACTACGTAAAATTTATTCCTCACCTGAAGCCATCGTTGTACTCTATCTCTGTATCGCCTAGCTTGATCACTGTATGACCACCTCTCTGGAAGGTCTCGTGTAGTAACACAGGTCTAAGGGCAGGATCCAGGGACTCCCCTACATCCTGGAAGAACATAAAATAAAACAGTAACATAAGTATCAAAATTACTTACATGGAACATTTTAATACCATAAACAAGACTTTTTAGAGAGACAACATCAAAGTGTGTTTGCTAGAAAATCCTTAAAGTTCAATTTCAAGGTCACTTGGTCAAAAGTCATGGTATCAAATGAAAGCACTAGTTTTGAGGAATCTACATGTAAAATATTAAGCCCTATCCCCTACAGTTCAAGCAATATTGCCAAGGTTAAGTTTTCTTTAAAAGCAGATGAAAGGTCAAAAGTCATTGCATCAAATGAAAGCTCTGGTTATGTGGAATCTACATATAAAATATCAAAGTTCTAATCCTTACAGTTCATGAAATAAAGGTACGGTTAACGTTTTCTTTTGAAAAAGTAGGCCAAATGTCTAAGTCATTAGGTAAAAATACGTGGTATCAATTGAACGCTCTAGTTTTGAGGAATTTACGTGTAAAATATCAAAGTCCTATCCTCTTAAGTTCAGGATATATAATCCTAGATTAATTTTTATTTATTTATATATAAGTAAAAGGTCAAGGTCCAAAGGTCAAAAGTGATTGTACCAAATGAAAGCTCTTGCCACAGGAGATCCACATGTGAAATATCAAAAGTCCTACTCTTTACCATTCATGAGGTACCAGTTTTTTTTTATATGTAAGTCAAATGTCAAAGGTCATTAGGTCAAAAGTCATTGTATCAAATGGGAACTACATATATGAAATATGGAGGCAACATCAAAGGTTCTGTAATCAACAATCTAAAAGTTCAATCTGATAAGACAGGAAACGGAACTAACAGAGGAGTGCAATAAAGGCAAATGAAAACAAAAGGCTTTCGGTAGACGTAATAAAATCAAGTTTTATAACAATAAAACACAATCAAAGCCATAATCAAAGTCTATGCCCCATGAAATCGTTTGTTTCGTACTAGAATATGTCTTCCAAGTAGAATGACAGTGGCTCATTAATGTACAATTATCTATTTGGAGCCCGATTTTCAGGAAGTCTGTAGAAGGGGCCATTATCTGTGTGTAACGCACCATTATTGCTTCCTTTATGTTCATGGCGACGGCTAGCATAACCTAATCACTAATTGAAGCTGAATTTTATTCTTCGAAGTTTTCTTGAGGGGGATAGACGATATTGGTTCGTGGAAGGAGAAACAACTCCGATACTTTATAATAAATGTAGATATATCATTTATTTAAGAAATTTTGGACAAAGAAAAGGAGAGCGCAATCACTTTGTCGCAATGTCCAATAGAAGTCATACCGGAGGCGGCGGTACCGATGATTTCAAAGACACCCTTCAGCATGCAGAGGGACTTGTTCTTTATTACTTACTGTACGACTATCCGGTGACTATCAGCTACATGTTCATCAATATATTCACTTTAACTCTCGGGATATGGGTCATCCTTCTAAACTATCTAGTGATCAGCACCCTGCTAAGACAGCGAGACCGCATGGAAGTGGAGGACATTTACGTGGCCAGTTTGGCCGGAGCCGATTTCTTGACCGGTGTCCTTCTCCTGTACAATGACCTCTACATCAATATCAATTTTCAAAGCGCGGAAGAATGCCGGTTTCGTTTCGGACTTTTGGTTTTGGTGGCACTGTGCTCTGGAACACATCTGGCTTTCTTAGCATTTGACCGCTTCATAAAGATCGCCAAGCCGCTACACTATGCCTCAATGTTTTCTAAGACCAAGGCAGTTGTGATCTGTTCAGTCATTTGGTTGTACGCTACCATCATCGGCATGATACCCAGTATGGGCTGGCAAAACGATTACGAAGAGAACAACAACGACAAATTCAATCTAAAATGCACGTTCTTCGGTACGATGACAGACGAATATATCACCTTTACTAATTACCTGTTCTGGATTCCGGTCGTGAGCATGTTGCTGTTCTATCTATGTATATTCAAAGTTGCCTATAAGCACGCCAAGGTGATAGCCATGCAGGAACGTGCCCTCCAACCTGGCCATCAGGAGACTGCAGAGAAACAGTCTTGGAAGTTTACAAAGATGATCAGCATCATCGTGGGTCTATATGTGTTAATGTGGACGCCACTGGGTAAGAGTCTCTCTCTCTTTCTCTCTCTCTCTTTCTCTCTCTCTCTCTGTAATTTTTAATTAGTTTGGGGTCTTTAATGTTCTAGTTCGGTTTCCAAAAATATTACTTTATCTGAACCATACAAATCTATTTTAGATTTTCTTATTTTATAGTTGGTGTGTATCTTTATCTTTACATATACCAGTATATCCCAGGGTTTTCGTTTTGCTTTGTTTTGGTTTTTAGGGGGTATACAATTTTATTCGCTTAGCTTTATTTTGTTCTTGTTTCTTGGTGGGTTTTTGTGTGAATTTTAGCCCGCACACTCCCTCTCCGCCTTAGAAAAAGAGATCGGAATCTGTTCGTTTACTCTTTTATCCTTTAATTCCTCTCATTGTTGATTTTTATATATAAAGAGGTCAATATGTAAATCTATATCATTTTATGGGATTCAATATTAATTTCCAGCCATAGTGTTCATCGTACATTTGGAGGGTTACATCGACAACATGACCACCCTGGACAAGGGGACTGTACTCCTGTACACCTCAGCACCGGCTTTCATTAACAGCCTCTTGGATCCCATCATTTATGCCATAAAGATCAAGAGTGTCCGAAAAAGGTATAGCGAGGTGTTCCGATGTTGCCGTCGGAAAAGTTGTTTGCCGCGTTTTTGCCGCCGGAAACCTACGTCGAGCAGAGTTGCCATATCAACTGTGCCTAATAACTCCTTCACTAACGTGACAAAAGGCTCAAAATCAATAAGAGAAAAAGAAACTAGTATGACGGAAGTAGCATAAGGTATGGCAATAGATTTCATCAGAAGACTGAGGACCGTTCATTTCCTATTTACCTTTTTGCAAATAACGCACAAACACTTGACAGATCAGAATAAAGTCATTTTGATGCGTAGAATGGATAGATAATTGTACATGTACAAAGACAGAACATATTTTGTAAATCAAATGGACTTGTGTGCCTATATTTTTGTTTTTGAAAGACTGATTTATTTTTAAAAAAGACAGATCGATTCATTTACATGTTCACTTAGTTGAGGAATCAATGATAAAGGTCAAACTGTCTGTAGAAAGTCACTTTGGTATGAGATACATAGAATACATATGTAATATGATTATGTACGTATCACTGAAGTTTAACTTTTAAAGTTAGTAGAGTAAAGTAAAGACTTACATATATTGTAAGTTATTCTGAACAAAGTTTGACGTCTTGAACCATTTTTGTTTTAGAGTATGTGAATATCAAATAAAACAGATGAAGTATGAATGAGTTTCGTTTCTTTCAATTTTAATGTAAATTTAGAACACGTAGCATTTCCAAATTGGACAGTATCCAGTATTTGAAAAGCTCAAGAAGATATAGTGGGTCAAGGTCAAATTTGCAAGCAGAAAGTTACAACAGATGCATCCAAATGGAAAGTCTGGCACATGTAGCTCTTCCGTTTTGACCTATATTAGACTTTCTTTGAAAATTGCACAAGCATAAAAATGTAAAGGTTACTTTGTAAAAAGATAAACATGGTGTCATAAAAGATGACAAAGCCGACCTTGTTGTTTAACCTAAAGAGAATTGGTTAATGTGATATCACATTTTACTTTATCTGGTAAGTCATATGTGAAACTGAGGTCAGATCCAGCATCTATATCATGTCCTGTGGTAAGTATCCACAGAAACATCACCCAAACAAGTTTCATTGATGTACATGTAGTTGTTATATGGAGATAGAGGTGTCCCATTTCTTTCTACCATTTGGTCACTTAAGTCTGTACCAGACACTGCATTCACATTCTCATAGGAATCAATCACATATCACTTATGACTCAGGAGATACAGTGCAGGTTATTTTTTTTTTAAGTAGGAATAAGTCACTAGGTCAAAAGTCATGGTCTCAAACGAAAGTTCTGGTTATGAGGAATCCACATGTGAAATATAAAAGTACAACCAATTATGATTCATGAGCCAAGGTCACTAGGTCAAAAGAAATGGTATCAAACAAAAGCTCTAGTGATAAGGAATGCATGTGAAATATCAAACCTTTACTCCTATGAGAAATTTGACAGGTTCATGTTTTATAAAAGGAGGTCAAAGGTCAAGTTCAACTGGTCAAATGTCATGGTATCAAAAAAAAAAAAGCTGTGGTTATGAGGAATCAAACAAATTATATAGCTCCAGTAATGAGAAATGTACATGTGAAATATCAAAGCTTTACCCCCTATGTGCCAGAATAAAGTTGCTTTTAAAAGGAGGTCAATGGTCAATGTCATTTGGTCAAAAGTTATGGTATCAAACGGTTATGAGGAATCTACTTTGTGAAATACTAAAGCCCTACCTCTTATGATTTTTGAGATATGGCCTAAGTTTTAGTTTTTGTTTTTAAATAGGTCAAAGGTCAAGGTGCAACAGTTAATACCTCACTAGGTCAAAAGTCATGGCTCAAATGAAAGCTCTGGTCATGTGCCAACATTGGGGTTACAACGATCACTCTCCAGAAGTATGTATCAGGGGGCTAAAAATGTGTAGACTTTAATAAGATACAATTACTGCTGATAATTTATGTCAGTATGGCACGTAATTTAGATAATCCAATCTTTTTAGAACAAAACAAGCAAATAAAATACTGTAGTTGGTTGCCATGGTTACAGATTTATAAATGATGTAAATTTCAAAACCTGGTTTTCACAGCCAGCTTTTTTTAAAACTTCATATACTTTCTAGCATAATGAGACCTTGAAATTAACAGTAACATGTTGCAGTCCTAAATAAAATGCACCCAGTGCAATAGTTCTCATGCCTCAAAGTGCTGAGACCTGCTGCCATGTTGATTATTAATGAACCAAAAAAAAAGAAGATAGACTCATTAAACAGCATAAACAAGAGCTTCCTGTCATGGCATGAGCATTGTCATTAAAAAGAACGTTATAACGGTACGTTACAGGAAATTAATGAAGCGTGGTCTATGTCAATATGTCAGATACAAATGTACTTAGAGATTGGTAGTTGATGAGGGGAAAAACTGCTCATATTTACGTCTTTCATTTGGTAATAGAAACACCTACATGAAGTAAATAGTCTGACTTGGAATGATTATTCAAGTGCAAAAAAGTATCATCCGGTGAATTAAAAGTTGTAGCATTTTCATCAGAATTTGACAGTTACAGGTTAAAGTTTAAAGTAGACAAAAAGTCAAAAATAAAATTTCCCCCGCCTATTTTCAAAACAGGGACACATAGCTTTACGAATTTGCTTTCTACAACTTGATCATTCAGTCTGTTGGTATACAATTGGTTTTTGGATGATTCATGTCAGTTGTCTCTGTGTCTGGCTTAATAATGATTTTGCAACCTTTACTTAAAAGCACTTTTGTTTTTCAACTGCAAAATGAATATTTTAGTCCAAAAAGTCTGTAAACCAACTATTCAATAATCATAATTAAAGGACTGAAGGTCATGGGTGACACTCAATCTTTTTTTACAAAAACACTACAATTACTTTTTTAAGCATATACCTAAGATTAAGTTCACAGAACAATTTCCCTTGTAGTTCATTATTTGAGGTTTGATGTCAAATCAACATTTTGCCATATTTCTTCATTTGAGGTTTGATGTCAAATCAACATTTTGCTATATTTCCTCATTTGAGGTCTGATGTCAAATCAACATTTCGCCATATTTCTTCATTTGAGGTTTGATGTCAAATCAACATTTTGCCACATTTGTTCATTTGAGGTTTGAAGTCAAATCAACATTTTAATATGACAAACATTTGAGGACAAAGCAAAACATCATAAAAGTAATCAAAATGCATGAGCGGTGACCTCAATAGAGAGGTTGAGATTTCCTACATGTAACGTGTACGTGTACTTGTATTCTGTTGTACTATTGTGACGTCATCATTTATTGCGTTTGACGTCATTTGCTTTACAAGTTGCACGTCGCCAGTGAACGTGTAAAGTGCGATATACACGTAGGTCTTTACTTCAAGCTTAATTTTATATTATAGTATAAAATGGATGGCAATCAATTCATATTGATTTCAACTTTCTATCCCAAGAAAAAAATTACCGAACTTAATCTGTCGTTTTGAATTTAACCTGTCAAAAAGTCAACTCAAGTTCAATAAGTTTTTACAAGTAGGCGTAGTCATCTTTGAAAAGAAATCTCAACAACAGTAACGTGTAATTCAACTTGTACACTAGACGTACCCGTACAAGTTACACGTAGGAAATCTCAACCTCTCTAGTATCTTCAGGTCAAATATTTCTGAAATTCTACATCTTTTACGGAGAGAGCAATGATATAAGGAAATAACTGGAGTTTCACACAATAAGAGTAGTTAAAAATTATGGGTCTTAATTTTTATAGATTGGATGAGCCAAATACCAAAAATAAAACGGATCTGGTGATAATAATATGGTACGTCAATACGCAGTGTCACAAAAAAAATTGGCCTAAAGAGCCATCATTCTTAGAAGAGCGGTCTTTATTGATCCACTAGCCCAGAGAAAAATATGGGCTGATTGTATAGTTTGTTCTACTAGTCAGTAGAGTTTATGGTAACCACGGATGTCTGGCTAGTGAGTTGCCGTAAAGAGAGGAAGATAAGCCAATAACCACATTCATTAAAATAGAAATGACTATAAATAGACTGACCTTGAGAAGCATGGGGAATCCCACTCTCAGGGCATCCTCCAAAGTTCTCATATAGTTGGGGTCTGAAGCATCTACAATCTTCAACTTTTCCCCTTTCCTCTCCTTTATGTAACTGTGTAAACAGAAAGAAATAAACATATTAAGCATAACATATTGTATTTTCATAAGTATTCATAGTTTGACCAAATAGTTCCAAAATCAGGCTAAGTATTCATTTATTTAATTCTTGTAATTTAAATGACTGAAAAAATGAATCTATTAAGCTTTCAGTGTGTAAAAGAAATTTGTTTTGATTTGTCAGAATACATGTAATATCTGGTTTAATGATGATGATCGGAATGTGTTGACAAATAGACAACATACTTTAGTGCCTGTCCTTGAGGGTCAATGAATAGCGGCCATTTCTGAGCTCGTTTGACTATGACAGCATTTTCTGTAGAATGGTTATCCTGAGGTAAACCTTTGTTCTGCCACTTCAATATCTGATAAGAAATCAGAAATAATTCTGATTTACAGAATGTGAGTCTAGTTTTTCAGGGAAGCTATTACCTGCGTCAAATTTACATCAAAGAGCTTCTATTAAGGTGGCTCAATAATCCAAAAATTCTTTGTCAGAGTCAAAAATATTATTCTGTTTATTTGACATACATGTCTGATGATTTATATTTGTAAGTAAGATTACATATCATCGTTCATTTGATTGACTAGTGGTCCTCTGAATATACATGTGTAAACCAATTCCGAGATCTGTCGCAAAACAATGAATTTTGATAGATAAATACATGATATAGGGATAATAATTTCAGATTAAAACCATTCTTGTGATTATTTTCACCATGATATAATCAAATATGTCTATTTCTTTATAGATAATGTTTTCAAAGAGTAAAATAGCTAAACCTGTTCCCGAAACGTACATTTTTGTGCACCCCCCACCCAAAATGAAAATCTAAAAAAAAGTACCCAGTACCCATATTTGTCATCAAAGTGATAAAAAATCTTTGTCAGAAGTAATTTTCTTTTACATATTTCTCAAAGACAAACTCTGTTCTTAAAAATTAATTATAAAAAAGTACATGTTTTCGTTCATCCTGATTCAAAATACTTGGTTGTCATAGTAACGATTTTAAGGGGGTGGGGGGTAGGGTTGTCAATAATGTTTAAAGAAGGGGGCGATTCTGAAATAAGTAACTCAGAAGATGAAATTTCTAGATTTAGTTATATTTTAAACGGCGTTAACAATGTAAAATAAGCGGTATTTTTTTTCAAAGCACAACGATCGCCGGGCGTCAGAGATACGGAAATATGAATAAGAGAAATAGAAAAAGTAAACGGAAGCGTTTTTAAACATTTTGACGTTCAAGGTCAATAAGTAGACGTCACTAACCTCCCTCGTTCTCGATAATACGTCACTCATTGGTAAAATGGATATATCTTTGAACAAAGCAGGGTTAAAACTAAAATTCACTCGCTCAAAGTTTTTAAATAGGGAAACTTTAATCGATAACATCTCGCTGCAAAGTACCATAGTTCACAAAATTGTAGAAAAATTTGTAATACCTAAGATAATTAGAGATGGCAAACTTGAAATATTTTATCTATTATATTGCTAAAATCTCAAAGAAATATCCTGTTTGATAATTAAACTTTAGTTTTTCTACTTGATTTTATTGCTAAGCAATACATGGTTGAATTTCCGATGATGACGTTATAAAAATAATACGTTTACGGCAGTAGCAAGGGTGTCTCACTTACGGGGTATTTTTTAATATATAGATTTAACGATGCGTTTGACTATATATATATTACACTCAGATTGTTGATGATAATTTTCTGGTTCCATCGATACCAAACTTGTCGAAATCCGTCAAGAAACAAGCGAATTAGAGGAGTTTGAAGACCGAAACCGCACTCGGTTCTATTCGAACCAGTATTGACGCCGGGAATATGATGACGTCAAAGGATTATTGAGCCTCCTTAAACTTTCAAGTAAACAAAGCATATGCCAAACTTTAATTTTGTTTGTTTTCTCTTTTACAGCACTTTACATGTAGTGCTTTGCTAAAATCACAATTTTTTAAAGATTACCTGGTAAGCATCAACAGTGTTTTTGACAAGGTCAAAGTCCTTGGTGATTGGAGTATTAGCCTCATAGCACATGTCCATCCACTGACCAATCAAATCCTTTCTATATTTAGCTGTGAAAGGTCCAATATAGACCACAGAAGCAGCTGCGACAAGAGTGTCGCCAACCAATCCTGACAGCTTCTTCTCTAACTTCTTCACAGATTCTTGCCATCTAACCTGTAATAAATGTCATCAATGGAGCAGTTGCCGAAATTCATTATAGCTGCAAAATTACGTAAAATGTCCGAGGTAAGAACCTTTTGCGCTCTTTTTATTTGTTACATCATAATGGAATTTCATCTTTTAAAAGTGACGTCATTATGAAAAACAACGCCAAAAGACATTAACTCTGACATTTTGTGCTCTCTAACAAAATCGGGAAATGATCTACTGATTTTATTACACATCTAATGTTAACTATCAATGGAAAAATGTTTTCCTTGTAGCATAATGTAAAATATGAAATAAAATATATGAAATACAAAAATATAAATATTAGACTGTTTTAGAAAAAAAAAGATGAATTTAAACAATTTCCATCACTTTATAAAAAGAATCAAAATTGATGTTTCTATTTCAATCAGTATTTCTGAAACTTATTGAGTGATATAAATCCCATCTTCAAGATTTGGGGACGCTAAAACCGCAAATATTACATTTAATGGAACTATGATTGAAGATCCTTCATACATGCATAGAAAGCACAAATGAAACAGTACATCACCAAAATTAGTATGATGCACCTTTGATAGTTGTGGACTACCGAGTGATCACAAGTCGGATACGATAGACCCTTGCCATCAAAACTTCATTTTCGTGAAGTCGAGATGGTGTAGTGGATAGCCTGCCAGACTCGTGATTTCCAGGTAGAAGGTGTGGCAGGTAGAGGGTTCCAATCCCAGGCTGGGAAGAATAGGTAACTAGAGTACCTTGTTATATTCAAGTCTTCATTGTGCTTTGTAAATATACATGTAGGTATACTTCAGTATTTAGTATGGATGCTAGTAAAAACCTACCTTTTCATTAGCGAGTGCATCAATCAGTATAGAGGCACGTTTAAGCCTGAGACCTGTGGTAATTTTCTGTTGTTTCAGCATCTCTCGTTGATTAACACTGTCCGTATATTGTTGCTGTAGAGTGTCAAGGTGACCTTGAATCTGAAGAAAAAAATAGAAATTCTTATTAAACATAATTTCCCTTGAGCAATCAAGAGTCCAAACTGTACTCAAATCATAATGTTTATCACTTTATATCTTACAAATATGACATACATGTAAATTTGGCATAAAGTTTTACACAAAATGACCATTCTTAACAATTCTTTTTTAAAGGAAACTAATGTGTTCATGCATTCACAATTTCAACGAAAGTCAACAATGTGATTCTTTTTCAGATATTTAATAAAGTTCTTGTTTGTATTATTCTTTTCTCAATCATTAATGATAATTATTCTAATCACAAAAGATGTCCTCTTTTGTCGTGAAAATGAGCAGGAACTCCAATGGTCTTTTCAATAAATACATGTATATACATGTATATATATTTTAAATAAGATGAAAAATGTATGTATTAGGTTTTCAAGTATCAGGCAGTAAATCAAATACTGGAAACTGGCTTTTATTGTAGTCCTTTTTTAATAATGATTTCTAATACCTTCCTAAGACTGGCTTGTTTCTTCTCCAGACTTTCTTGAGCCAGTAGTAGAGCTTCCTTAGCGTCCTCCACTCTCCTCTGTTTGGGTTTCACCATCTGCAAAAAATATAAACTATGGTAGAACAACTTCAGTAATGCTTTAAAGGAAAGAAAATAAGGACATCACATAAATTTTTCACATTTCCTTAAAAAAAGCATAATATTACAAGAATATTTAATTTTCAAGAGGGATTATTTAAATATTCTATAAAATTAAGCTAAACCTTTTATGCAAAGAATAATGAAAGAACAATGGCTGACTGAAAAAAAATAATTTTCATTATATTTGAAGAAAAAACATTATTTAATGGAAGACTTCTTAGTAAAACTTTCCTTACTGATTACCATGAATCCATTGACTAAGATGCATGTACATGTACCTCCACATAATTTTGTTCTTTATCTTGTATCATTTACCTTGTACACATCATTGTAGTGTTCCAGTGCTAAGACCCAAGCACAGATAGATTTACAAGCCTCAGATACTTTGCCAACATTTTCTGCCTTAAAATCAGGACTTTTGGAAATCTTCTTTAATTTGTGGAACACCTTGAAGAAAATAATCATAGCTATGTGAAAAGAATACTTGTAGCTCAGGAATATTTCTATTTCATCATAAACAATTCAGAAAAAGATGGAATTTTTTCCTGTATTATCTTATATCATAGATCATGATTAAATGACAGAATCTAAATTTTAATTTTACAAGTAATCAAGAAGTTTATTTTCTCTGGCCAATCACTATGATCAGAATTATTCCTTAAATAAAATAATCACTACACTGTATTTTCTTAAGATAACAGACACATCATTTTTTGCAGCAGTAAAATACTGTGTGTACTTTTAACACAACCAATTTTTAGCGCAAACAGGGTAAAATAATGACAAATTGACATATTAACGTAATCATGAATTAGCGCACCTGACTTATTTTCAACATTAATCTATAAAAGTTTAATAATTTAGCGTAGTCTTGAATTAGCGCAGTCTTTATAGTGTTAACTCTGCTAAAATATTAATCCCGCTAAAATAAGTACACATACAGTACAAAGTTTCAGATTTTTAAGTCAAAATTATTGATAAATTCATAGATTTACCTTATCTGGCAAGCTATCTTTGTCTAACGTCTTCAGCTTCTTCAGGAAGTTTGGATCTCCTAACAATTGTTTAGACGTCTGCCAGTCAGGTTTCCTCTGTAGCAGGACGCACACGGCTGCCATTACGTTCATGACGAGGAACGGAGGGTTGATGTACACTCGTATTTCTGATATAGCTGCCTTGTCTAATGTATCCAGGGCCTCAGTGGCTTCTATAAGGGTTGGTATTACTGATGATAAGTCACGCTGACATTCCTGGAATAGTTACAGATTATATTTAGATTCTGTGTGTGGTTCTGATAAACATTTTCATACAGATTCAATGCATATCATATTCATGTAATAAGCATTTTAGTCAACAAACAGAACTTCATTAAACTATTGCCATTTGTCCAAAATGATGTGTATTATTTTATCAAAATTTCTTTCATAATAATATATGTATAAGTCTGTACTCAGATTATGTTGAATATTCCAAGTTGTGTACCCTTGTGGAAGGATTTGATAAACACAGTCTCATACTATCTGGAATTTTGCAGCTTTTTCATTAGACTTTAATGATAGAATGAATTCATATCATATATTTTTGTTTGACAATATTTTCAAAATAATGAAGATTCAAGGATGAAGATATCATAAAATGAAGACAAATTCTTACATCAGCATAGTCCTGTACTATTTGTGTCTCCCTTTTCATGACTCCCTCCTCCTGCTCCACTATCTCTCTGACCTGCTCCACGGCCTCCTGGTCTTTCTTTAGTTGCTCCAGGAGTATCTCTGTGTCCTTCTGTTTCTCCTCTATCCTTGGCCCCAGCGACACCAGCTCCTCCTGCATGATACCTACAGAGGAGTTGGCCTCCGATAGTTTGGTCAGACCATGCTCCAAACGGCCTCTATCATAAAAGAATCATACAATTACAATCATAAATAACATATGAAATCTTCTGTTTCTCCTCTATCCTGACCCAGGTACACCATCTCCTCCTGCATGCTACCTACAGAGGAGTTGGCCTCCAATAGTTTGGTCAGACCATGCTCCAAACGGCCTCTGTCATAAAAGAATCATACAATTACAATCATAAATAACATATAAAATTTTCTCCGTTGGCCTCCTATAGGTTGGTCCTACCATGCTCCAGACAGCCTCTGTGATGTACATGTATGAGCATTCAATAATGATGAGAAGTATCAAATGAAGAATTAGTTGAGATCTTTACTTAATGAATTTTTTTTCCTTTCACTAAAAATTGTCATAAAACATTCAAAATTCTCATCTTCTCTCCTCCAAATAAGAAATTCTCCTCCTTAAATGAATTTATCAGGATGGTTACACTAACAGTACATGAATTAAGATGTCACAGAATCAAATTGCTCCTCATTAAAATGTTTCTATTAATTCTAATCCTTACTAGGACAGATGAGTGTCACAGACATCAGTATTTAATAACTTAATAATTACTATATTGTTTCACTTGTGTAAATATCTGGATGAAAGATTATCCAAATTTTGTTCAAGATATTTCTAGACTATAGTACTAGTTCTAAGGAATTTTAAAAATGAAAATTCAAGTTTATATTAGAATTTGAACATTATGTCACCTACTTGTTGTTCATGAATTCTTTCTTGTTGTCTTTGAGCATTTTTGCGTACAGTCGTATGAGTTCCATGTAGCTACTTGGTGTGGAGTAGTAATGCCGCCTCATCTCCTCCCAGAACTTAATGGAGATCTTAGCTATACTCTTATGTATGCTTACACACATCTCTCCTACCTTCTTCTTCAGCTCCTGTATATCAAATGATACAATTACATGTATACAATGTATAAAGCACAAAATATAAATTAAAGATGACAATATGGAATTCAATGACTCAAGTTTTGGGGACTTACCTTTCAAATGATAATGATAGGAATATATAATTTCTGTGCAGTCAAAAGAATAAGAACACATTTTGTAAATAACAGGAAACCGACAAACTGAAAATGGCTCAACTGAATGAACAAATTAATTCTATGCTTCGATTGACTTTGACCTTTTTAAGTGATACCAATTACCTTTCAAATGATAATGATAGGAATACATAATTTCTGTGCAGTCAAAAGAATAAGAACACATATTGTAAACAACAGGAAACCGACAAACTGATAATGGCTAAACTGAATGAACAAATTAATTCAGATCTATGTTTGCAATTGACTTTGACCTTTTTAAATGATACCATGGATAGATGCTCTAGAATATTTCCAACTATGTTCCCAATAATGTTCAAATCCATATGTATTTCCTATTCAATGCAGTGAAATCAATCTGAAATATGAAGCTTCTATCAAGCCTACCTTTCTATGTTTCTACTTTCATTAAATTTTCATAGTCCTCCATCTACTCACCTCAATATCAACACCTTCATCAGCTATGAATTCTGCCGAGGAGAAAAACACAGATGCCACACTCAACATGGCTTCTTCCTCCCACTCGTCATACCAGTCTATAGTACAGCAGTTAATCAGAGCTGGATTCATACGACATCGCTGTCTGAACTTCCCGCCAGCAGGGCTCATAGTTAGTACAACATGGAGATTTTGCCGTACTCGGTGAATGAAGAACTGGTTTGTAAATTCCTCTGTGTCCGGTATGTCAGCATCAGCAGCCGCTTGTTTAAGGTCCATTCGTATTGAGTCTAGTTCATCTTTATCGAATAAGTCCGGAACCTCTCCAGAGTTGAGAATGCAGTTGATATCCTCTAAGAAGGATTCCTGTAATGCAAAATTATGATTTTGCTGAGAAAATGCATATAGTAACAGCAGCTATCCTTGATATAGGGTACATGTTACTCATAGGTCAAGGCAATGAGGTCAAAATATCATACATGAGAAGTTTTGTTGTAATGATTGCATTATTATGTGAAACTCATGTATCCAAGCCTCATCTGCTACAATACAAAAGTTACAGCAAAAGTTTTAGATTTAATTCTGAAAATGAGGTCAGCCTCAAAGGTCAATGTCACAGGTTAAAACATCGTGTTTAGAAAATTGAAATATGTACATCTTATCATTAAAATGAACTAGAACTGCCCTATAGTGGACGAATTATACCCCCCCCCCAGGACGTTTTTCTCTAAATAGATTCATTTATTACATAACAAAACAAGCTCTGGTCATAAGGAATCTATATGTGAAATACCAAAGCCCTATCCCTAATAGTTTAATAGTAGGTCAAAGGTCAAGGTCACTATTTCAAAAGTCATGGTATCAAATGAAAGCTTTTGTCATGAGGAATATATATGTGAAATATCAAAGCCCTATCCCTTATAATTTAAAAGTAGGTCAAAGGGCAAGGTCAAGGTCACTAGGTCAACAGCAATGGTATCAAATGAAAGCTTTTGTCATGTGGAATATATATGTCAAATATCAAAGCCCTATCCCTTATAGTTTAATAGTAGGTCAAAGGTCAAGATCAAGGTCACTAGGTCAAAAGTCATGATATCAAATGAAAGCTCTCATCATGAGAAATATATATGTGAAATATCAAAGCCCTATCCCTTATAATTTAAAAGTAGGTCAAAGGGCAAGGTCAAGGTCACTAGGTCAATAGTAATGGTATCAAATGAAAGCTTTCGTCATGTGGAATATATATGTCAAATATCAAAGCCCTATCCCTTATAGTTTAAAGTAGGTCAAAGTCAAGGTCAAGATCGCAAGGTCAAATGTCTTCGATTAAAACTTGTTATGATGAATGTCTGTATGAAATATTAAAGCCTTATCACTTATACTTGAAGAGATACCGGTATTCACTTTAAGAACATCTTAACAAAAATATTACAATAAGGTCAAAGTTCAAAGTCAAGGTCACTAGCTCAAATATCCTGGTATCGAAATGTAGCACCTGTTATGATGAATGACTGAATAAAATATGAAAGCCCTATCACTTATACTTGAAGAGATATTCGCTTTAAGAACTTCTTAACCAAAATATTACTATAAGGTCAAAGTTCAAGGTCAAGGTCACTAGGTCATATGTCTTGGTATCAAAATGTAGTACTTGTTATGGTGAATGTATGTATGAAATATCAAAGCCCTATCACTTATACTTGAAGAGTTATCTGCTTTAAAAACTTCTTAACCAGACAGATGGACAGACAGACAGACGGACAGTGTGTTTCATATTTCCCCCCGCTCCAAACTTTGTTTGCGGGGGTAGTATGTACATTGTATACTGCCTTCAGTGTGTTTCAAACTCTAAGGATTAGGTCACTTGGTCAAGGGCCAAGGTATGAAATGAAAGGTCAAATTACAAGGAACGTACATGTGAAATATCCTACAATTTACCAGTTCTGACCAAGGTTTCAGTATTCGAGACAAAATCAATAAATCAGTAACACCCCCCCCCCCCTCCCCATTTTTCCAAAAGGCAATAGGGCTCACATATTATGACCAATGTAATCACTGATTTTTTTTAAAGAGGCAGGTTCTAAAATGGGCTACATGTAGAGGAACTTCAAGTTATACAATGTTTGTATTTAATATATAATATAAACAGAAAGTAATCGTGGAGAAATGAAGGTCCATCTCTTTTCAATCATAATAAAACTGAAAAGAATCGTAAATTATGTATACAATTTCTCTATAATAATTTGCAACCCATCCATCAAATATTAAGCTAAACTGATTTAAAGTAATTAAAAGTGATAGATTGATTGATTAGATAGATTGATAAGATAGATTGACTGTTTGATAGAAATAATAATTGACTTGTTACGATTTACTGAATTGTCCAAATTAATGATTGATTGATTGATTGATTGATTGATTGATTGATTGATTGATTGACTGATTGATTGATTTCTGAAAAAATCAAGTCAAAAGCTATGCCAATCATTATCTTCAACATCATCAACCAAACATAATATTTTCAGGAAAAATGCTGTTCTTATTACAATGCATGCCATGCAGTTATTTTCACTTTATCATCAGGAAGTGCAGGTAGCATGTCTTTTTTCCATTTCAAATAGAAATGATTATATAACAAAACCACATTTCAGACAAATTCCCAGAAAAAAAGACAAGATCTTACAATGCCATATCTTCTGTAACTATATATAGACATTTAAAAGGTAACAGAAACCACAATTGACAGTCTGACGTCCCCATAATTAACTACAGACCTACCAATATAACAAGGTCATATTTCTGCCCCGAGGCCGTTCATAAAAAACTTCTTAACCATAAGATTTTTATTACCTGCAGTTTGATTGACAAGATAATAAGTCAGTTAAGGTCACAAAGTCCTCATGAACTGTTTGTCAAAATATTTGATTGACAATGATTATAGTACAGCCAGGTAAAATTGTTTCCATAAAAGCTGCGTAAAGTGATTTGTTTTAAGAGCCCATTCTGTACCTTTATAGCTGAGCCATGAATTCATTAAGAAGGAGATATATAGGTAGGTTTGTCATCTATCAGGTAATGGGCAATAAACACAGGTCCTATAGAACGGATCATGTAAAAAGATGGATTGAGACAAACTGCAGGTGAAACATTTTCTTTTTTTGAAACTTGTGATTCAAGCATGTACGTTAAATATCTCAGGTGATTCAAGAATCCAGGAAACATCCAATGAAGAATTATTACGTGTCTAAGATGGGAAGAGTGTAGTGCACAAAAACATAATGATACATATGGAAAATTGGTTGTGATACATGGAGATATACCACGATGTACCAGCATCCCTCCAAGTATTTCAGAAGGATACGAATCAGGCCCACATTATCGCCTGTTGCCGTTAAACTTGTGGTGTTAGCATTTATCGTGGCTTTAAGTTTTATTGTATTAATGGACGTACTGAGTCGCAGACAGTCAGAAAGACAGGTAAACCTTAAAGTAGACTTTATACGACTACTCCATGAGAAATCAGTAATAGTGAAGCCTCCAATAGGAGGTTTTGGAATTTACTCGAGTAGTTTTCTGGGAATTTCAAAGTTTGGAAACCGTATCAGACATACACAGACACCAAATCCTATTGTGTCACCTGCTGTAGATAAATCAAAGATCAACCTCCGATAGAAATAAAGTGTGAGGATAAACTATCACCACGGGATCTTGACATTATAAATCAACCAATAAGAGCTACTGCAGGGAACTTAGGCAAGAGGCAAACAGGGGATTTGGAATCGTCATTTTTATGTAAACAGGTGGATCTATTAATCATCTATTCATATGGTCAAAATTTCACATCAGAGGTGATTATATGAAATGAATGTAATACTGTGAAGTTGCGCTGGGGAATTTGAATTGTCAAAATAAACAGCTGGATCTACTCACTATCTAATAAATAGTCAAAATTTTGCATAAGAAGACAGAAGCCACTTTATGATTATTTGTGATGAATGATAGTGAAAAACTATATAAATCTGACTCAGATGAGATTTAGAATTTATAAACAACGAGTATATATATATTTCCTGTTATTCCTTCTTTTATTTGTTTCTTGATTAAATCATTCAGTCTATTCAAATTTTGATTGATGAGAACGTTATTATTTAAGTATAAGTCCACGTAAGAATCAGGCAGGAGTGATACAACGAAAATTTCTTGCAAAACTGTTTTGATTATTTTTTTGTTTTTTTTTTCTGTTTTGAGACATATATGTTGTACAAACCAAACATATGATATTCATTTCTCAAGGTTGTGATGGTTAAGCGAGATATTTACCTCATGATTTATAAAGGATTATGAAGGGAAAAAATGGCAGCAAAATTTTCTCTATATAATTCAACCAAATTTGCTACCCCTATAACTTTCTTCACCATCCAAGTATGAGGAAAATTCCTTCAATACATTCATATAGAAGCTGATCTGAACACAGTTCAAGAGAAAAAAATTCTGCAAAAGTTTTAAGGTTTTTCAACTGCCTGATCCTTACGTGCACCTGTACTTAACAACATGAATAAAGCTACTACAGACACTAAATATGGGCACAGAGAATGGAAATACATTATGTCAAATACAAATAATAAAGATATATAATTACCTTCACAATATCAGAGTCTGTTAGGAGGAACACGACCTTTTGACCTTTGACCCCACTTTGTATGAACACTTTCTTGAGGTCGTCCCTGAACTCTGTGGTACCGTAGCCCCTATGTAGTGTCAGTTTGAACAATTCACACCCAGCGATATGACTGGCCAGTTGTACCACTGTGGATTTACCTGTACCATCCATACCAACCTAGGGAGGTCAATCAAAACGATAATTATCTATATGTATGAGAAGGAGAAGAAGTCAGAGTGTTTTGTTTCAAAATTCAATTACAGAGCACAGAGTGCTTTTTGTGTCACCTGCGAAGCATAGCAACACTTAGGGATCACTTTGTCCGTTGTCCATCTGTCTGTCCGTCTGTCTGTCACACTTGGATGTCACACCCTATAAAAGTGATTCCTGAGTGTCTCTATGTTTCGCAGGCAACACATGCATTCCTTGGAATGATTTTTAGGTTTACTTATTGACACATAGTCTGCATACTGCAAAATAAAATCATTCAGAATTTCAAAAAAAATTAAGGTAGGATCTCTACAATATTACTGCATGTTTTTGCTTCCATATCTAATCATTTAAACATGCTTATCTTAATACACACATATATTACTCTGTAATTCTTATTTATGAAGATGAAAGCTGATCACAACAGTGCATATCACATAGTGGTTTATATAATGTTTTGTATATTTCAACAAAATCTGCTTTGACATACCAGCATCATATGACCTCCTGGCTGTCTGAACACTCTTGCTGCCCGAGTCACATGTTCTACTGCGTCCTTGAAGAACACCATCTGGGATGCCTGAATATGTATGAAAAATATGTAAATCAAATCGGTAATATTATTTTGAATTTTCAGTTGCCTGTAATATTGAATTCCTCTGAAAAAAAGATAATACGTGTACATATAAACAGAAGCAAAGCAAATGTCCATATTACACAATATTTAGAATGTATATATATTTTATAAAAATTGTGATCACTTCAAATTCTTAAATGAATGATTAATATTTATGGATTGGTAGGAAAGGAGAATATCAAACTTTATACTTGTAAAAATGACAAATCAAAAGCATGCAAATTTTACAAATATATATGCAACAGATGGTTAAGAACACCCAAACATTGTCAGATAGTGCAATGGATAAATCAATAATCAGATACCAAATTTGATATCGTTAATTTTAATTTGAATGAAAGTTTTTTTTTTAGAGTGTCATGCAATAAATAAACTTCTCTGTATACAAGGAAGGGGTTTAGGTGTTTGAGGAATTCAATAAATTCAAAGAAATCTTAATAATCAAATACAGTGCTCATAAAATCTCCTGCCACTTGATTACAATCATGTGAAATCTTGAAAAACATCACAAAATAGTGTAACAATCAAAACGGCTATCAGATTAGAAAAAAATCATAATAATGGGATTGAAAAGAGGAGGTAGTGAGTTTCCTGTTAAAGACCTACTATACCTGTCTATTATCATCCAGAAAGCCCTGTAATCATAATCTTTACAGATAAGAGATATCCTAATGCTGAATTTTTGCTGGAGTCCACAATTTACAACAATTCCTCATTTTTTACATGTGTTAAAGCTAATTTCTATGTATCATGGAATAGAATGACACAAAACTCTCCAAATACTAGTATATACCCTAACAAAACTTTTAAAATCTTACATTTGATCAACCAGTGCTTAAGCTTTTTAACCATCCTTTGTGAAGTCAATGTCATTCACCTTTTTACTATGACATACTTATGTAATACACAATGTCCTCTTATATGCCCTTGATGCTGGGTGGATTTTTTTTCTTGACATAATGATCAAATTCTTAACCATGCAGCCTATTATTTCAGAGCAAAACTTACATGGGGCACATCTTATGATTCGATCATGCACAGCAGTGAAAAATATTGAAATAACTAACAAAAACAAAAACTTCATGCTGTTTATGAACTGTAAATTAAAAATAACTGTCAAGAGTTCCATGTGTGACTACAAACCAATGACATGTCATCAATTAGTTGCTACAACATAAAAGTTTGTAAGTTTGTATTAATTTACGAGAAAATATTTTATGAATCAGCAAACATCACAAAGGTTTCATCATAAACTTCAAGGTGTTGAAACAGTAACTACTTTCTCACAGTGAAACTATATGTATACCAGCCCGTGCTATAGTAACGATACTTGTGTACCAGTATCCTTTATATAGTGTAATCATTTTGTAAAATCATGCTACATAAAAATCATAAGAAATAATTCCAACACCCCTCTGGGACATCCTGAACCCTACCCTGACCCCATTGCTCTCCTGGCACCCATTCTTACTCTAAGGCTATCCCATCATCCCCGACCCCA
Organism: Pinctada fucata; assembly: GCA_028142955.1. NCBI lineage: Eukaryota > Metazoa > Mollusca > Bivalvia > Pterioida > Pteriidae > Pinctada > Pinctada fucata. Next base: position 28,269,808 of record AP027107.1, on the reverse strand, counting down.
TATTTCTGAAGTCCCACATGATTCCTTCATAATATGCATGATTAAGTTTTGATATAATTTTTGATTATGTTCATAAGATTAAATGGCTATATTTTTCCTATTGTCTCCCTCATGATGTCATTTCTGACTCCAGTCTTTTGCATCACAGATTATCCTCATATTACTAAGTTAATTGTAGCTCAACATAACCATGCATGCATTACACAATTATAGCAATCCTATCTTCTGTTAAGTCATACAAAACCATATTAGTACCATAGTCAATATTCATCCAAACCCAACGTTCTGTAAACTAACTTCAGTTCTACGATTGTGTAAATGATTAAAACTTGCATTGCCACCAACTTAAAACTACCCGAATTAATCATTATATACAAACACCCCAGTCAGAAAATTCCAGTCTGACATTAACAACCATTGGTTAGAATCTGACACCAGGTGTCACTTACGTTGTCGGCTAGATACAGCACCCTCTGCTGGGCAGACTTGAAATAAATATGACGATACCTGATCAGCATTCTATATCTGAGCATTCGAAGATTTTCTTTTCGGAAGTATCAAAACCTTTCTTTATTTGTAAAAATTCATTGCAATTATACTACTACATTTAAATTTGGTGCAAATACTAAATTGTGAATTTATTGAAGATTCATTAATTCTTTAAAAAAAAAAATCTAATGTACTGCTATATTATTTGTGACAAGTTAGTGATGTATGATTCAACATGCATCAATTATCCTAAGCATGTGAAGTTTTCTGAGTTTTCTTTTTATTTCTGAATTAGGCATAGTATACAAACCATCACTCTTTTTATTCCTTTCTATAGAAAGAAATGCATATAATACATAAAGCTAGCACTTCTGTGTTGAAACACAAGAGTCAAGATTACTATTCTTCAAAGCAGCGAATGGGTGTATCAAATTCTTAACAAATAAGAAATTAGCTATGGGTATCATGTTAAAGAGCACATTATACTGCTTCCTTTAGCTTTGAACGCTTAAGTTACATTTACACATATACAGAAAAAAATGTTAATTTGAATAAAATACTATATATGTGTATCAATATTCAGAGCATGTAACTGGTGTTATTTGCCCTAAGATTTCTTTCACTTTAAAGTATAAGAAAAATAACTTGCATACTAACAATTTTCTTCTTTTGTTTTTGTTTATCTATAGTTTTCTATTTAATATCATCACTGACAGATTGCAAAAAAAAGAAAAAAAAAGAAAGAAAAATAGTAGGACGTAAGCAATTTTTTCCTGTATTTTCTGCACAGCCACTCTCAATTTTTTTTTCCTACTTCTGTTGGACATTGTTTTCAATTTCTTTCAAATCCAACATTTTCATCAATAAATGTACAATAATGTTATGTAAACAAGAGTACATAATCATGATCAAGCCCCTGACAACTCCATGATGTCATGATGTCGATTACGATGTATAACCCATCACCTTACAACATTAAGATCTCATTTACAAATGCTCCATACAAACATTTATGTAAATGTGCAATCATATATACCGAGTTTTCATCTCTATGATGATCAACCTGCTGAAATAAAACAGCCATGAACCATGAACGTTTGTTATACCCTTATCAATATCTCTATATAAAACTCCATAGGAAACGAATATTTGACCAAGCAGTCAATATTTACATCAATATTGGCCCCTAAGGGCAATAGTTAAAAAAATACTGACCGATAAACGGTAAATCATTTGTGACGTCACGTCGTTGATGACGCTATAAGCTCTACCTATTTTTCTCTTATAGACGAAAATGAACGTAAACATGCCGGGTTAATCGGTTCATTGCTGCAGTATTGATGTAAGGTATAACAAAACAATTACTGACTGGGAATTCGGGCAATATATTTGTTGGACCTTCAGAAAAATGTCTTTGGCCTCAGGCAATATTTCATCTTCAGGTCCAACAAATCATATATTGCCCTCATTCCCAGTCAATAATTGTATAATATCTACATGTATATCCTAAGCCTAATGATCTTAACAAAATACCTATTATGCCTTCATTTGACCTCTTTATTGCTTAAAATGTACCTTAATGACACCATTTGACATGTGAGTAATTAACCTTTCAAGGTTTCAGGAGGTGGTATTTAACACATTTTTTCCAACAATTTACATGTATAACAGATTAAAGTATGACTGCTATGAAATATAAAAATATCTTACGCAGTTAAGTTGTTTTACAAACTTTATAAGAATTTAAATATATAAATGATATAGAAAATTTAGATTTTAATAAACTTTAGATTTTTTTTCAAATACCTAAAGTCCTACACCATCTTTAATAACATAAACAAAGCATAATCAGTCAAATTGTTTTATGAATAACCTTCAAAAGAATAAAATGTAAATCTGGTACAGAAATTTTAATTTTGGATAAAGATCTATAATCAAGACTTAGTGTCCAGACCATCCTTTATATTCAGGATACAGAACGTTTTTCGACTTTCAAGAATATATTCTATTTATAAATCACTCGTACCTCTAGTTTTATCGTTACGGTATTTATTTCATACTGACCTTTGTGTTTCCGTAGTTCATCCTCATGTAGTATTCCTCCAGTACCGTAGCGAGTTTCTTCCTATCAGACATAGCATGGTAAACACTGGCAGATCCTTTCTGTTGCTGTACTTCAAAGAAGTCACCAAACAATACCTGCTCCTTCATCAACTTCTCTTTAGACCACTTCACCTATGAGCAAAGATAAGGTTTCCTAATCATTTCTATCATACAATAACCTCGGCTGTGAGATTTTTGTAATTTGAATAATTTTAACCAGAAATTAGCAAATGGATGCACCGCCACATGTAGATTGTATTGATATATTTACCATTATCACAAGGTCATAATGTATAGATGAATGTGGTATGGCATGAACACTTTTATCCCTGAATCTTGAAATTCAAAAATTTTCTAAGTCTATATACTGAGTTATAGTATCTCTACTTTAATCTGGTACACCATAAAAATATAATATCTCTACTGTAATCAGGTACACCATAAAAATATAATATCTCTACTTTAATCAGGTACACCATAAAAATATAATATCTCTACTTTAATCAGGTACACCATAAAAATACATAATTACACGCTGTATAATCTTCACCCAGTAAGTTTGAATGCCTAATCTATATGAAATTTTACCTTAAAATAATCATGTAGATTGTCTGAGAGGAACTGGAAGAAAAGGTCTCGATCCTCATGAGAAATCAGTCTGTCGTGGAACACCCTGGTACACTCATGACCGAACAGCTGTGCCATATTGTCTTTACTGACTATTACACTCTCGTGAGCCTGTAGTAAGCCCTGAATCACCTTAGACAGATCACGTAAGTTAAACGTGTAGTGTGATTTTGTGGGTGTGGGTAACATACTGCTGTTCATTCTGTAATACACGGCAATAGCGGCCGACACCAGGGGGAGCTGTAGTTCTGTGACCTCGGTGGCGAATTCTCCTTCCTGGAAAAATCTTCCGAGCTGTACCTGGTATATGTGTTGTAGTGATCTGGTGGAGGGGGTAGGCAGGGCAAACGTACTGTAATACAATTACAAATGTACATTGACACTTTAGACAAATAGGAATTTCATAGGAAGATACCAATAAAATTCTTGAAGAATAGGGTCAAGCTTTAAATAAGAACAGAAATAATATAATTTCATGAAGGTAAAATGCAAACTTTAAACTATCATACATTCAAAAGTATGTTTCTACAGGATCCGCTAATTCACCAAAAGTTTACTCTTGGACATGACTTACCAGAAGTGTTTGAGTAACCTAGGACTGATATTGTTACGTCCCCCACCTGGAGGCCCACATGCTGCTACTACATTCACATCATATATGTCCTAAAATACAAAGAAAGAAATCTATAATTGCATAACTATCCCATATATTTCTATATTTAAATTACTTGTTTCAGTCTTATACCAACTGATTAGAAATCCTAGTATTACAACACTTTGTCACCCACGTACATACATGTATGTATGAGATTTGCCCGAAAATGACACTCTTCTACAACACAGCTAAGATTACAAATATTTACTATGTGATCTAAAAAACCTGATACTTACAAACCAGCAAAGGTTGGTGGTATCATAAAATCCTCCAAGCTCCAGGAACTGCCTGAGCAGCTCTAAAGGAGGCTGAGCTCCGAACATTTCCGGGGCTGGCATGTTCAGGTCGTCCACAAACACTATCTTCTTTCTACCTTTAGGGGCTCCATACGAGTCTTTGCCCTTCTTGATGAGCTTGATCATGATGTGTGACTGTAACCTTGACGACAGAGTCTGTGCACTGAACTGTATCATTGAGCTGATGATTCCTGTAGACGTTTTTGGTTTTGCCGTCCCGAGGAGGATGTCGATCGTTTTGGTTTCCTCCTCCCCTTCTCCCTCAGTTAGCTTTGTGATGTTTTCAAGGAGTAAGTTTGATTTGTCAGAGTAGTTCAGTATGCTACCCAGAACGGTACCACTCTTTGTTGACGTCCCTCCGTCTTTACTCATATTCTCCAACATGTGATTGATGATTGCAGACTTACCAACACCTGACTCACCTGTGGCAAACAAGAAATTTAAACAATGGTTATCTGCATATTCACATCTCCATTCAATTTGAAATAAAATTCTATTAAGGCATTTCAATAACAGTAAAATGGTTTATGGTGTTGATTTGGAAAATATCAGTCATATCATTTTACAATAATTTATTTTACCTTCATAAGTTTGGAGGAAAAAATACTATTTAACAATGTAAAATCGATACTGGATGAAGGAAACTAGAACAGTTTGTCTGGATGATACCTAATAATATTTGTGTACATGTATATGAATAAAATCCAAAACTATACATTTGTTTATGAATTAGTCTACAAAAATTCCTCATACCTGTTAACAAAACTGGCTGTTTATTTGTCAAAAGCAGAGCTGTGAGGAATGAGAATCTGATGAGATCCACTGTGGGAGTGATTTCTGCTTCCTCCCTTTTCTTCTTATGGCTAGCTGACACACCCATCGTCTCTCCTATGGTGATGACCGCACCCTTCTCTATCAGAGACTTTGTTTTAGGGACCAGCACGTCCCAAGGTACAAAGTTACCCGACTCCATGTCGATGAAATAAGCATAGATACTTTTGTTTCCTGTTGGCAGTCTCACCCCTATTGGAGGAAATTATTTACAGTAATAATAAAGCCTGTGTTTGTGAAACACGAATGCCCCCGGTGGCATCTTTGATAGTATGAACACTATTTTCTGTTAAATACATGTATGTGAAAGGTCAAGGTCAGGGTCACCTGGTTAAAATTTTTTGGTATCGATGGAAAAATCTTGTGACAAGGAATACACATGTGAAATATCAAACCCCTATCACTTGTCATTCAAAAGTAATGCCCAATGTTAAAGTTTTTGAAAAGTAGGTCAAAGGTCAAGGTCAAGGTCACAAGGTCAAAAATGTTGGTATTATTAGAAAGGTCTTGTCACAAGGAATACACATGTGAAATATCAAAGCCCTATTACTTACCATTCAAAAGTTATGCCCAATATTAAAGTTTTTGAAAAGTAGGTCAAAGGTCAAGGTCAAGGTCACGAGGTCACACATTTTGGTATCAATGGAAAGGTCTTGTCACAAGGAACACACATGTGAAATATGAAAGCCCTATCACTTAACATTCAAAAGTTATGCCCAATGTTTAAGTTTTTGAAAAGTAGGTCAAAGGTGAAGGTCAAGGTCACGAGGTCAAAAATTTTGGTATCAATGGAAAGGTCTTGTCACAAGGAATACACATGCGAAATATGAAAGCCCTATCACCTTCCATTAAAAAGTTATGTCCAATGTTAAAGTTTTTCGGACAAACAGACAGACAAACAGACAAACAGACAAACAGACTAACAGACAAACAGACAAACAGATGGACAGGCCAAAAACTATATGCCCCCGAATCTTTGATTCCGGGAGCATAAAAAATATACTTCAATAATGACATCAACATCATAATTATCTAAAATAAAGAATGTTTGTAAAGTGTATTTGAATTGATGGAGTAACCAAATAACTTGACTGTTCATCTGAAACAAATAATGATCTAGACATAAAATGCTAAATTTAAAGACCATTTTTTGATGTTATTATTGAGCTTAAAATGTCCAAGTTGCCATCTTTTGGCACTGCTTTTCACTATAACACCAGTACGACATCACAGTAAAAATATAATTCTATTGTAGTGTAACAGTTAAGAAGGGCAGCAAAAGATTTCAAGTCAGACATTTATGGCTCAGTTTTGTCACGCATTATAAATTAGGCAAGCTCACACTTACCAAGGGGTGGTTCCACTTCAAACAGGTCATGCATGAATGAGTCAAACTCATTACAGATATTTATATCTTTGTCGACTTTGTCCTGTCCACGGCGGTTTACATTGTCATCATCATCAGCATCTTCTTGACGTTTGAACATACCACCAAGACTCCAAGTATAGGCAAAGACATAAAGCTTCCCAATGAGAGTGATAAGTTGTCCAGGATTTTTCTGTAGATAGTACTGTTTATCTGAGCTGAAAAATGTATTACCATAAATAATTATTTGTCCCTTTAGAATTAATGAGGAATGGTGCATACAAAAATGTAATTAGCAAATATAGCAGACCAAAATATAAATCTACTGCAGGAATTACATGTATCAGAAAATGACTTGATACTGTTCTTAAAAGGGGTTACATGTAGATATCTATCTTGAAACTAGCTTAAAATTCAATTATCTATAAGTATAAAAAAATTATGTAATTTAAAATTTTTTTTTTTAAAAAAAGTTTGTAATCCATCGATACTGAAATGTAAGAATTTACTATCATGCTGGAGAGACTGAAATCTAAGAAACAACCATGTCAACATAATCTGTACAATGAGAAAAAAAATCTAACCAGTCTATAAAATTGTGGAATTTGGATTTTGCATTAGAGAAGCTAGGAGGTATCTCAACAAAACCTTATGACATTTTTGACATTGTGAGAACACGAAGTACAAATGCACTCTTACAAGTGTGTTCAAACAGATGCACAGCAACAATGATAGACTCAGAAGTCCAATAAGTTAGAAACAATTTTCATTTTCTTTGAAATGTAGACAGAAACATCATGGACACACTTTAAACAAAGTGAAATTTTGTTTTACAAATGCACTAGAGTAATTTCTCCAGACTATATGAATTATTCCTGATCTTATACTGTAGTTACAATTGAATAATCTAGCAAAAGCTATTATTAAGAAATGGAATATTAGGAATCCATTCAAAGGGTTCCATTTCTTTGAACGAATCTATTTGATATTTACATAGCATGCGGTTACATATTCAATAACATAATTTTGATGTTATGTAGAATTTATCTTTGGAGGCTACTCCTACTTACAACATGAGTAATTATAAATATGCATGCCAGCATGCCATGCTGCAATTCAATAATTAAATTAGAATCATTGCTGAAAGTATGCATAAATCAAAATGTGTGAGAAAGTAAGAAGAACATGAACATAAATTACATTCCACACAACATTGTTACCTGAAACTTTTGAAGCTTGAGCTCCCATGTGAACTTCAAGGTAGAAAAGATATTTACACGTAAGTAAACTAACATATGAATTTACCCAGCTAAGATAATGAATAATATCCATCACCAAAGTGTAATATACTTCATTATAAGCTAAAGATAATAATGACAACACTGGAGTTATTGCTATATGATACTAGATATGCTACAAAAAGAAACTACATACATGTATACTATATATATATAGCAAATATATGATATGTCTAATATGTATAAATACAACCACTGAGAAAGCAAGTACAGAGTTACTACTTAATATCATAAAGTACTGAGTATACCTGTGACTTTTTGTGGAGTGTGTATCATCGATCTTGAAGCCAACATCCTTTCCTCTACCCGTTGATTTCTTCTGTGATTTCTTTTTGTATTTACCGAGTCGTGAGGCTCTGGAGGAGGAGCGGCTCGAAGAGCGACTTTCTGGCCTCTTGTCACTGTCCATAGTGGACTCCTCTTTGTCTGTAAGTATGTGAAATGGCATAACTCAATTATACTTGTAATTACAAATGCATTACCAGTAATTTTCTTTTTCCTGTTAATTAAGTCTAACCAATAAGCCTTTTTCACATAACTGAGGTCCAGTTGTTTAGGACGGCAAGATAAGACTTAGTATCTTTCCAGCATAATAATGTCAAGGAAATAAGTTTTTAACTGTGACGTAATTAGAGTCAGTACTTGCCGTTCCACAAAATGCTTGTCAAGCAGTAATGTGAAAAAGGCTTATTACTGAAAATAACATATGCCAAGTAAAGAATGTATCATTCATAAAGTATAAATCCTTATTTGTTTCCCTAAATATGGCTTAGATTCATGTACATATTAAAAAGACTGAATACAAATTTTGAATCTAATTACATTTCTTTTCTTTTTTCAAAGTAACTTAAATTATAATGTCCTTTTCTTGTACATTTGTATATAACATTATTTACAATATGATATAACTTACGATGCACAACTACCTGTATATGTATAAGTTGCTGTGACAATACCACAAAGAAACAATGTGACGCAAGTTCAAGACACAAAACATATGTAATACTATGCAGTGAATTAATGATGTCTCCTGAATGAAAAAAAATCTAGATCTTTAGCCATGAAATTCTCTAAAACTCAACACCATAATAAAATTATAGTGCTGAAATGAAAAATCACCTTCACACCTTAGTTGTAAATTATGTACTTACACATCCATGAGTTATCTGGTAAGTGTTAAGAATAAGTAAAACATTACCTCTTTCATTCAAGTTACAAGATTAATCTATTTGACTGCTCCGGTACAAAGGAAATTTCATCTTTGTGGCATTAAAGCATCCAAAATGTATTTATTTTGAATATCTTAGAGATTCTTAGAGAGTAATACTGCTATTGATTCTCGCAAAAAAAATTCCTCTTTCTCAGAAAAAGAGGGACAGGAAACAAATTCCTCCATCATTTTAAAATTTTTTGCAAATGTCGCAATATACATATATTCACACCTATGGTTGATCTCATTTGATATCTTATTCTCATACTTTACTTTATTATGCTGAAGGGGTAACTCATATAACATACGTAACATAACATAACATAACATAACATAACATGACATAACATAACAAAGGAACATTCTAACTTATGTAAAACTCATCTGCACGAAGAAGACTAATTTGAATTTGATAACAGAAATACAATACAACAGGAATTTAATGCTTCTAAGCCAAAGGAATGGGATTTTCTACTTCATCATTGACCTACCCCTCCTTTTCCACATTCTTGTGAATCGTGTAAAAATGTCTGATATAAGCAAGAAATGAGAAAAGTTATCATGCTTAAAACCTATAGCTTTGACTTGCAGCTTTGTAAGAATTCGTATTACGAATTACAATGATATATACATATTAATGACTGCACTGCAGAAGACTGACAAGTAACATACAGTTTCCACATACAAGACTTTACTCGAAAATGCATATATTAGTTATGCATTCATAGATTTACATACATACAGTATATTGAATAAAACAAAATACAGAGCTCCGGACAAACATGCGAAAAGGACCAATACAGTAGTACATTTACAAATACAGGCAATATTAAATTTTGCACATTACTATGACATTCAATACACTGTCACTATATCATGAACATTAGCATTTTCAGTACAGCAATGATAATGTAAGACAACCTACCTGGTGAACCGAATCCACCGTGTTTGGCCATAAAATCAAAGAAAGCCGTTAATATGTGACAAAGTGAAGTTACATGACTCATCTCCGGCAAATTTATCGTCTGGAATCTGTGATGTTTACGAGAAAATTTCATTCCTTTCTCGATGCTGTGCTCAAACAGCTGTTGTAGATGGCGCTTTCCACTCTCGGGCATATCACGCGGTAGCCGCTGCAGCCATGTTTTTACAAATGGCCTCCATCCAAGATCTATTGGGTCCTATACGTAGAAAACATTTTCATTCATTACTAAATGAAGAAAATTATTGTGATATAGAAGATCAGACTACAAATGCATCAGATAATTTATCAAATGATTCAGAAAACAGACAAAGGGATTCCTTAAACCTCCCATAAAAGTAGCTGTAATGGCATATGATAAGCTAAGTGGTTGAGAGGCTATGTTAGAAACTATTTTTTCCATCATCTGTTAAACGCAAACATGTAGATCAATTTCAGAAGCAAACAACCACATACATGTGAACCTCCCGGCGGGAGGACGAAATCTCCCGACGAAACGAGGATCCTCCCGATCTGAAATAGTCCTCCCGATTCCTCCCGACGAAACGAAATCCTCCCGACGAAAACGAAAACCCTCCAGATATCTCCAGATGAAATGCAAAATCCCCAGTTGTGTATTACGTTATATGGTTAACCGTCTGTAGTGAGCAGACAATCGGATTTCCAAACAAATTAATTAGTGCTAATTATACAGGTAAAGGTGACGGGTATATTGCTGGACAAACAATGTGATTAGAGTGGAGTTCTCTACACCGTCATGGGTACTCGTCTGCCCCCGGGGACGTAATACGCAGTACATAAGAATGTCATCGAGGGTGTGTTGTAGGACACCGTCTGGTAATAATTCTCGAAAAGGGGAAAGAGGAAATATATCAGAAAGAAATATCAGTTGGACAATTTACAGGGATTGGGAAGGCCTTGCGACATAGTCCCATTCCGATCAAAAATGGCCAACTAAATCGGCAACGCGCTGCGCCCTGGTGCACGTTATTCTATACGGTGTCCATTTTCGGTTTTTAAATCTAAACGTTTTGTGCTCGTATAAATTCACGTAGTAACATAGATCTAGTACCAGTAGCAGTAACACGTTGATCCGCTCACCCGAAAGGTTCTTTTCTATTATGATACAATATTGATTTTTCTCCGACATTCTTTTTTATCCTCGTTCTGCGCCTGAGATTTAAATATCCAACGTCCACTTACATATCTTATCTACGTACAGGTACTTGTGTATGCATTCGTCCATAAAATTATCATGTCATTTTAAGTGGTCAGTCAATGGGTACAAATTGATACAGAAACGTGAATTGCAGCCATGCTGCCCTGATGTATCCTAATATCAGCGACAATGAAAATGAAGCTTCCCATACGTGGACACGAAAAATGCAGAATAGGTGGATGCAAGTTTGGTCTTTGCTGTTCTGTGATATTTAAAAAAAAAATAAACTGTGCCGGTACTAAAACTATTTGCAATGGCCAGGGAATTTCACGACTGAATAAATGTGCTGAAGTATACTCATCAAAAAAAGAAACGCATAGTATTTGTTCATTTCATCCTTAGTGCACATATAAAATAATCACATTTATCATTTTAATAGACAAAATCAAACCAAATGTACAAAATGGAATTTTCAGACCCTAAGCACTCAACGAGAACCTCTTTAGGGTTTTAAAATGTTAGTTAAAGTGACTCAAAAACAATATGCCCTCGATGTTCTTTTGGAGACAAAATTGTGTATTTTTCGGAGATCCGTATGCGCTTGTTTGCCATATCATTTCAAAATGTTTTGATTCGATGTACAAACGGATACACCATACTAAACAGCGACAATCTCATTACATTTGGCGGCATTACTACGCATGATGAAGTTTTATTCTAGGACGTCATCCAGAGTTCGTCGCATTCCTTGAATTTGTGCATCAGTTTTACCGACAGAAATTTGTTTCATAAGGAGAAAAATCTTCTAAATTTGACCTTTTGATCCTTGAACTTTACTGAGAATTACTCACAAATGGGAGTCATTCGATCACGTCGCAATGTCCAAACGCATGGCATCGGACATTGTAAGCATGCATTGCATTAAAGCGGAAGTGACCCGAAGAAGTAAAGTCAAAAATGTTTTATGCGTATCAATGAACTTTGACTTGGGCAAAATTCAAACTTCTCATAAACATGTAAAATGCATAAAAACATAAAAAGTCGAAAACTCAAAATTTCATGTTTTTACCTAAAAAGAGATTTTATGATAATCAAAAAATCGTAAATTAAGCCCTAAACTTCTTGTCCTATCTCTATACCGTCATTCAAGCAAACAAATAAGGTCACATAATCAATAGCTTGTGCATATTGAATAATAATAATACATTGTAATATTGTTATATGCGTTTCTTCTTTTGAAGAGTATATTATACATGTACATACATTGTATGCAAAGCTTTTTAAAATTGATCATTTTTGTGAAGAAAGATGGCCCATTGTTATTGAGAATAATCCATTGAATTCCAAGTGGAAGGGGTCATAGTCCCATTGAGCACACACTGGGACAATAGAGGAAACTTAATTATCGTATGAAACTCCAATGATTTTGTTCACCGTTTCAAAGATAAACAATTATATTATAAAGATTCTTGTTTTTAGTCATCACAAATTGTTGCTCTTTCTAAAAAGGCATGCCTAACATACCAGCAAAGTAGAAAGTGATGAAAAGAAAGAAAACAAATGTTAAATCATAATACATTTACATTCATTTGTAGATTTTCCCTCATTTCACCTAAAATAACGGTAAGCCAAAGACCGATAAATCCTCCAGATGAAAAATTAAAAACCTTCAGATGAGAGGCCAAATCTCCAGATGAAAATTGAAAATCCTCCAGATTTGTGGAGGCAAAAGGTTCACATGTATGCAACCATTTTATGATTATCAGGCTTATAAAATGACAACATCATACCATATAGACCATGGCACAGCTACTAATACTAGACTGGCCAAGGATAGATTATCAACCTCAAATATCAGTCTTATTCCACTAGCCAGACGGATAGTGGCTAGACCGGCTTGGGATACTTACCATATAGACCATGGCACAGCGGCTGATAGTGGCTGGACTGGCCTGTGATAGATTGTCCACCTCAAATATAAGTCTCATCCCGCTAGCCAGACGGATAGTGGCTAGACTGGCTTGGGATACTTACCATATAGACCATGGCACAGCGGCTGATAGTGGCTAGACCAACTTGGGATACCTACCATATAGACCATGGCACAGCGGCTGATAGTGGCTGGACTGGCCTGTGATAGATTGTCCACCTCAAATATAAGTCTCATCCCGCTAGCCAGACGGATAGTGGCTAGACTGGCTTGGGATACTTACCATATAGACCATGGCACAGCGGCTGATAGTGGCTAGACCAGCTTGGGATACCTACCATATAGACCATGGCACAGCGGCTGATAGTGGCTGGACTGGCCTGCGATAGATTGTCCACCTCAAATATTAGTCTCATCCCGCTAGCCAGACTGATACGTTCTCCACTGGCCAGACAGAGCACCTTAGAGTCGTCGAGCACGGTGTTGAGGTTCTCCACCCATAACGTGTCTACCGGACCGTCTAGCACCATCCATCGCCAGTCGATGTGCTTCTCACGACGGTGCTCAGCATCCTCATCTACCTCATCACTGTTTGTCTGTCATAAAATAAAAATTCATTATTATGTAAAATGATTGTAAGATTGTATACATGAAAGTAGGGCAACAAGTATGATCATTGATTATTGAAATGTACGTATGAGATGACTTTAAGCAAATTTTCAAATAACAGTTTAATCTATGATAAATTTATAAAATTTTAAAAGAAGGAATTCATTTGTAAAGTTCTTGTTTCTTCTGTAGATTTTAGTTTCAAATTAGTAACAACATACATGTACATGTACCGAGATTATACCATGGCATGCTTCTCAAGAAATCATTAAAGACAATGATCATTCTATCAATTGATACATGTACATGTACAAGTACAGTAAGTGCATGTACCAATGCTGAACCAATTGAATGGACACATTCATTATCACATCAATTTAACGAATAAAACAAATAATTACATTCTGTAAATCAACAAAATAAGAATTCATGTTAGGTATCTCCTCTGAAGCTCCACAAACACAGCATGTAAACCAACCAATTTTCCATTTCACAGATTATACATGTTATGTTCTTTTTGTATTTGCTTTACTTTATCTTTGAGCTATAGATTAATCAAAAGCAGATTTTAAAATACGCATTATTTCCCTTCAAAAATTTGTGAGAAACTGAAAATTAATACCAAGCAGTTTAATAGGCAACATTTTTAACATATATATATATTTGCAATGCCTCAAACAATACATAGCAAACTGTTCAATTACAATACATGTACCTCCTCTTCCTGTTCATGGTATGGAGAAAATAAAGTACAATATTACCAACAATGAAGTACATGTATATACTTTGATTGCTCTACATTACAACTTGTAACATTCATATTACACTATAATTTTCAAAATCCAAAATAAACTATAATTTGAAACATCTATTTTAATCAATGATAAAATCATAGCAAATTTTGTACTATTCTGCTTTTTATTTCAAGAAATCTACATGCACACTCCTAGTTTACAATTCAGATTCTATACAGGTATGACAAAAATTCTTACTTTTACAATGAAAAGGGTCTAAGTATTCTACCGTATCAATTTTCTTTACAAAAGAGTTTTTCATATAATACTGACCTGTGCAGCATCTGGGTTAGGAGTCCCCATTGACACAGGTCTGTTCTCCTCTGCATGATGAGTTAGAACATCCTTGGAGAATTTCCTGGTTGCCTTGGCAATCAGACCGTCGGACCACTCACGAGTGTTAGGGTCTATATCACCAAATAGTTCACTCAGTTCTACACACTTGGGATTGATGGAGAAGACCTCTACATGCCCCTTCTTTCTTGCCTAATCACCATAAGCATAGAACAATATATTGAAGAACATATAAATAGTGTAGAAATGTCTACCTCACGATAAATATTCTGACACCTACAATCCTGATCTAATTAAGACTGGTATCATGGTAGTTAGATATATAAATTTATACGGAAAAATTGTTGGAGCCTGTCATACATGTATTTTCACAATTTGTTGAAAAGTCAAAAAGGTGAATTCAAAACTGGGTATAGATAAATTTGCAAAAGAAGGATCATCCATAGTAAGGTGAAACTGAAACGTGACAATTTAGTTTTACTGAAGAGGGCAAAATAAGATGAAAACAATAAACCTTCTTCACATTACTACTAGACTTGCACTTTAGACATGCCAAGATCCGACATCACTACTTTTGACATTATTTCTAACTGTGACGTCACAAATCTGCTACAACGTCACAGTTTAACCTTACGCCAAATCTTGTGATGTCGAGTCGTAGGATGTGTTTAAAATGCAAGTCAGTTGTGGTCATGTGAAAATAATCTATTCAAAGTTGTTGATGTATGTTGTAAAGCGCCATAAACCTAATTAAAAAGACCTACTCTTCTATGAATATTTTGTCCCCTAACATCAGCTCTATTTCAGACTGTGAAATTATACATTTGGTAGGAAGACACATCATAATAACAATACGTGTATTCAGTACATTTAAGGACCATACCCCATGATAAATATTCTGTCTCCTGCGATCGTCTATTTCAGACTGTGGTATAATGGTCGGCAGTAGTATAAGGGCTTTCTGCAGGATATTCCTGACGGTAGTTTTGCCCCCTCCTGTCGGCCCCACTAACATGACGCCATGGCGTACCATGATCTGGTTGTAGAACTGCTTCACTTTCTCTACCTGAGTCGGCCAGTTCTGGAGTCCGAACTCTCGTATAGCATTAGTGATGGCTTTCTACAATGTTATAATACATTCCATATACAAGTAGTATAATAAACACTTACATGTGTTTACTGTAAACAATTTGAAGCATAATTCTACTATAATTCAAGTATACATGGAAATTACGTCTATTATGATACTAATACTAAGAAATACATGTAATAGTTTAATTGTGAAATTACATGAAATATCTATTTTGTTTATAAAATATTTGATTAAAGACAATTTCACATTGCCCAAAACTCAACTGTTTTTATAAAGAAAATGACATACACAAATTCATGAATTTTTGGGCCCTTTGCCTAGATGCATAGTTGTTTCTTGCACAGAATTGAAAACGAGGGGCTAAAAATTCATGTTTCGGAGCGTTTCTTTTTTATCTAAACGCACTCGAAATCTTTTTGGAGCTAGTCATTATCAAAATTATAATTTCAAAGAACTTTTTCTACCAGTCTGATACTTACCTCTAGATTTCCAAAGTCTGGCTCCGGTGGTTGTATACCAGGGAACAAGTCAGCCAGTATACTCTCAAACAATGGTACATCCTCAGCCAGGAACTTAGGAAGGTTAGCGTCTCGTAACGAGTGGATCAGGATATAGGACTCCATATCCTCTGATAGGTGCTTGGTCACATCTCCTCTGTGTAAATACACATAATATATGATATCTGAATTTTACATATTATTATATTTACACTGTAAATATGTGTTACTGCAAGAAAAGAGGATTTTATACATACATGTAGGGTCCATACCATAAACACAGCCTGTTCAGGTACCGATTTCAGGATTTGATCATAGTGGGAGGGGGCACAAATATTGATTTTTAATTATGAAAGAATTCTATGCAGTCTAGATCAGTTCAGAATGATACTACTAGCGGACAGGATAAAATTTCTTTACATTACAAATATTGATTTCTATAGAAAATTTGGGTAAAGAAAAATTTTCCATTTTTTTTTTATAAGTTGTAACAGAGGATTCACTGCACGTGCAACTGAAATGGCCACTGATGAATATGATTAAATCTAGAGCTTAACCAAACATTCTCAGGCAACATCTTGTCTTCAGGTATATCAAATTGTAAGCTCTCCTCATCCCTAGTCAGTAGCTGTATGACATTCCAGTTCCTTTAAAGTACCATGTTCATATAGTGGCATAACTACATCGTTGACTTACCGTTTGGTTAGAGCCTTGTGTCTTCCATGACCTGCCATAACGAGCACTGACTTGATAGCTCTCATACCAAAGTCATAATGGTCCTGCTGTGATAACTGACGACTGGCTAGCTGATACAGGTTAACGATCTTACGGGATAGCGACTTAGCGGCCATGAAGCCTTCAGAGAACAACATAATCTCGGCAATCTGCTCATAGTGAGGTACCATCATAGCTACAGGTCTGAACAAGGTTTGTAAATTGTCTGGTAACTCTACTCTCCCTGCATAGCTGTAAATGATTATGTTTTTGGTTACATTTTGAAATTCTATGAACCTTCAAAGAGACTTACGTACAATATACATTTATCTTAGTAGAGTTGGCACTGTTATTATTACTCGCCAGAATATGCTTACATTTATGAACGAAAGGGAGCAAAGTAAGTTTGCTTATCACAATTACACGTAGGTTAATGCCAACTTGATGCCTCTAATGCATTTTCTGTCATGATTTCTTGAATTATTGAAATGACTTTCATTTCTATATCTAAGACTTTCTGAATATCAATAATAAATATCGCTAAATAAACTACATTCTTAAATTTAAATAGTAATTAATAAACAAAATATCGACAACATTTTAACATACGTAGGATTCATGGTTATGAAGTAGCCACATGTCATGTTCAGTTTGATGTCCTTGCCGTCAAACATAAATCGGTGAATCTGTTGGTCCTTTGCCGTTTTTATTGTATGAATCTGCTGTGCTACCACAGACAGAACCTCTATGTCAATCCTGTTAAACTCGTCAAAACAACACCAGCTTCCTGACTGGGCTAGACCAGAGAAAAACTTGCCGAGGGTGTGGTACTTCAGGCCCTCGGAGCAGTTAAACACCACACATTGTTTACCTATAGCCTATGAAGGTAGAAAAAAATTGTGAATGTTACATTATCATAATTACATTACACATGTTACAAAGATACACATCTTTTTCAGGAATCAAGGAAAGCGGATGTCAAATACATCAAAGAATTACAAAATCGCCAGAAACACACAATTTTCTATACATACATGTATGAAAATTAAATAGGAAACAAGGGGACATATTTAAAATCCTCTAATTTCCTACATAAACAGTAGACTACAGAGAAGTTCACATTAAGCTAGAAACCTAAAAACTAAGAGACATTCATGAAAAGTTGTTTTAGTACCCCTAGCCCCTATCATTGCAAAAATTTTGCTTGGACATGCCTTTCACTTACATGTATGTGGTAATAATTGTTTAAAAAGTATGTCAATGAGGGTGTAATGTCAGTTATATGGCAATCTGGTAATAATACTTCCATTAACTTACCTTGGCCAGATCTTTGACAGTTTCTGTTTTGCCTGTACCGGCAGGGCCTGCAGGTGAACCACCCAGGTGTAGGTGCAGGGCACCTGTCAGTGTAAGGTAGCACCTGTCAGTGAGTGGTGTTATAACCAGTCTAGGTGAGCACCCCAGGTACTCATAGCCGTACTGGAAGGAAGCGTTAGACTGCATCACTAGACACTGGTTACTCTGCTCTTCCCACTCATATCTCAATTGTCTGTAAAATATTAATATCTTCTTTAAAATACATACATGTAAATACAATACAAATCCTGGACTAAATGTTTATAAACCCTTCCGCAATAACTGTAGTTGTTTTGAACAGCAAAATACGTACAAATACATGTACAAACAACTTTTACACAAAATGAAATCATTTTGAGACATAACCAGATTAAGTGTTTATTTTTTGAAATAGCAAACGAATCAATGAATTCCATCCGGAGTGGTCCTTGAAGCATTGTCTACATGAAAAGGTTTAATCTAACAAAACCACAAAAGGTATCAGCGAATAATTCTACTTATACAGTGTTGAAATCCTGAGCTCTTTTACATGTACTTGAGGATACATCAAACTAAAGTACATACTTAGTCCAGGAGAAGTCGTCCTTCTTTTCCACTCTTTCCTCTATCATCCCTATTAATATATCTCTGTTATGTACGTTGATAGTCAGTAACGCCATAATGCTCTCCCTTTGATGCGGCAGGATGTGACCCGACACTAACAAGGCCAGCGTGTTTAAGGTGTCCACCATCTTATTCTTCACTTCAATCAGGTTCTCCTGAGGGTTTTGAAGATCAAAGCATCTCACGACATCTTTGTTGAACAATATTTGACTCTGAAATAAAAAATCAAAGCACTGAAGGTACTGAAAGCGAATAGCTTAAATATCACTATATGTATCATTTATTATGTATGTAATCAACCTTTCCTTCGTAGACAAGTTTATGAAAATATACAATAATACTGAAATGCAAATCCATAAAGATTTCATTAGAATTAAAAGAACACAGTTCTCGAACTTGCATTTTCCAAAGAGTCAATACTTCTAGTGGCCGACCAAGAGGGTTGACTAATGGAATAGGGCAGGTGAGTCAAGTTGAAGGGAAAGTGGGTTGTTGAGCAATCTGAGACAGTCTTTAACAAATACTATCTTCCGTTAAATTAATACTCCTTGAATTTTCCAAAGATCAAATGAATAAATAAATTGCCTTTCATTGGAAAAGACTGTTAATACATAACTGGATAATTAAATGAGTTTACCCGATAAGATCGAGGCTGCTATGGAGCTATATGCAGAACTATATCCAGTGGCGGATCCAGCGCCCCCTTTGCCGGGGGGTCAAAGGGCGAATTTTGCCGATTTTTACTGAAAATGGGCAAAAATGTAGGGTTTTTTGGAAATTTTTGGGCCAGTGCCGGGGGGCGGACGCCCCCTCCGCACCCCCCCCCCCCCCCCCTGAATCCACCACTGATATCAGCGGCTGCCATGGACCCGGGCACGACTCACCCCTAGGCAGATCATGAAGACAGAGAGGGAGATTATATACCGGCAGTGTAATGAGTTCAATTTCTAAAAAGATTAAAATGCATTCAAGGCCTATATTTTTTCATTATGTTTGTACGTCCTTGATAATGTCTAACACGCTAAAATTCTTCTTCCATTTCCAATCTAAAACCTGAAAACCTTTACATATTCTTCAGTGTGGTTTGGAATGCCTCAATTCCTAGAAATGGGCGATGTTCAGTAAATACATTTGTAAATGTAAATTTTAAAAGTCTACGCATACGCACGTCGTGAGGTAGGCGTAATGTAACACCTGAAAGAGCTTTTTGTTATAAACAACTAAACTGTATCTTCTCGATTTTTTAAGACATCCATGGACTAAGCCGTAGAAATGGGGATGACGAGACGGGTGCATGCAACGCGAAGTGGTTCTAATTTTTTTTTTTTCATTTTCTTTCAGAAAATATTATGAAAACTGGCAAGGGTGACAAGCTCGAAAATTTTAAAAAATACAGAATTACTTGTGTCTAAAAGAACAATGATAAAAAAAAATTATTATTACAGTTTTATCCTTCAAACCGGCGAGCGGAATGAGAAGGTAATTTTTTGAATATATACACATTGTACCTGGGTATATATATTTTTTTCAGTTTTATAAAGTTTCTAGAAAATGATATGGTGTAATAATGAACGAAGAATTTTTCTCTACTTTTTTTAACGTTGGATTTTCAATTATGATGAATTGTCGTTGTACATGTTGTATTCCCTATTTCTCTCTTATTTCACATCCACATGTTCAATTTTTGATCCAACAGAAAAGTACAGCTACTTAAAATTAGTTAATACTGCTTTGGCCCCCTCCCCGAGGTATGGATCCACGCATGTGCATTGTTCTATTTTCATCTCACGTTTATAGACAACACGTGTTTATATCCCGATGCTACAAACTTGTACTGGCGTTAAAAAAAAAAGATTGTCATCGGCCGGCGTCAGCTATCATTTTTAGGTGGCAAGGAACCAATCTCTTTCGCGGAAGGGGGGGGGGGGGGCTAAATAGTAGACGTATCAGGAATTTTTTTACAACCCTGGACCCTGGACGTATTCATGAATGGAACATTCCTGCATATTAATTAGCGCGCCAAAGGAAGCTTGCACTAAAAGTGGGACTCATATGCAGGATCGGATAAAATAAATAAAGAAAACGAACGAATTGTAAGGAAAAGAAATAAGGAGAGAAGAAATATATCCATATACAAATACAAAAATCGTACGACTGAAGTAATGAACCCATATATCGAACCTTTTTGTTCTCAAAGTCGGTCCAGGAATCCTCCAATTAGAAATTAACATGACGTTATCTTCGTTTGCAGTCGGTCGTTTCCGTCGACAGCTTGCTTGCTGTCATTAGAACTGGCAGATTGATCGTATGCTACCTCTTCGAAGTATGTGCGGAAGTAAAAAACATCCCTAGTGTGTCCAGCTTCAGGAAGCCGACAATAAGTAACACGACATAAACAGATTTACATCGTTTACACATTTCAAAGCAGCAGTGACCCTTCTCTTTCAGAAGACTTCATACGTCACACGATGTGAATTCCTGTGATTTGATTGGTTCGTGCTACAAATTATACAGAATCGGGGCTCTCTAGCGTGAAAAAATTCAGGTGATCTCTTAAAGCTATTCGCTTAAAAAACATACATTTAATGCCTGAAACAAGCTGCCTGACCTATCATGATATCATGGATCTTTCTTTTTAAAAGCAAAATAACGAAGAATGTGTACATAATTTCCCTAAACCACCATTGGCAGAGTTTCTTATCAACTTACCACTGTAAGGACAACTTGTCCTGGATGTTTGAGAACCCATTCCTGTAAGTTTGATCCTAACCAGTCAGCTAAGCCTAATTTCAAATGTCTGAAATCATACATAATATACATGTATATACATGTAAGTCACATTCTCAAGTGTAAACGTATTGATTTAAATAAAATCTTCCTTTTCTTTCATATTTTAAAAGTGTTTAATGTTGAATATAACAGACATTTTTGGCAATGTACAATTTAACTTACTTTTTGACAGTTTCAAACATTCCTAGCTCCACATTCACAAGCCAAGTTTCTACTGTTCCTCTGGCTCTGTAATTCCTGAATTATAAAACAGTTCATACAGTGTAAGTAAACAGACTCTGGAAATCTACTATCATACAGGACATATAAATGCTATTATTACATATGCTAACAAAACAAAGCAACTTTTCTAAAGACAAAGTATGTGTACTCATTCTTACTTCGGCATAGGAACAACTTCTCCCTCTGCTGACATTATGGAACGAATGGTGGGTGGATTTTGGCCAATATCGAGGGACTTGATGTTACCAAAACACTTACTCAAGTGAGGCTGTGAATGATGATAAATAGAATTACAATCATCTACTGCTTTTAATCCTTAATTTCTTTACTAGTGAAAATTCTCAAAATTCATAATCATAAGCAGAAATTCAATTCATCATTTTTACCTGCACAGCATTAGGATCTTTGGACTGGGCCAAGATGTCCAGCAGTTCATCATTGCTGAGGAAGTAAAATCGGGGAAACACTAATCTCTTCTGTTCTAAGTAATCCTACAATATAGATATTGATACATTATACATGTATAAATGAGAACCGTAAATGTAAATCAATCACTAGAGTAAAATCTATTTCATTTCAATTTCATCTAAATTGCAATACAGATTTCATAAGATTAAAGTCTTCTCCATAAAAATTGTAAATAAAAATTTCAAAAAACGTTCAACCCTCCATCACAACGAATCAGTTCATACAAAATTATTACCTCTAAACTTTTCTGTATTTTCTCCAGTGTTTGACTACACTGTGTTAGCGTATCTGATATACCGGGTGCTATAGCAGCTTTCAGTGCATTTGGTCTATCCTGGACTCGACGCATGATGTCCTTCCAGGATTTATCCACTTGTGAGAACATCTTGGAGTCTCCAGGCAATTGTCTGTAGAACAAAATCCCTAGCATGTTTAAGATGTACGTGTATGTACCAAATAGATGGTTAAAGTATAGGTATGTCAACTATGGCATATGTCACCTTGACTTTTGAAGGTGATCTTGACCCCTATCAAGTGTTAGATGTCATTAACTGCTATCACTGCATATTTGATGAAAGTATAATGTATATCAAGTAAGTTATAAGTATTTACTTGAAAGCATAACAGATGGACAGACAGATGCATAGACTTGTCCCAGACAATGTGGTCCCTCTGTGACGCCCTCGTGAATTACGTTGCATTATAAAAGGCATCATATTGACAAACATAGGTAATCACAGATTACGAAGCTCACCTCATGACAGCAAAATTCAATTCAAACATATTTCTTAGTACATGTATATTGGCTTTTAATGGCAAAACCACTCAAGCAGAAAAAGTAGGTCAAGGTCATTTTATGAAAGTTTGATCAAAGATACATCCAATATGCAAGTTTGGTACATGTAGCAGTTATACTTTGCTCAATATTGGCTTTATAGAGCAAAATCACTCAAGCGGAAAAAGTAGGTCGAGGTCATTTTATGAAAGATTGATCAAAGATACATCCAATATGCAAGTTTGGTACTTGTATCACTTATACTTTGCTCAATATTGGCTTTTAAAGGCAAAATCACTCAAGCGGAAAAAGTAGGTCGAGGTCATTTTATGAAAGTTTGATCAAAGATACATCTAATATGCAAGTTTGGAACATCTAGCACTTATACTTTGCTCAATATTGGCTTTTAAAGGCAAAATCACTCAAGCGGAAAAAGTAGGTCAAGGTCATTTTATGAAAGTTTGATCAAAGATACATCCAATATGCAAGTTTGGTACATGTAGCACTTATACTTTGCTCAATATTGGCTTTTAAAAGCGAAATCACTCAAGTGGAAAAAGTAGGTCAGATGCTGCATCCGATGCATGGGTCCATCTCGGCATCCAAAGATGAATCACTTGTGCAAGTTTGGTTACTGTAGCATTAGTACTTTGTCAGATACTGAGCTACCCCAAACTTCTTATCCAAATCACTCAAGTGGAAAATGTAGGTCAGATGCTGCATCCGATGCATTGGTTCACCTCAGCATCCAAAGATGAATCACTTGTGCAAGTTTGGTTACTGTAGCATCAGTACTTTGTCAGATACTGAGCTACCCCAAACTTCTTAACCAAGTCACTCAAGTGGAAAATGTAGGTCAGTTGCTGCATCCGATGCATGGGTTCACCTCAGCATCCAAAGATGAATCACTTGTGCAAGTTTGGTTACTGTAGCATCAGTACTTTGTCAGATACTGAGCTACCCCAAACTTCTTAACCAAATCACTCAAGCGGAAAATGTAGGTCAGATGCTGCATCCGATGCATGGGTCCATCTCGGCATCCAAAGATGAATCACTTGTGCAAGTTTGGTTACTGTAGCATTAGGACTTTGTCAGATACTGAGCTACCCCAAACTTCTTAACCGGACGTGGATGCAGACACGGACGCGGACGCGTGGGGTTATAGCATAAGCTCACTCAACTTCGTCGAGGTGAGCTAAAAATCTCGCAATATTGGAAAGTGATAGATGTATTACAAGGATTTAAGATTATACATGTACAATGTATGTACATGTATGAACTATAGATGACAACTATCAAACTGACATAATGTACATACATGTATATAAAACTTGCTCTATTAGATTTCTATTTTGTTCAGTTTTGATCTATTGATAATACATACCTCTGAATGTCAGGAGTAGAGAAGATCTGTTCTAGGTATAGCCAGTTTCTTTGTACAGACAGCCATTCATCTAGTGTCTTCGAAAATACACCTAGTTTACCCTCCCATTTCAATACTTGTTGCTGAAAAAGGTAACATATAACATATACGCATCAATAAACAAAGCATCTCAAAGTAAATGTATTTATCACAGTACATCTTCAGTTAAAACTTACTCAAGTACTGTACATGTATCTAAGGCAGCATCAGTATACCAATTCTTTTACACACAGTTCAAATATTAATCAATGATTATCCTGATGTAAATTTTATTCATTCACAGAAATTCTAATTTTTGACTGTCTCTTTAGAGCTTAACTATCTTTGTTTGTCAAAAGATACTTCTCTATAAATACCTTTCAGTAATCAAACATGAAATGACTAGATGCCATGGTAACAAACCTTTATGGGTTCTATATATCTGGAGCCTTTGATGGTTCCTATGGTAACCAAGCTTTCCTCTAGTTGTGCCATGATGTCATCAGCGCCACCTATAATGAACGTGTCACGTCCAGCATGTGGTACCAGGCGGAAATCAGTAGTCTGCCACTGGGCAATGATCTGTAAGTACGAATAACATTAGTTATCATATAAGATCAATGAAATCAGATTTTTTAATGAGAAATTTCTCTTTTACATTTGCATAAAATGTATTGGCATTTTTCAGCAAAGAAGAGCCTATAAACACATGGTAGAGGAATTTAAATCATATGAGTTTCATAGAAATATTTTAAGAACAAGCACTATCATTTATGATTAAAAGTAAATTCAAAATATGCAAATTTCCACTTTATGTTGTGTAGAGAAAGTGCATCAATTTTGCTGTATTTAGGTTGACGTCAAAACTTATTTTGAGTTTACATTGAATGAAAATGCTCTAAACACAAATATTTATGTACCGTAACAAAACAAAACAATGACGTAACCACATGTAAAGAACATCATTTAACACATGCAACCTATATCTGACCTTGTCCAGCATAACCTCCAGTGTGTATTCATTACTAGCCCTGGTGGAAATATCCTGGATACTCTCCTTGTGCTTGAAGATCTGTAATAAAATATTGACATAATCAAAATTGATACAGACACTAAACATAGGTAATCACAGATTACGAAGCTCACCTCGTGGCAGCAAAATTCAATTCAAACATATTTCTTAATACATGTATATTGGCTTTTAAAGGCAAAATCACTCAAGCAGAAAAAGAAGGTCAAGGTCATTTTATGAAAGTTTGATCAAAGAAACATCCAATATGCAAGTTTGGTACATGTAGCAGTTATACTTTGCTCAATACTGGCTTTATAGATCAAAATCACTCAAGCGGAAAAAGTAGGTCAAGGTCATTTTATGAAAGATTGATCAAAGATACATCCAATATGCAAGTTTGGTACTTGTATCACTTATACTTTGCTCAATATTGGCTTTTAAAGGCAAAATCACTCAAGTGGAAAAAGTAGGTCGAGGTCATTTTATGAAAGTTTGATCAAAGATACATCTAATAAGCAAGTTTGGAACATCTAGCACTTATACTTTGCTCAATATTGGCTTTTAAAGGCAAAATCACTCAAGCGGAAAAAGTAGGTCAAGGTCATTTTATGAAAGTTTGATCAAAGATACATCCAATATGCAAGTTTGGTACATGTAGCACTTATACTTTGCTCAATATTGGCTTTTAAAAGCGAAATCACTCAAGTGGAAAAAGTAGGTCAGATGCTGCATCCGATGCATGGGTCCATCTCGGCATCCAAAGATGAATCACTTTTGCCAGTTTGGTTACTGTAGCATTAGTACTTTGTCAGATACTGAGCTACCCCAAACTTCTTAACCAAGTCACTCAAGCGGAAAATGTAGGTCAGATGCTGCATACGATGCATTGGTTCACCTCAGCATCCAAAGATGAATCGTTTGTGCAAGTTTGGTTACTGTAGCATTAGTACTTTGTCAGATACTGAGCTACCCTAAACTTCTTAACCAAGTCACTCAAGCGGAAAATGTAGGTCAGATGCTGCATACGATGCATTGGTTCACCTCAGCATCCAAAGATGAATCGTTTGTGCAAGTTTGGTTACTGTAGCATTAGTACTTTGTCAGATACTGAGCTACCCCAAACTTCTTAACCAAGTCACTCAAGCGGAAAATGTAGGTCAGATGCTGCATACGATGCATGGATTCACCTCAGCATCCAAAGATGAATCACTTGTGCCAGTTTGGTTACTGTAGCATTAGTACTTTGTC
Source organism: Pinctada fucata (assembly GCA_028142955.1). Taxonomy (NCBI): domain Eukaryota; kingdom Metazoa; phylum Mollusca; class Bivalvia; order Pterioida; family Pteriidae; genus Pinctada; species Pinctada fucata. Next base: position 28,242,985 of record AP027107.1, on the reverse strand, counting down.
AGATACTGAGCTACCCCAAACTTCTTAACCAAGTCACTCAAGCGGAAAATGTAGGTCAGATGCTGCATCCGATGCATGGGTTCACCTCAGCATCCAAAGATGAATCACTTGGGCCAGTTTGGTTACTGTAGCATCAGTACTTTGTCAGATACTGAGCTACCCCAAACTTCTTAACCAAGTCACTCAAGCGGAAAATGTAGGTCAGATGCTGCATACGATGCATGGGTTCACCTCAGCATCCAAAGATGAATCACTTGTGCAAGTTTGGTTACTGTAGCATTAGTACTTTGTCAGATACTGAGATACCCCAAACTTCTTAACCAAGTCACTCAAGCGGAAAATGTAGGTCAGATGCTGCATACGATGCATGGCATCACCTCAGCATCCAAAGATGAATCACTTGTGCCAGTTTGGTTACTGTAGCATTAGTACTTTGTCAGATACTGAGCTACCCTAAACTTCTTAACCAAGTCACTCAAGCGGAAAATGTAGGTCAGATGCTGCATCCGATGCATGGGTTCACCTCAGCATCCAAAGATGAATCACTTGTGCAAGTTTGGTTACTGTAGCATCAGTACTTTGTCAGATACTGAGCTACCCCAAACTTCTTAACCAAGTCACTCAAGCGGAAAATGTAGGTCAGATGCTGCATACGATGCATGGGTTCACCTCAGCATCTAAAGATGAATCACTTGTGCCAGTTTGGTTACTGTAGCATTAGTACTTTGTCAGATACTGGGCTACCCCAAACTTCTTAACCAAGTCACTCAAGCGGAAAATGTAGGTCAGATGCTGCATCTGATGCATGGGTTCACCTCAGCATCCAAAGATGAATCACTTGTGCCAGTTTGGTTACTGTAGCATCAGTGCTTTGTCAGATACAGAGCTACCCCAAACTTCTTAACCGGACGCGGACGCGGACGCGGACACGGACGCGGACGAGGACGCGGACGCGGACGCGTGGGGGTATAGCATAAGCTCACTCAACTTCGTCGAGGTGAGCTAAAAATTACGGAATTAAAGGGTATAATACTCTACATCCGGTTGTTTGATAACAGAAAAAATACCACAAAGTTGGCCAAAGACGCACAACTTCGGCTATGTTCAGGACCATACATTTTCATGGCGAGTTGAATGAAACATTAAAAAATATCAAATTTCTAAAAATATGTTATCCAAATATGGTACTAAATAATTTCTAGCTTTTCACCGATATTGTTATTATACCCCTAATACCTTATGATAAAAACCTACTTTACCATCAGGTGCATGTATACATGTAATAGAAATACAGGTACATTTTGTAACTTCAACAATCTGTAGTTACATCTTTAACATAACACCTACTTTATATACACTACCATCAGGAGCATGTATACATGTATATGTTACTGAAGTACATGTAACTTTGACAATGTGTAGTTCAATCTCTTAAAATTACTTACGTTCATCTCAAGTAGATTTGCCAGCGTGAAGGCTTTATCCCGAGCTATAGATTTCTCTATGAGTCGTTCTATCTCCTCCCAATGTCTGTGTTTGAGTGACGGGTTACGTAAGCTCGTTATTACAGGCATACCCTGCTTAAACTCTACTACCTTCTCCTTCAGAGTTGGCAGCACCTCATTATGGGGCAATCCTAATAATTTGGATATTTATTACATTTTCTTCAAATAAAGAAAGGAAAGAAATACATGTACATTACATGTATTATAAATTCATTTTCTGAATAAACTAAAGATATGCCAATTCATGGATTAGACCTATTTGTGAGAAGGATAACTTTTTTGTCTTTTTTCGTGTGATGTTTCACTCACTCATGACAATGAAATGATGTCATACCGCTCTAAATCTACTGTTGCATGTACTGCGCATGCTGTACACGAACATGATTTCATTGTTTTAAATGGGAAATATACCATATGATCCAAATGAACCATATCATAAAAAGCTCTATTGCAGAAATGATACATATTTTCATAATCTAGATTTCTCAACAAAGGAAAAATATTCTAATCATCTATATCCTGTATTTCATGAAATTAAGGACTCAAACTCATCAAAAACAGATCCAACTTTTCCATGAAAAATCATTTTCTTTCATTTACCTTTTTCCAGCATATACACAGTCTGTGTAAATCTGTTGACAGTTTTCTGTAGGAATTCCACAGGGAGAGAATCAAATGCTGTAGCCTTCCAATCCTCTAGCAGCTTTGTCCATTCCTCCTGGGAATGCCATAACAGACGACGCAGCGTAAGATCTCGCTCGATGTCTGAGAGGTCTGCCTGAATCTCATGAGCACTCTGATCATCTCGACGATCCATTAGCAGGTACTCTCTACATGGAAAATGTCATGAAGGTTCATGTAATGAAAGTTGTATTACAATAGACCGTTTTCATATTACCACAGTAGATTTGCATTTTATTCACACCAAGACCCGACATTACAATTTTTGACGTAACTTCTACTACTGTAAATTGGTTTTTATTCGTCAGGTACCAATTTTCGTCATTTTCGTCAGTGCCTCCCTTGACGAAATTACGTATCGACGAAAATAAATACTCCTGACAAAATATAGTGTAGAAAGGAAAAATTGAATCTTATGATTCATACGACAGGCAAATGATAAATCATTGAAAACTGAATACACACATAAAGTTGCATATGTTCTTCTAATTACCAAATGATATGTTTTCACAACAAGCTAGGTGGTATACAAGTCTCTAATTGTTTGTTTGCCAATAATTGTTAAACAAACAATGAAAACAAACGCATACGGCCTATACCTGAATATTAAGTTTGCATTTGAACAGACGAATTTATATATTTAAATTTAGGGACCCTTGGATGACGAATTTACGTACTGACGAAATGGTAATTTTGAATGAATTGACAAAAATTGGAACTGACGAAAATAAAGCAATTTACAGTATGACAGATCTATGATGTCACAACAAGATACATGCATAATGTTAAAATTTGTTATGTCGGGTCTTGGAGAGTCTCTAATGCAGGTCTAGCAGTAAATAGAAAAAAAAATTTCTACTTGCAATTTTTTCTTTCCTCTTACATGAGGGATGGGTCTGAAATTAGCTTGGAAAGGCAGATAAACTAATAAAAAAAATATTAATAGTCACTAAATCAAACTTACAATGATTACACATTTCATTTTCAATCCTTACAAAAAACTTACTCTCCAAACATATTTTTCTTTGACTGTGATAGAGATGACCCAAATCTCTCCTGGTAGCTGGCGTAACTACGAGCCTTTCCTGACAGGATCTGTACTTCTTCATTCAACTGGTCGAGCTTACTGAGAGCCGCTACCGCCGGCATGTCGGTGCTAAGCAGATCTGGGTCACGTACTCGGTTCATAATGTCTAATAACTTAGTACGGATGTTAAAGATCAGGGTGTCAAGATCTCTACTGAAATGACGAATGTTCTCATCCTTCTTGGCCTCACAGAATAATATGGTGTTCTGTTATTAAGAGAAGTATAGATATTTTTGTACAAGCAAAAGTACCTTTTTGAACATACTCAAATTCAAAATTTCTAAAATACGGTGAGCTATAGTATCACTTCATGATCTGCATTTTATTAAGGGATACATGTAAGTCTAATTTGAGTTCGCTGGATGAAGATATGATACAAAAGGAAGAAAACTATAATTGCACATGAATGCCCTTGATCATATGCCATACATACATGTATCAACAACATAATGACAAAAATGTGGATCTAAGAATATTTCAACCAATCAGCATCACTGTCACAATGAAATTGCAAAAAAACTGATAAATCAAAAACATGGATCCAACACTGAATGCTAAGAATATTTCAGCCAATCAGAATCACAGTTACAATGAAAAAATCAGTGCCATGACTGATCAATCTGATCTAGTCTTATACAAAGATCAATCAATTTTTACCTTCAGATGTTGGAAGCTGTCTCCTAGTGTCCTATACAGTGCCAGATCCTCTGGTTCTATTTTAACCTGGTAGTCCTTGGCGATGGTGAATAGTTTGGTAACGATTAGAAATTCCTTCTCCAGTGCCGTGATCTCTGATGTCATCTTAGACAGGAATGATAAGTGCTCAACAAAATCCTCCACTGTTTTGGGTGCATTGTCCAGCTTCTTTGATGCTCCCTAGTTATTAATATATTTATACAAACAATGTAAAAGGTAAAATATATTTATACAAACAATGTAAAAGGTAAAATACACAAACAGAAATCAATGTATTCATCAAGTGCAAATTCCACTTCAATGTACATGTACATGTACCTTAACAAAAATATTCATGGTTTAAATCAATTCTAGGGTTAAATGTAATGATAACACTTGTCCCTTGTGCTTCCTCTACATATTCTCTAAAAAATTCATGACTTTCTTATATGCACAAAAATATCAAACATTTAGACTCATTTGTTATTAAAGGATGGCCAAATGTCTGTCATCACACCTTTTGGTTGACTTATACATTGGTCTTATGCATGTTATGGCCCATCACAGCATTGTTTGTTTAATGCATTGTCAATTATGACGTCAAAATGTAAAAGTCTGCCAGCAGGTGTGTTGTTGGTTGTTTGGCAATACAGCTACATGTATTCCACAATGACTGTACCTTAATGATAGTAATGAGATCCTCGTTACGTTTGTTGGCTATCAACGGTAACTTCTCGTGTGTCTTATGAATGATGGCTTCTGGATATGGCAGACACGAGTCACGGTACATAGAGCTCTGGACCTCTATCATGGCTACACGCCTCTTTACTGTCATTTTCTTCATGGCACGGATCTGACAACATAATATAGGAAGTAAATTTCATGTAAAGTTATAAAATGTAAACACTGCTTGGAGAGTCACACAGTATGCCATAAACGATAAAAGACTGTAAGAGTATAACAACACTGACCATATCTGTATGTGTAGGTAATACATGGCTGAACTCATCAGTTGACCAGGGATGTTTGGCCATGGATTCCTCTACATTCAACTGCTGACATTTGTCCACCATACCACAGTATTGGTCAAAATTCTGAAAAGATTTTTCAAAAGCATATTGGTTAAAATTCTGCAAAGAATTTTTCGAAAATTCAAAGAGATATTTCCAAAAAAAATGAACAAGAATTTAAAAAAAACCCTCAGAGACTGAATTATTTTCATGTAACTAGTCGAAGAATTAAACTTCTACAATTATCTACAATATACATTAGAGATTGGAGAAGGAAGTAAATAATCACATTCATACATGCATCATACAATTCTGAAATTCCTAAATTTACATTTATTCATGGACCTTTATTTGCCGATACACATACACTGTACAATACTCACAGCAGAGTACTGTTTGACTAGCTCTAGTTCCATGGTCATGTATGAGCCTATTTCTCCCAGCATTCTCTGATATTCAGGGTCGTTGTCGAATATAAACTCCAGATCTGGCCAAGGTCTCTGGTACTCAAGCTTCTCTAATTCTTCCTCTATGTCAAAGTTAAGCTTCAGATCCTGAGTGGGTGGGGAGTAAAAAACTTTAAGGCGTGGCTCACGTAGCATTGATACAATTTGTGCTGGAAACAAAATGCACATGTTAATACCAACAAAGTACAGTCTACTCTCGATAAGTCGAACTTCACGGGATCATCAGATATAGTTCGACTTGTCAGGAGTTCGACTTATTGAGTACATCATCAGCAATCGATTTTCCAAAAGACTATTTCCCTTTCTCTATCACCGTTCACAAACGTTTGTGTTGTCCATTTTTAATGACCAAGCTACCTTAAATATTTGTATTTATGACTCCATAGCAACACAGTATCAATTATCCGTAAACAGATCTCCTTAAAATGAACTGGTTTTTGTATAAGAATTGAAATTAATATGTGGTTCGACTTACTGAGGTAAATTTTCAATGTAAAATTACTTATGGGACCTAAAAATTAGTTCGACTTAACGAAAAGTTCGAGTTATTGGAATTCGAGTTATCAGGAGTAAAAATACATAGAAATCAATGGAAGAGAATCGGGACTTTTGAAAACAGTTCGACTAAAGCGGAAATTCGAGCTAACCGAGTTTGAGTAAACCAGAGTAAACTGTACGAGCATATGTAGAGTTATCTTTTAAACCAAAGTTTAACTCTTCATTTGATTTAGCAGATGTACATGTATAGTCAATAATCAATGATTCACTTAATATGTACTTTTCAGTTCAAATCGTTATGGCTATAACAATGTTTTCTTTGGTGCTAAGTAGGAAAATTCAGCATTAACTTAGACTGAACAAAAATGTACCTATTGTGTTTTCAAATCCACTGATGATATTCTTAATTCCATCTTTGAATTCATGTTCTGTAGGTGACAATGTGACAAAGGCTTTGAGCTTGTGTGGTCCCCTGAAATAAATTTTGCAGAATGAAATATTTCTATTAAATATAATTTTGTTTAAGTATTCTTCAAAACCTATAAGACATAAGGAGAATGCATGTACTAGTATATGGTTTAATTTAATATAGAAGTGCCCCCTCCTTTTTTCAGCAGATTTTTATATTATCCAAAAGAACAGAAAATATATTTTGGAGAAGTAAATTCTAGTAAATTTGCCTCCTTTTAGAATACTTACTTCCTATGTTCATCACTGTATGCATATTTGAACCTATTTGTTCCCTCTATAGCTTTCTCCTCCTCTGAGGAGTAATCACTCTCCTCCCCTGAATATTCCTCCTCCCTGGAGGGCCTTTCATACTCTTGATCAGACCCACTCATATCACCATCTAAACCTGTTATAAAAATATAGACAGTCAGTGATAAAAATCTCCTTGCAAGATCTGATCATTTCTTAAGTTTTTTTCTCAGTGTGCATATTTTGCTTTCAAGATGCCTGCCAAAAATTGCAGAATTATTGAAACCTCTGTAGAAAAAGTTATCCCTAAGGGCCGCTTTGCTGTACACAAAATCATGTCATTATGAAAAAGTTTTATATTTTAAATTTTCAATCTGCAATTTAATCAAATGTTGTTATATGTTTGTGAAAAATAATAAATATGATGAAAACAAAAACAAACTATATAGCTTTTAAAAAACATTCTAAAGACATACTAGTACATCCTGAAAATCAGCAGAATTTGGTTAACTCAAGAATTGTACCTTTAACTTCATGATCATCTGTAAATGTGACGGTTTTCTTGGAAGCTGAAGTGTCTGGTTTCTCCAGTGCCTCAAGGTGGCGCCTTCCACTGGAGATGATGGAGCTACTAGGGGGCACCACCTCACTACCTCTATGTTCCCGCGAGTGTGAGCTAGTTTTGTTGACGTTTAACACTAGTTGGACACTGAATACAGGATAAACAATCTCCTCTACGATATCTCTGGTTTTGATCTCTTGTAAAACCTGATATGAAAAATCATTTGTACTTAGATCAATGTCTACCTTCATGTACATGTACATGTATATCCATACTCTATTTGTTAAGATTTTGAAAAAGGATGCCAAAAATATTGTGTATCTTAAAATTTTTCAATCATAGATGAATTTTGCACTTCTGATGTATGTGTAAAATAAATTTATCAGTTGACCTTAGAGTTTTTGTACCAGTAATATTCCAGAACCTGTCACCATGAAAGACAAGAACGAAGAAATAAGCCATTTGATCACACACTCATCAAATATAGTAAAAATTTTTTAATTCTTGGATGAATTTAAAAAGACAATTCTTATAACAGCAATGCCCCCCCCCCCACCACCCATCTTCTTTCTGAAAAATCAAGCCACTTTGAATATGTACCTGTACTCTGATCCTCATTAATTTCTAAAAAAAAAATAAAAGAAGCAATTTCTCTATAGTATAATGTAATCTAGTAACAAACCTCGTCAATATCAGGTGGACCTTCTACAAGCTCTGGTTGGTCGAAGTCAAACTTGGGAATATCATACTCCTCCTTGGCTTGTACTTTGGGCTGTCTGACTTTGTGACTTGCCTGTGATACGGGCCTGTAAAAATAAACGCTTGTTTGTAATTCTTTGTTACAGATGAAATCTTCATCTGAATCAGTATGCTTCTATGAATTTTAGTTTCAGATACGTTATAAAAATATCTTGAAATCAGAATGTTGTAAAATGCAAAGGAAACATGGCATAGCAAAGTTTAGAATTGTCTTGAATATTATTTAAAGAATTATCACAAGACTTTTGTCAACATGCCAGTCCTCACCCCAATCGTTGACCAAGAAAATCATTAGCATACATCATCTTTCAAAGTCTCATTCTAAAGTTTTAAATTTATGATCTTTCTTTGGCGAGAAGTTTGGCAACAGAATTTATTATTCCAAGACAATGCTCACAAGATAATAACTGTTAGACTTTGAACAAACACATAAGGGATTGTGCAAAATGTAACTTTTGTGTTGTGTAACTGTAACATCATAACATTTTTCAGAGAAAACTACGTGGTTTAACTTTGTAATTGGGTTAAGAGTATTGAGGATTTTAAGGATACATAGGTAATCAATCATTAGGGATATAGTGATAGGTTAACAACATGCTTGTGTATAAAATCTATAACATATGTTTACATTTGGCTACTGGCGAAACTTCTGCTGATATAGGGCCTGTTGAAAGAAATATCATTTAACTTATCCAACATGCAACTAGATTTACATTTGAAAACATAAGGATAATGATCTTTTTATTCAAGATGATGACAATCATGAATTTATTTCCATGAAGAATACTATCATTTAAACTGAGATAATATGGTACTAAAATATCATAACAGTCTTTAGACACTTGCAGATATTCATAATGGGTGACAAAATGACGAAAAGATATGTGAGGTAGGAACTTTTTGTGCAATTTTTTATTGAACATTACCTCACAATGAAATCGCGTCTTTAACAGTAATATCATAATGAAAAACAACACAAAAAGTTGTTGACTCGAACATTTTGAGCTCTATCACATGATCAGAAAATGGTATATAATTGTAATAAAGTATTTACCTGCTTGCTATGGTAGACACACTGTCACTACGATCTGATGCCATAGACTCCCCCATCTCACTCATCTGTAAGAAGTATAACACATTATTTTAAAAATTTTATAAGGAAATCAATGTTTTGTATGAATTCCTTGAATAATTAAGTAAGAATAATTGCATACATTGTTTTTATGGCAGTCTGTTGCCGATGCATTATCAAAGAATAAGATTTCATTCGATCACAATTTTACTATTGTATGCATTTATTACTAGTATTGATTTAAAGTTGTTCAATAACTTTGATTATCTTTCTGCTAAACAGGAACAGATCATCTATAAATGCAAAAATACTTGGATCTTTTCATTCTGGTTACACTCTGACATAATTAAAAAGAGTTGTTAATAAAATGAATATCAATAACCACTAATCCTGCAGCATGAAGAAGTTTTCTTCTCTCTGTAAACACAAAACACACTCAAGCACCTTTGAGACACTAGAAACGTTAATGACCTTGAGCACCTAGTTGTAAATACATGTATACTTGTTTAATATTTTTTACTTTACATGAAGATTTGTGTCCTCAATGTTATGAAAATTTTATTTTACCATTTGCAATAATGTTACAGTAACTGATATAATGTTATACTGTAAACGTCATTATTTTCGCTGGGGGAAAATTTCGCTATTATAACATCAAGACGTTATGCGTGGGGGAAATATTCGCGATGAAAATGTCTTTCCCATTTTAAGAATGCAGCAGGGGAAATTTTCGCATAGTCCCTTGATTTGCAAAAAACGCGAAAAATTAACCCCACGCAAAAATTTCCGCGTTTATAGTAATAAAAAAGAATTTTTATTGGTGACACAGTATCAAGTTAAAATTAAATAAATAACTTAAGTCAAGTGATCTACCTCACATGTTCTTCAATTTTTTTTTTCAAAAAGCAGCCTCTTTAAAGGCAGAATTGACCCTAACTTTTGAAAAACCTTTTATCAATAAGAATGTCAAATACAAAACAACACTGTTTGTGTGAATTGGGAAAAAAATTAGTTCAGGAGGTTCCTTGATCATTGTGTTAGTTGTAAGAGTAAAAGCTGAAATTAGAATTCATCAAACATTCAATTTCTATAAAAATCTATTTCAAACAATGATATCCCTTTCACAGTGTTACCTGTAAGCAAACAGATTATTGATTAAGATTCTTAAAGCAAGTCATCAATTCTTTTGGCAATCTGATTATTTGTTACTCTGATTAATAATCCATATCTTAACCCTTCAATTAATGACACATATTATGCCCCTCTGATTATGCTAAGTCACACATTTTGACCTTCTTTTTTGGCTGATCTGGAGAAGAGCTAGCGCTGCTAACTTCTGATGGCACGTAACTTGACGCCTGGGAAAAATGTCAAATAAGCTATGATATGACATATGACATATAAGCTATAAATATATCGCAAGCCGCAATGTGATTTGTAGCAAGTGTGAAATATGAACGAAATTAGAAGGACATGTGCATCACTATATAACCCCACCATTTTATGGCGGGGGTATAAATATCACTTGGGTGGCACCTACCATTTACTTTCAGCTATTACATGTAATACTATGATGTGCAAGTGACTGGTGTAATTTCACACTATGAATCACTGTGAAAAATTCTTTGTCATTGATACTGATGTGAAAATATTTACTTTACTGGTAAAGAAAATGTGTAAGTCATATAAAATTATGCAAATGAAGACATGTAAGGTGGAATAAGCTACATTTAATCAAAATAATATGATACAGTCAAAATAGGAATTCATTTAACATGTACAACAAGTACAAAACCTAAATAGAACAACAATTTTTTTCTATTCTACGAATTCAAAAGGTACATTGTGTATTCATAAGCTCATACAATCTTTCAATCTGATCATCATTTAGAGTCCGAGAATTTCAAATATCACATAACTCAGTAACTGCCCTTAAATTTTCTAAAACTCTTTTGAATACATATATTTATAAATTCCTTATTTTAGATATTTAAAGACGAATATACATGTAATACATACATGTACACTCAAGTATGGAGTCTTTGCGGAATACAGAGTTTTTTCCCCTCACAGACGGTATCTGAAGTAAAACCATTGTGACATCATTAAAATGGTATGGTAACGCCGATCTTACACCGTCATTTCCCAGACTTTAAGGGCTGTTTCCATAGAATTTGATGACATCATAATCAGTCTACGTTAGATACCATCTCAAATGGGAAGTAACTCTGGTTTTCGAAAATAGCGAATAAATCAAAGCATAGTTTTGATCCTAACATTTAATTTCTTATAATTAACATGAAATTGTCAACAGGCACTCCTTTTAAAAGTTCTTATCAATCTTAAGTTCCCACTCTTTTTATGTTTCAATGTCATATTTGCATTACAGGACGTTTATTTCACTTTCAAATTGATAAATGAAAGAAATCATAAGAAAAATTCCGGAATTTCATCAAACACACTGGAAGTGGGAGGTGCTATTGTTCTGTGTTATGCTATGGAACATTTTATAGAGCTACTGGCACCCGTGTTCCATACTTACTGAAGAGTTTTGCCGGCGTATGCGCCTCGCTACTGAATGAAACTAATCCACAGGACATAACAATTAATGGAAACTACTTCACAAAATATACTAAATTTCTTATATTCTCATATCATTCGTTGTCTTTGTTCATTTTGCATGTGCAAGTTAGAGGAATGTAAACAATGGTGAAGCTTGCTGCTTTGCACTTCAAGAATTAAAGGCTCAGCGCAATGTCGTGATATTTTACGCATCCACCAAATTTTTACATGCCAGCATAATTTCTTACATTTCATGCGCTATATCAAAATATAAATCATCTATGAATAGCTTGTATATGCAAAATAGGTTTTTGCGACATACATTTTCTTGAAAATCAATAAAATACATGTACTTGTATATAGGATTATACATAACTCTATGCTTTCACAGCATACATTCTAAAACATCATGTAAACATTGTATATTGGGTCATAATGATATTTTACCTTTTCCTCATCCTCGTCGGTGACATTGTACGACGTGACCAGATGATCAGCCAGGTGTCTGACGGCAGTTAGTACGAGTCGTCTCAGCATCTCTAACATCTGATAGTCTATCAGTTTGAGGAAGCTGGCAAGCCTCTGAAGAATCTTTCTCCATTCTATGATCTCAGCATACAGGGGCTTTTCTAGACAAAATACATAAATACATAAATATTGACAATTTCTCAAATGAGCTGCGCAAACAGAACAAATACAATGTACATGCATCTATAATTTCTATGTTTAACTTACTAGGTCCTTCCTCTTTCTTCTTCTCCAGTGGTGACTTGGCATTATATCCATACTTGGCCTGTAGTTTGGACTTACTAGTGACCTTGACCTCTTCAGCTATAGGAGCCTTGATCTTGACCTTCTTTGACCCTTCAGGTCGAATTCCTGTGGTGATGCCCTCCATTTCTGCTACAGTCTGAAAAAGAAAGTAACTGAATACTTACCAGGAAGGGGAATTGATCCATTTTGTTTGGAAACTCACATTTGATGATTGAAACATTAGTGTAGGTTAGCACCATTTCAACAATGACTTACAATTCCAGCTGATGCCAAAATCTTATACATACATTTTGTATGTACATGCTTATTTTAGGGGATTTATACTGTAGCAGAATGAGCCCTGCAATGATTGCACCAATTCAAGTGTACACAAATTTCTCTATCTATAACATTACGGATTATAAATGAAAATAAGTCAAGTATGCAAAATCATGATAATGATAATATTTTAGTTTGCCAAATTGACCCTTCCAAACGCGGGAAAAGTTTAAGAAATTCCATGACGTCACAATGCAATTTCGATGTTTGACCGAGGTTCGAAGCTTGTTTGTCCGAGGTAAACACATGGTAAAAGCATTGTGACGTCACCAAATTTTGCATTTATTTCCCGCAATCGGAAGGGTAAATTTTGGCCTGTTATCATTAATATTTGGTTGTGCAACATCCATACTATACAGTATCTGAATTGCATCTGGAATAATACTTATCAAACACACTTACAGCACAAGACTCCCAGACAAGGTCAATAATGCTTTGTCTGAGGTCGTTAAGTTGTTTTAATGCCACTTTGCCTTGGTCTGCCTGTACTTCCATGAACTCTGTTAAGGTGAGTGTTCTGTGTTTATCCAGCCGCAACAATGACACGGCTGACTGACCCTCTCCTAACCCACTCAGGCTACCTGATGCATACTCACATAACTTACGCACGTGGACCAAGCAACCTTGTAGGATTTCATTTGCCACAAACAATGTTTTACAAAGAGAGTCCCTGAGAAAAAAAAACATAAGATTTTATACTATAGACTATGATTGAATTATTCAAAGGTTGCAAAGACATGAAAAGAGTCCTTGCTTATTTTTCCAAAATATAGAGGCTTTTTTCACCATATCCATTCTGATCCTTTTATTCAATATAATTTGATCTCAGAAAAGGAAAATCAACATGTAGCACTTCATTGATCTCCTATAAGTTATGATACTATTTACTTATACATGTAAATCTAGCTTTACTTACCTGCTGGTAACACTTTTCTGTAGTCTGACATTTCTTCTCCAAAGTTTAAACGTTTTCCATAATCTGTGAAGAAAATAGTCTAAATCTCATACAACATTTTTTGTCCAAAATTTGTATACATGTATGTACATGTACTAAAATGTTAGATCTTCGCGAACAAAATAACATATACATTGTATGTAATGAAGAATAGGAAATATAGGAAAATCATTCAAGAGTGCTACATCTTTTTTTTTTTAAAAGTGATTTGTGATATGTACAAGTAACAACATAAAATTTTGTCTTGTGTAGATACAGAAAAATAATGCCATTAGACAAAGTTAGTCCTCTTCCCTTCATTCAAAACATATAAAATCTTCTTCACTAACATGCATGAAAAGGTGCAATATACATCACTATGTATGCAATGAATTATTACCACCAATAATGAAATAGCTTTTTACAAAACCCATCCTTGGCGATATACTTGATAAACTCTACCCCCTCCCCCCCCCCCCCCCCCCCCCCCCCCCACCAACTTTTTTTACATCAAACCAGCATTCTGATGTCAGGTAATATCTATTATGTGTAATTGAGAAACATGCATGCAGTCAGATGTCGTAATTTTCAAACAAACAGCAGCCAATGAAAAATCAAAGACCTATTTTCATACTTATTCTGCTAAGTTTTCATGCAAAATATACATAAAAATATATCTTACATGTATTTTACAGTGAAATATAGACTACTACGAAAATTTTACCTCTAAGCTTAACGCTGGTTTCCTAAATTCATTTAAACAAAATATTCTCATTTGATTACTTACAGAGAAAATGAAATTAAAATGCATCAGTTTTAATCTTGTATCATTTTAAAACGAGAGTTTCATTTTCTGAAAACTTAAAAAGATTTACAAGAAAAGGTCTACATGTAAGACACTCTTCTCCCGAATAAAGAGGAGAACAGATAAATAAATATGGAGCTTACCTGAATTTAACAAATACTGATAACTTGTTGATGAGATAGAATTTCCTTCTTTCCCATAGCCACCATAGAACTGGGGTGTTCACAGACTCATCATGATCATCAAACTGTATGCACTGTGGGTATGGAAATATGAAAATCATTTGCATTATTCAAGATAAATACTGTTCTGTGTATAAAACTCAAATTTTATAGTCAGAGTTTCATTTCTTTCAAGCGTAAATTTTAACCAAACCTATTCACTTTCACATGCATGTAATTCAGATGAACAGCAGAATATGAAAAAGTTCAAATTGCATGGCAATAAAAAACATAGGGTAATCAAAGATTACATAGCTCGTCTATACAGGATTTTGTCAGAAACCAGGTTAAAGTTTTTGAAAAGTGGGTCAAAGTCCAAGGTCAAGGTTACTAGGTCAAAGGACATGGTCTCAAATGAAAGGTCTCGTCACAAGGTATCTACATGTGAAATATCAAAGCCCTACCCCTTGTAGTTCAAGAGATATAGCCCAGGTTAAAGTTTTGTCTATGGACAATGACAACGAAGACGACACTGAGGGTATGGCATTAGCTCTCCGGACTTTATCGTCCCGGCGAGCTAAAAATCATCTCACCCAACCCAAACATTAATAGACTGCCAAATATTCAGTATGAACGTGTTGGTAGGATGGTACCTTATGAGGTTATAATCAAATGACCTAAAAAAGCATTTTTTGACAGTCGTTTGTTATGACATCATAAAGTGTAATCCTCTAGCAGGTGTGATATCGGACATCTGGTGATCCAGTATTTATTTCATGTTATAATACCTACCTTGGTGACAAATGAAGCACTTATAGTCCAGTATTCCTTATTTTTCCGAGCCTCATTGGCAGACACAACCTGTAGGTTATAGGGGTCATACTGTGCTCGCTTATTCTTCCTGTCCCTCGATAAACAGTACATAAATTCCCCGTCATCTTCTCTGCACTTGGCTCTCTCCTGCAAATTTGATGAATTAGTTTCAAATCAAAGATTATTTACAAGTATGTAAGATTGAATTATGAATGCATCAACGATCAGACGTGATTCCATCGAAGAACGTAGAAATCTGAAGGGGGTCCAAAGTGACAATTTCCACAAGAAGGGACCATGAAATAATGTTTTCTGGAGGCTTAATACAAGAGCAGCAGAAATTTATTTGTTTCATCTCAGCATTTAATATTTTGAAAACCTTGTATGACATAAGATGAATGCCCTTCACTACAATACCTTGTCATCTTTAGGTAGATCAGTGAGTTTCTCCATAGCGTCTCTACATCCTGGGGCCAAGGCAGGTAACTCTGTCTTCCATCCCAGCCTCTCTCTCAGTTTATGTAGGTTGTGAATAACATCATCATTCTCTGGCACTTTACGAGAAAATAAAATACCATTTCATTCAATAAATATCACTTGCAAGATTATCTTAAAGGACTGGAATATTTCTAAAATATACATGAAACCACAAAGCTTTTGATAAATTAAATGAGACAAAATAATTATATAAAACGTCCTGTATAATGATTGATATATACATGTATACTATATTCATGAAAAAAAATCAATGTTCTTTTGTGGGCAAGATATTTAGCACATGAACTTAATATATGTAGAATAGGGAAGATGTCAAAAACAATAACTGTAGGCGTGGTAATTTTCGTGTGGGGGGGTTATTTTCACGTTTTTCGCAGAGGGATTTCGCAAAAATTTCCCACATGCGAAAATATCCCCATTGCATTCTTACAATGGGAAAGACATTTTCATCACGAATATTTCCTACATGCGAAAAGTCTTGATGTTATAATCGCGAAATTTTCCCCCTGCGAAAATAACCACGTTTACAGTATCCATCTGATGCTTAAGATTTTTTTATTTGTTGCCTATGATGACCATGTGAATGCATATGAACTATCATTTCTATGGGTATTCCTTTTATCTAAATCTTTGCTAACATAGTATCCAATAAGCAATGACACTTTTATCTGAGGAGCTACATGTTTATATGTGTGTACTATCAATGAGTAAACTTTCAACAGAAAGTTTGAGAACATGAAACATGCCAGGAAATCTTGACTAAACAATGATGCATGCTAATACATGTAATAAATATTACTAATGTACTCCTTTTTGATTTCAAGAAATACTATGAACAAGCTGAATTACGATGCAGGTGTAATCCTATCTACATAAAATTATCTGAAAAGAATTTTAAGTGTAATTTTGTATCCCTTCAACATGGAGTAAATTATATTCTATTCTAGAACTTCAATGTCACTTACTGGTGAATACAGAACCCTCTTAATTTGTCTATCCTAGTGGATATAGTGAAAATGAGAATATTATCAGACAAACGATTTTACATTTCATGTGAGAAAGTTTGAGCTATTCATTAAAGAGGGATGCTTGAGGGTGATCTGTACATGTAATTTGGGGTTTTTTTCATCTACATGTACATGTACAGTAGTTCCTTTACTATATAAGTACAAAGTTGTCCATATTTATGCTCAACTTATAAAGAAAAATCTAAAGTAAGGATATGAAAAGAATAACCAAATACCATATTGATATGCGCCTCTTTCATGACTAAAGTATATTTCTCTTTCATGACTACATGATGACAATGTAAAATACTACCGCTATAACCTTGATAAAATAATAATAATAAAGACTTGACATGCTGAAGTGTAATGACTCACCTTCACTCACTAAAAGAAAGTCAGAAATTCAAAGAAATATGATTTCATAAACAGGAATGAGCTTCGATGATAAAAATGAATATCAAAGATGCATGTATGAATTTGAAATGATGTAAATATAAAATATCTTGTTTTTAGATCTTTATGTAAGAATTATCCAATTTTCCTAAATTCACACTGATGCTAGACAATTCTAAATTCACACATTTAAATAAACTTCTCATACCTGCATCATCATATTTGTTTTTCTTCATATAGCTGAGTACAGCACTCATGTCTTTCTTTGCTGACGACTGCCTGTCTTTGACTGGCAGCGGTTTTTTCTTGGTACCAGACGCTGGTCTACCGGCCTTAACCTCTGGCTGTGTCATTTTTTTCTGTGTGTCTATGATAGGAATTTCTCCGGGATATTTCTTTAACAATCTTTCTACTTCTGATTCTTCTCCGTCTTTCTCTGGAGATTCAAATTCCGCTGACGTCTCGGTGAATTCCGACTTGGCCTCAGATATGTGACCTTTGGCTGATGACTCTACCTTCTCACCAGGTGTCTGCACCTCACTGAGTGGGGTCGGTATCATGAATCCATCTCCTACACTCTCTACAATGTTACATGAAATCGGGAAAAGGTAAGTTATAAACGATGAATGTACATATTCATACACGTACATGTATCTTAGACTCAAATGATGTGTTAATATATTCAGATAGATGTACATGTAATATGTAACTGCTTAGAATCTAGGCAAATATATACTCTAATGCTTATCTAGAAGCGTCTATAAGCAAATATTAGAAAAATTCTAGAATTGTTTATCATCAAACATTCAGAAAGGAATAAAAGATTTCAAATAATGTCAATTTCAAACATAGCAAGGGATTCAAAAAGTTTTAACATGTAAACTATTTGTGACCCCAAGTGCTATCTCAGTCTGTAGCTTAACTTTCGAACCTCTAAACATTTTAAATTTTACTTTGTCATATTCAAACATAGCAAGAGATTAAAACAATTTTTAACATGTAAAATATTTGTGACCCCAAATACTATCTATGAGCTTAACTTTCAGACATCTGAACAGTTTTAACTCTACATGGTCATAAACAAATTGACTTGTAATCAAAGTGTACCTGATTTAGCTATTGTACTAGTCTCTGTGCCTGGACCCATTATATCCACCAGTTCAGCAAGGACTTCTAATTCCTCAGCGTCTTCCGAGGCAGGATAATCCGTGGTCTCTGACGGCGTGGGCGATCTCTTCAAGGAATGCTTATGTAACCTGAATAAACACAAGCATATAATCTAAAATCATCAGAATTCCGTCTTTTCGTTGGTGTATGCTCGTGTTCGAATTGGGACGGTATCTGACGTAAAAGCATTATGACGTAATAAAATTTCTTTAGAAACATCAGTTTTGTAGTGAACTCTGTTGGTTTCCATAGAATTTGATGACGTCACAAAAGGTTTACATCATAAATCGTCCCGAATGAAAAGTAACTCTGTATAACGAAAATACCGAATACACTTCTCAGAAAATTTTTCATACATATATGGGGCTATTTTGTTTTCTTTTCATATACATGTACAGAGTTGCTTCCCATTTGGAAAGGTATCTGACATAAAATGTGATGTCATAAAATTCTATGGAAAGCAGCAAAAATTCAGGAAAAACATGCTTGAAATACATTGTTCTTATATACATGTAAGTCTCATTAAGTTATAATGCATTAAAGTCTGATACCATCTAAAGTTGGATAAAAACTCTGTAAATCAACAAGACAGAACTGTATAGCTGTAAAAATCTGGATTGATTTAATCATATTAAAAGTTAAAAAGTTCTAAAGACATAATATCTCATGACATGAATCCAGATAGACATGTAAACAAATTAAGCAAGAATTAAGGGATCATTTGAACGATTATTGCTACGCTTACACAAAGCAATTTCTTTTTTCAAACAATAACACCTACATTCCGACAGTCAGTACTGCTGGTTGCTGTGATTTTTCCTGTACTTTTTGCTGTCTCCTCTCATAGTCCTTCTTGAACATGGTGGTACGAATGACCTTAGGAGCCGCATCAGGTCTACTACCCGAAGGGGGACGGGGAACAACAGGACTCTGGTTTATGAACATTAAAGTATCATGAGAATATTAAACAGAAAACAATCTGATATGCATGTCATAAAAGGACACTTATTTTTTCAACAATATTATTGTGCTACAAATTATGATGCACTGTATGCGGCCACAATAATAAAAGTTGCAAATACTCATATTCATATCAAGAAAATGTCAGCTTTAGAAGCTGCAGCAGTAAGTTAACTTGAAAACATTTACTTTTTATCGTACACAGGAGCTGAATATCAACATCCCATAATGATACCCTATCCATACCTGTCACCTTTGAAATTCTTTACAGAGTGAGATCTCCTTCCTTTAAAAAGAGGGAGATTGTGTGTGAAACAATTTTGTGATATTCATCGTGACATTTGGAGGGAACCGTCTTTCAAAATTTTATTGAATGCTAACCTTCTAAGTCTTAGAAAATGTATAAACAAGGACTACAATATGATGCATACAAATTTTATCATTCTTTCCTGACGGAAATGCATTTTTATTGAAAAATTCGATGCAGTTTACTCTTTTTCATGGGGAAAATGATATGTGGGAAATGAGTCTCCCTCCAAGGTGGGAGGTTGTAATTTTAGAAGGGAGATAAGGTCTAGAGAGGGAGACTTCCTCCTAAAGAGGGAAAATTGACAGGTATGCCTAATAAACGGGAGATGAGTCTCCCTCCAAGGAGGGAGGTTGTAATTTTAGAGGGGATATAAGGTCAAAAGAGGGAGACTCCCTCCTAAAGAGGAAAAAATGACAGGTATGCCAATCTCTACTCTCAACTTCAAATTGGGAAGGGAAGGGTCTCTTTAATTGTGCACTGCTGAAATCACCCTCATTTAATTTTTACCTGTAAACCAGGAGCTGCATTAGCTACAACAGGAGCAGGTGCCCCAATCCTAGGAACTATAGGTTGACCTCTTGCCAACCTCAAAGCTTGAGAATTGTCTGGTTTATCTACAAGACGTGCCATAAGATCATGGGCGCGACTTCGGGACGGAACTCTCAAAGGTCGACTGGCAAGTTCTTCCACTGTTTTCGCTCGCTCCAAATTTGTGTTTGGAGCAAATGTGACAACTTTGTGTGGGAGATTTGGATTTTTTGGACCAAAGACATCCTGCTGGAACAAGTCTGGATCAGCAATATCCTGGTTGATGACGGTGGATTCCGAGTACTGAGACTGACTGTGGTAGCTCCCTCGAGACTCACCACGTGGCTCCGCCATTATTATGATTGACAACTGTCAAATTCAATCTAGTTGTAACCTGCAATAAAGACAATAAACCATGTTTCATGTTTTAAGTATGCAATAACTTGTCTTGTACATGTAGGCCTATATAATATGTATTAGTGGTGAGCAATCGGGAAAATTTTACTATCGATTATCAGGCTCACTATCGGAGATTAACTATCGATAAACTAAAACTGCCCTTAAAGTGATGAATTATACTCCCACAGGACATTTTTCTCTAAACGGATTCATTTGTGACACAATCACAAGGAATCTATATGAGAAATATCAAAGCCCTACCCTTGTAGTTTAAAAGTAGGTCAAAGGTCAAGGTCACTAGGTCAAACATCATGGTATCATATAAAAGCTCTGGTCATTAAGAATTTATATGTGAAATATCAAAGCCCCATCCCTTATACCGGAAGTCAAAAAGTAGGTCAAAGGTCAATATCAAGGTCACTAGGTCAAAAGTCATGATATCAAATGAAAGCTAGATGGTCATGAGGAATATATATGTGAAATATGAAAGCCCTAACCCTTATACTTAAAAATTAGATCAAAGGTCAAGGTCAAAGTCGGAAATTCAAATACTTGTTATGATGAATGTATGTATGAAATATTAAAGCCTTATCACTTATACTTGAAGAGATATTCACTTTAAGAACTTCTTAACCAAAATATTACAATAAGGTCAAAGTTATAAGTCAAGGTCGCTAGGTCAAATGTCTTGGTATCAAAATGTAGCAGCTGTTATGGCGATGGTATGAATAAAATATGAAAGCCCTATTACTTATACTTGAAGAGATATATGCTTTAAGAACTTCTTATTATAACCAAAATGTGACTACAAGGTCAAAGTTCAAAGTCAAGGTCACTAGGTCAAATGTCTTGGTATCAAAATGTATTACTTGTTATGGTGAATGTACATGTATGTATGAAATATAAAAGCCCTATCACTTACCGGGTGTATGTGAAAAAGATATATGCTTTAAGAACTTCTTAACCAAAATATAACTATAAGGTCAGAGTTCAAGGTCAAGGTCACTAGGTCAAATGTCTTGGTATCAAAATGTAGTACTTATTATGGTGAATGTATGTATGAAATATGAAAGCCCTATCACTTATACTTAAAGAGTTATCTGCTTTAAGAACTTCTTAACCAGACGGACAGAAAGGTTGACAGACGGACAGACGGACAGGGTGTTTCCTATATACCACCCCCAAACTTTGTTTGTGGGGGTATAATTATCGAAACTATGGAAATGTTCAAAACAACTATTAAACAAACCTATCATGTGACTAATACTATGGCTTTTTGAACAAATACATGTATGACTGATTTAGAGAAAATTCAAAAGAATCCGGCTAACCAACACAATGAATTACACAAACAATGATGTTATATGATATAAGTCGGCATTTTTGTGGGTGTTTTACAAGTAAGAAATTCGAACTGAGCCATTTCTCTCTTCCTTTTCTTGTTTTAGCGACAATCGATATACAATTTTACTATCAATAATCAAAAATTGAAGGGATTTCAGCGATTGACTATCGAAAGTCGACAACTATCACTAATATGTATTGTGTGCATCTCTGTACATGTCATTAGTGTGCGTTCTGATGAGTGTATAAAATTAATAAAAGGGGTAGATTTTTATTCCTATTTGGAGACATTTCTATCTATGAGTGAAACGAACACAGCTACAGTAGTCTATGGAAAGGAAATGAAGCCCTTGCACACACATAACACGAATAGAAACAATGTGTATGTGGCATCATATGGTAGGTGGAAAGATCTTTTCCAGGTATTTTTATGCACTACTAACAATCAAGGCTAATAACACTGGTTTTACACTCTTGTTGGAAAAATTCTTGGAAATATAAAAATTCTCAAGGTATGATTACTATTATTACCTAAATCGATGGAAAAAAGGTTAAGCTAGATACTGACCAAGTTTGGTTGACCTAATTATTTTTACTCGACATTAGCTGGTCCACTCTCTATGACTGAAGATATAAATGGCTGCTTTCATTGAAAAAGTGATGACAGGTGAACATTTTGATTACAGGTAATAGGGAATAACATCAACTGAATTAGAGTAAAAAACAATTACCTTTTGTTGATATAAGAATCTAATATGCAATGCAGTTGACGGTAGCATTCTAGGCGAAGCCATTCTATTTTATTTTCAGCGTTAGAGAGTGGACCAGCAAATGTTGAGTAAAAATAAATACTCGGATTCCATTTTCATTTTGGAGTTTCTCCCTTAATCTGTGGTCTAGGTCAACGAAACTTGGTCAGTATCTAATTTAACCTTTAGACTGTCGATTAAAGTTATAATAGTAATCACACCTTGAGAATTTTTATTTTTCCAAGAAATTTTTTGACAAGAGTGTAAGCCAGTATTACTAGCCTTAATTTTTTAAAGGCACATACGAATTGCCAGGCAATCTTTCAGCCTGTGCGTGGCATGTGTGGAACGGGAGAAATATTGAAGCTATACATAAAAAAGTAAGCTTATCACAGGAGTCTGACACACTGTTCATTAATCTCCCATGGGTCAAATAACAACCTTGAGAATCAAACACCAAAGCAGGTAGGTAGCAGGTACAAATCTTTGTGTTTGGCTCTGTGGGAGAGATGGGGGGGGGGGGGGGGCATTTGACTCACGGGGTATTAATGAAGTGTCAGGCTCTTGTTAAGCAAATGATTCCTGTAGATGGGGTTTAAAAGAAGTAGAGGGGAACAATATAAGAAAATAACACTCGAAAATGTAACAATGATTGAATATATAATGTATAGCGTATAGCTGTAATTTCCTCTGACTTAATCTAATCAATATATACCACACCGTGTCATTCTCAATTTCTTAATTTCGATGGCCTTAATATGTAGAATATGCCAATTTTGTATCAATCTTTGACTGATAATGGTTTCGTGCGTCTATAAAATGCATACCAAATCATTTCGAATCGGTAAAGTCCGCCATTATGGTTTACATGCACCTTGGCAATACCCATCATGCAATGTAAGTGACTTTTGGCGCAAAATATGAAATTTAGTCTCTTGTGCTTTTTCTCGTTAAGGTTCAAGGATACACCATCCGAACAACAAATCACTTCGGAGTCTCTCTCGTCGCCAAAATCGACGTCACGTTATCTATGACGTCACGAAAAAACGCGCCAAATTTGCATCGGCACTCTTATTATTTGACGCTGATTCACCTACGTCCTGAAACATGAACTAGTATTTTAGGGATTGTGCTAAATGAAACTGCTGTATTTTGATAAGATTGGGACTTCTATCATTTTCCTTTGAATCGATTAAAAATTGATGTAAAACAATTCTTTGATGGGTATGTTCATTCAGAGAAAAGGCTTACAGCGCATTCTGCCGCTCGCCGTCATCTCTACGAGAAAATCACGAAAGAATAATCTTATGCTTGTTTTATTTGTAAACAACCGTTTGATTTAAACCCGGGGTTAAAATAGCAATTGAATCTAATTAAAATGTGTGTGATTCTTTTTTTTAACACGCGGGGTTTAAATGGGCAACATCTCACAAAATTGTACATTTTATTAGGAAACAACTCCTTAGTTTACATGCGGGATTTGGGTAAAACAAATAAATGGACTTTTCTAGGAGTAGTGATATTTAGAACAGCAAGCATCACGATAAGGGCAAAGGGGGGGGGGGGGTATGACTGCTACGTAGCAATTTCTCTCCGCTATGTGTAAGATTCGCCATTTATTATAAGCGAACCGTAATAATTATATTTTGAATTTATCGAACAGAAGACCTTTCATGACAAATGACATAGTGCTATAAGTCAAACTTTCTCAAAGTGAATCCTCCTTTTGAAGAAATTCCCCTTTTTACATTATTTGTTCTTCTCCTTTTCTTACAATGCGAATATTCATGGACCTGTTATAAATCAATGATTTCAGGATTATTGCCTAAATTTAACCCTCTGTCCGGCAGTAAATTATTATTACCGGTATACGTTTAATATAGGAATAGAAAGTACATTCATATTTTAAAATTACCAGTGGCGGATTCAGGTGGGTGCGGAGGGGGCGCCCGCCCCCCCCCCCCCGGGCAATGACCCCAAATTTTCCAAAAAACAGGAAAATTTTTGCCAATTTTCTGTAAAAATCGGCAAAATTCGCTCCTTGACCCCCGGCATAGGGGGCGCTGGATCCGCCACTGATTACCTATAGGATATTTGGTCCTGAAAAAAGTCACACTGACCTTGAGGATGACCTTGACCCGCGTCGGATCCCATGATGCTGAATATCCTAGCATGTTTGATGAAAAAAATGCGAATGCCGACTTACCTACATTATATGATCTCCACAAATAAGTAAATGCAAGGAATTTTGTTTTTATCGTCTAACATTGTAGTACACTGAAATTATTTTGCAGTCAGGAAAGAATTTGTCGTTAATATAAACGCCTATAATGAAATATGTGCACACGTAGACCAGTAAAAAAAAGTAGGAAGGGGGGTGGGGGTATGGAACGTTTATAATATTAATCGAAGATAGAAATCAGTTGCAGCATTGTTTTACTGTTATAAGTCAGTTAATTGCATTTTACATTGTCTATATGGATTTTTTTTTGTTAAAAATATTTTAAAAAACCCTTTTAAATGTTTTGAAACACAGATTCTAACAAATAGGTTTCAAAACGCCGAGCAATTATAAGGCGACGTCCTGGTTCAAAACGACGTTGTTCGTGCTATTGTTTACCCTTTCTTAAAAGAAAACAGATGTCATGCGGAAATAAATATGATTTTTCATAAATATAGGAATTTAAAAAAAAACTATTTCAATTGATACTCTGTCACAAGGCCGATTTTAGCCCTTACCGGCTTTTTTCCTCATCCAAAACCAATGGATAGCAACATACGATGTACTAAGAATGTATATTATATATAACGTGTGATTGCACTTACATTCAAGTATTTATAATTTTCTTTGCGTATTCTTTTATCTGAATTCATTCGATTTCTTTATAATTATATTCATAAGATAAACAGCTTGTTTTCATCTCCCCATTTCATTCTGGACCGTTTTTATTTCTTTATCAACTTGATTTGACGTTCAAATGACCAAATGCATCACGTGACGTCATTTGCTTAAAACTGTTGCAGGCGTTAATATTACTGATATAATGGGTAAATATTATAAAATGGGTTTCAGAATTCACATTTTGATCAGTTCTTTTCCAATTGATATATGGCTGATAAATGGAGTAATTTAGATGAACGGTTCAGGAGATATAAATCCAAATAGAGCACGGAGGGGATATCTTGCCAGCATTTTGTAACAAAATCTGGAGGGGGGTAAGGTCATAATTTTGTATCAAACTTAAAATTTTGTGCGATGATTGCTACTTTTATTTTTATTGTTGAAAGATATGTTAACTTAGATTAAGATAGCAATTTTTCCGCTCATTGGCATGTTAACAAAGTACTTAAACCCGTCATTTACTGGTTGGACTCTAAAAATAATGACGTCAAGAACAGAGCCTAAAATGGTATAATATTTACTATTTCATAGAATTTGACTTACCAGCATTGATGTATTTTCTATTTTTTATTTGTTTTAGACCTTCTTTCGTTATCAAAAGAATGACCATATTCATTCATGCATCAGGTTTAAAATAACAGGGGTCTATTGATGATATGATGCAAATTTGGGGAAAATTAAAGAAAAATTGGACATGTACTTCTTTGGAAGATCATAAATCAATTAGAAGCTCGATGACATATACTTTGTTCATTAAAATACTATACATTATATTGTTCTCTACCAATAAAATCAATAAAACTTAACCTGTGATGTTTAATACTGTTTTGGGGGTGTTTTGGAAAGGGTGTAACCATGAACCTTAAAACCAAATATAGCATTTTTACTATTTAATTCTAATTCAACTTCAAAAGTGTCATACAACCAAATTTTAAATTCTTCCCATAATTTGTAAGAGTATTCACAATAGAAAATATATGGCAAATTGTTTCCGACAAATTTTGACAAAAGGAACACTTATCTGTTCAAATCTTTTTTATGTAAAATTCTTCTTCTTCTTCTTCTTGGTACAAGCGCAGGACTCCCAGGGGAGTGTAAATATGCACTGGCGCATGCTAAGCACGGTTAAAAAACTTTAGGTGGATATATAAAAAGAACTGTCTGGCCAGCGGATTACACAAATTACATTTGTTCCCACAATTCTATGAATGATACGATACTGAAACCATTTTTAATATACTTGCAATCATTTGTATTAGTACTTATGTACTGCTAAGTTCATCAATATCTAATTTGCCGGTGTTAAGTCATTGTATAGTTAGATTCCAATTTCATCTTTTTTTTGGTCTGATATAAGTATTATTTATGAAAAGGTCATATAAATCCTTTGAACCTGAGAATTTGAATGGATTTTGTGACCAGATAAAATTGTATTCTTCACATAAGATAAGTCTAGAATTTTGTAAAGAACCGATTTTAATAATGAGTGTTAGGTTCCAGACCCGAGGATTTTGCGAATTTACCAAGTAAAATACGTAAGAGCATTTCGTAGAGAATTTTCAGTACATCAAGCAGTAAAGCGTGTCATCTGCGTATTGAGGCGCACATTTGTCTTACTCAGTGTGGTTATTTTCGAATGAGCGTGTAGCGTATTTTGTCAAACAGTTATAGTTTAAGCTGCAACTGATCTAAGTCTGTATCCATCAATCTTATTAAAACGCGACTTGAACTTCTATTCCTCTACGATATTCTTCACACGTGTATACGAGGAAAGTATAGCAGAGGGACAGAAGTTAAAGTCACGTTTAAATAAGATTGAGTCTGTATATTCTTCAATGTTTCTTTTTATTAATTTTTAATTAGATGACGAAGAGCAATTTTATTTGTACGTGATTTAAAGGTATTTTTTGAAAATCTTTGTATCGCTTCTTTTGGCACTACAAAGTATACATGAGAATGTTCGGCGTAATATACAGGACTTCCACTGTATACTGCACAACAAATGTACCAATTATTTCGGGTTCTTACTGTTATTGGAAGGGAGGGATAAGCATTATTAACACGTTCCACATCAACTCCCGATACGTACCCTCAAGGAATTTTAAAAACAGTCTAACTTGGTACCCTTCGCTACTCTCTCCCCGACATTGAGCCCGCCACGCCAGGTAGTGGCCTGTGTTGATCCTCCTTCTGCTGCCTTGGGGTAGGGGGGGGGGGGCAAGGAAAGTAAGAAAGAAATAGAATAAAAAAGAAAAACAATCAGACTTTTCGTTTCTAACAACATAAAATGCCCAGCGATATTGAACATGTTGCAAAATATATGCAAGTTTGCGACATCAATTTGTTTGTTCTTCATGTGAATATTATTGTCAGTTGATTTTGAAAGCAGGGTGTCTGAGGTTAACGGAATGATACATTTGTAATTTTCATTTTAATATCGCACCAACTATCTCTAAGGGAAACATCGGAGGTGAGTCAGGTGACATCTATCCATGGTAAATAGTTCCCATTTAGTATTACTATAATATTCATGCCTCTTGTTCCTTTTAGCTCACCTGCATGAGCCATTAAAGGTTCAAAGTGAGCGTTCGACTTCTCCAAAACCGGCGATCAAGGCATTGTGCAACCGGGTCCAGAGGTACAATGTATGAAGTATATAGGGCAATAGGCTGTGGGTTTCCGACGATGCAATAAGACATAAAATTCTAAATCAATTTCAAAATGTTTTGATACCTTCTCTAATATTAAACCCTGGATTCGCACATGTCTGTTTTCAGCATGCTCGAAGTAAACTCCTCAAACTTGTAATAAAATAATGACGTACTAGTATATAGTAATTGTTGGACTGTTCAAGTGCTCATGATATTATTACATTTTCCAGGATAATTTAATTGAGATTTGGGAAGGGAGGATCGTCATTTTTTATATGAATGATTGAAGATAAAAGGGGGACTTTAAACATGAAACAAAATCATCTTAAATACGTCCATAAGACTTCGGAGTGGAACCAAAAAGAACAACTTGTGACACTTCTTAAAGAAACAGCTATACATCAGTACACTCTAAGAAAATCTAGACACCTCAACAAGACCATCGTCGGAAACCCACGGCATCTTCTTTCGTTCTACTTCGTATAATCGTATACATGCTTTTGGTACAGGGAAACGTTTTCATAGATTGGTAAAATTTTATTTAGGAGGAAATTTCAGGATGCACCCCCAAAGAATAAATTGACACTTTGAGAATTTCTATCGAAGTTGCTAGCGTATGAATAGGAAAATCCGCAGTGGCCCCAGGCGCGTAGCCAAAGTACTTTTCAAATGGAAGCACTTTCAGTCAGCCGGGGAATTTGAGGCCCCTATAGCTAGTGGGTCCAGGGAGAAGCCCTTGCGGGTATTCAAGAGGAGAAGCCCCGGAATATAATGCCAGGAGTTCACACATTTACTTGACAGTTTTGTACAATAATAACCCTTTGCATACAAACTTTTATCCTTTTTTTGCAAAACGATGTGGTCCAAGCATCTGCATATTTGCATACGCCTGGCTGCGCGCCTGCAACCTGTTTCATAAAAATACTTACAATTTTTTTTTTGGATTTTTCGTAACTTTTGATCTATCAGTACTTCTTATATACTAATTTCGCTATTTGTTTTCTTTCTGAATTTCTATTAATAATTAATCATGTAGAAATAATATTAGAAAACATAAAACAATCTAAATATGAAAACCTTTGAACCTTTTATATACTGACGAAAGTTACAAAAATTCCTAAAATTTGTAAGATTTTTTGTAAAACTAGGCACTGGGTCCTATACCACCTTGTCATTCACGAACAGATTTAACCCCCTCCCCATCTCCTCCCCATCAATCTAAATAGTTAACTTGGCATTTTTGTTTTAGACAGGACTACCTTAAGAATAAGTTTATAGTTTCTTTTTATCATAATACTTATTCCTTACCCAAGGGGATAGGTTCTGAGTGCCCGCGGACAATGATTCCAAATTTAGATGGAATTCATACATTGGTTGAATGAGTTTAAACTGTAATCTTCTTGAATTTGATTCAGTTTCCAACAAGAAAAGCTCTTATACACGGTCCATTTGATATTTAGGGGCGGGGGGGGGGGGGGGCTTGGGTTTTTGTCGAAGCAAGATTCATTCATTCATTCATTCATTCATTCTTTATTTCCTCCAAAAGGAGATTTTAACATATAATACATTGTATATACAAACATTGCAAATTGATTTAGATTTTACAAAAGCATGGACAGGTCCCTAATCACATAATGTAGTGTATTTCTTTCTTGAAAAGTTGGAGCAAACACATTTTTTCTATCAAGTGATGTGCAATATATTAAGAATGTTTGTATTTTATCAATAGAAATTCTTTATTTTTATTCAAAACTCTAAAATATTACTTAATTTTTATGAAAAATTTAACTTCACTTCTAAACAGAGAGATAGAAGTATTTTACAATATAATCCTCAGTAAACAAAATATACCGGTATTAGGTACAATTAAGTAAGAGGGTCTGAGGGGCCAGTTTTCTAGACAAATTTCCGAATATGGAATTGTAAATTGGGGAAAAAAGTGAAGTTCTCCTTCAAAGCTTGTATATAAAATTTAGACTCGATGGCGATACATGTATGCATCTACTAATAATACATATATATTGATAATATATTTAAGCCTTTATATATATATAATGATAATATACTTAAGCCTTTAAGGAAGCCCTTTTTTCCATTAACGGTGGCGGATTCAAGGGAGGGGGGGGGGGGCGTAGGAGGCGTACGCCCCCTCCCTAAAATTTGCAAATCATATAGGTAAAACGATAATTTTCCATATAAAAAAAAGAGTAAATATAATTAACTACCTGTTAGTTAATATAATTGTCAAATGCATCAATTTCAATTAATTAATCAATTTCAGTCGTGAAAATGGGTCCGAAAAGGCTTAAATTCGTTGGCTTCCGGGGGGCATCGCCCCCTGATCCCCAGACCCCTCGCCATTTTTTTACGCCCCCTCTAATTCAAAAGCTGGATCCGCCACTGATTAACATGCATTCTTTTGATGTTTTCAAATATGAAGTTTGCCATTTAATTTTAATGTTTTGATAGAAAGGTATGGCGAGCGAAGCGAGCAAATAAATTTTGATATCAATTGAGAACCGGCTGTGGCGAGCGAAGGGTGCCAGAAAATTTTCAGGAATTTTTAGCGAAATTTGATGGTAATTCTTCAAATTCAGACTACTTGTGAGAGCAAGATTATTTTTTTCTGACACACCATAAGCTTTCTTTTTCTTCAAAATTCAAAGCAAAATTATTTTTTTCGAACCCTTCCCCCCCCCCCCCCCGAATATAAAATGGACCGTGCCTCATGTAGTTGAAGCCTCATTGACAGTCTTGTGATGATCGAATGCTTCCATGTCGTAGCCAAAAGAAAAATGGCATATCAGTGTACAAATAGTATTCATTTTGAACAAATTTAGGTGAGTGTCTTTCCTAACTTGGGTAGTACTAGTAAGCGCGCACCTGTGGTTTTCTTTATTCGGGTTCGGTCACACATTTTCTTCAAATCAAGAAATTCTAAATGAACCAAATCAACATTCCGAAGTTATTTGAAGTTTTAAATGAAATTACGCGTGTAAAATAAAATTACGTTTCATAAAGAATGGTAATTTTCACCATAGAACGTGTTCATACTGAATGTATATAAGTCATGCAGAAATTACGACGCGATTGAATGTTTTCCTTCTGGCAAAAGATGTTTCCATGGAAATTGTATAAACTATCAGATGTAAATTACATATATTTTTAAAGGTACGTTCTTTAAACGAAAGGTGGTATATGTTTTAGCAAATGAAATGGAATTTATGTACTGGTCTTTTTAATAGAGTAATTTTGTTTGCATTTTGAAAGAGTCAGAGGAACTTAGAGCTAATATTCAATTAAACCAAGCCAACAGGTAGCTGCAGAAACGGCCAACGACACTTGGATATTTGGTTGGTAGGGGTGTGTTGGCCGCAGGAATCTACATTGAACAAATCCGGAATCCAAATTCAGGATACGGCCGGCACGAATCGGCACATTTTCCAGGGGATTATTGACTGTGTCTCACTCGAATAAAATAAAACTAAACGATCGGCAATCATATTTTACCTTGTTAAGCTTTAATATCAACAATATGGCCGAGATTCTACTTGCCTCCGCTTCGTCTCTTCGAATTCAAGCGCCATGTTTATAGTTTACACTCATGCGTCAGGTCAAACATGTGACACCACGAGGTTGTTACCATAACAATGTCCATACATATGGGTCGAGGTGTCACGTGTTTGACCTGACGCATAAGTGTAAACTATAAACATGGCGCTTGAATTCGAAGAGACGAAGCGGAGGCAAGTAGAATCTCGGCCGTATTGTTGATATTAAAGCTTAACAAGGTAAAATATGATTGCCAATCGTTTAGTTTTATTTTATTCGAGTGAGACAGAGTCAATAATCCCCTGGAAAATGTGCCGATTCATGCCGGCCGTATCCTGAATTTGGATTCCGGATTTGTTCAATGTAGATTCCTGCGGCCAACACACCCCTACCAACCAAATATCCAAGTGTCGTTGGCCGTTTCTGCGGCTAGCCAACAGGTTGCCAAGCTTGAAGTGAGCATATCATTTATGACGAGTACTTTCATTGATAGATTCTTTGTGTTATAAAATGGTCTTCAATAGACTACATCATGTAATTTCAATTACTATAGTAAGTATACTGTCCGCGCGATACACTTTGGAAACTGCATGGATAAACGAGATTTTGATAACTTTGTCATGCAACAATTAAAATAAAATCTATATCATTGAATAGATCTCGCTTAGTCGTAAATTTTGGTATATGTTACATGGTCGAGGGTTTATGCAATCGTAGTTTCAGGCAAAGTTAGTTTTAGACAGGGGGTTTTCAATGTTAAATTTTAGCGTGACATTGCCGAGTTTAACATTGAGCCTATGGAGAGCGTCACAGCATCACGGGAAAAATCATCATGGGAAATGGCCCATCTAAAACTCGTTTTGTCTATATAGTTTGATTGGGTGTACTCACTATCATATAACATATACCAAAATTTACGACTAAGCGAGATCTATTGAATGGTATTGAGTTCATTAAATTTTTGCATCATAAAGTAGTCAAAATCGCGTTTATTCAGTTTCTGAATTAGTGAGCTACGCGGACAGTAGAGTTAGTATTATCATATGATTATGTTAATTAAAAATTATTTAACTGCATGCTTTTTTAACCGTGCACTGTAAGTAGTCGAGCACTCAGGTTAATGTTTGCAGTATCTGCATAATGGTTCATCAGCACAGATAAACATGCAGTATAGATGTAGATGTATGTAGAACATTATAAGCTCTGCAGAGCTTTCCAATCGACTACTGTCTACACAGCTCACTTTGAAAGTTTTGACTCAATTGTTGTAATATTTTCTATTAAAATTAATATAATTAGTATTTGGGAATAGATCTCAAACTCCATTAACTTATAAAAAAAGCTAGACAATTTTTGTCCCGCGCGGGACAATGGCAAGTATGTTAACGATGCAAGTTATACATGTATGTCTGTACAACTAATATGTTATTGTCACAATGACAGAAAATATGCGGTATTTAAATGGGTAGTTTCTATGTTAATTTTAGTGTGGTCTTGTGATGTTCTCCAGAGACTCAATGTTAAGCGTCAGCAATGTCATGCTAAAATATAGACATAGAAAAGTACAGGGGTCTAGAATTTTTTTCATAACCTATTTGCCACAGGCAACTCATGACCATGATGACATAAAATTTACTTGCCCGACCCCAAAAATTACTTGCCAATCAAAACTTATATGTAGAGAAGGAAAGGTAAACTGCAACTAATTTTAAAGGCCATGTTGAAATTGTGCCATACAATGTACCTAGCTATAAATTGAGTGTTTGATTTTTCCGAATAAATCAAAACCCTGTCTTAGAAGTAGGAGATCTGAAAGAAATCTGAATGAAGAGGGAAAAATGTTCAACTAATCTACTTGCCCACGGGCAAGTGAACACCTGCTTTGCACTTTCCTGACCCAACTTTTCACTTGCCCTGGGCAACGGGAAATGGGAATTCTAGACCCCTGAAAGTACCCATACAAAAATTTGTCAGCAATGTAGACTGAACCTAATTATTTTATTTTTATTTTTATTTCCAGAGTGAGCTGTGCGGACAGTAATTACTGCATAGTCATGATAGTAGACTTGAATTTTAGGCACACCAAGACCCAACATCACAGATTTGTGACATCACATTAAGAAATACATGTCAGGGATTTTTTTGCCCCTTTTTTGTTGCCGTTATTAGGCCCCATTCCCAATGAAAAATAGTATCTTTTTTCCCAATTGTGACTCTAAAATTTCCCAATTTCATTCAGATGGAATTATCAGTGAAAATTGTGAAATTAACTGGTTCAAAAGTAGCAAATTTACTAATTATATGCCATATTGTTGGAAGCATAAGAAATTAAATCATATTTAAAAGAAAATATATGATTAACATTCAATTCTGAACTTTCGATTATATAAACTGTCATTTTACTTTTATATTTAGTACTTCCCAAATATACCCAAATGTCGTTAATTTTCCCAATTGCAGGGGCCCCGACCCCATTCCCAAATTGCTGAAAAAAATCACTGCATGTCAAAAGTTGTGATGTCTGGTCTAAGCGGTCTTCATGGTATTGGCATGTCTATAATGCAAGTCTAGCTGTAATAAGAAAATGGTCTATAATCCCAGCTTACTTGAAGTACATGTATGACTTGCAACTTCTGTTGCTGTCTACATATTTGTTTTATGCTTGGGTGAAGACATTTTGTGGAATTCATGACATAACCCACTCAAATTCATGTAACAAAATTACTTTTCTTTCCTTCTTTCCAGATGATTTGTTATCTCTTTCATTGAAAATGAGTAACAGATCGCTGAAACAGAATACAAGAAAGATCCCAGTATCAAAAGGAGAGGTCCCTCAACCCCCAAAGACAAGAAAACCTTACTTGGAGGCCAACAATTTGAATAGTAGGAAGCATGAAGCAAACAGCAGCCTACCTCTTAATGGTCACAGTCAAGAAATGTATGGGAGAATGGATAACCATGGAAGGTTGGACAATTCTGTGAATGGCAAACCAAATGCTTCATTGGTAAGTATTCAGGCAGTTATCATTTCTATATATTGAATGTGAATTCAGTTACAAAACATCATGATTTTTAATTGAAATGAAGACCTAAGCGATCAAAGTTACAAAAATTTCTGAAATCTTCCTTAGAATTTTTGTGAAACGTGCTTCAGGCATGTAACTATCCTTATGGAATGCAAAAGTATGCCTATGTTTCACATCTTAAAAATGAATCCCAAAATAGTAACTTTATTCATTTTCAGGATATGAACCTCCACTTAGACCTGGAGTTACTAGACGATGGAGATATAAGCTCCTCTGACTCTGAGGATGCTGCTGAGGAGAGTCCTCCTGATCATGAGGACTATGAGGACTGGGGGAGTTCTGATGAGGAGCTACAGAGACTAGCTGAAGGTCGTGAAGAGCTAGCTAGGCAGGAGAGAGATCGACTGCCTCCGATACACAAAACTGCTAATGGTGCTACTGCTGGTGGGGATAAACCAGATCTTTATAATGGTGCTCTGGTGCCTGTTGGTAAGATTGTGATAAATGGACATTGTAAAGTTTAATTTGAATTTTAAAAGATTACATTTCTATATATATGCATGACCAATATAATTTGCTGAGATAGAACTATTGAAAGGAACTTGTTTGCATTTCTCATGGAAACGCTCGCATTGTCACTATACATAAGAACTAAAGAAACATGCTGCGACGGCTGTCCTAACCTGCAAACTGAACCCGCAGTGACCTGAATTTTAACGTCACCTTTTTACCTAGAAAACACAATTTTAGAAAGTAGGAATAAAACAGACAACTGTGGTGCATACATATAGAATAAATGTTATAATTTGTGTTTTGTTACAGGTATGCAGCACACAGCAAGTGTATTTATCACATGAAATGTGCTAATGCGCATTACTAATATGATTAATGCACTTGCTGTGTGTTGCATACCCGTAACAAAACACAAATCAAGACATTTATTCTCTATTGAAAGAATTCTTCATGCCTATTCATTTGATTTCACTTAAAGCATGTATTCCTCTCTAGATTAGTGCTCAGTATAAGGAATGATATAAATGGTAACTTTGAAATACTATTTGCTTTTATGAATTTGTTGGTCTTCATTTTTATATCTATAAAGATATACATGTACAATTGATTTGCTGAGTTTTTAATTTGCTCAATTTTTCATCAAGAATCTTATATGAAAAAATGGCCCTGAACTAGAACAGCGAAAAGGGGCAATTTTTACATAAAAATGGTAGGATTTCCTCATGCCTTATGTATTATAACCCCATTCTGATTTTCATTTTCTTTAGACGAAGGCACTGATGTTGACAGTGAGGAGGAGAATGAAATAATGAAAGAAATAAAAGCAGAAATCCAAAAACAAGTCAGACAGGAGATGAAATCAGAACTTGATGTTTATAAATACAAAATGGATAAACTGGACAAGGGGGAGTTACCAGGAGAGGGGGAGACCGGGAGGCAACAGGATCAGGATGCAGACCTACAGGACATGGAGCCTAAACTCAGGGAGGCTTACATCAAGATGAGAAAACTCGATAGGATTCTGTCTAAAAAGATAAAGAGAGAGAAGGAGGTGAAAAGGGAAAGAATCATGCTGGAGAGAAGGTGAGTTGGCGCAAGGAGGTACATTTAATGGTACACTCTAGATTGCTAGTATTTAAACATATGAATTTTTTGATTTTCCAATGATGTTAAAGGATTTACTTATTTGTATTTTAATTGAAAGCACAAGATATTCTCATTGTGAATTTGAAACAAAAATAGGAGTAGATTTAGGCAAAGGCCTTGACGATTGTCAAAATCATGGAGACTGACAAGAATTTTCATGTAACATGTCATTTTATAAGCTTTTATTGCTCATTCAATATTTAACATTGAATTCATGAAGTACAATGTACATGTAAATTGATTCGTAGAAAATAATTGTCTTTGTCTTTTTGTAAAGAAAATAAAAATGTTAATTCTGATTGAAACAGAAGACTTTCAGACAATTCTTATCATGCTGCAAATGAATTGAATTAAAATTCAACATATAAAAATTTTAAAAGAAATTTACTGTATAGAACATGGATCAATGATGTACATGTATAATTGATTTTCAGAATAAAGGCAGAAATTGATGGTATGAAATCTGAAGGAAAAGAAGAAGGGAGGGATGAGAAATCCAATACTGAGAAATACCTGGCTCTTGTCTTACCCCCTCGTCATAATGAAGGTACAGTAGTGCAGAAATTTAATTCTTCTGCCTTTAAAATTTTGAATGTGATATTAAAAACCCAATTCTCTTCTATTTTCCTCCTTTTTCAATGATAACTGCTAGAATTTTGAAAAGAAACAGTCTATCAAAACATGAAATAAACAGAGGAAGAGCTTGGGTTGGTTTTATCTTATGGAAATCATGCAAAGATTTATCACTAACGTCGTTTTTATTTTTCAGGAGTTGAAGTTCCTCAGTCTCCGGCTCCAGATGTCTTTACTACACAGTTAAACGAGCAAGACTACCCAGACCTTCACAGACATCAGGGTCAGGGAAAGAATGAGGCAAAGTCACAGAGAACGGGCTCTCAAAGAGGTATGACTGTAATGTAACAAGGTGATATTCAGTGATTTTTTTTTCAAAAATATTTGATGATATTTGGCTCATTCCCCCTCTCTGGAGTATATATTTTTCCCCTCCTGTCAGAAAAATTTCTCCTATTATAAAATATTTTTTCTTTTACAAAAAATCGTTTTGAAATAGTGTGTAAAATTCAACAAAATCAGAATCCAAATACAGTATGTAGTAGAATATGGTTCCTTTCATGTACCTTTCAAGTGTATTGATGTTATCTAATACAGTTTTTGCAAGAATTTTGATTTATTAAAAAATTCCCCATCTTAGTAGTTCTCGTGCATACATGTATTTTCCCCCACATATTGGCCCTGACCCCCTTCCTCCAAGATTGAGAAAATATTGTTTGTCAAAAGAATATCATAAGCTCCATAAAAGTTCTACATAAACCTTGAAAGTATTGGTCAATTGAAAAAAGGTTGCGTTCAAAGTTCAGTTCAGTCATAAATGTACAGTACATTCATGTTTATGTAAATAATGTTTTAGGAATGGTTTCCTTTGAAATGATACATGTACATCTTGACATATTCTTTAAAAGTGCAACCCCCTTAAATATACATTTATGTAAGACTAATTTTTTTTTTGGTAAATGAACAAAGTGATTTTGTACTGACATTTTCCAAATATACATGTGTATCACTGACTACTTGTAAATTGCATCTGACTAAGGCAAGTGGACAAATTTAAGTTTACATGACAGAGCATTTAACAAAATTCATCAAAGTAGGAAATCATTACATTTATGTATATACTCATTGAATGGTTTGTATACATGTACATGTAGCCAAAAAATAAAAAAATTGAAAAGCACATAATATGTAGTGAAAATTAAAGATGAGTAATGAAAAGCTAATTGTTACCAATTAGAACATATAAATTTAATTTGTCATACAGAGAGCAGCACCAGTGGACGTGATGAATCTAGGACAGATACAAACTCAGAGTGTGGGACAGAAGCTTCTAGTGCCAGCGGCAGCAAGAAAAAAGGCGGAAAAAATAAACGCAAGAAAGATTTCATAAAAAGAAACAGAGAGGTATGTGTATAAAATCATCACACAGTTTTATCTAAAATTTTCCATACATGCAATATGTTTAAGTGCATACTTTTCAAGTGCATACTTTTGAGACGTCAAATTCTGTTAATTATCAAATTATTTCTTTTTGTTTCAAGTCACTAATTAGGTATTTTATTTCTCAGCTTGCAAAGGATGCAGCCAGTGAAATAGCCATGACTGATGAAGAGAAGATGAGAGTAGAAGATCTGCTTAAGGATTTAGATCAACTTCCAGAAGTTTTAGAGGAAGAACAAGTAAGTACATGTATTATTAAGGATTCCGACTATTCCGTCGGAATCCTTTCTGTTATTGCAATGTCTTTTCTTTATTCTTATTATTATTAAGGATTCCGACTTCCGTCGGAATCCTTTCTGTTATTGTATTGTCTTTTCTTTATTCTTATTATTCTTATTATTATTATTATTATTATTCTTACCCCCAAGCCAATCCAGAGACTTTACAACAAAGTACCGCATCATATGATAAAATGGAAAGTATCATGTGAAAGAGCAAATAAAGATCTTCATATATATTTTTTTTCTTGTCGAAAAGTTTACATATGCCCCCGCTAGAGGTCATCAAAGGTAAAATCTTTAAAACCTTATAACTCCTAAACTAACCGTGCGATTTGAATGAAATTTGTTTTATATTGTTCTTTGGGAAATTTGCAAACTTTTATACGTTTACATGCTCGATAAAATATTTACGGTTTTCGCGCTATTTTGAGTTGAAATTGGAACTTTAAATTGGCACAGTGCCAATTTCTACAGTTTTTGAGATTTTGAGTTGAAACTTGGATGGTAGGTTACTTATAGGTAGTCATTGATGATGACCTAGTTTCAAGGTCAAATTTTGATTCTCAAGGTCACAACAAACTTTTGCCTATAGAACAAAGACTATTTGACCTTGACAGTTCAAACTTCATAAATACAATCATTGATCCAAGCCCCATCACCTTGACCTTGACCCAAGGTCAAATTCTCATTCTCAAGGTCACAACAAAAATTTTCCCATAGAACAAAGACCATTTGACCTTGAGAGTTCAAACTTTGCGCAAATGTTCCTTACATCAAGTCCTTTCACCTTGACCTTGACCCAAGGTCATTTGTTCGATTTCAAGGTCAAAACAGACTTTTGTTGATAAAATATTGAGCTTTGAATAGATGAAAAGGAATTTTGATGAGAATAAACTAAAATGCTTATCTTTCATCCATGACCTTGGTTCAAGGTCAAATAAACTTTTCAAGGTCATAACAAACATTTACTCTTGTAGGATTGAGAGAATTTTGTTCTTAAATATTTATTCTTCACACAAGTAGTACTTCTTATTTGAACTTTACATAGTAAGATAGATAACTCTTTTATTCTTGTTCTATGTTTCCTTTTTTATCTTAGTAGCATTACTTGTCTGTACTTTCATGCTGTTGTCATTCTCTATTTATAGAAATTTTCTCATTGCTAATTCATTGTGCAATTCTTTTTGGGATAGTAATTTCAAAGGAATCAAAATGGATAGAATAGATCTAGGAGTTTAAAGCCTTCCTAAACTTGAAAGGTATTTATCATCTTTTTCTTCTATTTTGTCGATAAATAAATAAGAGTCCCAAATTAGACATAAGCTCCTTTGCCTCATTTGCTGAAGTGAATTAGGTACAAAAGCAACTATTCTTTTTTCCATCTTCTTTATTCGGATTTTAACACTTCAGTTCCGAGGAAGGTCGAATAAAGGAGGAATCCGTCTGTTGCTTGCAACAGTAGCCATCTAGTTCTTATTCTTATTATTATTATTATTATTTTTATTCTTACCCCCTCATCATTTCCAGACACTTTATTCAAAGGTCTTTTAACACAGAGCAAAAGGGATGGTACCATCAGAAAGAGCATACTAAGATCTTCTTTAACTATTTTTTGTTTGTCGATAAGCTCACCAATGCCCCCGCTGGAGGTCATCAAAAGTCAAATCTTTAAACACTTATAACTCCTACACTAACCGTGCGATTTGAACGAAATTTGTTTTAAAATGTTCCTTGGGAAAATTGTAAATTTTTATACGCTTACATGTTCGATAAAATATTTACGGTTTTCGCGCTATTCAGTGTTGAAAATGGAACTTTAAATTGGCACAGTGCCAATTTCTATAGTGTTTGAGATTTTGAGTTGAAACTTTGATAGTAGGTTACTTATAGGTGGTCATTTAATGTTGACCTACTTTCAAGGTCAAATTTTCATTCTCAAGGTCACAACAAACTTTTGCCTATAGAACAAAAAGTATTTGACCTTCAGAGTTCATACTTCATACATATTATCGTTAAACCAAGCTCTTTCACCTTGACCTTGACCCAAGGTCAAATTCTCATTTTTAAGGTCACAACAAACTTTATTCTATAAAACAAAGACTATTTGACCTTGTGAGTTCAAACATTACACAAATATTCCTTGCATCAAATCCTTTCACCATGACCTTGACTCAAGGTCATTTGTTCGAAATCAAGGTCACAACCGACTTTGGTTGATTAGATATTGAGCTTTGCTCAGGTTAAGATCAATCGTGATGAGAATGATCACAATACTTATCTTTCATCTATGACATTGGTTCAATGTCAAATAATCATTCTCAAGGTCATAACAATAATTTACTCTTGTAGAATTCACACTTTTTGTCCTATACTATTTATTCTTCACACAATTAGTCCTTCTTGTTTGAACTTAACATAGAATAAGAAAGATAACTCTTTTCTTCTTGTTCTCTGTTTCTTTTTTTTTTTTTTTTTCTTAGTAGCATTACATATCTGTATTTTCATGTTGTTGTCATTTTCTATTAATAGAAATTATCTCATTGCAAAATCATTGTGCAATTCTATTTTGAGAAAGTAATTGTAAAGGATTTTGATATTGATAGAGCATGGAGTTTATTGCTTTAGTACACATGAAAGGTATTTATTGATTTTTTTTTTCTTTTTTTGTTGAAAAATGAATAAGAGTCCCAAATTAGACATTAGCTCTTTTGACTCATTTGCTGAAGTGAATAAGGTAATGAAGCAACTATTCATTTTTCCATCTTATTTATTCGGAATTTAAAACTTCAGCTCCGAGGAAGGTCTAATAAAGGAGGAATCCGTCTGTTGCTTGCAACAGTAGCCATCTAGTTGCTTCTACTATTACAATTTGTTCTTGAAATAGACTCTTATCCTATTAATGTGTATTCAGTTAATTTTTGTCTCTTTATAGCATGTTTCTGCCCACCAGAACAGTCATATGATGTCATCTATAACAGTACATGCTACTATGTGTATTTGGATAGGAATGACTTCATTTGATTGTTCTGAAGGGCAAAAACGTCTTATGGAGAGACAGAAGTGAACTGAATGTGTACTAGCCTGAAAGGGTCTATAATTCTTTTAAAGATGTACATGTATGTGGTCTTATGTGTTTTAAAAACACCTTATTTTGGTAGGATTTTAGGATACTACCATGCAAGTTTTTGAGGGTCCTACGTGATAATACAGGATTTTTATAGGAATGTATTCCTTCTATTTGTCTGTGCATCTTGTTTTGAAGGAACAATTTTCACATTTCATGCAAAGAAAATTTTAAAAGAATCATGAGAGAAAATTAACTTTT
This sequence comes from Pinctada fucata, assembly GCA_028142955.1. Classification (NCBI taxonomy): domain Eukaryota; kingdom Metazoa; phylum Mollusca; class Bivalvia; order Pterioida; family Pteriidae; genus Pinctada; species Pinctada fucata. Next base: position 28,200,839 of record AP027107.1, on the reverse strand, counting down.
AATGTCAAAGATCAAGGTCAAACTTAGTCATCCCTTTGATTTAATACTAAAACTTGAAAAAAAAATTGAAGAAAGAGTCCAAAAAGCAATTGATTTTATTCTGACTAAGTATATTTAACATGTACATGTATGTGCAATGAAATTTTCTTTTGTAATAGGATGATGGAGGAAACCCGTTTCAAATCACCGTCCACCCCGGTGAGGGATATTACCCTGATGCCATGGACCTACAATCACTGGAGCGTATCGACAGTCGACTGAAGGAAATCTTGCCACCAGAGGAGTTTGAGCCCATAGCTGGTACACATAGAAACAGAGTCTCTACACAGGTATGTGAACTTACTGTACAACAAAGTACTTTTATATTTACCATGTACATTCAAAAGAGTTGTCAAAAACATAATTTGCTTTAATTTTCTTTTCATGTCTTAAATATTGTGATTTTTAGTAAATGTTGTATGTATCAGTCACAGTTTGAATGTAATATTATTTGCTTCAGAGTACATGTATTATGTAACATTGTTATATTCATTGAAAATTTAATTGTATCTTAGTAAAAGCATGTAGTTCCATGAACGATCAAGATATGCCTGAAGTGATTTGAAATCTACTGTCCTGTTCACTAAATCCAGAGCACCCTGTTTTCCTGGTTTTCTCTAAAATATGATACTGTCATCTTCCAAAAAGATATCAGTTTTATAGTACTCCTTTAGTCGTAACAGAAAATATCATTGTTTTGGTTGTACATCAATTAAGTTAGAAATAGGATGGAAAATAAAAAGTCTACGGGGATTTTCTATCGTAAAATCGCTGAAAGTGTGTGATGTCAGGTTCGAGCTTTGACGTCACTGTTTACTTTTGTTGACACAGAGAACAACATGGCGGCAGCTTGAAATTAACATGGGAAATTCCCGTAGACATTTTATTTTTCATATTGCGGTTTAAAGGCAGCTGGTAGAGTAAGTTGAGGTTAATTTCCAGTTACGACTAAAGGAGGTCTGGGAAACTAATTTATAGATAAATTCTTCAGATTTTTGTGCCTGCTTTTTACACTTGTTCTGTTGCTCATAACATGCATAACTAAAATCTCTTTAGCTTAGCTAGACTCCATGATTCAGTGTACCACCAGGTCAAATACAATGTACATGAGTATCCTGCTTTTTGTGTTGCCCATGCAACAATAGTTTTACAGTGGTTCCGACTGTAATTGCAAGTGTGATTGTGGAACATTTACATTTATGTGTTTGTTTTGAAAGACTAGACTTTACAATCACTTTATACTCCACAAATGTCAGCCTTGTAGAGAAAATGATCGAAAGTTAAGGTTAAAGTGGACAATATAGGAATATTCCTGTGAGCACAAAAGAAGACAAACTCAATAGATTAGCATCACCAAACCAATCACTTCTGTCTGCCACATGGAAAAGTTGAATCTTATTTGACTACAAGTCAAATGTATCTACATGTACATGTATGTAACATTGAATATAGGGTTTCAAGGCGATGTTTGGTAGAACTTTTTTTCATTGTAAAAGGTAACTCATATAGCTTTTGTTTTCTTTTTATATCTGCTCATCACATTTTCCTAGGCTTGTAGCCATATTTTTAGTGCAGATAAAAGTTTAAAAATGAGTACCAATAGATACTGTTGACCAATATTTTATAGGACGTTTTTTTCTCAGTGCATGCTCACTTTATTATTTTTCACTCACTTTATCAATTACAAAGGCACAGAAATTGTTTACACCAGTTGCAATGAGATCAGTACTTGATTATGAGCACTATGGAGAGAGAGCACTTGTCGAAAATAAAGAACAAAGAGAAGTAAAGGCCAGATTACTATGTATAGAGGAAGAATTGGCCAAGCTACATAACCCAGAGGAGTTGGAGGTAAAACACTGTAAAATATGTTCGCTTTTGAGCACTGCACTTTTCTCTCTTTTTTTGTGTCTTGTTCAAGTGCTTTTTAAGAGGTTTTGATATAAGAAATTTAGAATCTAGAATATCACTTGCACTTTTATGTGATTCTTTTTTTGTCATATACATTTGACTGAGTAAAGAGGTAAGTTGATATAATTTTTGCTGCCATAAAATACATGTAGCAACAGCATTAATAGTGCTGTACAATTCACAACTGTATATTTATTACATTGGCTTATTTTTGATTTGTTTAAATTATACCAACATCTTTCAGACATACATGTACTTCTGCTCAGAGAATTGAAATCTAATATTATTTTTCAAGAAGTACATGTATCCGAGTGTATGTTAAGATATACTTTATTTTACGCTTAGAAATTCTATGATTCTATGAAAAGGATAAAAGACTTTATACTATGAAATATTGTCCTTTTTTTTTACTTATTTGACTCCCAATTTAGATACTAGTATATTTGCTTAATCATATTCAGCAGTACATTTTTCATACAGTGTACATACCTTGTATGATTAAAATCATACATGTATATAAGACAACCTTGCATCTAGTCATTATTGATCTGTTCCATACACAGATAGAAACTCCCACTCTACAAGATGACCAGCTGAATGACCTCCTTGACCAATGTGCCAGATCTATGTCACGTTCCACATGGACGGATTCCAGGATTTCGTTTCGTAGAGCCGAGTCTCGGGAATCTCAGCAAACAAACGACTTGTCGTCTCGAGTATCCGAGCCCACTCCTGATCTACATCTACAGCTAGCGGAGTCTGAGAACAATACACCAGGACCTTCTATTGATAATACACCGAGGTATTTATAACAAGATATTTACATTGCAGAAGAATCCCTGTGTTAAAAGCCTATAAGGCAAAGGGATTTATATCCGTTACTGTGAAATCATTTAATTTCCATTGTCATTTTCAAGAAATGACGATTCTGATTGGCTGAGAAATTTTGTTGATACATCGATCAACACAATTTTTCATGGAAGTCTATTTATAGCACTATTTTTAGAACCGGGGGTTCCCTCAAACACGAATGAACTCGTTGCTGAAAATACAATTTGTTGATGTTTGCTTATCATTTCAAGGGTACCATTTCTTTTCTACTTACTAAAACATAAACTGTGCCTGTAGAATTTGCTCAAACTGGTCCTTATTCCAAAGATACAGAGAGACGATCGTTCGCTGTTTAAATAATGGCGGCTTTCATAACTTTTGGCAGACGTACATGTATCACTGCAAAACCCCCCGACTTACGAAATATAGAGCGGTGATTGAGCGGTGATAGATCCAAGAAAACAGTCTGTTTTCCATAAGTAGATTATAATAGAATGATAAGAAATGAATCTTATATTTTTTCTGTTGATGCAGGTATCACCCGAAAAATTGGACGGAAAACTTTTGCATCAACGCGCTACGCGCATTGATGCAGTTTTCTGTCCAATTTTTCGGGTGATACCTGCATCAACAGAAAAAATATTAGATTCATTTCTTAAATCATGAATAATAATCTCTTTGGATTTTCTTGGGCATTTAATTCTTGTTGTACACATGCAATTTTTTTTAAGAATCGCTATGTGATTCAAAGAGCTGGAATGTGACCAACCAGAATTATACTTCTAGTGTCACACACCTTTAGTAAGACAGTCATTTCTTAAATAGATTTGGTATTCAATTCAGAGAATATTTCATATTGTGCACAAGAATTTTTACTGTACACTTAATAAGCTGTTACTGAGTATTAAGTACATGTATGTGGAAGTATTCACATAATTTTTATGATTGTCAAACCTTGCATGCAAGGGTCAAGGTTAAGATCATAATAGGTAACAACAGAAAAGAGAACTTTGCATGTTGGTTGAGAGGGTGACATCTAATCATTTTCAAGGTCAGGGGTCAAATGTAAAGTGCTAAATCGGTAGGCAGAAATAGAACAATGCATGAATTTTTTTTTTCATGGTTTTGTGATAGGTCACCAAAGTCAGCCAGAGAAGCAATGATGGAGAATCCACCCAAACTGCCCGATGATGTACTGCAAAAACTTCTATCAGAGGCACATTTCCCATTGTATGGCCGTTTGTCAACATTAAGGGAGGAAGAGGAGTCTGTAACTGGTAAGTCAAGTATATTGTAATGGTCTATATCTCTTCTCATGAACATGATAGGTTATATTATAAGTTATAGAAAAATTCTATACACTGTAGATACAGGTTCTTTAAACACAATTCATACAAAGTAATGTTGTGCTCAAACACAAATACTGTTTCCTCTTTGAATTAAGTGAGAGAAAGTCATCATATTTGTTTGAGAATATGATAACGCATTGATCAGTTATAATTCTTATCAATATTTTTTTTAAATTATCATATTTCAGTGGAAACAGGTCGAAAATAGGCACATTGACATACTAATAATAGCATAATCATGAATTTAGCACACTTTACTTACTTCCCTATTCCTGTCAGTCTAGATGATGGATTTAGGGTAGTCTTGAATTGGTACACACTCTGAACAGTGATAAGTCTGATAAAATTTGAATCTTACTGAAAGAGGTACATTAATATAGTATGAAGTAGGATTCAAGTACATGTACCTGTGAACTCAAAGTTTGAATTTTAAACCTAATTTCAGATGCTGACTCTGATGTTGAGCAAAACCTACAAGCCATCACAGCAGAGACTTGGAAGGTGATATCCCAGGAGCAGAGTAACCTTGGGGAAGGTGAAAATGAGGAAAACCAAGTGTCGCAGGAACCGCCAAGTGTACAGAGGAGCCAAGAGGTCATCAGGTATCACAACGATCCAGATATACCTATACATAGATATCACAACGATCCCGATGTACCGATACATAGTGAAAATACGTCAGCAAGGAGTTCAGTCCGATCTAGTCTTCAATCCAGCTTTACAGAACGTGAGGCGAACAGTAGAAATCAATTCTCAAATAGATTTGTCGATGAACGTGAAAACTATTACATGAGTAAAGCTATAGGCGACAGGGAATCCCAAATTCCCGTTCTTCCAGAAATAAACAGGTCAGGCAGTCTAGTGGCACAAGATCAGTGGAATAATCAAATAGAAAGTGCTAGAACCCAAAGTGTACAAAGTAACAGATCAGTGCTGACAGTGCGGAACAGTTTCTCCGATTCCCATGTGAACATAGAAGATGGCATGGAAATAATGTCTATTGATGGTGAAATCAGTAGTACTGCTTCAACACCTGTTCCTAGACCACCAAGTTCTGAAAAACACTCAATTTCAAGTGGAAAAAGTAAATCAAGACTTACCACCCCACAAAGTAGGGGTAACACGTAATAACTGTGATAAAATGTCAGTATTTCCAATATTCAACAGATCTGCATGTTATTTTCCGTCCATTCCTTATGAAAATAAGCAGATCCTCATTTCATTCGATGTTGAATTCTCCATTTAAAATCTCTGCTTTATGATGTTTTACACTGCTTTTTTTTGGCCTGTAAATTATCCTCAAAATGAGAGTTTGTTCCTTCATCCTTTTGACCAGACTTCTTTATTAGAAGAATAACCTACATGTACAATTAGATTGCTCTTAGATACAAATCTTCATTTACATTTTGATTTCTGACAACTTCCTTGAATTGCTATTTACACCATGTTGAATAAACAGTAGGCATTATTTCAACACTGCCAGCAGACATGTACACATTTTTTCTGGAATCACTATTCATTCATACTTCCTCATTTATGTACATGTATAATACATGTAACATGCGATATAATTTCATAACTCTATAACAAAACTTGAAAAATTTCAAAGATTTTTGACGACTAAATATTGATGTTACCTTTAAACACACATGTATACATACACATGTACATAGTCTGCTCACAGTTATTGGTCATCTAGTAATAAATTACACAGTCTTTCCATCTATAAAGTGTGTCTTATATAGGCGTGCAGCAAAGGTATGTTGTGATACATGTAACTATCATTGGCAATTTTATGTTACATTGAGCATGTTAAATCTTTTAGAACTTATATACATGTTGGTATTTTTCAGAGTTCATAATGTAACTGTTATGAATTATCATCAGATATGGCTCAAAGATGCTAGTACATGTACTTACTTTTCATGGAATATGAAATTGATCTAAAGATAACATATAGGTTTAAATAGCCAATGTATGAATAATTCTTGTTGTTGAACTTTAAACCAGAATGTTGCTTTGATATTTCACATGGATATTCTCTGTGATGAAACCTTTTGAATCATTTGGTACCAATACATTTGACCTTGCACCCTTGACCTACCTACCATCTTTAGTATTTTCCTGTTACCACATGATCTAAACTATGTATTGCAATCCAGTAATACTGCAACTAGAGTTTCTTGTGATGTTTTTGGGAAGATTCTTGCTGGATAAATGTTGAAGAACATGTATTTCTAAAAGATATACATGTATATACATATTACAAATATTAAAGTTTTGGACATGCTTCTTGTCAGTGTGAGATGGTGTGATTAAGTTTAGGGTATGAGATTGTGACAAAGAGTGTTACAAATGAATATTGGTGTCCACATTTAATTTTGTATGCTTCTCAATTTCTACATTTTTTGTCAGAAAAGTGATATATTTTACTTCATTTGAAAAATGAACAATTTACTTCATTTGAAAAATGAACAATTGTTATTTAGTGAATTTATTTATTTCACAAGCAAATAAAAGAAATACAAAATGAAATATATATGTATTTTGATTCCTTCTTATACTAAAGAACATTGAAAAATGATATTCAGAATTCTCTAAAAAGACACCTGCCTGCTCAAAGCTGCATATTCTGTTTGCAGCTCACTGCTGTTTTTGAATTTACCTACTTGTACTCATAACAAATATGGATAATAATCCTTTATAAATTGATTTGCCCAATCTTAATTCTAAGAATTGGCAAAAATAGCATGGGATAAATATGATGTATATTAAAATACATACATAATATACTATTTATACATAATTTATTATATCCCAATGTCATTTATCAACATACATTGTACATCTGAACAATAACCCAACAGAGGAAACATCTATGATTGAAACTTGTATAAACATGATAAATGAAAAAGGTAGTTTTGTTGTGTCATAACAAGCTTTGTCAAGCTTCAAAGAACTAAAGTAACAAAGTGAATACAATTCCTGATGAATTGCAGACATGATAGATATACAGATTGTACATACAGCATTGATATGCACAAAAAGTTGTAGTTTGTTCAAAATTCTTTGCTTGATTTTGGTGAAATTTGAAAAGTTACCATACTTCAGTCTTACAAACTGTTGAAAATAGTTTTATGAAGACGTCAAAGGAAAATTTCTTCTCCATCAAACAGCTGAAGGGGTCTGATTTCAGGAGAATTCTGGCTTGGGTATAAGATACGATTCTGCCTCCTGTTTGGAGTAGCAATACCAACTGCTTGGGAGGATGTCCCATTGATATGGTGTGAAGGTGTTGCTATGTTGTCTATAAAATATGATGTTTGGTTACGTGGGGTCGCCTCTATGGATCTGTTAGAGTACGGTGCCAGTTTCATACACTGAGGAGTACAGGGCACCTCCTGTAATAGCTCATCTTTGTATCCTTGTAAATGAGAGAAAACATGACAACTTGTGAGGAATTGCATAGTTGAAATGCAAAAGTGTTTGAATTGAATTATCTAAATGACAATGTGATGTAAATCAGGCAAATTAATATGCCCAACCCAAATAATCTGATATTACCAGTGCATATTTACACTCCCCTGGGAGTCCTGCACTTGTAACAGGAAGAAGAAGAAAACACTTGAAACCAAATTAGTTTTCACAGTTCTCTTGGAATGAAATATTGTCTTAATTCATAGTAAGTAGTTTGATAAAGTTACTTGATTTGATACAGCTTATCCTAGGTGTAGATCCAACTCCACGACTTCTGTCTTTGAAGATGGCAGGTGACTGGCTTAAAGGGTAGGGAGATGGAGGAATAAACCTATCATGTAACCACACTTGTGATGTTGGTTGTCTTGGTACAGGGGTATGGGGTACAACGCCAACCATCGACTCTGTAAATTGATAACACGTGTATAGAGTTAGATGAATAATCTTAAAATTTTTTGTTAGCAACAAGGTTTGTAACTGCTAATATTTTTGGACAATACAATACAAAACACTATATAAAATCTCTTTATCCATGATGTTCTTAGACAAATACATCAAATAATGCATTTACAGGTTTTGACTCTTTATGTGAAGCTAAATTAAATGATGGGTGTTGTAAGCAAGCAGGAGATACTTACTCTCCCCGGGCACCTGATCTCATCTCCGTTGGACATTCACTGTTGCCATTTGTAGAATGTTTTGGGTTTTTTATTTGGTTTTGCATTATTCCTAGTTTCGTCTGTCCATCAATTGTGATTTTCAATTCTTATTTGGGTACCGATTGTGATTTTCAATTCTTATTTGGGTTTTATGTTTTGACTTTCACTCACTAGACCTATTTTTGCTTCGTGAATATGGTCGCGTGTTGTGGGTAACCTTAATTTTTCAACCAGCTAGTTTCATTAATATCATTGGTTCCCAAGGAGAGTTAGTAGAGAATGGCCAATAAAGAAGGGATGACGCGCTATGACATTTCAGCTTAAAGACTCTGTAGTTCTTATAAATAATCACCTTTGTTCACGTTGTGAAATGGATGCCATGAGGTCACACAGCGGCAACCTAAAATAGTTTATACCTTGGTAATTCCAATTGCGATGCGGATTGATATCTGGATTATCAGCATAAATATCTGGGACGACAGCATTTAGGTCATCTCCTGCTCCAGAGTAAGCGTCTGAAGTATATACATTAGGTGTGGAAGGAACAAACTGCATGGGACTTCTCCTTTGACTATGCATTTCTAATATCAAAACAAAATAATTGTTTGTAAAACACGAATGTCCGTCTTTGTAAGTATAAACGTAAAAACCTATATCTATAATGTAGCTGGTCAAGGTCATATGAAGTCAAAACATTGCCAAACTTGCTTTTACTCATGTGAACAGACTTTGCTACACATATGAAAAGAAAACCCTATAATTTACTTGGCATCTTTAGATGCGTCATGGTCAAGATTAAGGTTTTCAAATAGAGAATAAGTGTCTTAATTTGTGTTTTGTTACGGGTATACAACACACAGCAAGTGCATTTATCGTACATGTAATGCGCGTTAGCGCATTTCATGCGATAAATGCACTTGCTGTGTGTTGTATACCCGTAACAAAACACAAATTATGACATTCTATATATATGCACTATAGTTGTCTATTTCATTCTTGTTTTCTGAAATTGCCTTTTCTAGGTAAAAGAGTGACGTCAAAATTAATTTCACCGCGGGTTCAGTTTGCAGGTTAGAACAGCCGTCGCGGCATGTTTCTTTAGATCTTATGCATTGTGACGTCACGAGTGTTAATACACGAATTGCAGCACGTTCCTTTCAATAGTAACATCTCAGAGAATTACATTGGTTGTGCATATATATGAAGTTCAAGCTCCAAGGTAAAGGTCACGAGGTCTTACCTTTTGCCAGTTTTGGTACTTATGGTGAGGTCTTGCTACAAAGAATATGGATGCGAGTTCAAGATAATATTAATTAACGCTTGCCATCCAAAAGCTAACGCCCAAGGTAAAAGTTATTGCACTCATATAGACAGACCAAAAGTAACATACATGTACATGGGCGGATCCAGGATTTTTTTCCAGGAGGGGTCCTAAAATTCATTGGTCCTAAATTTTTTGAAAAGCAAAAAAAAAAAAAAAAAGAAAAACAAGGAGAAAATCTTGAATTTCCAACGCGCTGTTCTTGATTAATAATCAAATTATATGTAAAATAAGTCTTCTGGCGAGCGGTAGCGAGCCAGCGAAAATTTGTCAGAGTTGGAATAAAAAGGACAGACAATAATACTATTTGCATCCTCTATTACTGTATTTATTCAGTTAATTGTACTTGTTTATTGACAAAGATGTACAATGTATAAGGGTTGCAAAGGTAAGCATCATTTGAAATTGATATGTATATGCAATGAGCGTACGCGAGCCCGGGAAAATTTTGAAATGTGGACCAAAAAATGAATAAAAATTTTTCAAATGTCATAACAAAAAAGGGGAATCGGTACTTAATCTTATGAAATATGTAAATTTAAAAGCGTTATCAAACTATGCTTCGAAAATTCCAGGGGGGGTCCGGACCCCCCCGACCCCCCCCCTCTAGATCCGCGCTTGATGTATATGACTATATGCAGTGTTTTCCCCTTGAATTTAGACCGAAATTCGACCCTTTCCAGTGGCGGATCTAGGATTTAAGAAAGGGGGGGGGGGGTCCACTTTCAAAGAAAATAAAAAATAAAAAATAAAAGACAAAGCCAGAAATTTTAAGATATGATGTATTCATTCTGTGTATTACCGATTCTTTCAAACACACAGCATAACCATCGAAAATGCGTCAGAATCATCAAACGCCTTTTATAACGTGGATATGATCCTAATGTCACCAGATTGACACTAAGCTTGGTACTTGACCAATCTACAGTCTTGTACAAGCGCTTTCTTAAGACTTGCACTCTGACTGACTTTGACGACATGACTCCATTACGGGCCCTGTCCAAACCTCTTTAGAGAAGACAGGGCCCCGACCACCTGTCCTCTCTGAATGTCAGTCGGACTCCTCGGGTTATAACATAATATGAGCTCGCTAAAGCCGGCAGAGCACGGACTGTACTACGCTCGTCCTCTTTTTTATATCCATTAACATATTCATCTATGTTGCTGGGGCCTCTACGTTTTACGGTCTTGTTTGTGTGTGGACATCTAACAATGAGGAGGTTGTTTAACACCATAATTATACGTTCTTCGAGACCTCTGGGTAATCGGAAAAGTGGGAGGGTTGTGCGCACGTGTAATTCATGATAACTACACCGTCTGCGTCTTACGTGGCAGATGGCCGTCCTAAGTCGGCACCGGTTGCCCATTGGTCTCGTTGGTTTATGTGTGGTCTTTTATGTTTCATGTTTCTATGGTGTGTGTTGGTGTTCCTTGTCCCTTTTGCGTCTCTTTCTGTGGATGACAAATATGGATAATGACCATATCCAAATACGTAGTACAAAATCTATAATTCAGAAAATCATAAACCGAAGGCATACAAAACCAGGACAAAACAAGAACCGAAACAAACAAAGAAAAACCTCCACCATATGAAAAGAAGCGAACTTTCCAAGATAGGAGTGAGACCAGGTGCACAGGAAGAGTCAGCATCTCCTGCTTGCATGCAACACCCTTCACTTCAATTCGGTAGAATTGTCATATCCGGTTACTTCCATTTCGGAAGATACAAGTATATTCGGTGGTTGGATGGTTCAAATGGTCTAAGACAGAATATCGTCCACCATTCTGGAGAGTGGAACAGCATAATGTATGACGTGTTCCTCATATCGACCGTAGAACATCCTCAGTGATGAGGTTATAGTCGGCCACAAACTTATCCCTGACCGAGAAGCTTATCTTAAAGACGCCTAGCTCTCATAACAAAATTGTATATTTGGTACTTGCTCTGGCATAGCGTATCAACTGAGATATGAACACGCCATGCATAAGCAGGCGATGATTCAAGGGATGTTGCTACTCAGAAAAGGAAAGTTTGTGATATTGAAATTGAAGTCGTTTGTCATAGAGTGAGGTGTTCAAGTGACCATAATCCGCTCTTTGTTTTTTGTTTGTTTGCTTTTTGGGGGGGGGGGGGGGCATATGGGTGTTTTGAAGTTTTGCTGTGGGTGCTGCAACCGAGTATTGTTAGAGATCCCCTCCAATCTCTGAGAAAGACTTTTCAATATATTGAAGAAAAAGGTATATGTCCGTGTTGAAATAAGAGAGTACAAACGCTCAAGAAGTGTCATTTTGTGGTTTTCTTGAAAAAATGTCAGCGCGTTAATTTAAACAATTCATAATTTTTCGGTATCCATCAGCTCTACTTTTTATAAAACAGATTAAGTCAATAATATTCCGCACGTAAAACGAAATTCATGGGTTATTACTTATCCGCTTTTAGGTATGTAAAGTCTTCAATAGAGTCAGAAATGATACATTGGCCACAATAAATTGAAATATCTAAATAATATAATTTAAGCTCAATGAATGCTAAAATAGAAGATGCACAAGAATGGTCCTAAATCGTGACCAATGACACACCATAGGAAATAGAAAAATCGCAGTTCTGTCGACTGTATGTTCCTTTAAAAATTTGTTTTGATGAACACTATTTGATAGATCTACTTTTCTCGTATCTTTAAAATTTAAGTGAACGTTTTATCCGTTTTTATTGCGTTTTATGCATCAAAATATCTAACCGAACACCCGAGTTAAATCACTCCATTGTCATGACTTTGTATTAGCATTCGATCGAAATAAATTTTTGCTGGTCGAAGAGAATTCTTTATAGATCTTGTGTTTTTCAAAAATTAATTGAACTTTGTTTCTTTGTTACTTTGTAATTTCTGATATTGTAAGTCATCGATATGACAAAAACTTAAATTCACAGAATCAGCAATTCCGGTTGCAATGATTTCCTGTTGAACTTATGCATTTATTAAAACTTTTTGCTTCATTTTGTGGCTTTCTAGAGTAGTTTAAAATCGAAAAAAAAGAAGGAAATCATCTTGTTTCTTTACGTTGATCAATTTCAAAAATGGAAAAGAAATCGATTTACACCTTTACAGAATAAAACATCACTTGTTACGACGGCAAAGAGACTCGGGTCTTTCAGCAAAGCGCGTTTTTTTGGGGGGGGGGGGGGGGCATGCGCCGTATGAAATCCACATTTTATCTGTTTTATCATGATGGAGGACGTATCTTTATATGTGTTTTGAAGTAAAATAAAAAACATCTTTTTTCAGGGTTTTGTTCTCTTTAAGAAAAATATTCATTTTCGTCAAATTCGCCATGGTCAGTAACTTTACCTCATTATTAAACAAAAATTTCGACAAATTAAAGTAAAAGTATTACAATAATCTGTTTTACTTATGAAAAGTTAAAATTATCAAGATTTAAGATCAATTCTCTGTTACCACCAAAATTCTGGCGCCACGGCATGTCATGGATTTTTATGATTTTCTGCATACTGGGTATAGATGATGTCCTAATTGCAAAAATTAAGGTTTCCGGTCAATATGAGTTCCGGTTGCTATGACAACGAGATCAGTCTTTTTGTGCTACTTTAAAGACTGTGAAGTAACCTACTTTTAGATACTTCGTTGCCATGGATACCATTAAAGCAGATATTTCATTTTCGTACCTTTTGGGCATCATTACCTCCTTTCTTGCAAAATGCATTCAGTTTTATGATAGATATTACAGGACGCTAACTGTGCCCAGCCAAAATAAGGAAAATTAAAGTCAAAAATGAAGGTAAATTTAATAAATAGGGAGTTTTCTATGTTAATTTTTGCGACGTTGCCGATGTTTAACACTGAGTCTATGGAGAACGTCGACGACGTCACGCTAAAATTAACATAGAAAACTCCCTATCTAGTATCTAAAACTATTTCCTTTCATTGTGAGCGTAGTATTGGCCGTACAGACATATATCATACACCGTAAGTTATGAGAGTTCGAGATCTATCCCCCTATATAAATTTAAATCGGAAAATACGCCGACGAAGAAGAGAAAACTTCAATTTTCCGATTTCTGAAGTGAGCTGCGCGGACAGTAGATCTCTTATCAGGTAAGCTTTTTTGTTTTAGAGAATAAATTAATTCATTACCTTCAAAATTTTGTGCATTAAAATAAGCTGAAATCCGATCCTTTATGATGAGATAATATCACCAGCCACAGATATGACAACCAGCAACATAGTAAGGAGCACGGCATACAAAATTCCTATCGGCAAGAACAAAAATGCCATCTCCTCAAAAGATAAATTTGATATTGTATACAAAAACAAAATGATGACCAGAAGAAAAACAACATGATGTACGTCCATTTGAAATCCTCTCTGTTTCTTCGTTTGTTTTAAAAATTGAATTTTCGCGCTGTCGTCTGCACTTTTAGACTTTCTTAGCCAATCACGCGAGGTTTGAGATTTCGCGGTAAATGTCAAAAATGGATTTGACAGATAAGCCGTTCGCCTATGCAGTGCTATGGCTATGAAAACTCTTAATGGAAGAAGATTAACAGATAATTAATGAAGAATTTTAAAACTACAGTATGGTGATGGTTTTTCGTCTTTCTATTTTCAAAGAAATACTTTTTAGCTCGAATGTTTTCTGACTGATGTCGACCAATTATATTTCCAAGAGGTATTCTATTCAAGTAGGTCACGAATGATTACAGTATACCGTCAGTCATGACTACTGTCCGTGCGGCTCACTTCGGAAACTGGATAAACACGATTTTGAACACGGGCACATGGAGAAAGAGCATCAATATCCTGTATGATACCCCTTTACATGTCATAAGAGAATATATGTATAGAAAGACAAGGCTTCAGACGAATTATCAGCTAGAAGTAGCATCTGCAATTTTTGCATTTGACATGTTTGAAGGGCAAAACGGGGTATGACCATAAAGATTGATTTGTATATTTCCTAAAAACATCAATAATTCTTCCAAAAAGATCTCATCTGTTACGTTGAAGATACCACTTCTGGCTTTTATTCAACGGGAGAGGGTGCCAGATGTTACTGGCGGTGCGCTTTTAGAGCCTTCCTAAATCACTCTAAGGATTTTGCACAAACTACGGAGTCTGGTAGTTGGTTCCAATCAATTGCTGTGTTGACGAAAAAGAGTTTGTATACATGTATTGCTTTGTGTTTCCAGCTGGTACTTTAATTCCTCTGCTGTTGTTGCACGAGTGTTTTTGAACAATGTTAACTGAACTGAAGTCTTTAAATTGGCGCGATTTAATTTGGCGTTTTTGAGTATTGAATTTAATATAATATGAATTATGGCAAAGCCATTGTGAGGACGCAGATAATTATGATTTCAATGATTTTTCACCATACATCATTGAATATTTTTTACTAAGTTAATAACAAATAAAATATGTCATACAATATGTGTTCTTGTTATTCTTTTCCAGCATCTTTTTCACCTCTATCAGTCTTACGTTTTTTTTTTCTTGAAATCCATAATCATCTACAGGAGAGGGATATTTTTATAGACAATTTCTGAATCGACAGCATGCAAATAACTCGTAAATGCGGGGAAACAATTCTCAATGTCGGCCAGTTTGATGCAGTGGCGGATCCAGAGTGGCAAGCGGGGGGGTTTTGTATCGACCCAAAGGGTCGATTCGAGGCACGAAGTGCCGAGCGGGGGAGGGTACGGGAGGGGGTTGCCCCCTCCTGTAGGTGGGGGTCCGGGGGGCCTCCCCCGGAAAATTTGCGAAAAAATGGAATAAAATGGTGCATTCTGGAGCATATTTTCTCCTCACCTTCTCGAATATTCAGACCATTTTTCCACTCAATTTATGTGGTTAATAAAGATTTCTAAATAAAATACATAAGGGTTGGACCAAGAACTTCAGCTGTCCGGGGGCACAGGCACTTTTTTTGGGGGGGGGGGGGGGGGGGGGGTGACTTGCGAGGCCCGAAGGGTCAAGTGGGGACAGTATGAAAATATGTTACCCATCCCCTTGAAGGAGGTCCCCCGTGAAAATTTTGAAAAAAAATGAAGCAAATTGCTGACCTCTGGAGCGTATTTGAACTGAATTTAGATGGGATAACGCATATGATTCGATGTCAGCAGACGATGAACCGTATCTAAGATGAAGAAAAGTTGAGATGTGAACATGACATTCCCTAAATACTTACATATATGTACATCCGCATAAAGTCTTTCCTATCGACCGCGCGCACTTTGTTAGCAATCGTTGAATCATGCGCGGATCCAGCATTTTTGGTCAGAGAGGGTCCAAAATTTAAGGAAGTCTACCTATCATGTAGGTACATATATATCGGTGCACATGATGGGGAGGGGGCAATTTTGTTAGTATCATGATTAATATTTTGGTTTCACCCGGTATGGGCCTTAACCAAAATATTAATCATGATAACTACCGGGTAAAACCCAAATATTAATCATGATATTAGCTTTCCTTTCACGTTCATTTTCATGAAGAATTGGCGAGCGTAGCGAGCGAACATTTTTTTTAGATATGAAATACTAATTTGTCTTGATTCGATCAAGATGATTATTTATAACATTGAATATTTTACTCCTTATATCGGCGAGCGGAGCGAATTTCATGAGAATAAATAGATAATAGATGTGTCATTTTCCAAATAATCAGACATCTTAAAATGACAAAATTTTGAAAAAGATCTGAAGGAGGTTACATCCTATGAAGTAAGGGACTGTTCAAAATATGGGTTCCTGAGACCCAAGACAATTATATAAAATTACTTAGTATGAACAATTGATAATAATTAAGGAATTTTGCAGAAAAAATAGTTTTGTATTTGTAAATCGGGCGAGCGAAGCGAGCCGAAATTTTAGGTTTCAAAGCCCTTTCATGCATTTTTAGACCCATTTCAATTAGAAATGGGCCAAAGCTTACCTTACCTCCGAAAATCTCGGGGGGGGGGGGGGGGGGGGGGGGGTTCCAGACCCCCGGTCCCCCTCTGGATCCGCGCATGGTTGTATTGAGTTCGAATGAAACACGAGAAAATTACGAAAAATGCATTCAAATCGGTGGTTTCTGGGGTGTCTTTGATCTATTTCTGAACAGTGGGTTGCTTCAAATACTATTTCAAAAGACCCTCCCCCTTCTTTTTGGCAACTGCTGGAGGAGGCGCTCTCTTTTTTTTCGCGAGACGATGTGGACGTTTTTGCGTGCAAATGTACGCCTGGCTTCGCCCCTGGCTTGTTGATTTGTCCTTGCGGTAACATACTACTTAGAATATTGGTATGATATCGAGTAAAAAATGTTGAGTATCTTTGGGCCTTTTTTATGTGAACGGGGAGGAGCTTGGTCACAGGTGTGTAGGTGTATGAGAAGGATTTAAAGGCTTTGAAAATTAAATGCTTAATATTAGGCCCCCGGAGCATATTCGAGCTATATATACAATGTTAAATATTTGCCCATTTTTCCGGTTATTTCAAAGTATGTTTTTAACAAAATTTGTAGATGACAAAAATACTCAAACCGGGTACATGTATGTGAGGACAGAAATGTGTAGGTTTCGATCCCCGTACCATTTACATTGATTGTTTGACACACGTACATGTTTTGCAAATTATTTGAACATGTTCATATTATAGTATTTCTTAATGTTAATTTTCGGGAATAAAATAAACAGAAAACCCCCTCTGCGACGTACATTACAAAAACTTCGCGATTGTCTGTACGAATCCACAAATACGCCAATTGATACGGTATCGAATCGATATGCGATAGAATATAAGAAAATTTTTGTAAATTTTGTTTCAAAATAGTGAATTCTGATGGACATTAAGCAATTTTTTATTACTCAGTTTGCAGGGTTTTTTCTGAGTGCTAGTGTTACCAAAAAAAAAAAAAAAAAAAAAAATTTGGGAAACCGGGGGGGTTTTCCCGAACCCTCCCAAACCCCCCTAAATCCGCCCTTGTGATGTCACAAAACAATCAGTAAATATGAAATCTCAATGCTTAATGACAGATGAGAAGAGATCAAGTGATGTAATCCTAATCTATGTATATATTGTACATGTAAGTCCTTGGACCTTGACGAAAACCAAGGAAAAGAGAACTCGAGCAAGAAAATTGTGGGCACAAACCATTAAAATTAAAAAAGAGAATTTTACTTTTTTTCTGAAGTATTTTACAAGATATTGTAAGATTTACATGTATCTTGACTATTCAATTCAATTAAACCTTTAAATGTTTATTTTTCAAATTTCATTGGGTGATGAAATGTCAGTTGTCGTATCAGGAATATGTACAAATGTATACCCCCCCCCCCCCCTTGCATCCCCTTTTACTTTCACCGGAAAAATTAACATCCAATATGTAGAAGAAAGAAAGCCTACTTTTCGGTGCCGTCTATAGTGTTATCGGCAATATATCGTTTGATGGGATGGCCTGGAGAAGGGGGTTATATTAAAAAAAAATCCAGTATAATATTAGTATTACAGGATTTTCCCTTCTAAATAATGTTTACAAATGATTTTCCAATGTAAATTCATTCCTTTACTATAAAAGAGGGTGAATTAGGGATCGAGGAGAGAAAGGGGCAGGAGGAAGGAGAGAGGGGGAGCGTGAGGGGGAGGGAGATGGTATGGGAGGGGGATAAGGGGGCGGAGAGAGGAACCCCCTGTTTGTCCCCCAACCCCATAAAAGGCAAGGATGAAGGGAGAGGAGGAGGGGGAAGGGAGGGAGCCGGGAGATGTTAGAAGGTGGGAGAGGGGAGGAAGGGGTTGGGACGGGGAGAGAAATATTCTGAGTAGAAATTCACCCCCTGTCACCCCCCTTCCCCCATAATTACAATCAACCCCCCCCCCCCCTCTCTCCAAAAAAGAAATCATAAACCTTCACCCTCCTCCTTTTTTGAATAACCTTGGATCCGCCTATGATTTACCTCCAAGGGGAAAAAACCCAGCCTTATTTTATGCTTTGAACAGAGCCCCAGTTTGTGTTTACCTATTTGCACTAAGTACTGTTAATGATGACGTATGTTGTGACGCATTGTGTACAGTCCTGTATCGTAGGCAGCAGACATTCTGAAGTTTGTGATTGGATTTACACTGCATAGATTTCCTGTACTGTAGATTCTACATGTAGATCTTATATATGTGGAGAGAAACCACATTATTCGATCTACAGGTATCAAGATATCAGCTGCAAATCATCCTCGACAGCAGAATGAAGTTCGGTAAGTCGCTGACAGCGCCGATATTTTTTTGTTTGTATTTTCGTCCCAGCATTATGAGTTTATGGATTTGTCTGAGGGAGCAGTCGATGAAAGAAAAGTCCGCGAAACAAAGTTTATGCTGACGTCGCATGCTGACGTCACGTTGTAATTTTCAAAGAGGATATTCGGACTAAACATGATATATGTTGGAAATGATGGTGCAATGTCAGTATTACGTGAAGCAAAGTACAAAACATACATTGGGACACCGGAGGAGTAAGCCAAACTGAGAATATTCAAAGGAGATTGAGAAATCATGGTCATCGATGGGTTTCATTCTGTCGTCAAGTGACATTGTCAAAAAAATAAGCTTGCGCTTCACGCCGATCAAGTGGGCAATGGCAGCTGGGCAATGGGGAGAATGACGTCATTGACCACGGTTTTGGAACCTATAGGTATAGCATAGAATTCAATTGAAAAACACGGTTTTTCCTATATATATACACGTGTTACCTTGATGAGAACTACGTCCGCGCCTGTGGCGCGGACTGCGTCCTCTATTAATTGGTCAACGGGTAAAGACGGAACCGACCCCTCAACCACTTTGAACATCAGGATCAATCTAAGGCTAATTCTCTGTTCTTCAAGCGTGTCTAATTCCAGATTGTTTCTCATGTTGGTAATCGATTCTGGTTTTCTGCTTCTGTAATCTTTCTGAATAAATCTTGCTGCTCTATTTTGGATTCTCTCTAACTTATCTATGACTCCTTTTAGATGTGGATTCAAGATGGTAGCTCCATATTCAAGTATTGATCTGACTAATGTAGTAATGATGTGTATGCGGTCTTTCTGCATGATTCTGGGACGTTTCTGAGGTTGCGACGTAAAAAGCCTAGAGTGGCATTGGCTTTTTTGCACGTGTTGTTAATATGTGTGGTCCACTTTAGGTCATTCAAGATTTGTAGTCCTAGGTAAGGATTATTTTCTACTTCCTTGAGGATGTGGTGGTTTAGTTCGTAGAATTTTGAGGATTTCTTATTAATGGATAGTATATAGCACTTTTTGGCGTTGAAGCACATGCCCCAAGTGTTTGCCCATTTTTCTAGATTTTGTAGGTCTTCCTGTAGTTTTCTATGGTCTTCTTGCGATTTTATTTTCCTGTAAAGAAGGCAGTCGTCGGCAAAGAGACGCACTGATGACTGTACTGCCTCAGGGAGATCATTTATATGGCAGAGGAACATGATCGGGCCTAATACTTTCCCCTGTGGCACCCCGGAGTCTACTATTGTTTCGCTGCTTTTTTCTCCCTCTACTATGGTTCGCATTGTTTGTGTTGTTAGGAAGTTTGTTACCCATTGATGAATTGGGCCTTGGATGCCATACTGGTGTATCTTATGTAGAAGCGTATCATGAGGAACGGTGTCAAAAGCCTTCGAAAAGTCTAATACATATATAGCTACATCTACTTGGTTGTTATGGTCGTATTCTAGTAGGAAGTTGTTTATTGTAGTAATGAGCTGCGTCTCGCAAGCCATGATTCAAATTGGTTAGTATGTTGTTGCTCTCTAGATGTTTCATGATGTTTCTGCAGACGATGTGTTCTAATAATTAGCATGTAACAGATGCTAGTGATACGGGTCTGTAGTTCTCGGGAAGATGTTTTTCTCCTTTTTAGCTCTACTGGTCTTAGACCAGTCGAGCTTATGCGATCACCCTTCGTCCGGTGTCCGTCCGTCCGTCCGTCTGTCTGTCTGTCCGTCTGTCCGTAAACAATTCTTGTCCGGACAACTCCTCTGAAACTGTTAGAGATAGAAAGTTAATTCTTTTTGCATTTTACTTGGTCAATGGTCTAGTTGTGCACCTGACATTTAGTTTCAGTCCCTGACCCCCAGGGTCTTAGAAAATGGGCGTGGTCATTAAAATTCTATGTAATCTTGTCCGGACAACTCTTCTGTCACTATAAATGATAGAGACATAATTCTTTTTGCAATATGATGGGTCTGTAGTCTAGTTGTGCCATTTTCTTCTAAATTATTCCATATAATCTTGTGCTTACAGCTCTGACACTATAAATGATGGAGTCTAAATTCTTTATGCAATATGATGGGTCTGTAGTCTTGTTGTGCACCTGACATCTTTTTTTAAGCCCCTGACCCCCAGGGTTTTGGAAAATGGGTGTGGTCATTTTCTCCTATATGACTCTATATAATCTTGTGAGCACCAATTCTCAGAAAGTATAATTGATAGGAAGATAATTGTTTTGGCTCTATTCTCAGTCTGTGGTCTAGGTGTGCAGCTGATATTTTGTTTTAGCCCCTGACCCCCAGGGTCTTGGAAAATGGGTGTGTTAATTTTCTCCTATATAACTCTATGTAATCTTGTGAGCACCAATTCTCAGAAAGTATAATTGAAACAAAGATAATTGTTTTTGCTTTATTCTCAGTCTGTGGTCTAGATGTGCACCTGATATTTTGTTTAAGCCCCTGACCCCCAGGGTCTTGGAAAATGGATGTGGTCATTTTCTCCTATATAACTCTATGTAATCTTGTGAGCACCAATTCTCAGAAAGTATAATTGATAGGAAGATAATTGTTTTGGCTCTATTCTCAGTCTGTGGTCTCGATGTGCACCTGATATTTTGTTTTAGCCCCCTGATCCCCAGGGTCTTGGAAAATGAATGTGGTCATTTTCTCCTATATAACTCTATAAATTCTTGTGAGCACCAATTCTCAGAAAGTATAATTAATAGGAAGATAATTGTTTTGGCTCTATTCTCAGTCTGTGGTCTAGGTGTTCACCTGATATTTTGTTTTAGCCCCTGACCCCCAGGGTCTTGGAAAATGGGTGTGGTAATTTTCTCCTATATAACTCTATGTAATCTTGTGAGCACCAATTCTCAGAAAGTGTAATTGAAACAAAGATAATTGTTTTTGCTTTATTCTCAGTCTGTGGTCTAGAAGTGCACCTGATATTTTGTTTGAGCCCTTGACCCCCAGGATCTTGGAAAATGGGTGTGGTCATTCATGTACAACTCTGTAATCTTGTCAAATTCTCAGAAAGTATAATTGATACAAATATAATTCTTTTAGCATTATTCTTAAGTTGTGATCTAGTTGTGCACCTGATATTTTGTTTTAGGGCCTGACCCCCAGGATCTTGGAAAATGGGTGTAGTCATTTTCTCCTATATAACTATGTAATCTTGTTTGCATCAATTCTCAGAAAGTATAATTGAAAGAAAGATAATTTTTTCATTATTCTCAGTCTGTGGTGTAGATGTGCACCTTTTATTGTTTGAACCCCTGACCCCCAGGTTCATTGAAAATGGGTGTAGTAATTTTCGTCTATGCATGTATTACTCTATCATGTAATCTTGTGAACACCAATTCTCTGAAAGTATAATTAATAGAAAGTTAATTCTTTTTCCATTATATTAATCATTCTCTGGTCTTGTATTTTGTTTGAGCCCCTGATCTCAGGGTCTTGGAAAATGTGTGTGGCACTTGAGATTAATTTAAGCAAACAACCAGGAGAGCTTCAGTCTCATCAGAGACTTCTGGTTTGTATATGCTAGAGATGTAAGCATCAGTCCAATCTTTTGGTAGATCCCCTGAGTCAAGCGACTTCTGAATGATTATTCGTAGAATAGGTGCAAGGTGTTTCGCACAATGTTGTAGAATTCTATTTGGGATGTTGTCTGGTCCTGATGATTTTGATGGAATGACTTTCTTAAGTAATTTCTCCAGTCCATTTGTTGTTATTTGAATTGGCTTGATGTTGCTTTTGGCCCGTTTGCTTGTGTTTGGCATTTCGCCTTTTGATGGTTTGGAGAATACAGACTTAAATTGATCTAAAAGTATTTCTGCTTTTCCTTTACTGTCCGATATTAAAGCTGTGCCTTTCTTAAGTGGTGCTATCCCTCCAGAGTCCTGTCGTTTAGATTGTTACTGTTGAGGCCGTCTATTATGTTTGAGTTTACATAGTCCCATTCTGCATGTCTGAGGCTTCTTTTGCAGTCTTTTTGAAAGCTTCTATAATTGTTCCAGTTTTTGGTCTTCTTGGCTTGTCTATATAGGCGTTGTTTTCTTTTGATGATCTTTCTTTGTTTATGTTTGATCCATGGTGCGGAGTGTTTTGCTCGTAGCTCTTTGTTGGGTATGTTATTATCCATAGTTTTGAACAGTGATGTTTTGAATGTGTCCCATAAGTGGTTGACTGATTTTCCTATATTCATCTCTTCTGATATGATTTCTTGTAGGTCTGTTAGATCTTTCTCTATGTTTTCCCAGTTGGCCTTGTTGTACATGTAGCATTTCCTGGGTTTTCCTCATAACATAGCCTAATCGCCTACCCAAGTTGGACTGTTTTCTACTTTCTGTCTTGAATCTCCATTGCCAGATTGGACAAATACTGATTCATTCAGAGACTTTTCTCTGCGTACTGTAAGCAGAGTAAAACACCTGGATGATTCAGACTAGCTAATCTGGCAATGGAGGTTCAAGACAGAAAGTAGAAAACAGTCCAACTTTGGTAGACGATTAGGCCATGCTATGAGATCATTTTGGGTGAATTATTGATGTTTTAAGAAGTATACAAATCAATCTTTATGGTCATACCCCGCTTTGCCCTTCAAATGCAAAAAACTGCAGAAATGCTACTTCTAGCTGAAAATTCGTCGGAAGCCTCGTCTTTCTATAGATACCAGTATTCTCTTATGACCATACAGGATATCAACACTCTTTCTACATGTGCCTGTGATTTTGAATACTTTGTCGTGCATAGAATTTAATAAAATTGATATCATTCAATAGACCTCGCTTAGTTGTAAATTTCAGTATAAGTTATAAAATAGTCAGTGCTTGCAATCAAACATTACAGACAAAACAAATTTTAGATGGGCGATTTTCCATGCTAATTTTTCCTATGACTTTGTGACGCTGTCCATAGACTCTGACTCTGTGTAAAACTCGGCGACATCATGCTAAAGTTTAACACTGAAAAAGCCCCATCTAAAAAGTATTTTGTCTGTATAATATGATTGCATAAACTTCCGGCCATATATCATGTACCAAATTTTACGACTAAGCGAGATGTATTGAATGGTATCCATTTCATTTAAATTTTGCATGACAAAGTATTCAAAATTGCGTTTATCCAGTTTCCGAAGTGAGCCATGCGGACAGTAGGCTTGTGTATTGCCAAGTCAGTGTTCTAGAATTCCATTACTTGAGGTAAAAGGGTGGTTGATGGTCACAACCCGCTGTACGTGCTGTCTACATGCAAAAACTTAGGCAAACCTAGGGTATCCGTGCATTGTCAGTACGTTTCCCGTATGGGCTCCTTGCGGATTTGGGAACATGCAGACAGGACGTAGCAGTTTTAGTGCATACAGAACTTTCGCTGTGTCCTGTCTGCGTGTTGTCTATGAATTCAATAAGATTCGTAAAACATGCAAGTTGTAAGTACATTGCAAGTACATGCAATGCACCTTCGTCACAAGGAAGGGAGGACTCCGTGCGTTAGCAGTACGTGTAAATTCGACAACCTAAATACAATAATGTAGAAGACGTACAGAGAAAGTACCTTGTAAGCAAGTTGCGCGCAAGTCATAGGTACGTGCAACGCACTTTTTTGTGCTACCGGTACATATGATGCATGTAACCACCCATATGACCGTGCTTGCGACGTGCCTAACGCACTCCTTCCGTACTCTTGCCACTTTTAGAAAAATGTAGCGTGCTGTACAGGCTATCTACTGTTCCTACTTTTTCCTACTATTTCCTACTTTTCTTACTTTTTTATTTTGATCCTATTTTTTCCTACTTTTTCTTAAAAACCTACTATTCGTACTTTTTCATCTCAAAAATGAAAAATAAATAATTGAAATAAAAATTTCAAATGAAAGTAAAAGTGAAATATGCAAAGATTATTTATATCAACTACAATTATATGCTTTTTCAGTTGTACAAGTTTACTCATAGAATTTGCAAACAGTGTCAGTATTCTTTTATGAATAGACTGAACATGTACCGAGCAAGGGTGCACTCACAGATTTACAAACCGGTAGATGACCATTTAATTCTGAGGTAGATATGGATGGCACTTGTGTGAAGAATATCCTCTTGACCTTTTGGATGAAAGATTTTATTTATTTCAACTTCAAGCAAAGTTGATTTACACACTAGCTTTTCCTTTAAGAATCCAGATTATTGCCATTACACCAAATTTTAGGGCTGGCTTCGATTGCCCATTCTGATTGTGAGAAATGAAAATTGCTTTTCAAGATTTAAGAAAAATATGTAGATATAAAAGGCCAAAACTTTATTTTATAAAATGTACAAAACACATGTGTACAGGAGCTAAAATTACTTATTTTGTACAAAACTCCCAAAATATTTCTGGAGAACTCTATACCCCTGACCTTCTCTCTTGAAATATACCCCCCCCACACACACACACACAATCTAAGATACTTTTAAAATATTTTTAACAGTCTTGGAAAAATAGATTAAATTAAAAAAAAATTAGATATTCTGACCTTGTTGAGATACAAAGATATTTAAGCTCTTCAATAATCATGCATTTATTTTTGACATACTGTGGCAGAATAATGTATCCAAGCCTCTCCACCATTAGATCCTTAAAAAACTAACACTATGAGGCTGCCGCCCTTGACCTGCTCAGTGGGGACCGCGCTGATTCCATAAAAAGGCAAATTTTAGCTTATTTTTTCTTGGCAATAACTCAAAAGTAAAATGAAATGATCTTGAGAAGATTGGGATAGGTTGCATACTAGTGATGCTCGAAGCAAATCTATATTGGTATTTGCCTTGACAACACAACTCAAATATATTAAAGAACTTTAACTGATTTTATCTGAAAAATATATCACAGTATGCATTGGGGATGAAAAAAATATATATACATGTACATATTGTATGTGTTGTAGATTGAGAAGAATCAAAAGAAGAATTGTATCCATTGACATCAAGACTAGTATGAAAACCTATTCTACTAAGAGATCAGGAAAGAAAAGTACTGATAGACAGTTGGGAAGGACTGAAGAGCTAGTGCATTCAAAGAATAAAAATGACAAAAATGGTGAAAGATGCTTACTATTTGATGACAGATCAGGACCCTCTCCCTTCTCCTCGGAGCTTGGTAATAAATATGGACAAATTTTTGCGCATGTGTCTAAGATTTAAAGCGGCTATACTCAATAGTGTAGCATTAAAATGAAAGTTACATGTACTTTAGTAACAAATTTATATCTTTTAACCAAAATACTCACTTGGGTAGCAATCAGTTTCAGTCTATCTTTCTCTCTGAATGAAAATAAGTTTGGTCGAAGAATGGTGGTACCAACTTTAATCTTGAAGATTTACATGTGTATAGATTTTGTGATTTTCCTTCACATGTTGTTGTCCCGAGCATGTGACATGAATTCACAATGTCACATCTGATGCACATTGCATTACAAAATTTGAAAATATAATTGCTTGGTTTCTTCATGTCACATATATTTAGCATGATTATAAGTCAAATGATACTAAATCTTTGATTTTTCATGAATTTTAAACATTTTTCAAGAAATTAAACATGTTAAAGGACTGATCTAAAATGTTAGTGCATCTTATCCTTTTCTTCCAATTTAGACTTTGTAGATTCCGCACCCTTTGATAAAGAAAACATGAAAGAATTGTCCACATCAGGGGGGAAGAAAAGAAGGAAAAATTCAAGGTACATGTATGCCTATTGTAGCACAGAATCTTAGGTGCACTTCACCAAGTTTATATTTCTTCATTGTATCTTTAGCATATCGGAACATTGGGTCTGACATTGCATGAACTTTTGCAATTTAAAAAATTTATCTTAGACATATGGTCGAACATGTTCACATGTTTTGGAAAATTCTGCTTTTTAAATTCATTCTTAATTTGACTCGTTTGATATTTGGTAATTCATTACTGTCCTGTTCACTAATTCCAGAGCACCCTGTTTTCCTGGTTTTCTCTAAAATATGATAATGTCATCTTCCAAAAAGATGTCAGTTTTATAGTGCTCCTTTAGTCGTAACAGAAAATACCATTGTTTTGGCTGTGCGTCAGTTAAGTTAGAAATGGGACGGAAATAAAAAGTATACGGGGATTTTCTATAGTAAAATCGCTGAAAATATGTGACGTCGGAGGCTTTGACGTCACTGTTTACTATTGTTGACACGGAGAACAAGATGGCGGCGGCTTGAAATTAACATGGGAATTTCCCGTAGACATTTTATTTTTCATATTGCGGTTTGAAGGCAGCTGATAGGGTAAGTTGAAGTTAATTTCCAGTTACGACTAAAGGAGGTCAATGCTCGGAAACAATAATTTATAACAAAATTCTTCAGACGACAGAATAAATCGCCAAAACAGGGTGCTCTGGAATTAGCGAACAGGACAGTAGTACATGTATGCAGGATGTGTGAATACTTAAAAAATTGATAATTTATTTTGCAAGTAGGAAAGATAAAAGGCCATCCACATCTAAAATCTCAGAACCTAAACAGAAAGCCAAACAGAGTAAAAAGGTAATAATTTACCATAATCATGAGAGCAAAGCTCTGTAGAGTCATTTTAGAATAAAATCCTTTGATTCCAAAATGTCTTAACAGACATGACATACTCTGAAATGACCATTCTAATAAACAATATTTCCGAGATGTTTCATTTGATAGCTAGACCAGGGACATCAAATAATTTGGCGATGCCTTCTGCTGTTTGCTGACACGTACCTTATCTATATAGTTACCACACATTTACGGTGAACTTTTAAAGTGGAACTGATTGTTTCATAAGTTTAGATCTTCTTAACCATGTATATTGTTTCCTACTTGTCATCCTATCAAAAGAGCGAAGTCATAATTATACTGGTGTTAGGTGTATTCTTGTCAGCCATGAGATTTAACAACCAAAGGAATCTTGGTCTTCAACAGTGGGCACGAGGGGGGACTAATTGAAACATAAGAAAAAGTAATATAAAAGAAAAAAAAAAAAAAAAAAAAAAAAAAAGTAAACTACATGTAGACTGAAAATAGAGGACTGAATATATGTATTGAACAGACTAATGTAATCAGTGGCAGTGGCTTGATATTAAAGTTCCCTAACCAACGTACCTTGGTGCCCACTGTTGTTGACTGACATAATTACATACATGTACATGTATACAGAAATTTCTGTTGTTATACATTGTTGTTCTGTAGTAATATCTATAACATTGTTGTTCTGTAGTAATATCTTCTGACATGTATGCCTCTCGGGGCCCAATTTTTTGGCAATAAAGTGTATTGTATTGTATTGTATTGTATTGTATCTATTGTGACACTTTTTTTCGCACACAAATCACTGGAAAAACAATGTAAAACCTTCGATTGATTATGACAGATTAATTTTACATAACAATTCAAAAGTTTGCCAAGGTACTTGATGTCCATATATAGGATCTCAAATGAATTTTCATTTCATACATATATTACAAAATGAGTTGTGTATTTTATATATCGGAGTCTTGGCGAGGGGATATATGACACACAACAAGTATTTTTTTCAAAACACATCGTTTGGATTGAAAATTTGTTTGAGATTCTTTTAATCACATGATATGGCCTAAAAATGTGTATTTCTAAGGTGAAATCAACATTTCTGAGAACTAGAGGCGAACCATGCCATAACCTAGAAGTTTTCTGCTACTTCAGGGGAAGTAATTCTCTATCATATAGATTTTTCTGTGTGTAAAGAGAAAAATGTTTCAAATTTGTTTAGTATTTTAATGCAACTAATTCAACAACAACAATTTTAATCATTGATATTGAATCTGCATCTGAATTTAACAAATGACCGATATTTGAAAGGTCACACTTGTCAAAGTTTAGATGATTAGGCTCCAAACTTGACCAATCGTATTAAAGTGGAGCAATATGTAACGTGTTATCATAACATTTGGTTATGAAACTGCATAACGGGTGTATCATGTGATAAAGTCTGATATGTAATATCAAGGTTTTAAACGGTCACTTTCGAGAATTTGAAAATGAACTATTCAGAATCGTAATGTGCTGTTATAGCATATAGTTTCATCAACACTATTTTACCAAAAAATTATCAGAAACAAGCCGAAAAAACTCTTGGACCAATTAGGTTGTTTTATGACCTTAAACTGAAGTCAAAGGTAAGGTCAAGGTCACAGCAAAAGGATGACTTTAGAACCTCTGTATTGATTATATTATTTCACATAAATGTCAACCAGATTTGATATTCAAATAGTGGCAAAATCTAATGCTTGAATACCGATGTAATTTCCTCAAAGTGCATGTATCATGTGTATTGCATCTCTGAAGGGATGTCATTCAAGAAACCTTAGAACTTTACTATTAAAATATGTGTAATGATACATGTACCGGTATTTGATTCTGTACTCACTTTCTCTAGAAATAAGTTCATTCATATTGATCATTCAATGTAGAAATGAATTTTCATAGAAAATTGACATGGGGTCCACATCAAGTAAGACAAGGAAGCTTTCAATTGCACAAGCTCAGCCTGAAGTCGATAACAATGGAAGTAAAAAACACAGAGCTACAAATAAAGATGACATCAAATGTAGAAAAAAGGGAGATTTTGTGTGGGAAGATGATGATATCCATGATGATAGCATTGAGTTATTCAGAAAGGAAGAACCATTTACATGTAAGACTTAAAAGCACACATTATTTGTCTGGTTAATTCTAAGTTCATTCGACTGTCCTTCAGACTATTCTATAGGGATTTTCCCGTTACATAAAGTTTGAAAGAAATGCAATCTAAGATATACACGTAAGTCACAAATATGCTAAGTTCATTTGCTACTTCTTATTTTATTAGGTTTTGATGTAGTTGATATACAGGTACCTGTACTTCTGAATAAGAGCATTTGATACTCTATGGTTCATATTTTCATGATAAGGATATTATTGAATAGGTTGAGATATTTTCAGGGCAACAGAAGATGGACTTGCTTTTGCCTAAGATGTTTGGAAGTGCACAGAAAGAACAAATCAGCGACAAGTTTGATGGTAGGTGAATAAGATCATGACTTCCAAAACAGCTCAAAATATTGATTTTCTGGAGTTTTAGAGTTTACTGAGTTTCAGTGATTTTAAAAGAATAAGGAAACATTTTTTAAAGAGATATTGTTTAGAAGAAAACTGACCTCCTATCTATTACACATATTAATACGGTACGCTTACCATTTATCAGAGTTATAGCTATTCAATGAAAACATCATTCATTTTGCAAAAGTATATGTCGTAGCTCAGGTTCTAGAGGCTTGCCAGAAAAAACCAAGATCATCCTTAGAAAATGCCCTTTGTTGAAATAGGTATGAATCTAAGTGCTGAGGATATAGAAATAGATGAAGATGAGAGTTCTTCCGAATATGATGATACTGAAGATGGTAACCGAAAAGACATGCATAGTGGAGGCCCAAGTAGCAATGAGTACACCTATGTCTGGACAACTGATACTGGTACCAACACAGGTAAGTATTTTGAGGGTAAAGTTGTATAATATATCTTTCTAAGTTGGATTAAGGAAATTTTCCTCTTATATTCATTTGTTTTGGTTCCTTCTTTGGCAGAGAGCAGTGTTTTACAATTCTACAACTGAAAATGAAAGATTGCATTTTGATTTTTTGTTTGTTTGCTCCATCTGTTTCATTTTTGACTCATCAAAGTACATGTATATTGATTTTTCTCTGTCTATATCTGAACAATCTTCATGAAGGAGGAAGAATTTTTTTTCCGTTTTGATAATTTTTATTGTGATTAGGGGATTTCTAAGTTATTTTAAAATTGCCTTTTTGATCTGCCATGTTCTTGATTTTGCAATCTCAAGACTTAATATGACTGTTCGTAAAACAACTACAACGAAATGATGCATATTATCTCTGAAGGACAGGCTGTAAGGTATCACATCACTTCACAAACAAAGTCTCACTTTTTCTTAGTCAAAATGTGATTAAAAATTTCAACAATTTCTTCACAGAATCCACTGATATGAAAACTCAGACAGGATTAACTTCTGGAAGGTCACAGCAAAAATCTGGCATGTGGGAAACAATTTCAAAATTTGGAGGTCCAAAAAGATCACAGAATAATGGGAAGGAAGCGTCTCCAAAATCTGACAACAGACTTGGAAGTGCTTGCTTAGAGAAATATCCTGGAATAATTTCTGATACACATCAAACAGTAACACCAAGGAATGTTGAGACATTACATGGAAGCAAGAAGACAGGTACATGTATATGAAATAATCCTACACTACAGGGAAAAATATTAATTACCATATGGTCTATTGAATACTGCCCTCTGATTGGCCAATATTGAAACTTTAGTGTTCTTCATATACTGGTACTTACATGTACATGTACATTGTATTATTGTGTCAGTAATGATTACATAACATAATGCATGTACTATGTAGACTCGTAATATGTAATAATTGGCAATCTGGAAGTGTCTCTCCCCAATGCTATGTGACTTCAGAATAGATACAACGACTTTAAGGCTTAGGACATTGATATTGTAAAGCTTAAACTCAAAATGAGTGAACATGTAAAGGAGCTCTATGATAAGTATTAGATTTACTTCTCAACTCAGATCAGTCAAGTACATGCATGTATCTCTCATGTATGGTACATGTATTTTGTGTATCAGAAAGAGCTACATGTAGTTTTCTACTTGACATGAGCTATCATACATTATTACATTATGTAAAAAAAAGATTCAGATAGGCTTGAAGTTACATTGAATGTTCAAAAAGTACAATTCATACAATTTTGATGGATGTGGCAGGTTTCTCTATTCTCATGTGCGGTTTCCATATTTCTTAGATTAGCTTAACTAATTTGAATTTAATAATAAATCATTTTGAAATTTTAGAAGATGTTCAAAGCCTGTTCACAGATGTTTCAACAGTAACGAATCTTTTACGGTCAGTTATTACTTTTTTACAAGATTATGTATTGGGACATTTTATTTGAAAAAAAAAATGTCTTGAAAAATGTGTCTCTTTTAATCTGATTGAATCCATGCTGTTGATTTGTAACCACTAAAGTGTCCATCCAACTTTGTAGAACTTCAAATTGTCAAAAGGCTATTGATCTTGATTATAACCCATTCATAATGTGAAGACAGGTGATGATCAAAGAACACTTCTACTATAACATACAAAATATCAATTAATGGATACTTGGAGTTGTGGAAGGAAAAACAAATATTGATTTAGGGCTCAAAAGGCCAAGGTCTCGTAATTGTTCACCGATGACTTGCAACGGGCAATGTTCTGCTGCAGGGGCGTACATGTATGTGTAACTGTGTACAAATGTACATGTTATTGCATGTATTTTTTCAAACTTTTAATCCAGTTAGTCAAAATGTTCTCTACAAAGGAGAAATATTGGTTTTACCGTCTTTGTCTGTCACAAACTATGACTAAAATTCATCTTTTAATCCTGACAGCTAATCACTTTCATATTTAGTATGATTATGGCCATTAAACATTACCCGAGGTTACACATTACTATATTCAAATAAGGTGGGAGAGCAAAAATTTTAATTCCTGAGAAAAAGAGTTTCATTTAAGAAATAAAAAATGACAAGCCGGGCTATATTGTCTCATAATGCCCGAGCGTCCTCAGCCGATCACATTTATTTAACCGAGCCGCGTCAGCGGCGAGGTGATAAATGTGATTGGCTGAGGACGCGAGGGCATTATGAGACAATATAGCCCGGCTTGTCATTTTTTAGCCGAGTTGCAAAACTCGGCTCTTAATTTGATGTGAGACGGGCGGGCGGGCGGGCGTCTGGGCGGGCGGTTGGGCGGGCGGGCGGGCGGGCGGGCGGGCGGGAGGGCGTCAACAATTGGTTTCCGGACTATAAGTCAACTACGAAAGAGGCTATAACAATGAAACTTCATACACTTACTCACCATTAGTCAAGGATGAGCCCTATTGATTTTGGGGTCAAAAGGTCAAAGGTCAAGGTCACAGGACTCAGATGATTGAAAATGGTTTCCGGACCATATTTCAGCCTGTTTTGCACCTATAATCATGAAACTTGCCAGAAATGTTTCCCTTGAATCAAGGATGAGGCCTATTGATTTTGGGGTCAAAAGGTCAAAGGTCAAGGTCACAGGACTCAGATGATTGAAAATGGTTTCCGGACCATATTTCAGCCTGTATTGCACCTATAATCATGAAACTTGCCAGAAATGTTTCCCTTGGATCAAGGATGAAGCCTATTGATTTTGGGGTCAAAAGGTCAAAGGTCAAGGTCACAGGACTCTGTTGATTGAAATTGGTTTTCGGACCATATTTCAGCCTGTATTGCATCTATAATCATGTAACTTGCCAGAAATGTTTCCTGTGAATAGAAAATGACAACTTTTGATTTTGGGGTCAAAAGGTCAAAGGTCAAGGTCACAGGACTCTGATGATTGAAAATGGTTTCCTGGCCATATTTTAGCCTGTATTGCACCTAAAGTCATGAAACTTGCCAGAAATGTTTCCCTTGAATCAAGGATGAGGCCTATTGATTTTGGGGTCAAAAGGTCAAAGGTCAAGGTCACAGGACTCTGTTGATTGAAATTGGTTTTCGGACCATATTTCAGCCTGTATTGCACCTATAATCATGTAACTTGCCAGAAATGTTTCCTGTGAATAGAAAATGACCACTTTTGATTTTGGGGTCAAAAGGTCAAAGGTCAAAGGTCAAGGTCACAGGACTCTGATGATTGAAAATGGTTTCCTGGCCATATTTTAGCCTGTATTGCACCTAAAGTCATGAAACTTGCCAGAAATGTTTCCCTTGAATCAAGGATGAGGCCTATTGATTTTGGGGTCAAAGGTCAAGGTCACAGGACTCTGTTGATTGAAATTGGTTTTCGGACCATATTTCAGCCTGTATTGCACCTATAATCATGTAACTTGCCAGAAATGTTTCCTGTGAATAGAAAATGACCACTTTTGATTTTGGGGTCAAAAGGTCAAAGGTCAAGGTCACAGGACTCTGATGATTGAAAATGGTTTCCTGGCCATATTTTAGCCTGTATTGCACCTAAAGTCATGAAACTTGCCAATAATGATTCCCATGAATCAAGAATGACCCCTATTGATTTTGGGGTCAAAAGGTCAAAGGTCAAGGTCACAAGACTCCGATGATTGAAAGTGGTTTCCGGACCATATTTCAGCCTGTATTGCAATTATAATAATGAAGCTTGCCAGAAATGTTTCCCATGGATCAAGGATGACCACTATCAATTTTGGGGTTCAAAGGTCAAAGGTCAAGGTCACAGGACTAAGATGATTAAAAATGGTTTC
This sequence comes from Pinctada fucata, assembly GCA_028142955.1. Taxonomy (NCBI): domain Eukaryota; kingdom Metazoa; phylum Mollusca; class Bivalvia; order Pterioida; family Pteriidae; genus Pinctada; species Pinctada fucata. Next base: position 28,166,641 of record AP027107.1, on the reverse strand, counting down.
CCGACTGAATTTGAGCCTGTATTGCACCTATTATCATGTAACTTGCCAGAAATGTTTCCTATTAATTTTGGGGTCAAGAGATCAAAGGTCAAATTCATAGGACTCGTTAATTGAAAATGGTTTCTGAATTATATATGAATGTGGATCAACCTGAAACATGCTAATAATGTTTCCCATCTGTCGAGACCATATTCAAATTATGTATATTTTACTTATATTCAAGTTTTGCAACTCGGCACTTTGCATCTTTGATGCATTTTAAGCTTATTTATTTCTATTCTAATGATGACTAAACTTAGATCAATGAAACACAGACGACAAAATCGATTCTTGGTAAAAACCAGTTCCTGCCGGTTTATCTGCTTTCAGAAAATGGGTAGGCGTGGCTTATCGCTATAGGGCCTATATTGGAGAATAGAGCCCTGCTCGCGTCTGTTGTCTTAATAGGGAAAAAGAATCAAGTCGTATTAGAATTACATGTATGTCTTCAACAAATCTTACATGTATATACAGAAGCAGGAAAAGTCTGGGAAATAACAGGAAAAGTCTTGGAAAGTTTCCTCTCTATTCTACTCCAATTACAAAGTTCACACACACAGATGTAACCAGTGCATTCACCCAAAATCTGTCAAGTATCTGTAAGTATGAGTAAATACTAATTTTAACTTCACTTAAATCTGACCTGGATATTTTGACCAATAAGGAATATATGGCTTTCTCTTGACATCATTTGTAGTAGAGAGATAAATTGTGTCATTTAACATACTAAATTGACTCTCCTTTTATACATGGAGGTCCAAGACCAGTTTCCATAGCAACGTCTGAAGGAGTATCTTCACAACCCAAAGTTTCAGAGAGTAGCAATAAGCCAAGGAATACAGATAAACTCTCAAAACTGTCAACAGTTGTGAATTGTAAGTAATGTAAAGTTTTAAAAATGATAGCTAATATATTACATGTATGTGTTTTATTTTGATTGAATTTATATTTATTCTTGTGATAGTATGCGGAAATTGTTCAATGATCCGTCTTAATTTGATCATATGACATTCATATACAGGTACTATATGAGCGTATGCAATTTTACGGAAAATATTTTTTAAAAGTGTGCACACAGATAAAAGGAGAGGTGAAATTTAGCTACATGTACATATTTTATTTACATTGATTGTAATGATTTCAGTAGAATGAATTATTAAATAAACCAGATACATCTGTTTCAAAGACATATCTTGTTTGTTAAGTAGAAAATGTTACCATCCCCAGGCCAAATTATTGTCCACAAATTTTTGTTAATCTTATTTATTCAAATTTCAGCCAATCAGAAATCTGGAGATGGAGGTAGCGATTTTCTAATGTAAGTTAAAAGTGTATTTTGAAAATTGTCTTTTATGATGAGCTGGAAAAAAGTTTTCACTGAAAACTTATAATTTTATGTTAAATTACATGTTTGTCTTTTAATTTGGCATAGATTTTAAATTCACTCCAATTTTGTCACATGGTGCATCTGATAGTACTATATGTACATGTAGATTATACTGAAAATGCTATTTCATGAGGGTTATATTATAATACACATTACATAACATTTCAAAGCATTGTTATTGGACAAAATGCTCAATGACATTTGTATTGATAATAATGTTGCAATACTGTAAATTGCTTTATTTTTCGTCAGTACCAATTTTTGTCAATTCGTTTAAAATTACCATTTCGTCAGTACGTAAATTCGTCATCCAAGGGTCCCTAAAATGTAAATACCAACGTAACATTTAGATCCGCCGTCAAATAGTCAAATCCGTCGTATGTGCTTGTTTTCATTGTTTGTTTAACAATTATCGGTAAACAAACAATTAGAGACATGTATATAGCCTACCTTGCTGTGAAAACATCTTATTTTGTAATTAGAAGTATATTATATGCGACTTTGTGTTCATATTTAGTTTTCATTGCCATTTGCGTGTCGTACATGTAACAACACTATTTAAACAATGTCTTAAAACTCGGAACCTTCAGCTTCTTCCTCCCTCCTCCGCAGTGCCCCCGGTTTATATTTAAGTTAACCAAGAGACTGATTCAATTTTTCCTTACTACAATTTACTTTTTGTCAGGAGTATTTATATTTGTCGGTACGTAATTTCGTCAAGGAAGGCACTGACGAAAATGACGAAAATTGGTATCTGACGAATAAAAACCAATTTACAGTATATGCAATGACCTTTGCAATTTGCAAAAAAATAGGCTCAACTTTTCTACTTTCTACATTTACAATAAAAAAATATTGTATATTATTTTGACTTTTTGGGGTGTACATGTATATTATGTGAAAAAGAGAATCTGGAATGATGCTTCTATTTCATATGGTACATCTACATGTATGTATGAAATTCTTGCTAAGGCTCAGTTACATGTGTGTAAAATCACTCGTTATTAATGAATACAGTATGAAGTAGACTTCTACATACATGTATTAAGGTTTTTAAAGTAATAGTAGACTGGCTTGTAATCCTAATCTTAATTTGCTACACACATTTCCATAATGAGGTCATATCTTTGCTAAGTTAAAGTGCAAGTAATGATGCTTCCTACATGTTTGTGCACTGATTTGTAACCTTGATTTATAAATTTGACAAAAAAATGAATATTCAATCTAAACTTTGGCTACATGTGATAGAAAAATAAAATTAATGAACAAAGATTTTATCAGTTGACATATCTGAAACAACTGCTTTTAAGATGGATAATTTTGCTAAAATTGGCAGCGGAAATACCATAGATACATGTACATATAGTCTTCATTATGAGGTACAAAATATGAATGGGATGTGATGACTTCTATGATGCTATATCTTAAAACTCATGATAATAGTATTGCTATTTATTTGTAGGCCAGTTACCAGAGGTAATGACGTCCCATACTGCTCAACTCCAGTACCAAAATCTTCAGATCATAATATAGCTGATGCAATTACCGAGGACCTATCTAGTATTGAAAGTGGTTAGTGCTTACTGAGGTTATACATAACATTTAGTTTTAATTCAAAAGATGTTTCTCTTTTCCATTTATTGTGTTTTGCAAAAAAAGTCACATTTTATTTTGAAATGTCATGGTTTAGAGGAAAAACTCGGTAGACATTAATGAATAAGTATTTGCTTCTCTGTAAAGCCCATTCTTGATTTGCCTATCCTTAGACAGACATTTGGTATAGCTCAGTGTCTGTTCATCCGTCAGTCAGTCTGTATATCTATCTATCTTCACACCTTACTAAGTCCTTGAACTTCAAACTAATATGTTGATTAATCATAATAAGAGGATGAAGTCTATTAAATTACAAACGTCAAAGTCACTTTTGACTAAAAATGGCATTTTTGTGAAAATGCTTTTGAATTGAATTTAAAATCCATTTTGGTTGAAATGTTTTGCAACCGAAGAATCAAGCATGTTCTTTAATATAAAATGTACATACATGTACTATGCTAAACCTTAAAAAAATCTTAAGTTTGTTTGACGATTGAAAAATTCTGCAAGCATAGCTCTTCTTTAAAAGTGTATAAATGAGGAAAAAAAAACAAAAAAACAAAAAACCTTGTAAATCTATGATGTATTAAACTTTCAGCAGGCAGACATCAGCAGCAGTTAGAAAGTACGCCAAAGACTAAGGCAGTGACCCAAGCAAGGTTTATCTGTATCTTCAAAATTACTGTACTTGTAATTATTTTAACGCAACAAAATTTTGGTGGAAATGTGTCAAAATTGGGCAATTTGACATAAAAGTGTAATCAGGAATTAGCGCTTTTGACTTATATCCATTATAATGTATGACACATACATGTAGATATACATTTGTAGCAGTCTTAAATCAGAGTATTTTTACAGCGCTAACTCCGCTAGAATATGAATCCCGCAAAGATAAGTACATGTACAGTATTGATCTGGTATAAACTTCTGATTCATGCAGTTACAAATTTATCTGGTTCAAGCTTTCTTTCATGTACATGTAGACATAGAAAAGTATTCTAGTAAATGTATCCTAAACTAATTTTTCTTACATATTGTTACTCAGATGTAAAAAATTCATCAGAAAGTTCTGTTTCCAGGACACCAAAGAAGCAGTCCAAGTTCTATACCTCTAATCACAGGCCTCTCCAGTCCACAGTGTTGTTCATCTCTCAGAGGAATAATGTCACTGATGCCTTAACTACTGATATATCCACCATAAGAGGTAATCATTGATATACTGGCAGATACTGATGACAAACAATGACAGAATGTGTGCTGTCGGCATTATTTAAACGTTTACAATGGTTCTGAAGTTATAGCAAGTAGTGTAGATTATGCTATACATGTAGAATAAGTGTCTTGATTTGTGTTTTGCAACACACAGCAAGTGCATTTATCGTATATGTAATCGGATAAATGCCTTTGCTGTTTGTTGCACACCCATAACAAAACTCAAACTATGACATTAATTCTATATATATGCACCACAATTGTTAGTTTAATTCTTATTTCTGAAATCAGATTTTTCCAGGTATAAAGATACATTAAAAGTTAGGTCACCACAGGTTCAGTTTTCCAGTTAGAATGGCATGTTTTCAGTGGGGCTTATGCATTGTGACTTCACGAACATTTTCATGCAAAATGCAAACACGTTCCTTTCAATGAACATTGGTTGTGCATTTATATGCATTTAGGTTAAGGCCCTGTCACACAGCCATTTATGTATAAATTACGAAAAATTTACGAATAAGATTTTAAAATCTGGATTTATACGTGGAAAAAAATGGATCAAGCAAGAACAATGTAGAAATTATGCATAAACTACGCATGAAACACAAATAAATTGCACAAATAATGTGTATATCTACGGAAAAGCAAATTTTGTGTGTAGTGGTATACGCAATATATGAGTGATGCATTCGTAATATACATGTACATGTATGTGTGTTTTATGTGTGATATGTTCGTTAATCATATGCAGACATGCGTGAAACGGATGGGGAAATTGAAAACTTTGCATAAGAATCTCGTATTCATTGCACACATGTATGTATGAATTATGGATAAATTGCGTAAAAACTATGTTAATTACGCATAGATCGCGTTAATCCAAGAGGTCGAAAAATTTTGAGCAGCTCAAAACCGTTTTTGCGTATGTCCTCGTATTCTCATCCTGGAATCCACTCGCTAGGCATAGCGAGGAATGAAGTGCAAATAAAACTCGCTTGAAATTTATTAAAAACGTATGAATTACATGTATGTATATCTGTGCATGGATTACGTATCTCTATGTATCTTCACGTTTGTCCCAAATGTTTGACGTTGTTAATGCATAATTCATGCGCAAGTGCTGTGTGACAGGGCCTTAAGAAAACTGCTTGTAGTAGCTTCAGAATAAATGTTTTTGTAGACATGCAAATTACTTGTAATAATTCTTGCTCAAATGAAATGGATTCAATCTCTTATATAGTACTTAATTGAAGGCAAAGTTAAAAAAAAACTACTAATCGTCCATTTGGCAATTACCATCCAAATGTAAAGAGAAATTCCATGCATGCACTCTTATTATTTTTGACCAGGAAGTCTTACATATGGATTTTGTGATTCATTTAGGGAGTAGACAAGAAAATCAAGACTCAACTAGCAGTAGAGTGACACATGATGCCCTCTCCAAAAACAAAGTTAGTATGCACCAAAACTGAAACACAAAAATGTTGCAGAAATGTGTTCATGTGTACTTTTACATGTATTTTTAACAAATCAATGTTAGATCATTTTGAACTTCCAATATGTTGGCTATCCATAAAGAGATTCTTTTGATTCTCAAGGTCAAGATTACATTAGACATTCATACAGAGTGATACATGTCACTTTAGGGATGCTTTATATGTGTTTGACTTAATTTTTATGGTGTGGCATGGCATGTAGTGTTGCAACTAACTGATCATCATTCCATTCTTCCCAAAACCCTATCTTATTATTAGTCCCCTACGGACAACGCCGAAGGGGACTCTTAGTTTTTAACTCTTAATATAAATAGAAAGATTGATATAAACTCTTGGGTGGTCTGAATGTCCATGGAGCTTGGTAAATGTACAGTGAAAGACCTTTTAAACATGTAGATAGGCATTAAGGAAGGTAAATGCATGTGGTCCAAATCTAAATGCAGGTATAATGTACATGTACCTTGTTTGTCTTTTGTTTGTCTTTCATTGAGTCATGTCTATCAGTCTGAAGAATTCTTTCTGTTAGTTGCAAATACACATTACTTGTTAATTATTCTCTATTCCATCACTTTTACCCTTAGAATTAAATTGTAATTATCATACCAAATTTGCAAAAGTGAATTTTCTGGTTCCTTATTTGACTTGGACTTAAAAGTACATGTATATGTAAAGCTAAGAGGGTTATGAACATACTGTAGTCATTTTACAGGTGGCTGATAAAGAAGCTGCCGTACCCTCTGACAGGGTAAAACCACATAGTAAACAAGTTCTAACTAGTACTCCTACAAAGGCTTCTGATTCAGCTAAAGTGTTCAAGGAATTTGAGGTAAGATGTCCAAAAAATAGGGACTCTCTGAGATGTATGTTACCAAGATTAATGTATGAAACCTCTCCTCACTCAAAATCTGTGGACAATTTCAAAGTTTGTGTTGTACCTGTAATTGCAATATACAGCTATTGACATTGTCTGTACGTGTACTTGCTCACTTGAGTCAAAGATTCATTGTGCTGTCATAGAGGTGATCTTTCCAGCCCTTGTGATCTGCAGTAGCTGGATAGCCAAATGTCTAGCATCACATCTGTTAGGAAGTGCTACAATATGATGTCATAATTGGATTTCCATCAAGGCATTGTTTTGCGTAAATGCCTACCACCAGAAACAATTTTAGACCTTTTAGAAATGAATCTCTTATTGTTTCTGTTGATGCAGGTATCACCAGAAAAATTGGACAGAAAATTGCATCATTGGACAGAAAATTGCATCAACACGCGTAGCGTGTTGATGCAAAACATTTCTGTCCAATTTTTCAGGTTATACCTGCATCAAAAGGAAAAATATGAGATTCATTTCTTATCATTCTATTTATGGAAAACAGGCTGTTTTCTTGGATCTAAAAACAATCAATCACCGCACTATATTTCGTAAGTTTGAGGGTTTCTCAGTGATACATCTGCCAAAACAAGTTATGGCAGCCACCAACAGTGAACGATCGTCTTTTTATATCTTTTGAATAAGGACCAGTTTGAGCGAATTCTACAAGCACTGTTAATTTTTGAGTAAGTAGAAAAGAAATGGTGTTTAATCGTGTTTAAGGGAACCCCAGTTCTAAAAATAGTGTTATAAACAGACTTCCATGAAAACTTGTGTTGATTGATGCATCAACAAAATTTCTCAGCCAATCAGAATCTTCATTTTGAAAATGAGAATGGAAATTAAATGATATGGCAATCCCTCTGTTTGTCTGTCTGATGTCACACTTTCATTCCATACATCATCATGTTCACATGAACAAAGACCTTCAGACTCATTTTCCAGTTGTCTTTGAAAATAACATGACTTACTGGAAAGTGGTATACCTTCAGATTATGAGAGAGCCTTTATTGTGGTTTTATTTGACATGTTTGATAGGTCAATTCAGATTTTGAAATGCTTACTTATTGACGCTTCCAAAAGCGAGAAAAATTTGAGAAATTACATGACGTCACAATGCAATTTCGATATTTGACCGAGGTTCGAAGCTTTTTTGTCTGAGTTAAAAGCATTTCGACGTCATGAAATTTTGCATTTTTTCCCGCAATCGGAAGGGACAATTTGTTTACTACAGATGGACTTGTCTTCAGTACCTGTGGAGTATGAGGAACTCCAGCCGGAGGAATCTACCATTGTTAATTCTATGGAGATACATGTAGTAGCTGAGGACGATGATAATGAGGACACACATGGTGTATATCCTTGGAAATATAAATTAAAGGTAACCAATCTTCATAATTTTTTAACCAACCCAAAGGTTAATTCTACTACCAATTAATTGCTTAGAGCTTTAGAGAACTTTAAACTAGCCTTGTAAAATGTCTTGTTGCATTGAGCTATTGATTTTTCATGAATTTGAGTTACATGTACTTTAAAGATAAAATTTTAGACATACATGTACAATGTTCATGTACTAGCCTGATAGCTTCTGGAATTATTAGTATTGTGAACCATTTTAAAAAAGGTACAGATACATGTATGTTTATGTTGGTGTCAAAACTGAAAGAATTTTTCTTTAAACATTTTTTCTTTGTAAATGAAGCTTCATTAGCTTATAAGGATAAGCAAAAGAGGTGTTGATAAAAAAATTAAGACTTTATATCACCATTATTGAGGAAAATTTCAATGCAATTCTCTTTTAATTTGCAGGCACCAAGGCTGTCTGAAAAAGATACAAGTACTTTGAAATCAGATCATAAGGAATCACAAAATAGGCCACTATGTTGCACTGGATCAAAAGGGAAATCTGCATCAAAACTCTCGGATGATACAGATGCTTTGATAGAAAATATTGAAAGATCATGTGCAATGCTGGACGAACAAGAGAGGGTTCTTTTACAGGTAAAGTTGCAAAAAATGAAAAACATGTTGGAAAAAAGCAATGATGAATTAACGAAAGACACAGATCAGACACAGTCTAAATTGCCTGAAAAGTCAACCAATCAAATTCATACTGAAACACATGTGGAGTCAACTAATGAACTTTCAAATGAGCATCAGAGTGAGACAGTTCCATGTAGCAGTTTGGAGGATAACTTTGAAGGACAAAACAGTGTACCAATGGCCAAAATGTCAAAACCGAAACCACAAAGAGAAAGTGCAATTTCTAAATTAAGTAATATCTACAAGTATAAAATGTATACTGACAAGTCATCTGTCAATGTGCATCCAAGTGATAAGGCTTTAAGGAAAAGGTCTCTACCCTTACTTTGTGATGAGGATAGGCCTTATTGTGACTTGGGAAAGATTGACTTAATCCCAATGCATATACTAACAAACTGGCCAAAGAGGAGGATCAGAAGTTTAAGGAAGAAAGAGTCATCACTAAGTTCAAATTATGAGGAGATAGAGGAAGGTGAGTTATTTTCCTTATACTCAAAGAGTCAAAGAAATTTTGTGTAAAGTTTGGGTTTTCTCTGTTCATCTGTTTAAAAATGAAAATTGCATTTTGAATGGAAGCTATGGGCAGGGTTTATATGACAATTAATGGTTGCTGGATTCTTAAACTTCAAACAAAGCATCATAGTACTTAGAGGAAAAGACCTTTTTATGCCTCTGTAATTGAAGATTCGGGGGCATATAGTTTTTGGTCTGTCCGTCTGTCTGTCTGTCTGTTTCTCTGTTTGTTATTTTGTCCGCAAAAACTTTAACCTTGGCCATAACTTTTGAATGGTAAATGACAGGGCTTTCATATTTCACCTGTTTATTCCTTGTGACAAGACCTTTCCATGGATACCAAAAATTTGACCTCTTGACCTTGGAGTTTGACCTACTTTTGAAAAACTTTAACCTTGGCCATAACTTTTGAATGGTAAGTGATAGGGCTTTCATATTTTACATGTGTATTCCTTGTGACAAGACCTTTCCATGGATACCAAAATTTTTGACCTTATGACCTTGACCTTGGAGTTTGACCTACTTTGAAAAACTTTAACCTTGGCCTCAACTTTTGAGTGGTAAGTACGGCTGGGCGGTGCACCGAAAATTTCGGTGCTTCGAAATTAGCAATGTCGGTTCGATGCACCGATGTAGAATTGCAGATTTCGATTCGGTTCAGACGTGAATAATCAGAGTATTATTACTGAAGCCAAGTAGTGACCAGAAAATGTTTGAAATAGCTTAGAAATTACCTTTAAGAAAGCCAGAAAGTAAGAAAAGAGAGTACATTCATTTATCGCGCCAATTTACGTGTAAATCCTCCCACTCTCCGGCCTCTCATGAAACAGAAAATGAAAGTAGATCTACTTTCACTTTCCGTGAACTGGTAAGAGCAATTAAGCTCTAGTGAAAGCAGCAACAAGAATAAATGGGGATTGTAGTCACCAAATATCATGTAAGTAAAGCTATGTCCACTAGAATATTTACTGTGAAAGTCCTATGAGACCTGTCAGTACTTTGTTTTTGAAAAATTAGGTGTTGAACTTTGTATTTATATGATATTTTTTTCAATAATGGTATATACCCTCATATTACTCAGACATATGTAAATTAATGCTCTATAATGAATTACTTTTCCGCTGTTTAATGATAAAGATGCCAACGGGGGCATTCGTGTTTCACAAACACATCTTTTTTTATTATTTAATGTCCAAGGGAGGCCTAATTAAGGTATAAGGTCAACGTCATTAGTAATATACAAGTAATGGCTTTTTGGCAAGTATAGATCGAACAATTTGTCTTGCATTTTCAAATATCCCTGTTTTTAGGAAAAATGTTGTCAACTTTCAAGGATAGAGGATAAAAATCAAGGTCAGAGCTTACAAAACAAGGTTTAAAATTGGTATATCATGCTGGACCCTTCTTTACCTTTTACCATTAGCTTTGGTTTTATAAGAGAGCCAGAATACATGTATTTTGCACAATGTTAATAGGCCATGGATGCAATCATTGTGGAACTCTCATTTAAATGATTTTAATAATGATGATTGAATAAAATCCCTGCATAAATTGTATTGCAATAAATTGAGGATTTTTAGCTCACCTCGACGAAGTTGAGTGAGCTTATGCTATAACCCCACGCGTCCGTGTCCGTGTCCGCGTCCGCGTCCGGTTAAGAAGTTTGGGGTAGCTCAGTATCTGACAAAATACTAATGCTACAGTAACCAAACTTGCACAAGTGATTCATCTTTGGATGCTGAGGTGAACCCATGCATCGAATGCAGCATCTGACCTACATTTTCCGCTTGAGTGACTTGGTTAAGAAGTTTGGGGTAGCTCAGTATCTGACAAAGTACTGATGCTACAGTAACCAAACTTGCACAATTGATTCATCTTTGGATGCTGAGGTGAACCCATGCATCGGATGCAGCATCTGACCTACATTTTCCACTTGAGTGACTTGGTTAAGAAGTTTGGGGTAGCTCAGTATCTGACAAAGTACTGATGCTACAGTAACCAAACTTGCACAATTGATTCATCTTTGGATGCTGAGGTGAACCCATGCATCGGATGCAGCATCTGACCTACATTTTCCGCTTGAGTGACTTGGTTAAGAAGTTTGGGGTAGCTCAGTATCTGACAAAGTACTGATGCTACAGTAACCAAACTTGCACAAGTGATTCATCTTTGGATGCTGAGGTGAACCCATGCATCGCATGCAGCATCTGACCTACATTTTCCGCTTGAGTGATTTGGATAAGAAGTTTGGGGTAGCTCAGTATCTGACAAAGTATTAATGCTACAGTAACCAAACTTGCACAAGTGATTCATCTTTGGATGCCGAGATGGACCCATGCATTGGATGCAGCATCTGACCTACTTTTTCCACTTGAGTGATTTCGCTTTTAAAAGCCAATATTGAGCAAAGTATAAGTGCTACATGTACCAAACTTGCATATTGGATGTATCTTTGATCAAACTTTCATAAAATGACCTTGACCTACTTTTTCCACTTGAGTGATTTTGCCTTTAAAAGCCAATATTGAGCAAAGTATAAGTGATACATGTACCAAACTTGCATATTGGATGTATCTTTGATCAATCTTTCATAAAATGACCTTGACCTACTTTTTCCGCTTGAGTGATTTTGCTCTATAAAGCTAATATTGAGCAAAGTATAAGTGCTAGATGTTCCAAACTTGCATATTAGATGTATCTTTGATCAAACTTTCATAAAATGACCTCGACCTACTTTTTCCGCTTGAGTGATTTTGCCTTTAAAAGCCAATATTGAGCAAAGTATAAGTCATACATGTACCAAACTTGCATATTGGATGTATATTTGATCAATCTTTCATAAAATGACATTGACCTACTTTTTCCACTTGAGTGAGTTTGCTCTATAAAGCCAATATTGAGCAAAGTATAACTACTACATGTACCAAACGTGCATATTGGATGTATCTTTGATCAAACTTTCATAAAATGACCTTGACCTACTTTTTCTGCTTGAGTGGTTTTGCCTTTAAAAGCCAATATACATGTACCAAGAAATATGTTTGAATTTAATTTTGCTGTCACGAGGTGAGCTTCGTAATCTGTGATTACCTATGTTTTAATTAGCTATATCTCATGCATCTTACATATCAATTATACATTTACTGTACATTGCAATTCTAAAATTTTTATTTCAGATTGCCTGACCAGATTTTGTTGATCTCAAGAAGAAATGTCCTCTCAGATAACTGATATAAATCAAACAATTTCATCACTGGGTATGTACAAGTGGATTCTCTATGGTAGAGTGTCCTATGCTATGGTCCGAGATGCTTCTGGTAGTAGATGTTTTGTCTCCTGCATACTGTTTACTTTGTAGATATACATGTATATATAAGATAGTAATATCTGTCTGGCAATTTAAAAGGCAGTAAATGTGAACATTATATTTGTATGTTGAATTATTGTAGTAGATGTTGATACAAATGTATGTATTGATGAAATACTTGTATTGCAAGATTTATTTCTTGTGTGCTGACACTATCGAAGAAGAATTTGATTTCCAAATGTAGAAATATATAAAAATATGAATCAGATAATATTACATTATGATCTATCGTTAACTTTGTTTCAAAAACCAAGACTCCTCTCTGAGTTACAGATCTTGCTTTTCATGACATTTACTTTTGATGAGCATTTTTTGGTACTTTGTTTGGTAGATTGTTAGGAGTGATGTTATTCCATATTGTAAAAACACATGATAAATCCATTGGTTGAGCACACGGGGACTATGAGAGAAAAATACCCACACAAACGGGCATTAATAGGTAATTGTAAATACACATGATTGCACTGATGGCAATAATCTTGTCTTGTGACTATGAGATCATCTTTCAGAAGTCTTGTCAAGCATTTTTGCCTCATGTTATTTTTAGATCTGGGATCGTTATATATATTGTAAACTGTCCTCACAAACCATTATCCATTTCAGCATCATAATTGTCAAAAACACGACTAATATTCCAGAGATGCTTTGAAATATATATCATCGATGTGTAGTATTTATAGTAGGTACAAACCAATGAAGTCCCATTGAATTACTTTGTGATATGACCAATTAAGATTTTATGAGAGAAAATGCACACAAGAGTTTTAGAATTCTTATTCAATTGAAGCATTTTTTTCTAATTCCTCAAATAATTATGACTTAATACTTCCTAATAAGTTGAAAGTGTTCCATTTAAGAGTGCTACTTGTGATATTTGTTGTAAATATAGCAATGAAATGAGAATAATATATTCATATCATCTTCCATCTTTTGGATGTTGAAATTATATATGTGTGAAATTTGTGTAATAATTTTTACATGGACATTACATGTATTGATATTTTCTCTGTATTTATTACTGTGATATTTATTTAACATTGTCAAATTGTCTGATGTTTTGTCTACTTGATCATGTACTTATTACATCAAGTTCCTTTAATCTGTCTAGACAATAATTGTCTAGAACCTGGTTTCTTAAAACACTGAGTAAATTTATCCCTTTTTTAGCTCATCTCGACGAAGTTGAGTGAGCTTATGCTATACCCCTGCGCATCCGCGTCCCCGTCCGGTTAAGAAGTTTGGGGTAGCTCAATATTTGGCAAACTAATGGTGCTACAGTAACCAAACTTGTACAAGTGACTCATCTTGGGATGCTGATGGGAACCCATGCATGAGATGCTGCATCTGACATACATTTTCCGCTTGAGTGACTTGGTTAAGAAGTTTGGGGTAGCTCAGTGTGACTAATTTACTAAGTCATTTTGAAAGAGAAGCCATATTATATTACTATACTACTATACTATTAGTATGGTGTATATCTTTTAAGAAAGAACCAGGAGACAAACATAAGAAATGTAGGTGATATTCATTATATTACTTCCATCAAACTTGCAGGGGGGGGGGGGGGGGGGGGGGGGGGGGGGGGGGGGGGGGGCAAGCATTATTCAGTGTCAAACAGGCAACAACATACTTAATCTTGTCAATTCCGTTTTTTATCCACTGTGTGGCACCTGTATTTTTTTCAAATGGGGTTTCAGCCATTTATACCAAATGAGATTTCCACTAATTTCAATAAAGAATAATTGCAAAATAAACATTTATATTCTATTGGGGAAGGTGGGGGTGTCTACTTTGACAATTTGTGAAAGATATAAATACTGCCTCCCCTTTATTTAGAAATGGAATGTAGATTTTTGTTGCTTAATATTGTGATGTCCATATATATTTAGAAAAAAAAGTCATATGAATGTGATATTTCAAGTGCTACTGTATGTGTTCATTTATTTTATGATATGCTGTTTGCAATTCAAAGTCACTAGTTTTGTTAATATTTTGCACTATGTTTAATAAAACTTTTCCATTGAATATATACATGTTTTTATTCTGATGATACATAATACATCAGTGTAATAAATAGAAAACAAGCATTCGACTCTAAACCATTCTCAGAGTTCAGATACAACAATGCTCAGAGCTGACATCCTTAACTTGAAGAAAATATTCTTTCTATAGAGGTACATGTATATAAATGATGCAGTACTTAGAATAAAATTAGTCTCTGACAAAATTAAGATGACCAAGATCTTTTACTAATGGCAATGAACATAAATTCAAGTTTTCTGAATTTGATGGTAGAGGGATAATGAAAGTATCCCTAATGATTGATCACTTCTGCTGAAATGTAAAATAATCTAGATCTCTGGTGTTGAAAGCAAAAAAAGTAGGTCAAGTCTTTTGGAAGACAACAGCCAAGGTCCAGTCAATTGGTATAGATTATGTTGAGATGCTATCTTAGAGTTTCTTCAAGCACTTTTCCTTTGTATGTATCCCAGGCCACTTTGTCATCAACAGCGTTGTTTAGATGAGATAGATCTGGGTATGGTGGTACCTGAAATAAAGTCAAATTAGCATCAATCTCCAATACATCTAGTCTTCAGAAAGAACAAGGGTCAAACTGGCATCAGTTGTATCTCAAAGTACATGTAATCTATTTGTAGTGAAATGTCTTCCGATTATTCAGGTTTTTAGCCCAGTTTTAACTCGGCTCTTACAATAATTTCGTGTAAGATTGGTGGGCGTCAACGAATGGCTTTAGGACCATAACTCCAATATGTAAAGTGCTATTGCAATGAAACTTCAAACTCTTGCTCACCATTAGTCAAGGATACACCCTAATGATTTCAGGGTAAAAAGTCAAGGTCATAGATTAAGGACTTTGATTATTGGAAAGGCTCTCCAGTTCATAATTGAGTGAGTGTTGTACACATTGTATTCACTTGAAACTTGGGAGTAATATTAACCATGGGTCAGGGATGTCCCCGATTGATTTTGGGATTCAAAGGTCAAGGTAATTGAACTTTGATCATAATTGAAAATGATTTCCAGGTCATATTTGATAGTGTATTACACCTATCGAGATGAAACTGTCGGGAATATTCAACACTAGTCAAGGAGACCCCCTATTGATTTTGGGGTCAAAAGGTCAAGGTTATAGGACTTCGATGATTGAAAATGGTTTCCAGTTCATAACTGAGTGTGTATTACATCTATTAACACAAAACTTGCCAGAAATGTTCCCTATTGGTCAAGGAATTACAAAGCACAATAGTCTCTATTAATTTTGGGTCACAGGACTTTGATCATTGAAAATAGTTTCAAGGTCGTAATTTGAGTATGTACTGTATCGACTGACATGCAAATTTCTTCAAATTGCAAACTGTGTAGCGCACTGATTACCAGAAATGTTCCCTATAAGACAAGGATGTACCCTATTGATTTTGGTGCCAAAAGGTCCAAGACCAAGGACTTAGGTCATAGGACTTCAATAAATGAAAATGGTTTTCATATCATATCGGAATATTTTGGACCAAATAGGGGAGTCTTACCTCCCTTAAATTAGTTTAGCAAGATATTAATTCTCATGCAGCTCAGCACTTTGCATCTGTGATGCACCTTGAGCTTGTTTTTCATTTGTCTATCTTGTATAAATACACCCCTTTACCTTTAATTGAAGACGGCGCCGTAGATTCCTATCCATGTTGTCGCGTAAAAATTGTTTTGAAATCAGGACACACTCTGTTCCGTTGCTAACCTGTAATGTGAAAATTGAAATGAAGGGATATTTGATAAGTTAACTATGGTTTAATAAGACTTACAACTACCTATTCTGTATTAAAATACGTAATAGTAAGTTTTACTCACAAGGCTAAGTTCTGGCATATCGTCATACAGTAGCGCATGTAGCCCCTGAAATGGATAAACAAGATTTTGTCAGATTTTACAATATACGGACATAGTATGAGCGACTACAACTGACATTTTGAACGGGCGTATCTCTGGAACGGGGGAGGTATCGGATATGATACTTGGTACACCGATGAATGACCATTGAACAATCTATGTTAAGACGTATGTATTCCAATTAATAAGCCCTTTACACTCCGAAATCGGAATGTGTTGCTTTAAGACAAGATGCCTGAATTTATACTTACAAAGCACTCTTTCTCTGTGATGATGTCCAGTTTGGCATAGTACTGTGGCGGGCCTTCTGAGCTGGCAAAGGAGGGGGTCTTATCAGACCTTGTTTTCGTCGTCCGTCTTTGAGATGCTTTATTTGATGTCTTTAAGAAACCAAAAATTAAAGTTAGAAATAATATTAAATTCATATATATTTTTTTGTATTTTATATTGCAATCTTCCCATTGTTGCAGTATTTCATATTTCTCATTAGAACATTTGAATAAAAACAGTCTCCCTCAGAATTGAAATTAAAAGGAGACCGAAGAGAAGTTTCTATAAGCTGTCGCACAGTATATGCTTGAAAATGTATTTTCGCTTTATGATCTTGACGTACCAAAAATATATCTTCTTTGTAATCTGACTACAGGAATAATATAAAGAGAAATGGATAAAAAAAAAAGTACCTCCTCCCTGGGCGTGCTCTCCGAGATTACCATGGATACCATCTGTGTTTTTGCTGAGAAAATAAGAATTGTAAGTCTAGTTGTTTTTATTCGGGCAGAATTTGGGTACCTCAATCTTACTTACTCAATATACATGTACATCAATATTATACAATTATTGACTGGGAATGAGGGCAATATATGATTTGTTGGACCTGAAGATAAAATATTGCCCGAGGCCGAGTGCTATATTTTGTCTGAAGGTCCAACAAATCATAGATTGCCCGAATTCCCAGTCAATAATTGTTTTGTTATACCTTACATCAATTCTGCAGCAACAAACCGATTAGCCCGGCATGTTTACGTTCATTTTCTTCTATAAGAGAAAGGGCGCGAAAAATTAGGTAGAGCTTATAGCGTCATCAATGACGTGACGTCACAAACGATGTACCGTTTATCGGTCAATATTTTTATCGTTTATCGGTCATATTATATATGCACAGCCAATGTAATCCCCTGAGATGTTACTATTGAAAGGAACGTGCTGTAATTCGTGTATTAACACTCTTGACGTCACAATGCATAAGATCTAAAGAAACATGCCGCGACGGCTGTTCTAACCTGCAAACTGAACCCACGGTGACCTAAATGTTTATGTCACCTTTTTACCTGGAAAAACGCGATTTCAGAAAACAAGAATGAAACGGACAACTGTGGTGCATATATATAGAATAAATGTCATAATTTGTGTTTTGTTACGGGTATGCAACACACAGCAAGAGCATTTATCACATGAATTGCGCTAACGCGCATTACATGTACGATAAATGCACTTGCTGTGTGTTGCATACCCGTAACAAAACACAAATTAAGACACTTATTCTCTATATGAAATATTGCCCTAGGGCCAATATTGATGTAAATATTGACCGCTTGGTCAAATATTCGAATTTGTAGGCATTTTTCCTATGGGGATTTTTTAAAAATAGAGATACTGACAAGGGTATAACAATAGACTTTATATTATTGCTTCGGACTACTTCGAACCAATCAAACAATAGACTTTATATTATTGCTTCGGACTACTTCGAACCAATCAGATCGCGTCACGTGCACGCCGTCTAAATTTCTATAGACCGTCAGCCGTATAAATGAATTCGCATGTAAAAGGGCCGTGAAACGCCAATTTCTGGCAAAAAAAAAAACCCGGAGATTTTGGTCCTCGGCAAAATGAAACAGTTATTAGGTTTGTTACTGTCCGTCCACAGAGATTTGTCAGCTTGATCAACCCGACAAATCTCTGTAGATGGTCAGTAACAAACCTTAAACTGTATCATAGAATATAATATTTCATCAGCAACAGCCGAACTAAAGCATTTTAATACTACAATTTCAATCCAATAGTCCCAGTCATTGTAGAAATGTCCAGAATACAAATAAATAAATAAGTAAATAACGAAATGACTCGTTATTCAATTCAAGTCATGGACGAACGAGCTCAAGAATTTATAATCTTCATGTGCAGAAGAAGTGTACAGACGGACAATGGACAAAGAATTGTCCTTATTAATTTGGAGCATTTCTTAGTTCATGCATTCGTCAAATTATAAAGATATATTTCCTCAGGGGACTTTTAGTTTACATCCTTTCCGATTGTCTGTCTATTAGTTCACAGTTATTGCAGATATTGAGCAGTTGTTTGCTATGTGAATAGATATTTGGCGTGAGATAGGTCAAAATCGAGATTAGTTCCATCTCACCTATTTTTAGCTCGCCGGGATGAAAAAGTCCGGAGAGCTAATGTCATACCCCCGGCGTCGTCGTCGTTGTCGTCGTCCGTAGACAAAAATTTAGCCTGGGCTATATCTGATATTTCACATGTAGATACCTTGTGACGAGACCTTTCATTTGAGACCATGACCTTTGACCTACTTTTCAAAAATTGTAACCTGGTTTCTGACAAAATCCTGTATAGGCGGGCTATGTCATCTTTGATTACCCTATGTTTACAAGAGTTATGCTCCTTGGACTAAGTATTAGAACACCTACCTTGAGAGATAGATGGCAGCACTATGTCTCCTACTTGTTTAGTTGGTTTCTTATAATGTTTGGTCAGTCTATTGCTCTGTAATTCAAGTAAAATCATTTTATTTCAATTGTCAACAAAGTGTCATACATAAAATGTTAGAAATTATGATGGTGTTGAGCGTAGATTTTGATCGCCAATTTAGCCATATATATACATAGATTTAGGACTCCATTGTTATTTTCTTTCCAGTAAATGTTTTTAAAAATTTCAAAAAGAACTACAAATTAATGAAATTGTAAACTCATACTTACATTTTTACATCTTTTATCTATATTTTCCAAAGATATACTGCGTAAATTCTCTGAAATAAGAAAAAAAGCAAGTAAGTAGAAATATCTTCAGTTTCCATCGTGATATTTATAATTTACACAATCAGACGCCTAAATGCAGGGATTGGGGATAGATTGTTATACTGAATGTAAAATGTAACCATACATATGATTGGCAAAATTGATTTGAACATCTATACTTATCTATAATTTATATTTAGATTTTGCATTTACAGTTTTTTTTAAATACTAGTTATTAGTTTGAGAGTAGAATTAATGGTTATCCTTTTTATTTATGCTTTCATGAAGATTTAAAGAATGCACTTTTTTACTATCTCTTGAAATCCATGCAATTACGGTAATTCATTCTATGCAGATAATTCAATGCACTTTGTGAACGTCCCTTGTGTTGTCTTACCTTCTGTTCGGTCTTCTACGCCGACAATTTCATATCAAAATGATCGTTTATTACAGTAAATATTTCTAGAATCTCACCTTTATTATTGATTACTGGTAGATTTAAGTCAGTTGCTTGTCTCTGGAGATATTGAGGGCGGGATGTACCACGTAATTGTTTCTTGGTCTGATTTCGTATGGCTTTGTACACTTGACATGATCCCTGGGTAAAGATTTTACAAATTTCATATGAATTAATGAAGAAACAAGCTTTTATCGCCGAGCAATATATGTCACTTACAGGCATAAATCTAAAAGAAGGGAGATCTCCAACCAGACCCTGTTGCAGCACCAACAGCAAAACACCCGATGCGAAAACACAAAGACGAGCATACTAAGAGATGAAAAAGAGACAAACAGCATATAAACAAACACAAAAGACTACACATAAACCAACGAGATCAATGGGCAATTTGCCACATAAGTAGCAAATGGTATGGTTATCCTGGATAACGTGCGCACAACCCTCTCACTTCTCCGATTGCCAAGAGGTCTCGAAGAACGAAGTTATAGTGAATAAACCTTTAAAATCGTTCGGTTACTTCTTTGACACCAGTACATGTATTTGAATTAACGCAATATTGTATGCAAATACACACCGTTTTGACTACGTAGATCCACTCTGATTCATTGCTGTTTTTGACTATCACCGCCCCACGCCTTAAACGGATAGATACACACTATGAGGCATCAAAACAGGAATTTCGTAAAAATTAGTAAATTGGAAATTTATTTATAGTTAATATGAGTATTTCATCTCAGGGAAAGAGCACATGTAATGTTCCGAATTTTTTGTCCAATTCCCATTTCTGCATATATTTGAGAAATAAAATATGTGTTTTAACTGATTTGATATAAATTTGAGACGTCTGAAACCTCTTATTTAATTCATAATTTGATAGTAAAAGAAATTTTACCTGTATTTATGAACAGAGCACGAAAAATGAGACGTCTGAAGAAGATCTAATGGGAAGTCCTGCAGGTCTGGAATTCCTCTGTTGTTGTTAAAATAGAATATAATTTGTTGTGATATCTAATTTGATTGTGACACTGAGTATCTTTCTTTAAAGAATTCATAATAAGGTACATTGAATTTCATGAGAATATTTGCTGAATAACATTCGTTTCATGTGATAAAAACTCGATCTCTGAAGTAAAAAGTTTCTGTTCCTTTTGGCTGTACACCAGACATGAAACTGCTTTAAAACGTACCTGAGATACCTAATGCAGTCCGGACCTCCCGCTGATTTGAATATTTCCAGTAAGGTCTGAAAGGGAAAAAATGATAACGTCCGGATCGATGGTTCTAAGAGGCGATTTTAATGGAGAAAATAGATCTGGTACAGGAAATTGCAACAAGGTAGCGTCTATCATACTCTTCGTAAACTACTAAGTATTCTCACCTCTCTATCCACTCCTAGAACCTCTAATGGCTCTTTACATACGAAAGTGGCAGGCCGATCACAATTTGTTAGTATTTCTTTTTCCTAGAAATAACAATTTCATGCTGTGTTTAGAGAACATATGTTAAAATTGATATTCTAACATGACTTGATATTTTCTCCCTATATGTACTATAGAACTCGCCTGGTGTAAAATCTCCAACAAACCTCCAGTTTGCTATTAGCTCCGCCCATGCACGTGCTATAGAGCACGTGCAGAAGAATATCATAATAGAAATAACAACTAGCTAGCTGTGATTTGTTGTCCAGTAATTCCCCTCGTCGCATGAACCAATCAAATAAAGACCTCGCCGCTTCGCGGCTCAGTGATAATTTTATTGGTTCATGCTACTCGGGGAATTACTGGACAACAAACCACCGCTAGCTAGTTGTTATTTCTTAAGAAGATGGTTGACTGTATGATTTATTCTTCATGCTCTCTTTCTCTGTAACGTTCCGTTTCGATATTTTTAATGAAAGGAGGTTTTTTCTGGCTAAAGTATTTTTTAACATAATGAATTCTTGTTGTAAAATTTGTAATCAAATTTCAGTTTGCTATTGGTAGAAGATAGAATTTTACACGAATAAAACCATTATGGAGTCGAGATGTTTAACTTGATTATGCTATTTAAAACCAAAACAATTTTTTGTCATCATTGATCGTATAAAAAGTTTTGAGACATACCCCGAGCGTATCTCCTTGTCTATGGAATTCCGCTACCTGGCGTCTCCTGTCTTCTGATTGGATACACGTATCGAGGCAACGGGACACCGCTAAATTGAAAGTAAAAATTTCTGTTATAAAGCATAATTACAATCGTGAAAGCTAGCCGACCTTTTTTTATTTTCTAGAAAAAAAAAACACGATTCTATGGCTTCATTTACACTTACTATATAAACTATTGCCATTGATAAAGGGTTTTTTTGACGGACGGATAAACAGACGGACAGATTACGAGCATTTCAAATTCTTACCTACGCCGGTCAGTATGAGGTAATAAAATTCGGCTCTCTGACCTTCCTTTGCTATAACTTTTGTTCTTTCGAATCTGTAACACAATTTTTAATCTTTATCTCATGCAACAAATACAAAATATAAAACATCATCATATAAAAGCTTAAAATGCTTTTTTTTCAATTTAGATTATATCGTGCTTTCTAATATCATTTCTACATACTAAATATAAATTCAGAAACAGAACATCGTGATTTGTAGTTTTTAAGAACTAAGCTTTCAAATGTTACGAAATTTCCTAAAATTTCTCGTAAGTATTTTTGTGAAACAGATTGCAGAATCTCACTTTGAGTACCAGCCACTCCGGCACAACCCCTCTTGGATATGCTGAGGATAATTTGAGAACTTGCTGAAACCCCTCAGAAGATGAAGCATCTGTCGGAAAGAAAGAAGAAAAAGGTGGGGTTTTGGTTACTTTTTTAGATTTATTTAAAATTATTTGAGTTCCTTTTGGTTAATTTACTCTTTTATTCATTTTGTGCATTCTATTGAAAATCCTCAAATTCATACTGTTATGTAGCTTAGTACCCGAGGCCTTCCGGAGTGCAAAAGCAATTCGGAAGGCCTCGGGTACTAGGCTAACTGTAATGAAACTATGAAAGCAACATGAATCCTATTTTTAAAAAATCCAGTTTGATCAAGATTTTTTTTTTTCATGAACACGGGAAAAAGTATGAAAAAACAATGACTTTGTATTGTATGCCTGTTTGTTCCCTTGCTGGCTTAAAAAAAAAAGCTAAACAGAAAAAATAGTGAAATTTAATGGGAAATTCGGCTTACCGAATTCACCTCATTTTCTGATCTACTTTGTGGAGGAATCTCTAGCACAGATCTCACAGAATTGACAAAGCTTTTCTGAAATAAAAATTTGAACTTTGAAGACAAATCGGTAGACGTAAACAGATTTAAAAATGCAAATAAACTTTTAGAGTATGTGCAACTGAGCCAATAATTGTACAGTAAAAAAAAATTGATTTGCAATTGAAAATTCTGGGTTTTTTTTATAGATAAATGTACATTTTATAACCATGTTTACCTGGCCCAAGGACTTGAAAGGTGTTACATCAAAAAGTTGACTCGTAGATAAATGTTCCTCATGTTGAGCGTGCGTATCCAGGAAAAACAGTATACTATCCTGATGGCTTAAAGATGGGGGACCGCTTCTGTGTATTTTTGTGACGAACATGTTAACAACTCAATGCAAGATTATATCATTTATCATAAAATTCATGAATGGAGATTAATTTATCATTTACTAGTAATACTTTTCTCAGGTAGTCAGGAGAAAATATGCGATCAACTTGTACAATATTCACAGATTCAGAATTTGGTTAAGTAAAGACAACATTTCATAGTGTGTATGTATGATTTAAATTATTGTCTAAGTCGATACATTTTTGGATTAAAATTTGCTCTTAATTTACCTGTAATAAAATCATCATGCTTTAACTTACCTAACGAATAAAAGCCTGGCAAATTTTACGAACTCCACGACGCGTCGGAATCTGTCCAATCCCTGTAAATATAGGGAAAAAAGGAAAAAGAAAATGAATTAAATATGATAATAATAATAATGAAAAAAAAAAAAAACCCCAAAAACATTCCACTTGAAAAATGCGTCATCCTGTGTCCGTGGTTAATATGCCTACACATATTAAAATTACCTTTCGTCCGGTTTTCTTAAACTTCCAAATCCGTTTAGTTTTTAGCACAGAGATTTCACTGTCGTCATACGGACACTCCCCTAGAAAGAAGCCACCATTTTGATATTTTGTGTTGTCAGGGTCTCTACGATACACTCTACCATCTTTGCCCTCGTATATATCCCTATAATTTTTGCTGCGATTCCTTTCTGTATCAGCCTTCGAAACACGAGGCTTTGGTCCTTCTATGAATGTACTTAACACCGTCTTCGGCTGAGAATTCCCGCCTTTGGATGATGATAGGTCATCTGCAGCGTGTCTTCTCCTCCTGTGTTTTCGAAGGGATTTTCTATAAATTTTCGTGATTTCTTCTTGTTCTTCAACCTCGCTTTCCTCGTACATATTGCATCTATATTTTCATCAAAATCTCGATAAAAATTTTTTCCCAAAATTTTCTTCAAAATTTTGCAGAATCAGCTCTTGGCTAACACCTTAATTACAATTTACTGAACGATATGATTTTAACCTGTCATTTGGCATGTCCGGTAAACCGCGCAAACTGAGATATTTTGTGATCACCAATTTCTTAAAATGAAGTTTTGACGCGACTCGCGGTGAAAGCTTGTAGAGGAACCCGCGACAAACATATTACAAAAGTATCAAAACAAAGTTGGTAGGAGGAAAATAATATGGTAACAGGATATAAACATGTACGTCTGTTTATTTGGTTGGAAACAACATGTTTTTCTTCCAATCTACAGTATTTTTATCATTCTGTCCACTTTTAAACTTGATCGTGCTTTAGGGTTGTTCGTCATCCATATTATTTCTCGTTTATGACAACATGGACATTCTCCGAGCCACGGAAGATTTTGACGCATTCTGATTTTATTTATGTGGACAGAAATTCTTTTTTGATTTGAAAAGAGGCAAATCTACATGACGGAACAGTACAATTATTGACTGTACTTATAATTAATATTCATTTTTTCTTGCTATGAATTTTTTAAAATGATCCAAAACGAAATTTCAAGAAAAATAGTTTTAAATTCAGATTTAAACACAATATAATATCTAGAAAAACTGTATGTCAAGAGTTTACATTTGGGAGATGTAGGATGATCAATTTTATATATAAAGTCTGAAATTACAATTAAATTAAAAAAAATTTGGATCGTAATGCAATCTGTTTGAACAACTTTTTTAATATCAGAGGATGATTATTACCTCAAATTATCAGTCAAAAATTGAAATGGGCAATGAATCCATTTTGTACAAGACTTGTTTCATGAATATGGAGATCCTTTGAATTTTGAATGTTTTAGAAACAAATATAACTGAAACATATAACTTTCACTTCTTACCAAGCGCGGATCCAAGGGGGGGGGGGGGGTCCGGACCCCCCCCCCCCCCCCCCCCCGTGGAATTTTCGAAACAACTTTTATTTTCATTATTCTTCTCATATTTCATAAGATTAAGTCCTAATTCCCCTTTTGATGTCATAATATTTTAAAAATATATCATGAATTTGTATAGGGGATCTTTCATTTTGATAATATTTTGCCGTTAGCATTTCAAAAATGTTCTCTGGCTCGCTTCCGTTCGCCAGAATTTATTACATACATGTACGTTATTTTTAAATGATGCTATACAACACATTTACATTATACCTAGGTCAATAAACCAGGGCACCAAGAACACGAAAAGAAACTGAAAAAGACACGAAAAGTGGATTTTATTCCAATTCTCGGAAAAAAATTTCGCTGGCTCGCTATTGCTCGCCATTTGATGAACTTACAATTCTATGATGTGAAAATTCAAGAATTTTTCAAAGCTTTCTGCTCGCTATTGCTCTCCGGTCACCTGTTTTTATCTAATAATTAGAAACAGAACTGACAATCATCATTCAATAACTTTATTTTCTTGCGTTTGCGGTTTTTTTTTTGCTCTTCAAAAATAAAATTCGGACTTGAGGACCCCCACCTTAAAAAAATCCTGGATCCGCCCATTTTTATCAAAATGGAGAATTTTGAGAGAGATATATGAAAATCCATACAGACCCAACTTGATAAAATATTCATACTTAAATAAAATAATAAAATACATGTGTTTGTGAAACACGAATGCCCCGTCGTAGCACAGTACAAAAACTATATTCCCCTGAATCTTCGATTACGGGGGCATAAAAAAGGGGCTGTAGAACATAATATGATTTACAGTATTTCTTAAATCGCTTTATGCTAAATCAGCTTCAGAGAATAAATGAGAAAATGAACTAAAAACTGAAATAAATGCGGAAAACTGAAAAAAAGTTGATAACTTTAAAATTACTAAAGACTCTAAGCTTATCTGGTTCCAAAACTGACTGATACACAGAATTTTTGGCAACAAATAGATTTTTATACTGCATACAAATAAAGAACAACCCTTATTGTGAATTTTGTAATCAGGAAATCGAAACATTGATTCAAGCTTTGCGATTGCAAATATGTGCAGATCTTCTGGATTTCTTTGGAGATAATTATTTTTATCAAAACTGGCCTGAATATCAAGTTTATAAATAATGAGATCATACTGTTAAGGCATAGGAATAACACAATAAATTTTATCGTACTGTCAGCGAAACATTACATATACAGAAACAGATTTTATGTCAAAAACTTGAATACATTAGATTTCATTCATAACGAAATTGAATTTTCAGCACTAATAAATACAAAAGAAGAGAAAAAAAAATGAAACTGTATAAAAGGAATATTTAATTAGTTTAATTAGTAAATTTTATATACTTTTAAATTAATAATATTTTTTGTTCAATATACATGCAATCCAATGTTGTAAGAAAGTGTGTATGCACAAGTATAAGCAATAAGGAAATGTTCATTCTTCTATAAAGAACATTGAAATATATACCGTATGTCATTATATGAAAGAACGATAAAAATTAAAGAATTTTTTCTGATCCGAAACGAAATTTCAAGATGAATAGTTAATTTAAAATTCAGATGATTCAAAGTGACTACCTTTAAAGCCAACACTAGTTTAAACAGACTTTTTTCTTAGAAATGAAGAAAAGAATTATATTTACTCGTTTATCTACAACTGTTATGCGTGATGTGGTCGAAGAATTGTTTACAGAAGACCCCCCTCCCCCTCAACCAACCAACTTACTTTTAAAGTAAATGCAGCATCATGGAGTGCTCAAGTAACGGATTTAACAACACTCAGCGTAATTTGACATCACCTATATGTTGAAGCCGATATTAATATGATATATTTTGAAATACACAATCCAAATTAATAGATATATTTTGAAATAATAAAGGATGGAGTTGCTGACATTATCCCCTGATACAGATGCGTTGTTTGAATCGATCAACACAATGACATTACTTACCTTACTTCTTTTTCTAGCGCTCAAATTTGACCACTTCTTTCAGAAAAACCCACCTGTTGTAGAGTAAAATCTATTGTTGCAATCAATTCTCCTATAATGCATTAATATATAAAGCCCCGATTTTATCATCAATCTACCCCCAATTCTGACATCATGAATTTGAAGTACGTCTTGCTGTGTCTCGTGATAGCGCTACTTGTTTTAGGTAAGATATTTTTTTTATGACAAATGTAAGTAAATAATAAATAAATAAAACGTTTGAAATTGAAAGAATTCAGGATCAGAGTCTGATACATTTCAATCCGATGATCACTAAGGTTTGAAATAAAAAAAAATATTAATAATACATAAATAATGATAATAATACAAAAAAAAAAAAAAAACCCCAACTATAAACAAATAAATATGAAAAAATGAAATAGAAATAAAAATTGTTGTTGAACGGAAATATAGTATTAACCTTATCTTATCAATTCATATTTATTCTTCCTTTTTTATTTTTTTTTTTTTTCACCTTTGTTTTTTAACTATTTACATATGGGAACTATTAAAGTCATTGAAGATTTTTAAAAGAGACAAAGGATTATTTGATAGTACATGTATTTATCCAATTTTATAAACATTGTTCATATATATCATTTCCCTCTTAAAAGATTGTCTTGAGTGATGCATACAATGTACATTTAATTTGGATATCACTAATTTTATAAAAGTAATGTTTATGTATTTTGAAGCCAGATTAAAAAAAAAAACAAAACAAAAAACAAAATAAACAAACTGTTTTCGACAATATTACGAGATACTGATGAGTTAAAGAAGATCAATCTCAACAGCACTCACAATAGAGCACAAAGTTGAGCATCGACGGACCCCTAGCAAGCTAGAGGTGGGACCAGGTGCCCGGGAGGAGTAAGCATCCCCTGTTGGCTAGCCGCAACCGCCGTCAATGTTCATGCACGAAAATAAAAACAATATATAAAATACATGGATTGTCTGAGGCTATGTCTATATAGAAAGTGTTATGGCGATCATGTCAGGGAAAAATATTCAAAACACTTACTGTCAAACCCCTCGCGGGGAACTTTTTTACGAGCTCCACACGGCAAAGGGCATAAGTGTGACACAAATGAGTTAAAGAAGATCCTGACGACAATCTCAACAGCACTCACAATAGAGCACAAAGTTGAGTCTGACTTCAAACTTATCTCATAATTACGAGAAACTGAGAGACCTATCTCGTAATTCCGAGATAAGTTTCTCGTCTCTCGTAATAACAAGATAATTTCTCGTAATTGTGAAAACTTTTTCCTAAAAACAATTATAACGAAATAAAATTCAATTTTTAGTTGACACTCTCCGGCTTCCACATACATGTACATGTATGCGATAAGCCAACTTAACGAAATTTGAACTTGAACGTCATACCACTCTATCATTAACAGATGCTGAGGCGTTATGGCGCCGACGTCGTCGTCGATGGGGTATAAGATGGAGGAGACGCAGGAATCCAAGTCCAGTCAGTAAGTCAATACTCTACGTTATAACAAGAGGCCTAAGTGGGTCTATCTCTCTCACCTTATAACGTTGATTACTAATTTTCTTCTCAACTCTCTGTGAACTTGATTAAAAAAATAGCTCTTTATTTGAACACTATCATCTACTCCTTGTATGAATAGGATGAAATTTAAAAAAAAAGTTTTAACACGATGAGGGGTCACTCTATCCGGCCTACACGTTCGTCTTTCTACCAAGCTGCTATTCGCACTTTCATATGTATTTATGACTATAACTCACGTCAGCCTGGGTAACTTTCACTATTTTATCCTTAAATATGATGAGCGAGGCTCAAGGTCATCTTCAATGTAAAAGTCAAATATGTCAGTAACGTGCGACATACATACATGTCATGTTGGGGATATTTCCCCCTTGTCTCATGCCAAAGACGGAAATTTTATGCAAAATAATTTTGTGACATTTCTTTTATCGATCAACATTAAAATTCTTACTGAAATGTTTAAACGTGATGACATTTGACATCCTTACTTGTGACTTTCACATTTTAGATGTATCATTGTACTTGCTGGACACTTGGCTGACAACATTTTTATTGAAAAAAGTCATTATAATTGATCTTTTTCATAGAAAGATAAGTCCCAATAGAGGGAGTCACTCTTCTAAGAGGGAGGTTGTTAAGAGGGAGACTCCCTCCTAAAGAGGGACCTGGGAGACTTGACATGTATGGGTATTCGAGGAGAGTCTAGTTTTTCAGATATATTTTTACAGACGGTGGCTGGTCTGGTTGGGGAAGCTGGGGATCTTGTTCAAGGAACTGTGGGACAGGATCAAAGTCCAGAGGACGATCATGTTCAAACCCGTCACCAAAACATGGCGGCAGACAATGCTCTGGATCCAGTAGTCAGAGTACGAGCTGTAAGATCAAAGAATGTCCAAGTGAGTCGTCTTTTGTTGATATTTGCACACTCATTGTTTGATTTGATACATAATGTATTATGAACTATGTTTATGAATGGACATCACTTCTCTGGTCGTATAATATAGAATCATTCTCGTTCCTTTCTACGCGAAATTATTAAAATAGCATGTTGTCAAAATGAACTTATTTGCACAACAATGACTGTTAATACTAGTGTTTTGTAAAAAATATTATAGAATTATTTGATAATTTCTTTTCTACATCTACCGGATAGTAATTTGTTTCGATTTTTCCGTTGCATCTAGAAGCACCTGTCATACTGAAGCGACAACCACTTATCTTTCTTTTTTCATTTTGAACAACTGGTATCACTGAACTAAGAGCTTGGCGCCATGGACCCATACGCTAATGACGAGGGGCAGATTTCGTTGAAGGTCCGGTTGGCGTCGAGCTCCTGTGACAGAAATGTTAATGAACTTCTTTTGTTAGTAAACGGAGGCTGGTCGTCCTGGGGAAGCTATGGATCGTGCTCTGTAACCTGTGGCGGGGGAAATCAGTACAAGAGTAGGAGCTGCAGCAGCCCGTCTCCACGGTACGGGGGCTCACAGTGTTCTGGATCAGGGCGGAAATCAAGACAATGCTCTACAAATCCATGTCCAAGTAAGAACTTTAATTAAAACAAAGTATTTCATACTTGTATATCCTAGTTTTCTGAGTAGAAAATTTACTTGTTATGCATCCTTTGACTGAAAGGGGGGGGGGGGGGGGTAGTGCTTTCATCAATTAGAGTTCGCATACCATGAACAATTTCCGTTCGTCTCTTAACCCCGTTCAATCAAACGCACCGATTGAAATATTATTGGATTAACAGATACATTACGAGACAATCTAGGTCAGGTTCCCGGCGATTTCGGTGAAGTATAATTATTATAGTTTAAGACAAAGTTATGCATCCTTTGGACTTGACTTTAGCATCGATTCCTATGATTCAGAAAAAAATCTAGTGAATTATAGTTTGGGAGAAATCCGCAAATACTACACAGAGTGATAAGAATAATCATGAAAAGATGGACTCAGGTAGACAGATTTTCAAACTCTGGTCTGTAATCGAAAGCAAGAAACGACTAGAGCAAGCACTGTTTTGAACGCCCTGTTACGAGAGCTGATTGATATGTTGTGAGCCTTGTATTGATGGATTTAAATTTTACAAGACATTTTGCATTATTTTGCTACATAATGCCCTTCAGTATCTATACACTTTGAGGGCCTCAATACCACTTTTAAAGAACTCATCTTGACTGGTAAGAAATCCATCCACTGCAAGTATGGCGTCATCATCGGCTTGAAAGTGGGTGCCAGAATTAGCTGCTTTCAGTTTTGAATAGATAAAAGTCTGATGGAGCATGATCAGATGAATAAGGCGGATGCTCACGCGGCGCTTAAGTGTAATATTTTCACGTAACTGTGTCAGAAGTGAACATACTAGTATGTGTCATTGATTGTTTGTCCTTTTTGGAGATGATCTATCAGCAGAATACCATCTGCATCCCAGAAAACCGATGCTCACAACATATCAATCAGCTCTCGTATAATGCTATATATTCATCTGTTTGTTATTTGGACCCTTGCCTTTTGCTGTCTTGCTTGTGTCTACATCTTACATCTTACAATGTGGAGGCTATTAACAATTGTGTATGTTTCAAAATCTCTGGGTTACCTGACAAGTAGGAGGATTATGCACACGTTATCCGGGAAATGCCACGAACGTAGCACACGTGCGTCCTAAGCCCGCACCAGTTGTTCAAGGCCTCGTTGATACAAACTAGTATGTGTGTGTGTACTAGTTTTTTGTGTCAGGTGTTTTCATTAGTCTCGTTGGTACATGTATATATGTATGCGTAGTTTTTTGTGTTAGATGCTTAGATGTCATCTTTGATGTCTAGTTTTTTTTTATCTTCCTTGTCCCTTGTTTTACTTGTC
Organism: Pinctada fucata; assembly: GCA_028142955.1. Classification (NCBI taxonomy): domain Eukaryota; kingdom Metazoa; phylum Mollusca; class Bivalvia; order Pterioida; family Pteriidae; genus Pinctada; species Pinctada fucata. Next base: position 28,134,833 of record AP027107.1, on the reverse strand, counting down.
TCCCTTTTTGTTTCGAATTTGGGTGATTCGATGTTTTGCTGTATAGTAACCTCACCAATTGCTACTTATGTGGCAAATGGCCGTCCTTAGTCGGCACCGATTGCCAATTGGTCTCGTTGGTTTATGTGTGGTCTTTTGTGTTTCATGTTTGTTCTCGTTGGTTTATGTGTTGTCTTTTGTGTTTCATATTTCTATGGTGTGAGTCGGTGTTCCTTGTTCCTTTTACTTCTCTTTCCATGAATGCCTGCCCTATGTTTTTGCATTGGGTGTTCAGGGTTTTTGCCGTGGGTGCTGCAACCGAGTGTTATTGGAGATCCCCTTCTTTCTTGCTGCAACCGAGTCCTGTCTAAGATTCAATCTTTTCTTGTACTTGTACAAAAATAGAGTACGGTAAGGGTAATAGAAATAACAAAAATTAAATGAATCTGCATCCATTAAATAGTTGATGGTGGATGGGCCGATTGGGGATCATACAGCGCATGCTCTGTCACCTGTGGAGGTGGAACTCAAAGTCGCTCTAGGACTTGTACAAATCCGACACCACAGCATAACGGCAAGGAATGTTCAGGAAAGGACACTGTTTCCCAACCTTGTAACACGCAGGAGTGTCCAAGTAAGATTTCAAGTAGCGATAAAGTCTTCATGTAACTACTAAACAAAAGATTTTATTGGTGAATAAAGTAAACCCCCCCCCCAAAAAAAAAACAAAAACCTATTATATTTAATACAAATGGAATATAGTCAAATTGACCCGTATTGTTTGCAATGAGAAACGCAAAGAAAATTTCAAATTGAAACCGAAAAGTGAAGACTTCGTGTTTTTGAAGTATTCATTTGTTTTTCAATCTGAGTTAATCATATTCAGTAAAATGAAAAGAAATTAATCCACTGTCGTATGTTCGTAGATTGTAACAACACGAAAGAAATCAATTGCACACATGCCACTGGAGCAGCCAACACAACATGTATCGTTGACAACGCAGAGAGCGTAACCCACGTGACTCCACTAGTTGCTGGCGCATGTCAACTGGACACCGGTTACGGTTTCCATAGTGACAGTATATGGGTAACAGATGGCTGTGATGGAGAATTCACTGTTTGTTACATACCAGGTAATTCAGGAGTAGATCCATATTTTCATATTTTCTCGGCCAATAAAATTCAAATTTATTAATAGAAACAATTATTCTCTAATCAGTATCTGTACAAGTTCTTCCTTCCACCTCCTCCTTTACTAATATGGAATTTCAAGGCTAGAACTCTACAGCTGTACCTCCGATAAACTGGAAACCAAGCTTTTATAATCTCATGTTCCACTAACAGATTGTAAATTTCATTCATTTTCATTTTGGATAATAAAAATACACAGAACTAGGAGTTTGAAAAATATCACTTTTTAAAATAGTTAGAGGCTGCATGATTACACAACGTTATAATTACATTAAATTATATAATTTCAGTGCCTCCTCCACCCCCACCACCCCCGCCTTCCGGTAAGTATAATGTATTTATATATGTGAAAGTAGCATCAAGTCCGTCTTTTATCAAACTGACCCCCAAAACGATTACCAAAGTAACAATGAATTATCAAAAAGATAAATGAATAAATAAATAAATAAATTTAATAAAGAAATAAGTTAATCAATTAATTTTGTTATTAGTTAAGAAAACAGACAAAATAAACCATCAAGAAATTGACTTTTTCAACCTGTAAAAATTCGAAGAAACATTTGTTTCTTTGTTAAATTTTACAAATTTTAGAAATATTTTCATCAGTAAAAAAAAGCCCACTCATATTTAATGCGTATCCCTCTCTCAGAATGTCGTGACACACCCGACGGTGTAGACTACAGGGGTACGGTATCTGTAACTGTGAGTGGTCGGACTTGCCAGGAATGGAGTTCCCAATCACCACACATACATTCACAATCCGACTCATCGCTGGAGAAGAACTACTGCAGGAACCCGGATGGCGAACCACGCCCTTGGTGCTACACAACAGATCTTCTCAAGAGATGGGAGTACTGTAGCATCCCATTCTGTGGTAAGGATGATCATTTTGAATTGCAATATTTAATCAAATTGTGATATACATGTATAATGAATTGTAAGCCTGGGAATAGAACAACCTCCCCAACAGGCTTGCTTTGTCGGTAAAACGGTCATGTCGAGTTCACCTGACGCTTCACGTTATAATTTGGTGACGGCGGTGGGATTTTTATAAAGATAAAAGTATAAGAAGATCTGTATTTTGTTTCTATTCATATGAAATCTATCTCTATTTTCAGAACCATCTGATGCTGGAACAGTTGAAGGTAATTACTATATTATGCTCACATCTACAATCTGTGATGTCAAATTTCTTAATGTAGCTTAATTTTGATTTTCATCGGTATGAATTCTAATCCTCAGAATGCCTGAAGGATCCTAAAGGAGAGAACTATATCGGCTACAAATCAGTGACCAAGTCCGGGTTGACATGCCAACACTGGGAGTCCTCAAGCCCCCATAGTCATAGCTTCACCTCATCCATGGCCAAGGATGTCAATTACTGTAGGAACCCGGATGGAGAACCCAGTCCATGGTGTTACACCACTGATCCAGCCACACGATGGGAGTTTTGTAGCATTCCAGAATGTGGTAATGTTTTGTCATAATTTACAGTTTTATAGGTGATATTAGGTGTCAAACCAAAGCCACCCTTCCACGGAATGGTAAATGATTATAAATAGATACCAAGTGACAACATCGCATATCTCTTTGTACAAAATGCTTTTAGATATGGAATGACACAATGAAATCATTATATATACTTCTAATTTAAATGTTTATTTCAGCAAAATGTAACGTTGATGAAGAAAAGGGACCAAACAATACTATCATCCATAAGGTCTCCGGACAATGTCATTACTCGTCCCATACTCGTAACTCATGCAAGTACACAGCCAAACTCCTGGCCGTAGAAGGAAAAACAGAAGTGACGCTGACCCTTAACACTGAAGACAAAACTCTTTTAGAAGGCGACACTCTGGAGGACTGTGCAAAGTTCAAGGTCAGAAATGGCGTCTTGATGATCACTGAGGACGATTGCAATAACAAGATGTCTGCTGAGCAAATTGCAATTGAATAACACTCTATCCCAAATCCGAAATATGACCGACCGCAAAGATTTACGACATCCCATGTTTTTTAACATTTTGAACTATCAATTCTACATCCTGCATGTATTTCGATTCTGTTTTTGCATTAATTTTAAAAACTTGAATTGAAAATAATAATTTTTGTTTTCTGTTTTCTTTACCATTTCTTCTCGTAGATTAAACTACAGCATAATGAATATTCTTTGTTTTTATGTTTGAAAAGGGGAAAGTATCAAGAGTCAGAAATACCAGAACACAAGAATCTGAATGAGAGGAAATAAAACGATCAGGCCAAAACGAAAGCAAGCTCATAAACACACTAAACAAAAATTGCTATGCTTTCTAATGCTGGCCTATAGTTAAGCAACGGACAAGAAGAAACAGTAACTGTATGTATATAAACATCAGAAACAATTCATTCCTGAATAACATTGCATTCCAATGTTGATCTAATTATTAGGTTCTCAAGAGTCAAATTGCAACGACCTGCATGCTGATTAAATCGAGGCGTTTTGTCTTTGGGTAACTTTTGTCAGGGTCTTTTACTCACGGTGTATCCATGTCTTCTTTGCGAATGCGTGTCTTTCTATCTTCATAGAAGTTGGATCATGCTCGTCTAGTTTTCAGGTAACTTTCTTTAAGTGCTCTTTTGCACGATTTATCCATGTTTCGTGTGTTTGCGTGTCTTGTCTCTGTTTTGTGGTTAACGTTGTAATGTATGCCTGTCTATTGTTTGTAATATTATGTTTATGAGTTGTTAGTCACAAGTCCTCAAATTTCCTACTCAAAAATTTTATTTTTTTATTCATAGATGCACTGTGAGTTATAAACCTCATCAACATAATTTAGTGCATCACATGGTTAATCCTTGGAAATCCATTGGTTGAGCACGCGGGGAACGAGAGAATAGTGCCATGCCCGGCGACCAGGCCCTATTGCTTTACAGAGTTAAGTCGCTTTGAGAGTAGCGCGCTATAGGTGTCGCCACCTCATTGAATAGCTACATGTAAGTCGGTCCTTTTGAAATTGCCATCGAGATCATGTGATTCACTAAACATATTAATTTTAAAATGCCCGTTTGTTTGGATACTATTCTCTCGTAGTGTTGCTTTTTGGAAGGTAAATAGTGCGCGAAGAAGTCTCTACCCAAACGGTCAAAATATCTTCTTTTTTTTTTAGCAAAACCTACATACCTATCCATCTGACCAGGGCTCAGCACCATAAACTAAGAACAGACTTAAGTCAAATTCTCAAAATACGATATGTAGCAAATCAGTGAAAATTTGAAATATTGAGTTTATCCATTTTATTCTTTACTGAAAATAGACAAATTCTGGAAAAATTTCAAGTCATCACTTATAATATATTAGAATGAGGCAAAAGAAAATTGAAAATTAGACTTAAGTCAATTTCAAGTTTATGGTGCCAGGCCCAGATTTCAAAATCCACAATCGAAAGGCTTACGGATTTTGGAAAAAAAAAACCAAAAAACAAAACAAGACCCACAGAAATACGGAGGACTACTTTTCTGATGAACCAGTGTGGCCAGTGTGGAAGGCATTGTAGAATGCATCGCAGATGGCGCTTTTAAAACGCGTTGTACTAATTAGTTCCATATATCACATATCTAATGCAAGTATATCTCTTGTAATATTTTGATCACCTCAATAGTTAAATAAATGACGTAAATGACGACTTCAACATCAAAATTACAAAAATTCCCTTCTTGAGTAGTAACAATCATTTCTTAATTTATACGTGTATTGATTTCACGGAAAACTCAAGCTATGAAGACTTCAGTCTGAGGGCAAGTTGACCTACCATGAAACTACTTAAACAAAGGGTATTTTGGTGAGCGACTGTCAATGATGTTTGGATAATGGAATTAAAAAATAAAACGCTAAAACACATCTCTCTCCATAATGTTGAAAGTTATTAAAGGTTAGAACCGGACGGTCCTGAAACTCCGTATTTGATACATTCTTCAGTTTTGACCAATTTTTTACAGTGTAACAGTGACGGGTGTTATTCATCTATGTTGATTGGGCCCCTGCGTTTTGCGGTCTTGTTTGTGTGTGGTCATCTGACAGTGAGCAGGTTGTTTTACACCACAATTGTACGTTCTTCGAGACCTCTGGGTAATCGGAAAAAAGGGAGGGATGTGCGCACGTAATCCAGGATAACCATACCTTCTGCTATTTCCGTGGCAGATGGCCGTCCTAAGTCGGCACCGGTTGCCCATTGGTCTCGTTGGTTTATGTGTAGTCCTTTGTGTTTGATGTTTCTGTGTTGTGCGTTGACGTTCCTTGTCCCTTGCGCGTCTCTTTTTGTGCTTGTCTGCTTTGTGTTTTTGCATTGGGTGTTTTGGGGTTTTGCTGTGGGTGCTACAACCTGGTGTTGTTGGAGATCCCCTCCTTTGTTTTACTAGCAAGTAGGCGATACTTACTCTCCCCTGGTACCTGATCTCATCTCCATTTGGGGATTCATTTTTGTTACTTTGCAAAATGTTTTACTGTGTTGTTTGGTTTAGTATTTTCTGGTTTTGTTTGTCCAGTTTTTTTTAGTTCTGATTGTGTTCCGAGGGATCTAGCTATCCCAACAGTATGTTCCCTATTTCATTAGTTGGATGGTAGGCAGGGAAAGGAATAACTTTGTCAGAAATTTTCAGACTTTTGTAACAAAACATCCTCATTCTTTAAGGTTTTGTGTTTGACTTTAACTCACTCATACAGCAACAACAATACCAAAATGGACCATCAAACACTCATACAGCAACAACAATACCAAAAATGGACCATCAAATAATCATACAGCAACAACAATACCAAAATGGACCATCAAACAATCATACAGCAACAACAATACCAAAATGGACCATCAAACAATCATACAGCAACAACAATACCAAAATGGACCATCAAACAATCATACAGCAACAACAATACCAAAATGGACCATCAAACAATCATACAGCAACAACAATTCCAAAATGGACCATCAAACAATCATACAGCAACAACAATACCAAAATGGACCATCAAACAATCATACAGCAACAACAATTCCAAAATGGACCATCAAACAATCATACAGCAACAACAATACCAAAATGGACCATCAAACAATCATACAGCAACAACAATACCAAAATGGACCATCAAACAATCATACAGCAACAACAATACCAAAATGGACCATCAAACAACCATACAGCAACAACAATACCAAAATGGACCATCAAACAATCATACAGCAACAACAATACCAAAATAGACCATCAAACAATCATACAGCAACAACAATACCAAAACGGACCATCAAACAATCATACAGCAACAACAATACCAAAATGGACCATCAAACAATCATACAGCAACAACAATACCAAAATGGACCATCAAACAATCATACAGCAACAACAATACCAAAACGGACCATCAAACAATCATACAGCAACAACAATACCAAAATGGACCATCAAACAATCATACAGCAACAACAATACCAAAATAGACCATCAAACAATCATACAGCAACAACAATACCAAAATGGACCATCAAACAATCATACAGCAACAACAATACCAAAATGGACCATCAAACAATCATACAGCAACAACAATACCAAAATAGACCATCAAACAATCATACAGCAACAACAATACCAAAATGGACCATCAAACAATCATACAGCAACAACAATATCAAAATGGACCATCAAACAATCATGCAAACTCAACGAAAAATGAAACATAAACTGAAATACATAAATAGAGAGAGATCAATATGCATCCGGTGCACACCATGAACAGCCATACGCAAAGTAATAACGAAGGTGTGGTTTATAATATTAGTTCGTCTTCCGTGTCCCTTTTATGTCCCTTGCTGTGCTTATCTACTCTGAGTTTTCACATATTGGGTGTTTTTTTTTTGTTTAGCTGTTGATATTGCAACCTGGTCTAATTGGATATCTCCTAATTTTCTTGCGCACAACCTTCCCACTTACCCGTATACACAGTGGTCATCCGATAAGTACAACAGAAAAATACCTTATTCAATGAAAAAGACAAATCGCGTAAAACTTTCATCATTCGGACAAGGCTTAGAAAACATATGTGATTACAGTCGATTTAAGGTTATAGAATTATAAAAATACATGTATTTAGATAGAAATACTGCATAAATGTCCAAAATTAAAAAGAAATGTTTTTTTCTCTGCCACCATCCAACTTGTGAAGCAAATGTACATTGTGTCATTGTGTTGATGGAGGCATGGAACATACTTTTGGCATGGCTAGATTCCTAGAAACACAAATTTACATATGAATGAATTTTGAGAATATCTTAGTCCAAATCCTAAAGAGAAATGTTTTTGATATTAATAACATTACTTTGTGTTGTTCGACAAATGCAATGAGATGCACACATACTACATAAACAAGTGTCGATCAGTAACACATGGTTCTGTATTTGTCATCAACCTGTTTCACTTCAAACTGTAAATCTTCTATTATCTTTTTGTTTATGAAATAGTCGATAAGTTTTATTTATTACATGATAATATATACTCAGAACAGTCTTCCATTTTCCATGACTCTGCTGATGAAATGTGAAACTGGCCATCATATCCTTTTTGTTATTTTAGAAATTATGCATTACATATGGTGCAAATATCCGATTTCTTTATTTGACGGGTCATTTTTCGACCTTATAAATGTGTCGTAATTTTAAAACTTTAACATCCATTGTAAATATTTGTCAAATGAAAATAGTGTTATTCTAGATCTTTTTGTATGGTTAGGTTTCTTCAATAAATTAACGAATGATAAGAAAACTTTATATAAAGGGGGATTCAACACAAAATTGTGCGGTTACCCCTAATACATGTAGCATTATGCACGATATTGTTACTTGTGCGGCATTCCTCTGTTTGACATTGGCCGTCATTGGTAAGCATCAGTTACAATTTCATCTTTGTACTCTATTTCTTCGATTGATTTTGGTCAACTTCGATCAACTTCGGTGGATGGTTTCTTCATTTCAAAATTTCTATTATAACGTAAGTTCTGTAGCATCATATCCCACCCATCCTTCTACGTCTCTCAGCACATTTCTTGACAAAATAACTTTCACACTTTTTGTTCATATAACATTATTTAGATTGATGATAACTGACGAGGGTTAAGTACCCGAAATATATTTGTTCTTAAATGATGCTATTGAATTTGAGGACGTTTAACATTTGGCCGTGAATGTCAAAATGATTATCTTAAATAGTTTTAAAGTAAATATGTATTTATTTTATATTGTCGTCACCGATTGCACCGTTGGGCTCTTTGGGTAATGTGCAGTCTTTTGCGATTTGTATTTCATTTTGTATTTGATGTTCCTTGTCCCTTTGCGTCTCGTGCTGTGTATGTCTTCTTTGTGTTCTATCTTTGGGCCGTTGCAGTGTTATGTTGTGGGTGTTGAGGTCTTCCTTTCCTTGACAATTTGTTATGTTTGGTACAATTAGTCTGTGTATCTTTTTTATTAGCACGAAACAATACATTTTCTATTCTATTTAATCATGAAATTTGACTGAGGCTTTTTTATGAGCTTCAGAAACCAATTTTCTATTACTTCTCTATATCAAAGTTATCCGAAATTATCCTAGACAAAGACGGATTAATAACCCTAATTTCTATTTTTTTTTTCTTTTTTATTCATTTTCAAGCCTTTGAAATATATTATCAACGGTCCAGTTTTGACCTCAGATAACGATGACGTCACGTCAACTAGATCGTGATTTCTCTTTTATCGCTCGGAATTTTACTATTCGAACTCTTTTATCGAATGTACCGCCTCGTTTTCTTGAGAATTTCGAATGTAACCAGTCATACGTTTTTTTGTTAGTATAAATTATCTTTTGAAAACATTTAAAAGTATACCAGAGAACAGTCATAAATGCAGAAGAATATTAAGAGAAATTGTTGGCTATAACGAATAATTAGATCATTGAAAAATTGAGTATGTATTATAAAATTATTGCAGAATTACAATTTAAATATTCTACACATACAATGTACTTATTTTAGCGCTACCAAATTTTAGTGCAAACAAGGCAAAATCTGGCAAAATTGCAAATTAGTATTATAATGAATTTGCGCACGCGACTTTTTTCCATTGTATTGTAGTTTGGGTATAATACAATAGGAACATATGAATACAAACAATGACACACCTTGCAAAGAGGCAAGTCGGCGGTGAGGCCGCAAAGTACAGGAGTCTGTTCTAATTCATATCTGGCGCATAACTGGAATGTCAACGGGTGTTGCATGATTTTAGTGTCCGCCGATCCCAAATATTTACACAACCAGTAGCTACTACAATTGTTATCTATAAGAGTTAAACGATGTAGCGTAGTCTTGAACTGACATTCTAATAATACGGAAGTGTTCCAACTCTATACCTGCCCGAAGAAAATTTCAAACCGACTTATTATGCATCAGACACGCGTTTCGGATATTAAAAATCCCCATCAGTAATGCATGCTTCCATGTGATTTTTAAACACAGCCAAAATTCATTTTAGTAGCGCCCTCTGATGATATTTTTGAAATGGAGTTTGTGCAATTTGCAGAGAGCGCGCGGCTCCTTTCCTGTAGGGTCGATTCAGTAGCATATCCAAATAAAATCTATGTTCAAAATAGCATTGGAAGGATGGTGCTAAGATGTTAAACTCCTTTTAATTTCGATGATATTTTTGAATGAAATGACAAGTTTCCGAAATAGCAAAATAATATTTATGACATCAAATTGGTGAAGCGCCAAAACAAAGCTTCTTTCAGGCGATAGTGCTGAAAAAAAGTAATTAATACACTCAAAACATCAATGTCATGGGGGACGAGTTTAACTGCTATAAACTGCAACAGGAAGTAAGTGTAAACAACGCAAACTCTGCTAAAATAAGTACACATACATGTGCAGTAATTTAAATAACTATCACTAAGTGTTTTTGACAATATTGAAAACTCTTATAATCTTTGTCTTCTCCGTTGATCTCATAAAAAGAAATAACGTTTTTTACCATTATGATAGTATTTAAAAATCAGAATTTTACAAGACACAGCGGGCAATTGATCTTTTTCTTTTCAGCTATATTTTCATTTGATTATCTAGAATTTCTTCAATAATGTTACGACAATACTCATCAAAAGGGAAATGTAAACGTATTTATTTTCGCTGGGGAAACTTTCGCGCGGAATGACTATTGCAACAGTACACGTGGGGATGAATGGGCGAAATCCGCAGTAATCCCTTAAGTTTTTAATACCTGTTGTAATTTTCGCGCGGGGATATTTTGCGATAACAATAGAATCGCGAAAAGCACGAAAAATTCCACGTTCCCGCGAAAATTGTTATAGTATTTGTTATTTCCATAGCAGATGACCGTCCAAATTAGGTCCCGGATGTACACTGGTCTCCCTCATTCGTATAACATCTTGTGGTTGCTTGTTTTATTTGTTGGTTGGGCCTCTAAGTGTGAATATTTTCCTTTGTCTCGTTGTCTCAGTGGTGTAATGGTTTTACTCTTCTATGTCCCTTTGTTTTGTTGCGACTTTTGTATTTTTATGTTTTGCTTTTTTCACTTCAACTTTATCATCTTGAATAATATCCCCCCTCCCCCCCCCCCAAAAAAAATTCCCTACTAAAATCATTATAAATTCGATAGGAATAAGCATGTTATATACCTTTGAAAACTTAAAAACAAATACCATGTATGCACTTTGCGCACAGTTTCTTTTTCATTAACCATCGTATACATGTCTACAGATTGCAAGCAGACAGCATCGTATCACGGTGGCTGCAAACATAACAATAAATGTTTCAATGGAGCGAAATATGATCGAGCTCGTGGTGAGTGCTTATGTAAGCCAGGATGGATCGGTAAACACTGCAAAAGGAAATGCCCTGAAGGTTATTACGGACTGAATTGTGAGCTGCAATGTAGGTGCAGCAGAAAAGCTAGATCATGCAGTCACGTCGACGGGACTTGTCATTGTAAGGTAGGATGGTTTGGAAGATCGTGTTCTTTGTCCTGCCCAAAGGGACGATACGGATGGCACTGTCGCAAGATGTGTAATTGTTGGAATGGCTCATGTAATTTCCGAACAGGAAAATGTATTTGTAAGGAGGGCTGGTATGGGAAAAGATGCAAAGTTCCTTGTCCAAAAGGAAGGTTTGGTGTTAGATGCAACAAGTTCTGTGGTTGCAGAAACGGGGCGAAGTGCCATGCTGTGACTGGGAGATGCGTATGTAAAGCGGGATGGCGTGGAAAAAAGTGCAATAAGTCCTGCCCAAAAGGAAAATTTGGTTTACACTGTCTTCGACGTTGTCGATGTCCCAGGAGAGCAATTTGCGATACAGTGACGGGGGAATGTAAATGTAAGCATGGCTGGTATGGAAATGGCTGCGATCTGCGCTGTCCGAAGGGGAGACATGGCAATACATGTAATCTGCCTTGTGTGTGTAAAAACGGTGCAACCTGTGACAGTGTGTCGGGAACTTGTAAATGTAAGCCTGGATGGTTGGGGAAAATCTGCAACATCCCTTGCCCTTCAGGAAAGTATGGCTACAAATGCCGTAATTATTGTCAATGTCAGAATAAGGGAGCATGCGACAGCGTGTCAGGAAAATGTACATGTCAAGCGGGTTGGTATGGCAAAACCTGCAACCTTCCTTGTCCTTCGGGAAAGTATGGCGATAAATGTCGACATTCATGTCACTGCAAGAACGATGCAACGTGTGAAAGTGTGTCTGGGAAATGTACGTGCAAGGCGGGTTGGTCTGGGGAAGATTGCAGCGTCCCATGTCCAAAAGGAAAATATGGCGAACAATGCAGTAAGGATTGCCTTTGTAAAAATAGTGGAAACTGTGATACCATTACCGGGAAATGTACATGTAAAGCGGGATGGTATGGAGACACCTGTAGTTTTTCCTGTCCTAATGGACGTTTTGGTAACCAATGTATTCAGAAATGTGAATGTAAGAATGAAGCAACATGTGACAGCGTGACTGGAAATTGTACATGTAAAAGTGGATGGTCGGGTGAAACATGCAATGCTCCTTGTCCAAAAGGAACTTATGGTAATCAGTGTCAACAGACATGCCGGTGTAAGAACGATGCAATATGTGACAAAGTTTCCGGAAAATGTACGTGCAAACCTGGGTGGTCTGGAGAAACGTGTAACGTACAATGTCCAAAAGGAAGGTACGGGAATCAATGTAAACAGACGTGCCAATGTAAGAACGATGGAACATGTGACAGGGTTACTGGAAAATGTGCCTGTACGGCTGGATGGTTCGGAACAACCTGTAGCAAACCATGTCCAAATGGGAGGTATGGCGATAAGTGTCGCCTACTTTGTAGCTGTAGAAATGGATCAACATGTGACAAAATCACCGGTAGATGTAGCTGTACAGCAGGTTGGCAAGGAAATTCCTGTGCAGTGCCTTGTTCTTCCGGGAGATATGGTTATCATTGTACACAGATTTGTCGCTGTCGAAATGGGGCTGCTTGTGATCACGTGACTGGAAAATGCACCTGTACCCCTCAATGGAAAGGTGCTACATGTGAAATACGTAAGTAAACTTTCAAATCATACTCATTGCGTATATCTAGTTCTGATGCGAATGAGGATCCAGTTTAATAATTTCGACGTTTTATAAACATCTCTAGTTAAGTTCATGGATACTTCAGTGAATGAAAGTCAAACATAAAACCCAAAATCAGATTCCAAAAATCACAATCAATTAAACAGAATTTTTCTCACAAAAATTAGGACAGACAGACAGACAATGGAACACGAAGGACAACTTTATCTAATCAATAATCTCCAGAGTCAAATGCAAGACGGAATACATTATAGGTAGAGCTGTCAAAAACATGGAATCTTACGGAGTTATTTATCAATTTGAAGTGAATCATTATTCAACTATTTGGTCATATGATAGTCATACTAATTCTGCCGCCGTAGAGCCTCAACGAAAAATTGACAATTGTTAAAAGTAAAGGGTTAAAACATGCATGCACGTATAGAATAACGTTTGTTTTATTTGTACCATAGGAACACGATGCCCTTCTGGGTGGAAAAGATATGGATCGTCTTGTTATAAGCTTACGAATGGAATGACATCATGGCAGGCGTCAAGGGTAAGGCTTGTTCTATTTATTTAATGTTATTTATTTCCTTTAAATGTAAATGACTGAGGTCTAGAATACATAAATTCCAACGTATTATTGGGTGGCTTTTTTGCGCATTTGAACAATTTATGTCTCTACAGTGATGTTAAAGACCATACACGAAGAAATCCTAAATAATTCTTAATGACAACCCTAAACCATTAAAAAAACATAATAAAGATAATAAAGCTACCGAATGATAAATTAAGCATCAAGTACAAAAAAGAAATGTATGTCTTTTCTGATTAAGAATGCTGTTTAATACCGTGGATATGATTCCGTGTAATCAGAAGGGCACTCTGCATGGTACTTGACCATGTATGTAGCTTTGTATCAGCGCATTTTTTTTTTAGAATTGCACTATGATTGATTGTGAGGACAGGACTCCATGACGTGCCCTGCAAAACTTCATCAGAGAAGACAGGGCCTAAACTACATGTACTCTCTGAATGTTTGTCAGTTTTTAGGCATGGGCTCACTCCAACCGGTAGATACACGGACTGTTTATTGCATGTCTGCTAATTCATGCTACAAATTTTTCTCTTCTTAAATGATGCTAAGAATTTGAAGACGTGTAATATCCGTACTCTTTGTTTTTGTTATCCATTTACAATGTACATATTCATCTGTGTGATACTTTGTCCCCTGTATTTTGCTGTCATCTTTGTCGTCATCATACAGTGAGGATGCTTTATACACACCTGTTCTTCAATACCACTGGGTAACCAGACGAGTGGGAGGGTTGTGCGCTCGTTATCCGGATAACCATTTAATTTATCGATACCAAATGCTTTTTGGACATTTTAAAAATTCTAAAATAAAGTTAAAGTTGTCTTCAGAGACCCTTCAAGGGCACACCAAGATGGCGGCGGCATTATTTGTTTTCTCGCTTCCTAGGAAAAATATGGTTTTTACTTCCTTAAAACATTTGATACGCTGATTGGTATACACATTTGGGTATCCTGATGAAGTTTGAACAATTTCCGGCGTCTTTTGAAGAAATTATGGCGATTTTCAAAATTGTGGACTTTGGGAGTTTTATCCACGAGCAAACCACAACGTCATTACGACGTTATCGGGGAAAAAGGCGACACAAACTCTCGCATTCAAATTGGCATAAAAACATTAATACTAAAATTAACGCATTTAAACTTTGCACGTATAAAATAGAAAATTCATTCTTTATCACAGTGAATTCGTTGACAAATTAACATTACAGGAAAGCGGATGTCACTTCATTGAAAATGGATGATTTTCGAAAGAAAAATTAGAAAATTTAAAGCTTTGTAATATTTTCATTCCAATTTCAATTTTTCTCATTTACACATGAAATTATCTCTGGACATTGTTGATAATTTTGTTAGTCTTTGACAAAGATTCATCCACAGGATTCCTAATAATTAAGTATCAAGTACAGTCAATTGGCTAAAAATCGCAATTTTTTAGCGACAGTGTCAACTTTTATTCCAATATCTTGCCTCTGTTTAAAACACAATTAATCTCATCTTTTCAATATGTAACTGCAATACATTTATGAAGAATTTGGTGGTTAAATCAAAATTAATTTCCGATAGCTTAACGAGAACTGGAATGACATTTTCAATATTATGACGTCATCAAGAAATTCACAAAAACGTCGATTAATGCGTATTTCAAAGTCTCGTAGAAAATTTTCCTGAGGATAGAATCAATTGTTAGTTTGCATAAACAAGGACAAGCAAGAAATATATAATTTCAGAAATTTTGAGAAAATATGAATTTGGCGTCCAAGTGTTCAATACCTCCTGAATTCACATGACTTTATTTACTTTGGGCAGGTTTACTAAAATAGAGAAAACTACAATTTTCCGATTTCTGAAGTGAGCTGCGCGGACAGTAACTGTAAATGTCTATATGCGAATATGTTTCAGCGAACACTGATCAGTCTGAGTCCTATTTTGTAAAAGTTATAACAAAACTTGAACTCGGTCATTGCATGAAATTTTTAAAATTGTTTCATCTATTTTAAAGCTGTTGGATGAAAATAAAGAAAAGTAAATGTAAAAGTTATAACAAAACTTGAACTCGGTCATTGCATGAAATTTTAAAAATTGTTTCATCTATTTTAAAGCTTTTGGATGAAAATATAGGAAAGTAAATAACATATATACATGTACAAGTGTTTCTTTCGATTAACATTTCAATCCAAGAGATTTTTTTCATTCATATGATAAAAATATACGATTTTTTTTCAGAACCTGTGTATTTCATTGGGTGCACAACTTGTAGATATTGGTTCATCTATGGAGGATTCATTTTTGGACCAACAAGCAAAATACTCCAGGGGTAATATGTTTTGTTCTCATATCTTCTAACTGGTATAATAATATAACCAGTGACCAGTGACCTATACAAACTGGTATCCAGGGGATTCAAGTAATTCTGGAAACGAGAATTTTCTCATAAAGAGAGACACAAGCTCGCACTTCGGTTCCGAGAATTACATACCGGTAGTCTAAACTTTAGGGTTGTTTTTTTCTCATAAAAAAACCCTGTCAATTTGCACAAACACAGGCTTATTCTATTGTAAGAGAACAATAAATAATGAAAATAAATTGATGGATGCACAAAATGTTAACATTTTCAACAAAACTTATCACATGGATTGTATATCTAAATGGTTTAATCATCAACATCATCTGCCTAAAGTTAAATTTGTCTTTGAATGGTTTTGCAGGATTACCAGGCTTTTGGATCGGTGGAAATGATTTCAGTTATGAAGGAAGATGGGTGTGGACTGGCAGTAATCGTCCAGTGACGTACACAAACTGGTATCCAGGGGAACCGAATAATTCTGGAAACGAGGATTGTATTTGTTATATAAAGAGAGACAGGAGCTTTCATTTTAGGTGGAACGATGGAAGGTGTAGCGACACCATGAGAGCAATTTGCGAGATGAATCTCTGATCACGAGAATAATGAATGATATTTTTTAAGATTTAAATAAATTTACTGCAGCAACTGTTGAACTCATAGTTAATTTATTTATATTCAACATAAGGGGTGAGGAACAGACCAGAGAGCAACAAATGTCTACAAGCACAATCAAATACTTTGGCTTGATTAAGTTCTTGGATTTCATCCAAGTGAGATGAAACAAGACGTATACATAGTAATGGCGATGTACAACAATCTAATTTTTCTACATTGCACCATTTTACACAATAAAGATAAGAAAAAAATTAAAAAGAAATATATATTCTTCAACCTAGGGGTATATTGTTTATCATGGCATTACATCATAATAATTATACAAGTGCACTGTCGATGAAATGCAATCTCTACATTATATAGGATATCGACTGATCCTTACTGTTCAATTGATATTCTCTTGGAACATCGATAAGCTTATGCAGCTTTTCAAAATCTATGAGATCACTGACGCGGGTTAAGTACCCGAAACGACTGGTCCTTGCTGCAAATTTATCTGTTCTTAATGCTGCTATGAATTTGAAGACGTACATGTAACATTACCCATGTGTGCATAAAAATACAGCTACTTTAGAGTGTATACAAAGAATTGTGCTGCTTGCCATTGCACTTCGACCAACGACCTTGCAATCCATGATATTATTTGTGATAATACAATCATTCGATGTACTTCTTTTGAATGGCTCCCTTCAAAGTGTATTCAGGGATGTAAAATTCATTATTCTCCGGAGCTAGAGAGATGGGAAGGGGCGGGTGTCATTGAAGGTTGTTGGCATCAAGCTCCTGTGGTAGAGCCTTATTGCAGCTTCAAAAACCATTGTCTGAAAAATTGCTTCCATTTGAAAGGTACTCTGGCTAAGCGCCTGATTGGCCTCGTTGATTTATGTGTAATTTTTGTGTCAAAGGAGATCGCAACGACTTTTTTCCTTTTTTTTTCAAAGCAATGAAAAGTAGTTAACCAAATAATGATTTTAATAAGTTTCTCTTTCTTTACGCATTTTACGCCACATTTTTCCATAACTTTCGTAAAAAAGCTGTATCAGAAATGAAAAAGGGAATTTCAGCACCTCAGCTCCGAGGAAAATTGCACATAATCGTTGAAGAACCGTGCCGCGATATAACTACAGAATATTAATTTCTTTGTGTCATCTCTGCAGAATTTATTATTCTACCATATTTGGTCAATGGTCTGAATCTATTGTACTTTTTCGTAACTTTTTAAAGCAATTTAACTTTGAAATATATCTGAGATTACTTTGGAGCTGCAAGCTAGCACAAGGGATTCAAATCCGTTTCTTTGATAAGAATTTCTGATATCGATGTCTTATTTGGAATTTTTGAAGTCTATTTTTAATTATTGCAGGTTACACACATACATACAAATTACACATATTAATGAGAGAAAGAACATATAAAAGTTGCATACACTTATGAAAAAAGCAAGTGTTGGTAAAGTTTTATAGTATTTCTAAAAAGCACTTAAGTTTATTAAAAAATTGGTTTCATTGTTTTTATCACTTGACTTTTCAAGTTCGAATTTTTGAAAATTGATTGTAATACATTTTTTTCAAAATCCCACAAGGAATTATTAAAGCAAAATCGTAAAAATGTAGTAAAATTCGGAACGTAGTCAACAGGGGATGCTTACTCCTCCCGGGCACCTGGTCCCACCTCTAGCTTGCTAGAGGTCCGTCGATGCTAAATTTTGTTCTCTATTGTGAGTGCTATTGAGATTATTGTCAGGATCCTCTTTTACTCATTTGTGTCACACTTATGCCCTTTGCCGTGTGGAGCTCGTAAAAAAGTTCCCCGCGAGGGGTTGGACAGTAAGTGTTTTAAATATTTTTCCCTGACATGGTCACCATTACACTTTCTATATAGACATAATGTCAGACAGTGCATACATTTAATATATTGTATTCATTTTCGTGCATGTACATCGACGGCGGGTGCGGCTAGCCAACAAGGGATTCTCACTCCTCCCGGTCATCTGGTCACACCTCTAACTTGCTAGGGGTCCGTCGATGCTCAATTTTGTGCTCTATTAGACATTTTTCATCGTGACGAACTTTGCACTTCGAACTTATACTTCGCACTTCGAACATTGAAGAATCAATGGAGTGGCTGCCATTCACGTATAAACTTATAAGCAGAGTCATCTACATCTTGATTAGCATACTCAATGGAAATGGAATATTGGACTTCCTGTACTACTTGCGTGTTTTTATGCAACCCATTTATAACATTAAAGTGCGAAGTTCGAAGTACGTAGTGCGAAGTTCGTCACGGTAAAAAATGTCTACCGGTTGTGAGTGTTATTGAGATTATCGTCAGGATCTTCTTTAACTCATTTGTATTCATAGTCATACACAAAAGCCGAAATCAGATTCTAAAAATCTTAATCGAAAGGCTGGCAAATTATGGAACTTTCTCACATGAAAAGAAAAATAGGACAAACAGACGGAGACAATGACAAAGCTCCATAGAAACACAAAGGACGACTTACTATATAGTATCTAATGAACAGTCCAAGGAGTCCCGTGCAAGTACGGAATGCATTGTAGCATTCTTTGTAGGCGCCGTGCTAATTTGCTGAGATAAACATAATTCATATATCAAGTGAATCTGTTTCTGTTCTTTCGTTCCTGTTTTATCCTGATTTTGTATGCCTTTGGTTTGTGATTTCCTGAATTATCGATTTTGGACTGTGTATTGGGATATGGTCATTGTCCATATTTGTCATTACACAAATTATGCAAGTATATTATCCAAGTTAGTAGGACCAAAACGGAAACCCAAAGCTCATCCTAATTTCTGTTTTAGTGTTATCCAAAACAAGGGCGGTGGGGAGGTGGTTTCACTCATTGGCGAACTATGCCAACCTTAACAAGAAAACTACAGAGTATGATTTTAAGTAGCAATCCTGAATAAATTCGATGAAGAAATTAGATGTACACTACAACTGAAAAATGAAATTCTATTGATCCCAAAGAATGCAAAACACAAATAATTGCTTGTGGAGTGTGCCATGACAAGAAATAATCACATCGAACACTCACATAATAGTATTACAACAATCAACTTAAATATTACTATCTATTCTAATATTTCAAAAGTAAATACAAACTTTCAGATTTATTAGAAAGGGAGTTAGATCTATTGCAGTTTAAATGTGTGCGGGCGGCGACACACAAATAAGCTTCAACAGCGCTACCTACAATGGCTTTCGATTTTACAAAAACTGCCATGGAGATTCAAATAACACAATTAATCTAAACACTCCACAAAGAAGCAAAAGCGAATCCCCAATGGATATGAGAGTAGGTGCCTGTTTTACAAAAATACGAAAAATCTAAGGATTTTTCGTAACTCTTGATCGCCTAGTACGTCTCATAAATAGACTAAAAATAGCTGTGTTTTGATTCTGAATTCGTATTAAGTATGTAGAAATGCTGTAAGAAAGGACAACATAATCTAAAATGAAAAAGACTTTAAGTTTTTATTTGACTATGAAAGTTGCGAAAATTCCTAAAATGTTTCGTAAAAGAAGGAAGGGGATCTCCAACAAGACCCTGTTGCAGCACCAACAGCAAAACACCAAAACACCCGATGCAAAAACACAAAAGACGATCATACTAAGAGACGAAAAAGAGACATACGACATATAAACATCAAACACAAAAGACTTCACATAAACCAACGAGACAAATGGGTAACCGGTGCCGACTTTGGACGGCAATTTGCCACACAAGTAGAAAATGGTGTAGTTATCCTGGATTACGTGTGCACAACCATCTCACTTCTCCGATTACCCAGAGGTCTCGAAGAACGTACAATTGTGGTGTTTGTATTAAGTGTCCTCGTAGATTGAGCATCTTTAGTTTGCTAGCAACATCCGTCAGTAATTTATTGACTGTTGAAAGAAGGGAGGAGATCTCCAACAAGACCCTGTTGCAGCACCAACAGCAAAACACAAAAACACCCGATGCAAAAACACAATAGACGAGCATAGTATGAGACGAAAAAGAGACATACGACATGTAAACATCAAACACAAAAGACTACACATAAACCGACGAGACCAATGGGCAACCGGTACCGACTTTGGACGGTCATTTGCCACGCAAGTAGCAAATTTTGTGGTTATCCTGGATTACGTGCGCACAACCCTCTCACTTCTCCAATTACCCAGAGGTCTCGAAGAACGTACAATTGTGGTGTAAAACAGCCTCCTCACTGTAAGATGACATCACACAAACAAGACTGCAAAACGTAGAGGCCCCAGCAACACAGCTCTGCCGGCTGTAGCGAGCTCATGTATGTAATCACCCGAAGAGTCCGACTGACATTAAGAGAGAACAGGAAGTCTGGGCCCTGTCTCCTCTATAGAGGTTTGGACAGGGCCCGTCACGGAGTCCCGTCGTCACAGTCAGTCAGAGTGTGCAAGTCTCAAGGATGCGCTGGTACAAGACTGTAGATTGGTCAAGTACCAAGCCTAGTGTCCGTCTGGTGACATTAGGATCATATCCACGGTATAAAAGGCGTTTGATGATTCTGACGCATTTTCGATAGTTATGCTGCCTACCTTTGATCCTTCTAATTTTGTTTATCATATCACCATAAAAGACAGGCTATGTAATACCCAAAGTACTGCTGCGTGTATAGATCCGAATTTAAAAGAAGTTGACTGTAATTTTTGTTAAATTTCCAGAAAGTCTTAACTAGTTTATGAAACCGGAAACCTTGACCTAAAAGTTTTTTGGTAATTTGTATATTTCTACTGTGAAAATCCAAAATATCAGTTTATGCTCTAGCGTACCGGATGAGCTGTGATATATAATTGCCGTATGACGGTAATCTTGGAACATCACCGTCAAGCCAGGGGAAATTTACTATGTTGAATCCAAAATCATCCCTTCTGTCATATACACTTGTCTGAATCTTTCCGTTTACAATTTTGATATATTGGTCCAAAAATGGTGTTTCTGTATTTGTAACGTTTGCCTTGTGGATAAATTTCATTCTTATATAATTCAAAAGCAGGATTGTCAATAGTTAGAATATCATCCAGATACCTAGAAGTATTACTGAAACATTTCAGATCATCAAATTTTCTTTGCTTTATAAATTCTTTTTCATAAGTGATGAAAATAAATCTGCAACAAGAGGCACACAGTTAGTACCCATAGGAATTCCTACAACCTGCTTGTATAGGTCCTCACCAAAATATACAAATATAAATATTGTCCAAGAGGAAGGACAAGGCATTACATAGGTCACTACATGTCCATGATTTGTATGATTTGTAGTCTGTCGAGGGAGGAAAAGAAACCCTTTGATTCAGATGTACAAATGTAAGTTTTCCGCTCTCGATCAAAACACCATTTAATGAGATTAGATAATCTATCATTAATTTTGTCATGAGGAAGTGTGGTGTACATATTAGAGAATTCGTATGAAGAAATCGTATTGGCTTGGAAATGTCCAGATTTCATTTTGTCAATCACATTCCCTGAATTCTTAATAGATCAAAATAAATTTACATCGTTCCTGTTTAGAACCGTTTCTCAATAAGCAAAAGATAACTAAGCAAACAATCAACACTTCTCGAAGTAGCTTACTCAACAACTACTGCGAGAACTACTCATACTCATAGTAGTTTAGTATATATCAAAATTCTTGAATATGTGTACTAAGCATGATCACGTCTGTGGCAGATTTAAGGTATCAGATGTATAATGAAGGGAATCATGTCCAAAATATTGAAATTATGTGTATGAATTATTTCATATTTTCCCTATCGCTTTTGATGTTGCACAAACTTTTATACTATAATGGTAGTTATCGGAAATAGGATTTTTTAATCAGGGTCATTTTAAAAGAATCGTTGAAAATCAATTGCGAAAGATCTAAACAGTGAACTTGAGATTTTTCCGTTTTTCTATGTCAATTTTTAGAAATTTTCCTCCATCCATATATATATACGCACAGCCAACGTAACTCCCTGAGATGTTACTATTGAAAGGAACGTGCTTCAATTCGTGTATTAACACTCGTAACGTCACAATGCATAAGATCTAAAGAAACATGCCGCGACTGCTAACCTACAAACTGAACCCGCGGTGAGATGAATTTCAATGTCGCCCTTTACCTATAGAAATCAATTTCAGAAAACAAGAATGAAACAGACAACTATGGTGCATATATATAGAATAAATGTCATAATTTGTGTTTTGTTACGGGAATGCAACCCACAGCAAGTGCATTTATCGCATGAAATGCGATAACGCGCATTACATGTACGATACATGCACTTCCTGTATACCTGTAACAAAACACTTATTCTCTATTTGAGTCCTCATAAATTTCTTGGAAAATATGGCTGAAATGCTGAAATATTATTTTTTCCATATAGTTCGATGTAAACTCTAAGGGCCGATAACTCTTGTAGGCAATAACTTTTGTCAAACGCATTGGTGAAAAATTTTGAATTAGATTTTTTATATTATTACTACGTCATAAGTTAAGAATTCCAAACTCAATGGATATGAGAATCAATGATCCATCATTATTCATCTAATGCCTTAAACTAAATGTAATTTATGGGCGATTTTATTCATAATCCATGTGCGATGTAATTTATTTTTTCGCAAGCTAATACATGTTTATAATGGATAGGCACTATTGTGACCTATTAGACAATTCACGATTAAATATAAAGCTCTCACATTTATTCTTGATACAACACGTAACAAAGGATAATTCCAGCTGTTGTAAATTAGAAAATTATTTTCTATGAATTTTGAATAAGTATTTGTATATATAAGGGTAGTATCTACCTAGCATAAGGTTGTTCGTCATTGGTCGCAAGATGAATCATCTTGTGCCGTTCGTTCTCTTTGTAAGCTTCTGTATATTGGTCAATGGTAAGTTTCGTTATGTTATTTTAAGTTATTCTTTTACATTGGCGGTATTTTGAATTTCAAACATTTTTACAGAGACTGTAGTTATTCTCTACAACACTTTATTATCCAATCAAAAGATGCTATTCAGATGTAAGTCAAAATTCATCAATAAAAAAAAGAGAGATAAAAATGTGCTTCTCTAGCGAGTAGGAGAAGTATCCTCCTTGCAAAAATTGAAACTGTATACATTTGTATTTTTCAAATCATATAGCAATAATATTTTTAATTTCTACCAAAAATTATTTTGGCAAAAATGACTCGTCTCAAACGGAACATTGATACATGCAATATCACGGGATACCCCATGTTGATTTTTTAAAATTCTTTTTTACTTCTTTCACATTTCACGTAACAAGCGTGGGGATTTTAAATGTTTTTCCATAGAAAATCCTTAAGGAGGTATTGAACACTTGGACGCCGAATTCAATTTTTCTAAAAAATTCTGAAATTATATTTGTCTTGTCTGTCCATGACTATACAAACTTACATTTGATTCTATCCTCAGGAAAATTTTCTACGAGACTTTGAAATATGCATTAATCGACGTTTTCATGAATTTTATGATGACGTCATAATATTGAAAGGGTCATTCCAATTCTCCTAAAGCTATGGGAAATTAATTTTGATTTAACATCCAAAATCTTTATAAATGTATTGCACTTACATATAGAAAAGATGAGATGAATTGTGTTTTAAACAAAGGCAGGATACTGGATTCAAATATGACACTGTCGCTCAAAAAATTGCAATTTCGAGCCAATTGACTGTAGTTGTTGATTAATTATTCGGAATTCTGTGGATGAATCTCTGTCAAAAACTAACAAAATTATTATCAATGTCCAGAGATGATTTCATGATTAAATGAGAAAAAATAAATTTTGGATTAAAATATTACAAAGCTTTATATTTTCCAATTTTTCTTTCGAAAATCGTCCATTTTCAATGAAGTGTCATCTGCTTTCCTGTAATGTTAATGTCAACGAATTCACTGTGATGAAGATTGAATTTTCTATTTTATACATGCAAAGTTTCAATGCGATACGTTTGGTATTACTGTTTTTATTGCATTTTGAATGCGAAGGTTTTTGACGCCATTTTTCCCGATAGCGTCGAAATGAAGTCGTTGTTTGCTCATGGAAAAAACTCCCAAAGTCCGTAATTTCGACAGTCGCCATAATTTCTTCAAATGACACCGGAAATTATTCAAACTTCATCAGGATACTCAAATGTGAATATCAATCAGTGTATCAAATGTTATAAGGAAGTTAAGACTGTACTTTTCCTAGAAAGTGAGAAAACATAAAATGCCGCCGCCATCTTGGTGTTCAAATCCTCCTTAAATTCCAATTGGAATTTTAGAATTTTTTAATATATATTTTTTTACAATTCAAAAAGTATCCGTTTAATCTGCTCAATTTTATTTTACCTTGATTTAAATTCAAAGATTAAGAAGACCCCCCCTCTACTAGAGGAACAAAACACACAAAAGGCACAACTATTCATTAACACTTGTCCCTTTTGTGTCTTTCGCTCTGCTCTTCTACACTGTGTTTTCACGTTTGGGTGTCTTTGTGTTTTGATGTTTATGCTGCAAACGAGTCTTGTTGGAGATTCCGCCTTTGTTTCAATAATATTTCTACATTTTTTTTATTTCCTATACAGGTGATTATGGTCCTATGGATACATCACCACCTATAAGTAAGTATAGAAGTCATAATTTTTTTTCGAAATATTTTTTTCATGAGATTATTTCTTTAAACCGAATTCGTTGCAAATGAGTTTTTGCTGTCAATCATCGATAGATGAATAACTGTGTAAAGTTCCGTTTAGATCTTTTTCTGAGTTGGATAAATCTAAAATAAATTCGAAAATAATAGACTTTGAACAAAAGAAATCGAACAGTTAATATTATTGAAGAGTATAATCAGTGCATCATATTCCTATTACAACAATTCACCGTGGGGTATCACGTGACACACAAATGATATGTTCCACGGGAATCCCCTTTGATTGAACCAAGTAAATACTGTCTAAATCTACTTTAAATGAATTTATTTTAGGCCTATCATATGGTCATTATTATAAATTATATGATGGTAATTTATTCTGGTCAAGAATAGACGTATATTTGGAGAACACTTAAACAGAAAATTTTGTACCTGTCCGTGCACCATATCATAACATGTGGCGAGCATTGAAAATTTTCTGTTTAAGTGTTCTCCGAATACACGTCTATTCTTGACCAAAATAAATTACCATCATATAATCGATAATTATGACCATATGATAGGCCTAAAATAAATTCATATAAAGTAGATTTAGACAGTATTAACTTAATTCAATCAAAGGGGATTCCCGTGGAACATATCACTTGTGTATCACGTGATACCCCACGGTGACAATTAAAAACGCCGGTATCATCAGTGATACTCTAGGCCGACAGAGAGGAAATCAAAGTAACAAATATATGAAGGGCGAAAGTCTAAACATGACCTAAAATGTATGCCAAAGAGTCAGCTAATTCCAGCTCTATCCTTTTTGGGAGATATACCTTACTTTCAGTATGATTTAAAGGCTGAAATCATCTTTGAGGAAGTTCTTCGGTCGCTATATGGGGATATAGTAAAAGCATATCAGATCCTTTTTTCTTGAATGATCAGTGAAATTCTGGATTGTGATTGAATGGCTGTCATCATCACCAAACAAGAAATACTTACCTGATGTGTACATCAATATGTACATCGAGACAATCACCGAATTTGACAAGTTTCCAACACAACAGCTGTTGCGACGGGCGCTGCATGCAATCAGGAGACGCTGACTCTCCCCGGACACCTGGTCTCACTTCGGAATGTTATTCATTCCGAGGTTCGCAGTCGTTCATGATTTTGCCTTGCCTTCTCGGCTTGGCTTTGATACTGAATAACAGTAAAGAAGCACAGTAAATCTAGGATATCGATATTCTCGGATACTAGCATTCAACCGACAGAGATATCAACCTTTTGCTTAAAATGGAGAGATAGTACTTCTTTTGTGTTTTATGCATCGGGTGTTTTGGTGTTTTACTGTTGATGCTGCAACGGGGTCTTGTTGGAGATCTCCTCCCTTCTTTTTGTTATAATTATTCTATTGATAAACATATATTGGACAATATTTCAGTCACCAAGATGTAAGTCAATTGCTTTCAAGTGAAACTGGTTAATTTGAGTCAATATAGAGTTAATATTAATTTAAAAAATATACATGTACCTTCGACAAACTCAGAAGCGCTGGTAATAGAGCGAGCGCGGAACTCTGAATTTTACTGAAAACAACTCTATCTCTCCATTTTGATTTTGAATTATGAAAATCGATAACTTGTACTTGGTGTGGTGGGCGACTTCACTATACCATTTTCATATACTGAAATGTAAATTGAGATCTTGGATCACTAAAATGTATAACAGAATTCATTATAATCTAACTGGTACATTGTATTGACTTTAAATAATGAAATAACCCCCTCACACATACAAACCATTGGGAATTTTCCCCCATTTTTTGATTTGTTTTCGATTCGGTGTGTTGTGAACCAATAACTGCTTAATATTGATCGAATACGATATTCATTATGTATCTCCAAAATATTTATCTTAAAGTTGTCTGTTGGTTCTATTTTCTTTTTTCGTGAAAAACTTCTGTTTTAGTTTTTTCCAAGAACTTTTAAGCCTTTTGATTGTGGTTTTTGGAATCGGAGTTTGTGTTTGACTTTTATTCAGAGATTTTATAAATCATTTCTTTCTTACCATACATAACATGTTATACTGACTTCATACTAAGAGCGCCAAACATTGCAAATATTATTACTACCCCTTGACCCACTTTTAATTGTTAATTTTAATTAACGGTATAAGTATAGTCTGCTCAAATCTACTTCAGCTTTTTGTCGTGTATAACAAAAATCGTCAGATTTATTTCTTTTTTTATTTTCTCTCCTATAATGTGTTAAAATTAAACTTATCTTACCCTTTACCTTGAAAAACAACAACCTCCTACCAATTTGAATGTAATTAAGAATTTCTGAAAAAAAAGTTGATTCTAAATTGATTCCTCTGTTTATCTGAAGCACGACTACCCTCTATCAAGATAACATTATTTCTTTTTTACATCAAACAGGACCTCCACCGCTGCCACCAAGTAAGTCATAAAAAATATCCAAAACTTTAAAGCTCTCAAATCTCAGTGATACATGGCAGTTAGTGAAATAGTTATATATTCTCTAAAAACTAGTTCAAGTTCGATTCAACAAGAAGGATGTTATGACGATTTCATGATAATGACGTGAGATATAATTTCCAACAGAATATATTTTAATAATGAATTACGTTTATACCGAACTGATTTTATCGGTTTGGTGTAGGCAACGGATATTTTATTTTTTCTCTTTTAGTTGATTTTTTTTCTGAACCAAATCTTGATTAATATAACTTTTTTTTATTCAGAAGGTTATGGACCAGATGAACCCCTTATACCAGGTATGTATTTGACATGAGCAATAATCTTATTTGAAAAAAGCTAATATTAGCAATACTAACTGTCTATATCTATAAACTCGTTGTGTAATTAGCAATACTTTCTTTAAAAAATGGAAACAGGAGATACAATTACAAATGTACCTTGTCCTACGGCGTGAGGATACTTGTTTCGTGAAGGAACACTCTGATTAAAAAAAAAATACCGGCGACGATATTATCCAGATGCTTGAGTTTTTCATTGACAATATTTTTGTAAAATATTCCAGCAAGTGGTTTGCATCCCAATGGGTACAAATTGCGCCCCACTTCTCGCACACTTATTCATATGAAACTGACTTCATACAAACCTTGCTCTCGACTGGGCGAAAGCACCTTGCATCTCAGTTCAATTTTATCCTCATACATGTATACATAGATGACGCATTGTCCATCAATAATCCGAACTTTAAGGACCATCTGAATGAAATCTATCCTCATGAACTAAAGATCAAGGAAACAGATCCACTCTATCTTTCGACGCACGCAAACGGCCATTTGAACACCTTTCTGTATGACAAGTGCGATGATTTCAGTTTCCACATAACTAACGTTCTTCCCTTTCATGGGTAACAACATTCCATCTTCTCCTACTTATGGCGTTGTTGTTTCTCAGCTTATTCGGTACGCAAGGGCATGCTCGAGATATGAAGATTTCACCGTTAGAGACAGACAGCTTGTAAAGTAAGCTACTTGTACAGGGTTATATTACATTACGGCTTAAATCGTTATTGAAGAAGTCCTTCGGTCGCTACGGGGATATTATAAAAGCATATCAAATCTCTTCTTCCGGTGATTGAATGCCTTTTATCATCGACAAACAAGACATATTTACTTGATATGTACATCAATATGTACATCGAAACAATCACTAAATGTGACAAGTTTTCATGGGGCTATTGGGACGGGTGTTGCATGCAAACAGGAGACACTGACTCTCCTCCCCGAACACCTGGTATCACTTCGGAATGTTGTTCATTCCTCGGACGCAACTGTTCCAATAGAAATTCTAATGCTTTTGCATTACCTTCTCGACTTTGAGACTGAATCACTGATGTGACCGAATAACCATCATAACAATTTGATAAATTTGATATTTTCATAAGTAAATGTTTATTTAGCACTTTCTATATAGACATAGCATCAGACAGTGCATGTATTTTAGATATTGTGTTCATTTCGTGCGGACGGCGGGTGGGGCTAACCAAACAGGGGAAGCTTACTCCTCCCGGGCACCTGGTTCCACCTCTAGCTTGCTAAGGGTCCGTCGATGATGAATTTGGTGCTCTATTGTGAGTGCTGTTGAGATTGTCGTCAGGATCTTCTTTAACTTATTAAGGAAAACGAAGTGTCCATGTCTGCAGCCAGAGAGCAGACTTCCAGAAAGAAATGTCTAAATGCAGTGCACATGACATGCTTCTTTCGCATAATGAATCCTCGTCAGTGGTTCTTTTAAGCCAAAATAATTCAAAATGAAAAAGATGAATCACCCCTAGTTTAATTTCATAAATTTCATATATCTATTAAGCAGTGAGCGGGTAGAAATTTTGTGTAGAGTCTATCCAGAGACGTGTTACATGTAGAAACTGTTCTTATGATTTTGCCTTCCCTTCTCGACATTGAAACTGAATGACTGATGGATACTTCTTTAATGTTTAGTAAAGAAAAATATGGTCAAAATCAAATAACAAAAATTAATACAATGTAGTTTTATTGTTAGAATAGTTTAAGATGAGCTCCTTATTTAAACAGGAGGATAATCAGATATTTTGAAATTTTGTTAACGAGTTAGAACACGACCATCTTGTACTCTTAAATCTTTAGAGAATGTAATTTTAAAACAATGAAATTATTTTTCAGACGGGTACGATCCAGCAGAACCTCAGATCCCAGGTAGGTATTGAAATAAAGTAAAACTTGAAGACAGGGCTCCGACCACCTGTCCTCTATGAATGTCAGTCGGACTCCGCGGGTGATAACATGCATGAGCTCGCTACAGCCGGCAGACCACGGACTGTTTTATGTACGCCCCCTTTTTATATCCATTTAAATATTCATGTGTATTGGTTGGGCTTTTTCGTTTTGCTGTCTTGTTTGTGTGGTCATCTAACAATGAGGAGGTTGTTTAACACTACAATTGTTGCATTCTTCGAGACCTTTTGATTACCAGAAAAGTGGGAGGATTGTGTACACGTAATCACGATCACCAAACCCTTTGCTACTTGCGTAGCAAATGGCCGTCCTACGTCGGCACCGATTACCCATTGATCTCTTCAGTTTATGTGTATTTTTTTGTGTTTGATGTTTCTATGTGGTATGTCCCTTTTTGTCTCTTGTTGTGCCCGTCTTTGTGTTTTCGCGTCGGGTGTTTTGATGTTTTGCTGTTGGTTCTGAAGCAGGGTCTGGTTGGAGATCCCCTCCCTTCTTGAATATGCATATCGTAGGAGTAGATTTATAGCATGTGGAAAAAGAAAGAGGTCCAACTATTCTCGCTTTTGAGGACACTCGTAGTGCAAAATTTTACTTGCATTTAAGAAGCATGAAATCCACGGACTTTTTTACACTTAAAAATGACGATCAACTTAAAAACCAAAGATTCAAGTAGTATGACACATTAAAAATCATAGATTAGAAGTAGAAATCAACAAAAAAGTCAATTCAATAATGAAAAGAAATATTATATAGATACAGCACGTTTACAACAGTATATTATCATTCAAATTTACAATAATTCTACCAGTTTCGCGGATTACCTAAGCAGAATCTATCATTCGGTGCTTGAAATCAAAGAAACTACAGAGACAAATAATTCAGCATCTTATTTGGACATAATATTGTCCTATGACACTGATGGTCACATGAACACCTCATTCTATGAGAAACGTGGCGACAGTAATTGCAGCATCACAAACTTTCCTTTTCTGAGTAGCAACATCCCTTCCTTGCCTGCTTATTGCGTATTCATATCTCAATACGCTATGCCAGATTATGTACTAAATATACAGATTTTTTTCTGAGAGCTAGGCGTCTTTCAGCAGAGCTTCTCAGTCAGGGATACGTTTGTGACCGACTGACATTGTCTCTGAGGAAGTTCTACGGTCGATAAAGGGAACTCGTCATACACAATAATGTCCCAATGTCCAGAATGGTGGATGATATTCTGTCTTTGACCATTTGACCTATCCAACCACAGAATGTTCTTTGTCTTCCAAAATGGAAGTAACCGGGTGTGACATTTCCACCGAATTGAAGCGACAAGTGTTGCATGCAAGCAGGAGATGCTGTCTCCTACTGGGCACCTGGTCTCACTCCCATTTTGGGCGTTCGCTTCTTTTCATGTGGTGGAGGTTTTTATTTGTTTGCTTCGGTTCCTGTTTTATCGTAATTTTGTAAGTCTTCGGTTTATGATTTTCTGAATTATTGATTTTGTACTGTGTATGAGGATATGGTCATTATCCATATTTGTAATTTAGAAGTGTATGGTCCGGCGGAACCTCAACTACCTGAAGGATATGGTCCAAGCAAACCTCAACCGCCAGATGGATATGGTCCAAACGTACCTGAACTGCCAGATGGATATGGTCCAAGCGTACCTCAACTGCCAGATGGATATGGTCCAAGCAAACCTCAACCGCCAGGTAAGTATTGAATGTGAAACATCTTCAAATTCAAAAGCATCGTTTATAAATCGATAAATTTGCAGCATGGACCAGACATACACGTTTCGGGTACTCTACCCCTGGCCAGTGGTCCTTAATCTAAACAATGTAACAAGGCCAAAGAGTGAGAAAATTATTATGTCCTAAAACGTACCGAAAGAAGTAGCAGGATGGCTGGGATATGATGCTACAGGACCAGTGTTTTAGAAAATTCAAGAATTTTGGTAACAGAGGTTTTGAATGCGTCGAAGAGACAGACCATCAATAGAAGTTGATCGAACTTGGCTACATATGCCCTCGGGACTCCTGGTCCACCAGCAGTGACACTCACCAAGTATGAATGAATGAAATTTAGTCAAGTAAGTTTTGAATAAAGTGCATTCAAATGTGGAAGCAACATTTGAATCTACTGCAATTCTGTTGCAGAAATGTATCACCGAATTTGAAAGGACAGCTCATATTTGTTTTTCTACCTTTCGGGTATAAGTACATCAAAATTGTAGTATTTAGTTCTTTTCGGATATTTAGACAGTAAAAACCCTATGACCCCTTTTAATTTATATTTAAACACATTCCTGAATATTATCCATATACATGTATGTTTTTATTCATATACAAATGTAGATGGTTATGAACCTGTGGGTCCCAGTGATAATAGTGTAAATGGAATAAATACTCAAGATAACCTTCCGTGCCCTTTTCTCTTTTTTTCTAATTCAGTTATTATATTTTACTATGTTGTAAATAAGATAAAAACTGCCTTACAATATTTGTATATTTTAACATTATATATTATATAATGGCAATCCCTTATCCCTTATGATAGGGACATTCGACATTCAGATATGGCTACTCAGAACAAAGTTGTTTTTTCTTCTCGGTGTCTTCAAAAGTTTAGACATATTCCGAATTTATTTCTATTCATGATCAATATTTTTCTCTTTTGTTGTAACTGAATATTTTCTTTTGATACAGATGGGTATGGTCCAGAAAATCCATCTACGAGTAAGTATTGAATAGCTCATAATTGTGTGAATTAATTCTCCTTCTTCTACAAAAAAGTGAGGAGTAGCTTCTGCAGCATAATCTTAGATTTGCCAAGGTTTGGCTATGGCTTGATAGTTTCTAATCCGCAATTGGAAATTTATCATATGTGACGATCATCTGATTTTATAAGAAACATTAATGAAGTACCCATAAATTATTCAAGCTCAAAATCTATAAGGCAAGGCAAAATACTCAGAATTCCGTCTTTTCGATTTTACAGTCCTACGTTCGATTTGTGCAGGTATCTGACGTAAAAGCATTGTGACGTCATTAAATTCCTTTGAAAACGTCATATATGCAGCCCTGTTTCCCTGAATTTCATGCTGTTTTCCATAGAATTTGATGACGTCACAATGCGTTGACGTCAGATACCTGCACAAATGGGAAGTAACTCTGTATTTCGAAAAGACCGAATTTCCATTGGAACAGCTGCGAACCCCCGGAATGAACAACATTCCGAATGAATGATACGTTCGTGGTACTTTTGACGTCATTTGCTTGACTTATGATGTTTGGCTTCTATGATTAACGCAATTTCATGATGTGTCAGAAGCAGAACGAGTGTCATGACGTTGTACTTGTATAAAACTTAGTTTCAATGAATAGGATCGCTTTATGGCGCCTACGTCACTGGGATGAATGGGATGAAGGGAGAAAGTGTTTGTTAAGTTAGGATAAGGGACTACAAAACACCTTCTCTGCTCAAGTTCTAGCAATTCAATAGATTCTAAATAACCTCGAAATCATTGCATAATGAATATTTCTACAAGGGAAAATAAACCTCTTTCTAAATCCAAGTGTTTGCGATAATTGAATCTGATTGATTGAAATTCAGAATGATGCTCTTTGTTTGCAAATCTAATAACCATTTTTCTTGCATATAGTTTTCTTATAAAGATTATTCATTTTGATTTTAAGTTGACGGAGGTTGGTCTGTATGGAAGCCAGGAGAGTGTTCGAAAACGTGCGGTAAAGGGCGACAGAAACTAGTACGATTCTGTAACAATCCCAAGCCAGGCTACGGTGGAAAAGGATGTGTCGGAAAGAAGGTTATTTACAAACCGTGCAACGCTCATGAATGTCCAGGTAACTGCTTGATAGTTATTTAGATATCTAACTCATTAAGAAAAATCAACAATCTTGACAAACTTTAATAAATTCATCTTAACAAGAATGTCTTTTTGAAAGAGTCAGAATATTACAACTGAGGCATATGTTTTACAAACATTTTGTCTTTATATATACATGTTATAGAACATTGAACTTCGCTTAAAATTGCCTTGTTTATTTTTCAGTAATTATTGTTATGATTTTAAAATATTCATACGGGAACCTTCCCTTTGAAAATATTCTCTTTCGATATTTGATGATGTACTTGCACACTGTTATGTCTCATACAAAATGAACAGTCTCTTCAAGTGGTAACACGAAGAGACAGTTAAAACATCACATTCTAATTTTTTTGTCTGGTTATTTGGTGTGTTTCTCTTTTCGAGTGCATGTTCGTTTGTGGCGTTTATTTGAATCCAATGACAAGTATCGATAAACAGCATCTAGAATAATAGAACGAACAAACTCTAAAGTGTTTGTCAAGTGACAAAAACACAATTGTTTTGCTCTTGATAAAAGCTAATGGATCCATATTTGAGTGTTCGTGAATTTTTAAATTTAAATCATGTCTTTCGTTTAGACGAATTCATTAAATCAAAACTCCATATCAAAATTAAGTTCATGGCGAATGGTCATATTGGAGTTCATATGGGGAATGTTCAAAGACTTGTGGAGGTGGTGAACAGACCAAAACTAGGACATGCACAGGACCTACCCCAAAATATGGTGGACGAAAATGTTCAGGGCCCTCAACAAAAACAAGAAGCTGTAATACCAAAAAGTGCCCAGGTAGGGTTCTGCTAAACTTTTATTTCCCGATTATCAAAGTTCCCGATTATTATGCAACACAAGGATGAGGTAAAGTCATCCCTGTGGAAGTTTATATGATGAATACCTAATGAAATGTCTCTATGTCACATCAATGACTGTTGAAAAAAATCAGTTTCGAACTAAAATTTCTTCGAAATATTTCGGTTAGTTCAATGTATTCCTTTTCCTAAAAAATGTGAATGATTCTTGTAATTTCTTCCTTTTTACAAACAACATATTTCATTAATTTTAACGTATAATAATTAGAATTTAAAAAAAATCTTAGTATTAAAAGTGTACTCATAAACCTTTTAGTTGATGGCGGTTGGTCGGTATGGAAGCCTGGAAAGTGCTCAAAATCATGTGGTGGAGGAAGAAAAAAGTTTGTACGTTCATGTAATAATCCTAGACCAGGATATGGTGGAAGAAAATGTGTGGGGAAAAGGACTATGTATAAACCGTGTAATATTCAGAAATGTCCAGGTAAAATATGTCTATAAATCTATCCGATGAAAAATTGTTTGAAATATATGAACGGAGGGGTAATATGAAAGAACATGGTTGCAGTAACCACAACAAAATACAAAAACACGAACAAGCGCAACAAGACATGCAAATCATCTTCAAGAGAAAAATTAGAAGAGAGAATATTCATTTCTAATAAATCGCGTGTATATTCGTTTTAATTTCGTTTAATATTCACGGTGTTAAATGACAATGGGTTACTTATTTGTAAACTCGAATTCTGATAATCAATATTTACTTCTTCATGCTTCAGTTGATGGTGGATGGACATACTGGAGCTCATACGGAGAGTGTTCGAATTCCTGCGGAGGAGGAACACAAATACAAACACGAACATGCTCCAAACCATCTCCCCAATATGGTGGACGTAAATGTTCTGGGCCATCATCCAGGACAAAGAAATGCAACACTAAGAGTTGTCCAGGTAAATTTATTTATTATAGGCATATTACGAAGTGTTCCAACTCATAACCTTCTTGAAGAAAATTTCAAACCAATCTTTATGCACCAGACGCGCGTTTCGTATAGTAAATCCTCATCAGTGGTACTTAATGAAAAGTAATTTTCAAACACAGCCTAATGTATTTTAATAGCGCCCTCTAGTTTTATGTTTGAATTTCAATTTATGCGTTTTGCAAAGAGTGTGCGGTTCCAGATTTCCTGTAGGGTCAATACCAGTAGCATAGTTAAATAAAATCTGTATTCAAAATAGCATTGGATGGATGATTGGATGATTTTAATCTCCTTTAATTTCGATAATATCTTTGGATGAAATTGTTACACTGTTACACTGTTACAAAATTTCTTAAACGTGGGTCCTGTGGCATCATATCCCACCCATTCTGCTACGTCTTTTGGTACATTTTTTTGACATAATAATTTTCATACTTTTTGGCCATATTACATTATTAAGACTGGGGATCACTGACGAGGGTTTAGTACCCGAAACATGCATGTCTGGTCCATGCTGTAAATTTATCAGGTTTTAAATGATGCTATTGAATTGAAAGACGTTTAACATTGCAAGTTGTCAAAGAAGCAAAATAATACATGACTTAACGATGGGCCAAAGCAAAACCTTTTTTCTGATGACAGAGCTGGGAAGCAAGTTGCTTCAAGTAGCATGGTTTTACCATGATAATCTTGTCCTGGTAATAATTATGTCCATGGCTTCCTACTAGACGTGGTGATGATTTTTCTTCAGAGTCGGTTGATATATAGAAGGATTTGATACTTTCATTTGTTAAGTAGAATAGAAAAAATAGAATGTAAGGGGTGTTTGGTATCTTCTCTTTAAAAATAGTATTAATTTCAAATATTGTAGTGAACATATCTTTCTATACAGTTACTTGAATTATGTAGGTATTTATAAAATACGTCCCATACTTAATTGTATTTTGTAAAGGGTTTACAACGCAAAGCAAATGTATATGTGGTAAATTATGGAAGAGACACATGAAAGATGCAGCTGATTTGTGTTGCATACCCGTAACAAAACACAAAAATATTATTATATACTATACCATAGATGCGTACCGCAATTGTCAGCTTCAAATCTATTTTCTAAAATATCTGTTTTACGTAAAAATACCGATAAATGAGTAGGGCTTGTACAGTTTATGAATTAGAACAGCCATTGCAACTCCAAGAAAAACCAGAGGGCGCCACTGAAATGAATTTTGGCTATGTCTGAAAATCATTTTGGCTGGAGGCATCACTGACGAAGATTTTTACATCTGTCTGTTGCATTACAATTGGTTTAAATTATTCTTCAAGAAGGTGAACAATTGGATCATTTCCGTATTATTAAGATAAACACTTAATTCTTGCTCTAGTATGAAGCAATTAAACTCGTTCCCTGTGGCTTGGTCTTTGAAATGTATTAATTACTTCTCTTCAGCTCTGTCGCCCGAAAGAAGCTTTCAATTCGATATCATATGTATTATTTTGTTAATTCGAAAACTTGTCATTTGAACGGACAGAATGCCTCTTGGTAAAATGCTTGGTCGACAATTGCAAAAAATGCAAATATTCTTCTAGGTTATTCAATCCCTGTTCATAAGATTCTTTCATCAGGTCGGCTCAAGAGAATAGTTGACCTGACTATTGAAAATCATATCGTATCAATGCATTTTTTTTCCGAAAGATGCATCCAAAAGTCCTTGTAGCGATACGTCCTAGAACAATCTCAAAAATTTTAAAACGGAAAAGCCAAGAAATACAAGAGTAACAACGCTATATACGGATTGTGCTTTCCGATTTTTTTCTTGATATATTTACAACATTTAAATTCAGCTAACTGACGGCTTTTTGTAAAAGCTAATACTAGTTTAACTTTACTATTTAATCGACACTACAGGAAATTTAGAGCCGCGCACTCTCTGGAACAAAGTGCACAAATTTGAAAAAAAAAAATAAACCATAGGGCGCCACTGAAATGAATTTTGACTGTGTCAGAAAAACACTTTGGCTAGAAGCATAGCTGATGAGGATTTTACGACCCGAAACACGTGTCTGGTGCATAACAATGAAAAATGGCCTCACGAAGGTGAAGAGTTGGAACATTTCCGTATTGTAGTCTTCTATAAAGCAAAATTACTACCTCAAGACGAATGGATATTGTCTGTTATTGGTATCACGTAAAAAATTCTTTTAAAGCGTTTCATCTCCAGAGATTTACAATGTTAAACTTCTTCAAATTCAATAGCATTATCTAAGGAGAGATCAATTTGCAGCATGGACCATACATGCACGTTTCGTGTACTTAACCCTCGTCAGTGATCCTCAATCTAAACAATGTAATATGGCCAAAGATTGTGACATTGTTATGTCCAAAAATGTACCGAAAAATGTAGCAGGATGGATGGGATATGATGCTACAAGACCAACATATATCTTTATCATATAAGCTGTTTACTAAATTTAATTTCTTCTTAACATTTACAAATTATATACTAGGTCCACAAATAGGCAAATGTTCTTTATCAGTATTTATGAAGTTAAGTAGTAATAGATATTGTTAAGTCAATTGTAATGATTGGTTTCAAGCAAGTATGTGATCTTTATGTGTCAGAATTTTATACATTCATCATTTAGATAAAGCGGGTCACTAAATTATCATTTTATCTTTTCTACGTGATATTCATTTAGATAACAATTACTTCTTTACTTTGCATTGTTAATATTTTAAACATAAACCATTCTCCATAACGATGAGATGAATTTTAAAATAAATGATATAGTTGATGGT
Organism: Pinctada fucata; assembly: GCA_028142955.1. Taxonomy (NCBI): domain Eukaryota; kingdom Metazoa; phylum Mollusca; class Bivalvia; order Pterioida; family Pteriidae; genus Pinctada; species Pinctada fucata. The sequence goes on along the minus strand of AP027107.1, from coordinate 28,096,583 downwards.
GGATGGTCGGCATGGAAACATCGAGGCTGCTCAAAACCATGTGGCGGTGGGAAACAGAAGCTTGTACGTAAATGTAATAATCCGAGACCAAAATACGGTGGAAGGGATTGTGAAGGAAAAAGTACGATGGTTAGACCTTGCAACACGCACCCATGTCCAGGTAATGAAAACAAAGAACAACAAGTTTCTTCATATTCCATGAAGAAATTGTCAGTTAAGAATGCACTGGTTTGCGATGTATAAAATATATATTATGTAATCGTCATGACAGACACCCAAACAAACGAACAAATTCATAAAAAAAGGACAAGTAAACATTACGTTGTGACTGACGGCAATGCCTTTCCTCGAGCATCAAATGGCGATTTGGGAACCGTCTCCTCCTTTTTTATATTCCAATTCTTCTGAACTCTATTTGTCCTTTAATATGTTAAATCCATTGATTTTCATTTGAGTTCATTATGGGGCACTTGTTTATTTAGTTCACGGGGAATGGACGTATTGGAGTTCATATGGGGACTGCTCAAAAACATGTGGTGGAGGTGAACAGACCAAAACTAGGACATGCACTGGTTCAAAACATGGTGGACGTAAATGTCCTGGACCCTCGACAAAGACAAGGAAATGTAACACAAAGAAATGCCCAGGTATTTAATTTGACTTAAAAAGAAAATTCTTACATTTGAACAATACATAGATAGCGCCTCATAAACGATAAAATCAAATGATGAGATGCTGTTTCGAGGAATGAGTTTCATTCATACCATCATAAAATGATCACTTAAATCTCTATCGAAAACTTGTTTAGCGTTAAGTTGTTTCCATTTAATCGTATAATCCTATATAAGCCGAGTAGTCGATTTTTCCCAGATCATTCTGTGATTTATATTATGACGTAAACCTTACTCGATTCATGCAGCAAGGTTTTCCAAAAGCGAGTTAATGAGGGATCACTTTAATGAGGAAGGTATTCCCAAAAAAATATGCTTTTTGTCATCTCATTGAATATTGATATTTAAAAAAACAATTATCCGGAACATAGGTGTCTTTCAAGAAGATGATTAATAAATTAAGAACAATTTCATGTCTTATGCTAAAAATATAACCTTATAGTTGATGGAGGTTGGTCTGTCTGGAAGCCCGGTAAGTGCTCTAAAACATGCGGAGGGGGTCGCCAGAAACTGATACGCTACTGCAATAACCCAAAACCAAAATATGGCGGGAAACCGTGCGGAGGTGATGACGTCATCTATAAACCCTGTAACACTCACGATTGTGCAGGTAAATCTTACGCATCGCCTAATCATTATGCATTTTCCTTGAGAATGAAAAGTTATTTTGCAATTGCTTTCTATAAAATAACAGCAGTTTGATTCTTGCATTTCTTTCATAGGAAATTTACGCTTACATTTTTTTTCCAACGAATCATCCATGAAGTGCATTCAAAAGATAAACTACGGTCCGCACAATGCCATTCAAAGTTTCACTCTACAATCATTATGAAAAACAATTTTCATATCTACAGAATGCAAACTGTAACACATACGTTAAACGATAGATGAACGTAAGAAATTATTTTAACTTATATAAAATTGTTTGAATTTGTTAGTCTAAGATAGAGCATGACTTGTATCAGAATGAACTGTCTTAGCCAGTAAAAGACATTTTATGAATTGTTAAGGGCGTTGAAAACAGAATAATTAGTCAATGTCGATAAATATGTCAATATATCTAATAATTATTTGTTTCCGTCATTAGTTGATGGCGGGTGGTCCTACTGGAGTTCGTACGGGGAGTGCTCTAAATCATGCGGAGGAGGAGAACAGATACAAACACGATCATGTACCGCACCGGCTCCCCAAAATGGAGGACGTGTCTGTTCCGGTCCTTCAAAACGAACGAAGAGTTGCAATACCAAAAAATGTCCAGGTACTCATGAGAAAAAAATTGAAGAGTATATTGTAGAATTTCTCTTTTCATAGATATTTGTATTTCCTTAATGTCGGCCTCGAGAATCATTTAAGAAATGACTGTCTTACTTTGGGTGTTCAAGGTAGTATAATTCTGGTTGGTCACGTGCACAAATCGTGAATCGCGAAGCCATTCTCGGAAAATTTGCACGTATCCAACCAGAATTATACTACCATTTGTACTTAATATCAGACACCCCGTTTAACATTTATAATGAGCCTATTGCATGTTATAATGTAAAAAGTATCTGAACTAAGGTAAATTCTCTGTGCTTTCAAAACTAACGCGTGACGTCATAGTAGGCAACCAGAATTATAGTTTATAAATCCGTTTGACTGACGAGCGCTTAACATGGGGATTCCTTTGCAATGGAAGTATTACTTGTTACATTTCGCACACGGAGACTGAAATTAATACAATAGAGGATGTATTTCAAAATTGATACTTTTATTTGTAATAGAAACTTCTTAATTTAATTACAAACAGAAACTTAAGGTTTAAAAAGGAGAAATAGAAAATATTTATAGGAACTCTAAAATGATAAATATCAAAGGGGTAAACAGATAAAGTCTGATTTGTAAAGTTGTTTTGAAATAATTTATATGAACCACTTTTTGTAGTTGACGGAGGATGGTCAGCATGGAAGGCAGGTTCCTGCTCGAAAACATGCGGTGGCGGGCGACAGAAACTTGTACGCTACTGCAATAATCCCAAACCTGCGTATGGGGGAAGGAAGTGTTTTGGAAGGGATGAAAAACACGTACCTTGTAATACACATAAATGTCCAGGTAAGAACATTTCGACTGAGACAACTCAGATTACAATAAACATTACAAAAATTACAAATAACAGAAAGAATAGAAAAGATTACAATAAACATTAAATGGTGGTCCCAAAATGGTGTTTACTTTCACTTTTCCTAAGGTTTTATCATAATAATGAATCTTGTATATCTCTCAAGAATACCAAAAATGAGTATCTCATAAAATTTCTGGCTATACAGTAGATACAAGACCTTCAAAAAAACCATTGCGGGAAATAATAAACATGTACAGTCTTTTAAAAATTACGTTTGCTAGAAATTTATTTTCTGTGAGAAAATATGGTGAAGAAGTATTTGTTATTAAATCTTCAATTGTTCCATTTTTTTATCTGGAGATTATTTTTTTACATTGTAATCAGGTAGGTATTTTAATATGATCAAATATCATTGACTATAAATGTGATGTCATATTTAAGTCCATGGCGGATGGTCGTCTTGGGGTCCATACGGAGACTGTTCTAAGTCTTGTGGCGGAGGAGTACAAACAAAGGAAAGAGTGTGCAATTTACCGCTCCCTATATATGGAGGAGATGTATGCCCGGGAAAAACAACAAAAACACGACGATGTAACACTAAAAAGTGTCCAAGTATGTTGTTGCTGAAACATTTTTATATGAAAAATTACTTATTGAAGATTCTGAAACTTGAATTCCGCATATCTTATTGCGGTTGATTTGAGAAGATCGAATATATTATACTATGTGATCATAGAATGAACATTTTTAAAATGCTACAAGGTTAATGGATGCATTTTTAGTTATATATTAAAGACTGGGATGTGCTAAAATTGCTTTATAAAGAATATATTAAACATTATATGTTGTTGAAGTCAAACTTCACACTTAAATCCACGGATTTGGCATTGAATGTAAGATCGCAGAATAAGAATAAAGAATTTTCTTGTAGTTGACGGAGGATGGTCAGTATGGAAGAAGAAGGGTACTTGTTCTGTTACATGTGGTGGTGGACATCAGAAAATGATTAGATACTGTAACAATCCTAAACCACAATATGGAGGCGTTCAATGTGTTGGAAACGACATTATGCATAAAGACTGCAACTCGCATAGCTGTCCAGGTAATCAGAAGATGGTCGTATGTTTAAGGAATGAATGTCTTATTTTTGCTTTTATGGATTTTACACTCTGGTTCGACGGGTGCAAATCTCGTGATCCGCGAAGCTGTTCTCGAAAAATTTGCGCCTTTAGAACCAGAGTCTACATTGAAGTACAAATGAACTCTGTGTAGACTGTGCATAGAGTTGGCATACATATTTCAATGATTTAATGGAATTTTTTTGTTGTCCCCGTCTGTTTCTTATCTTTTCACCGTCTCATTCACCGTTGACATGTTAGGAATCTCCTCCTGCTCGCAAATTCATCATCAGTATACTCCACCCACTGTTTCAAAATTCTTGCACCCACGTTATGTGATTGGGGCCAACCTGTGTTCATCGTGAAATGAACGTCAAATTTAACATGGAAAATCAACTTGTAATGTATATATATGACAATGGATCAATGAGCCAAATATTAAATTCGAAAATAGAGAAGGTAATCGGATTTTTCTTCTATATTGGAAAGGAAAACGCTTATTAACACGTCCGAACGAAAAATATGATCATTTTTAATATTATTCTTATGTAAAACAGGTTAATCGTATTTCGAAAGAATCGCCACTCCGTGGAGTTATTTGGATAAAAAAGACATCAAATTGACATCTGAATGCGATTGAACGACTTTCCAAAAGTACTTGCTTGGACACATACTTCGTTAAACGATTTGTCTGTCAATTGTTATATATTAAGAATTCTTCAAGACATGAAATAACTTAATAATAACAACGTATTATCCATATGTAGTTCATGGAGAATGGACACCGTGGAGTCCTTATGGATCATGCACTAAATCTTGTGGAGGGGGAACCCAAACACAAAAACGTACCTGTACAGGTCCGACCCCAGAGAATGGAGGGAACAAGTGCCCGGGACGTTCTACAAGGAAAAGGGAATGTAACATTCAAAAGTGCCCAAGTACGCTACATATATATATATATTTTTTAGTTTAGAAAAAATTAACTACAATATGATTGGTACTGACTCATTACTTATTATTACTTGTCTTAATTGATCTAACATCTTTTGTCACTCTCCAAAAATGAATGAAATAAAATGGAAAAACTGAGTGCACCAAGTCTGCTGCAAGAGTTAGGAAACTGATTCTTATAATAAGATTACTTATCTACCACAGCCGAGTTTGAACCACCTTATTCTTTCTTCGAAATAAAAATTATAATTAAAAATAAAAAAATATATAAAAGATAACTATGTTGCATTGAAAAAAATGTTTTATATTGTTTCAGTCGATGGCGGATGGTCAGCATGGAAGAAATATGGACGCTGTTCTAAGAAATGTGGCGGCGGCAAAGCGGCTATAGTACGCTACTGTGACAATCCTAGACCTCGATATAATGGCAAAATGTGTGAAGGAACACATATAAAGTATAAACCATGTAATACCCATAGATGCGCAGGTAATCTTAAATATAATGGTAATTGACATGCCTCCCTCAAAGACCATCCAATTGAATCTTACTATTGAAATATTCTCTCCAGAGCAAAGGAAGTGCGTCTTACATTTACTTTTCTTATTTATACTCGAAATTATTATGTTTCACCTTGTTCTATTAACAAAATATTTTACATTTTTGTTCATTTAACTCATTCAACTCTTAGCATACCAATAATATAAGTATAATCAAATTAATTAAAAAACCATGGAATCTGCATTGCCTCTCTGTTTTAATGAATTTCTCTTTTCATAAGAATATGTCTGCTATGAATATTTTTTCTAGAATATAGCTATGTAAGTATTAATGTATGAAATAAGTGTGCGATCATAATTTTTTTCATTGAAGAGAATGTCAAACTGAAAATTTCTAATTCAAGATGTATGTTGTTCAGCCGTTTTTATGATTTCCCTCTTGTTTATTACCTGTAAGTTCACGGCAAGTGGTCTGAGTGGAGTTCCTATGGCGAATGTTCTAAAACATGCGGTGGAGGAACACAAACACAGAAACGAAAGTGTAACGAACCAAAATACGGCGGTAGAAAATGCATCGGGCGTTCCTCTAGGGCAAGACGGTGTAATACACAAACATGCCCAGGTAGATTATTGCTTTAATAATTTGAGCTTCCCTTTTGTTGAAAGATGCAATTTAGTCAAAGTTTAATCTTCCGATACTGCCAGATTCCTTAGCCTGTATGTAATTTTATAATGTAATTTTTCTGGTTAAATTTTGAAATATGGTCTTGTTGAGTAAAACATCGGAGGTGATAAGATATAGAAACTGAGGCATTTCTGATTTTTATTTCCAGAAATGTGTAAATGTATAGCTATGGGCGACCCACATTACAAAACATATGACGGTCAGCTGATCCATTTCCAAGGTACCTGTAAATACCTTCTAACAGAGCTGACCAATCAGTATGATCCTTGCTGGTTTACTGTGGCTGTTCAGAACGAACATCGAGGAAGTAAACGGGTCTCATACACGAAAAAAGTAGAAATAAGAATTCAGGGCACACAAATCACCCTTCGCAAGAAAGGCCTAGTTCAGGTAATTGCTTTCAGGCTTAGCCTACGAAATGAAGGTTTGAGAACAATGTAAATGTCTTCAAATTCAATAGCATCATTTATAAACGGATTTTGCAGCATGGACCAGACATGCACGTTTCGGGCACTCAACCCTCGTCAGTGATCCTCAATCTAAACAATGTAATATGGCCAAAGAGGGTGAAAATTATAATGTCAAAAAAGGTACCGAAGGATGTAGATGGATCGGTGGGATATGATGCTACAGGACCCACGTTTTAGAAATTTCAAGAATTTTAGAACCAGAAAATTTTGAGTGCGTTGAAGAGACAGACGATCAACCGAAGTTGATCGAACTTGGCTACATGTTCCCTCGGGGACTCCTGGTCAACCAGCAATGACACTCACCAAGTAGTTCAAATGTAAATGTCTTCAAATTCAATAGCATCATTTATAAACGGATAAATTTGCAGCATGGACCAGACATGCACGTTTCGGGTACTCAACCCTCGCCAGTGATCCTCAATCTAAACAATGTAATATGGCCAAAGAGGGTGAAAATTATAATGTCAAAAAAGGTACCGAAGGATGTAGCAGGATCGGTGGGATATGATGCTACAGGACCCACGTTTTAGAAATTTCAAGAATTTTAGAAACAGAAAATTTTGAGTGCGTTGAAGAGACAGACGATCAACCGAAGTTGATCGAACTTGGCTACATGTTCCCTCGGGGACTCCTGGTCAACCAGCAATGACACTCACCAAGTAGTTCAAATGTAAATGTCTTCAAATTCAATAGCATCATTTATAAACGGATAAATTTGCAGCATGGACCAGACATGCACGTTTCGGGTACTCAACCCACGCCAGTGATCCTCAATCTAAACAATGTAATATGACCAAAGAGGGTTAAAATTATAATGTCAAAAAATGTACCGAAAGATTTTTATATACTGACGGATGGAATTGTATGTATTTTACGGGATTGATGAAATACAATGTACTATGTGTTCTAGGTGAATGGTGCACACGTGTACCTACCATATAAGAAACAAGGGAAGTTGAAAATATACAGATCTGGATTCGATGTTTATGTGGAGACGAAATGTGGACTGGTCGTTACTTGGAATAAGAGATTTACTGTGACAGTTATGGTGGAAGGCAAATATAGAAAGCAGATGAGAGGCAAGAACCTTGTTTGTTATACTTATATCAAGGAATCTGAAATAAGAGATTGTTTAGAATTTACTTTTGTAATAAGAAACTTGTTTGTGATACTTATATCAAGGAATCTGAAATAAGTGTTTCTTTAGAATTTATTTTTGTAATGTTGAATGGAAACATTATTGTATGTATATCTCGACTGACTAACTTCGGTCATTATGATAATTTTCTATTCAGGTTTGTGTTTACTGGGTAATTAGCTGGCTGATATTAAAATCAGCATTCCATTTATACTTTTCATTTTCTTAAAATTAACCATGATCATATTTCTCAAATTTGAATTTACCTCTACTTGATACATTTACCTCATATCCTTTCCATATGTTGCACATATTATTATGCGATTTGGATAAAAAAATTTTTGTTCAAATATATAGGTATTTGTGGCGACTGTAACGGTAAAAAGGATGACTTGAAAACCCAACAAGGGGTAGATGTCACAAGGGAGAAAAATAGAGATTCTTTAATTGGAAATAGTTGGCATATAAAAGATGTTAAAGAAACTAAAAAGTGGGTATCATACTTAAGTGTTTACTTTCACCTAATGTGAATGAATATTCAGTGATTGCTAAAGAATACATGGCAAATTGAAAAAAAAAATATGAATCTCAAAACGATATAAGTCCTTTACCACATTGATCCATGCCCTGCAACTCTGTCTTGGCCTGTTGTTACACAAAAAGATGAATGCCCACATGAAAATAATTTTAATATTTGTGTTAGAAAATGTCTATAAATCAGATTTCATGAAATTTGTTAAGGGGCTATACTTTTGGAAAAAAGGTCAATCAAAATCCAACTTTATCTGTATCATACTGTAATGTATCCACATACCAAAATAGTTCAATATCTACTAAAACGGCCAAGAAAAGTCCGAAAAAGTGAAAAAGTGAAAAATTAATGAAATTTGATTAGTCCAGGGACTATAACTTCTAAAAAAGGGTCGATCGAAGCCAAACTCGAACTTGATCTGTATAACACTGAGATGTATTCACATATTGAAATTGATTTTTAATATCTGCAATAACATGGAAGTCCAAAGGTCAATAATTTTCTGAAAATAAGTCAATCTGAAGCAAACTTATACTTGATCTGTATAACACGTGAATGTTTTCACATATAAAAGATCATTTCAATATCTACAACAACAGCCGAAAAAAGTCAGAAAAACTGTAAAAGTCCAGGGGCCATAACTTCCTTGAAAAAATGGTTCAATCGAAGCCAAACTCGTACTTGATCTGTATAACACTACGATGTATTAACATGTAAAAAATTATTTAGAATATCTACAATAACATGGACAAAAATACCCAGAAAACTGAGAATTTCATGACATTTGCTAAGTCCAAAGGTCATAACTCCTGTTAAAATCGGTCAATTGAATTGAAACATTCAATTTGAAGACGTTTACATGTAATTGATCTGCATCACACTGAGAGATATTTACATACCAAAAGATAATTTCTATATCTGCAATACCATATAAGAAACGCCCGGAAAACTGAGAAAATCATGCAATTTGCTAATTCCATAGGTCATTACTCTTCTAAAAATAGGTCAATCTGAAGAAAACTCATACTTTATCTGTATAACACTGACATTTTCAATCTAATTTCAATCTAACTTCAATACCATGGTAGAAAAGTCCGGAAAACTGAGAATTTCATGAAATATGTTGAATCCAAGAGCCATAACTCTTGTAAAAATAGTTCAATCGGAACAAAACTCAAACTTGATCTGTATCACATCGAGATATACACCCATACCAAAATAAGAGTTCAAGATATGTTACAACAGCGACAAAAAAGTCCGGAAAACTAAAGTGTGACAGATAAACGGATGGACAGACGGACGGGCAGACAAACAGGGTAAAAATGATAAGTCTCCTCTGACAAGGCGATAGGGAACTAAATATACTTTAGTGAAGACCCTATAGTAAAACAAAACAAAAGCTTGAGTAAATTAAATAAAAAACTTAAATATTTTCATTGCACAGATGCACTCCACCAGGTCCACCACCAATTTGCACGGAGAAAATGAGAGAAATGGCAATGCGCAATGATGCATGCGGCTTCATAAACCCAAAGAACAAAGAATATAGTCCGTTCAAGATATGCATCATGAAAGACATAGTGGTCGCTCAGGAGATTTTTGAGAATTGCGTGTACGACTTTTGTACCTATGCTAAGAAGACAAAGAAGGAACTGAGCATTGCTATCTGCAATGCTGTGGAGGGATTCGCTGAGACGTGTAAGGAGTTTGGACTGATATCAAAGTGGAGAAGTGAAACTTTTTGTCGTAAGTACTCATTTAACCTGTTAACGTATCAAGCTGTCGAGTTACATAAGGTTAAATAAGGTTCTCTCATACGAGATTCATTGTAATACCTCGTAAACAGATTCGGATCAAGACCAGAATGAAGAGGAAACACATTTAAATGAGGAGGTCTTCATCAAGACCATATATGGACACATATATAGACTGTCCTCACAACTAAAGTACAAAAGACCATATAGAAGATCATCAGATCATATCATGTTTTCCCATTCCTTAATCAAGACAATTCTATATGTTGAATAAATACGATTTTCGCATGGGATCTTTCAGCAATGCCATGTGGCAAAAACCAAGTATACAGTTATGAGACGAATGCTTGTCCAGCTACCTGTGTAAATCCTGACGCACCTAAATCGTGTGAATTTCCAAAAGTTGAAGGATGTAAGTGTAAAGCGGGATACGTTCTTAGTGATGACACATGTGTCAAGCTAAGCAGCTGTGGATGTTACAGCAATGGCAGATACTACCCGGTAAGATTCATGTCTTCTTGAAGATGTGCTTTTGGAAAAAAGATAATACGACAGACCATAAAACTATAATGATGTAATAACAGAAGAGAATAGTATATTGAGACAACAAAATATTCACTTTCTCATTAGATATTCAATAATGCTCTCAAACGGAGGATCTAGGAGGGTCAGGGGGGTATGTCCCGTCTAAAATTTCTTGTGCTTTATTAGTCTTGACTACCAATAATTATCAAAGAAGTACCTGTCAGTTATTCGGTCTCAAAGTCGAGAAGGCCAGGCAAAATCATTCGAATTTCCATTGGAACTGTTAAAAACCTCGGAATTAATAACATTCCGAAGTGAGACCAGGTGCCCGGGGAGAAACAACGTCTCCTGGTTGCATGCAACACCCGTCGCAACAGCTCCATGAAAACTTGTAAAATTCGGTGATTGTCTCGATGTGCATATTGATGTACACATCAGGTAAATATGTCTTGTTTAGTGATGATGAAAGAAGGGAGGGGTCTCCAACAAGACCCTGTCCCAGCACCAACAGCAGAACACCAACACACCCGATGCAAAAACACAAAAGACGAGCATAGTATGAGACGAAAAAGAGACATACGACATGTAATCATCAAACACAAAAGACTACGCATAAACCGACGAGATCAATGGGCAACCGGTGCCGACTTTGGACGGCCATTTGCCACGCATTAGTAGCAGATGGTGTTGTTTTCCTGGATTACGTGCGCACAACCCTCTCACTTCTCTAATTACCCAGAGGTTAGACAATCATTAATCGCAATCCAGAATATCACAGATCATTCTGGAAAGGGGTATCTGATATTCTTTCATTATATCCCCGAAGCGACCGAAGAACTTCCCCAAAGATCATTTCAGCTGTTGTGTGATGTAACCCTGAAGACGTAGATTACTTGCAAGCCGTCTGGCTCTAACGATGAAATTTTCAAATTTGGAACATAACCTGGTGTACCGTATTAGCTGAGAAACAAAAACGCCATAAGCAGGAGAAGATGGAATGTTGCTACTCATGAAAGGGAAGTTGGTTATGTGGAAGCTGAAATCGTCACGTTTGTCATACAGAGAGGTGTTCAAATGGCCGTTTTTGTCGAAAGATAGAAGTATATCCAAATATAAAGTGCATCTGTCGCTCTCGGTTGTTTCCTTGACCTCTAGTTCATGAGGATACATTTCATGTACATGATCCTTAAAGTTCGGGTTATTGATGGATAACACGTCATCTATGTATCTGAAGGTAAAATTGAACTGGGATGCGAGGTGCTTTCGTCCAATAGAGAGCAATGTCTGGATGAAGTCAACTTCGTATGAATATAAAAATAAATCCGCAAGCAGTGGGGCGCAATTGATACCCATGGGGATGCCAACTATTTGCTGAAATACGGTTTCTCGAAACACCACAAATGTTGTCAATCAAAAACTCGAGCATCCGGATGATATCGTCTTCGGTATACTTTTTGTTTGAATCAGAGTGTTCCTTCACGAAATAAGTATCCTCCCGCCCTTTGACAAGGTATTTGCTTTTCATAAGCCCGCTGAAATTCATTTCAGTAGCGCAGAGTGCACGGCTCCAAATTCCTGTAGGGTCGATTCAGTAGCATATCCAAATAAAATCTATGTTCAAAATAGCATTGGAGGGATGGTGCTAAGAATGGAACCTCATTTAATTTCGACGATAATTATGGATGAAATGACAAGTCTCCGAAATAGCAAATTCATATATATGATGTGAAATTGATCAAGGGCGAAAACAAAGCTTCTTTCAGGCGACAGAGCTGTAAAGAAGTAATTAATACACTTCAAAACATCAAGTCACGGGGAACGAGTTTAACTGCTCCACAGTGCTACAAGAAATAAGTGTTTATAATAATAATAGAGGTGTTCCAACTATATATCTTCTTGAAGAAAATTTCAAACCAATTTTTATGCACCAGACATGTGTTTCGGATCTTAAATCCTCATCAGTGATGCTTCAAGCCCAAGTGCTTTTCATAAGCCGCCGAAATTCATTTTAGTAGCGCAGTCTTTCAAAACAGCGGAACATAGACTTATTGGTAGACCAAAATAGTAATTTCCCCAATTGGATTTTTCTTCCGTGTGATTTTCCTTTTGTAACTAAGCACATGATTACAACTATATATCTCCGCCAATGATTTTAATCCAATTAAGATTTTATGGGACCAGGACATTTAAAAAATAAATTCTCCTATGCACAAATTATGGAAAACCACAGTTTGGGAATAGCTTTTACAACTGATGATATGTTTTGTTGCAGGTGGGGAAGAAAATAAAGAGATGTTACAAAGAGCTACACTGTAAATTGGTGTATGGAAAGCCAGTCCTTAAAGTTAAGGAGATAACATGTAGCAAGTATTCCGTCTGTAAGCAGATATATGGTCAATACAAATGTGTCTGTAAAGATGGCTACACAGGAGATGGACTTACTTGCAAACCAAAAGGTAAATCACATATTATATTAATACATGTATCATATAAAAAAAAAATAACTGTTGTACTTGAATATCACAATTTTTTAAATTTGAAAATAACGTAAGTTAATGTGACTATGTCTATCTCAATCTTGTTTCAGAAGAAATTATTTGTACAGTATCAACTAGCGAATTTGAAGATTTCTCAATGCGAATTTAAAGACTTCTCAATAATTTTACATAATCTGAAAAAGAGAATTTAAAAATGTATTTAAAGAGTCTCAAATTTCACTGTCGCTTTTCTGAGTATAAAGTATGATAGATGAATAAAAATACATTCTGGACACACTTTTCACTCAAAATGAATCGTTGCAAATGTCTTTACATCTTACTTTTATTCTATAGGATGCGGAGGTAAAACGTGTCATAAGTTTGCATTTTGCTACAAGGATCAATGTAAATGTAGAAATGGTTACTATGGAGACGGTATCGACAATTGCGACGGTAGGCAACTCTTACAATTATATGGTAAAAAAAATCTCAGTTTAAATCTACATATCTCAGAACAATTTTAAAAAATATGTATAAATATATATCTTTCTTCACCGAGTATGACCTGAGGTGATTTTTTCTTGCTTTCCTGAAACTACCAGATGAGTAATGATACAATATTGAAATGTTATGTTTTATGATTATTTTTTTACTGCACTATATGGTTTTTGTTATGATAAAAGTTGAATGTGACAGATCATTTAATATCACACAACAGTATATAGATTACACCCTTCATTTGCAGGTGGATGTCAGGTAAGGAGACAGAGCTCACCACAATGTGGTGTGTCATATCGGTTGACGGGCACCTGCCATTTCACATCAGAGATGCGAGATGACTGTCAGTACACTGTCGATCTTGCCAAGAACAAATATGGAAAGGCACGAGCTGTTGTAAAAATTAATAAGAAAATCAAATCGTTTGCGTATGGATTAACGATCAAGGACTGTGCCATGTTCACACTCCGCAGTACTGCACTGATCATACGAGACCGGGCCTGTCCAGAGAAATGCTTAAGTGCCAAATATTAAGAACAAGCGATGGAATTGTATATCAGATATTCTAAATCTATTTTCAGTATCAAATTTGAATCAATAAAATTTTGAAGCATTCATATGTATTTTTCATTTACTTATTTTGTATTGATGTTGCAACCATACTTAATACATGCTGCTTTCCGTTGGATGTCCCCAATGATATCTATCACCAAATTTTGCAGTTTTTTGTTCGTGCAATTGATTCGAAATAAAGTCTTAAAATATGTTTGTTAAAATTCCCTTACCAAATTTGATAAATCATCGTAAAATGACTGAGTATCACTCTGCCCTTATCTGGTTTGTAAAATCTTCCTCCCCAAATTTGATAAATCATCGTAATACGAATGGGTATCACTTTGCCCTTAGCTGGTTTTTTGACATAACTTTTATGAAGTTCATTCTTAAGACTTGCACCCTGAGCGACTGTGAAGACGGGACTCAATGATAGGCCCAATTCAAACCTCTTTAGAGAAGACAGGGCCCCGACCACCTGTCCTCTCTGAATGTCGGTCTGACTCCTCGGGTGATAACATGCATGAGGTTTCTACAGCTGGCATAACACGTACTGTATTTCGCACGCCCTTTTTATATCAATTTACATATTGCTGTCTTGTTTGTGTGTTCATCTTACAGTGAGGAGGTTATTTTACACTGCAATTGTCCGTTCTTCTAGACATTTGTGTTACCATAAGAGTGTGAGGGTTGTGCCCACGTAATCCGGATAAACGAACCATTTGCTACTAACGAAGCAGATGGCAGTCCTAAGTCGGCACCGACTGCCCATTGGTCTCGTTGGTTTGTGTGGTCTTTTTTGTTTGGTGTTTTGATGTCGTGTTTACTGGTCCTTGTCCCCTTTTTAGCTCACCTGAGCGAAGCTCAAGTGAGCTATTGTCATAGCGCACCGTCCGTCCGTCCGTCGTCCGGCGTCCGTCGTCCGTCGTAAACTTTTCACATTTTCGACTTCTTCTCCAGAACGGCTGAAGGGATTTTGATGAAACTTGGTAGGTATGAAGTACTCATGGTCCCCTACAAGTGTTGTTGTTTTTCGTCCGGATCTGTCAACAGGTGGCGCCACCACAGCCAAAAGTAGGTCACGGGGGGTACCCTCCTTTGACAAACTTCTTCTTCAGAACCGAAGCATGTATCGACAAACCGAAAGCATCAGGATGATCTAGAGAGATGTCTTAAGAAGTGTTGTTATTTTTGGTTCCACTTCGAAGTCAAATTTTTGACGCGTTTTTGACGTCTTTTCGGACTTAGTCAGAAATGCACATTTTTGCACTATTTCTTTAAATAACTCAATAAGTGTATGATTTTACACACTCATTTACTACATATTTATCATATTTAACTTACTTAATGCTTTGATATGTATTTTATGCTTAAATTTTATTTTTTTGATTTTTTATGAATTTTTTTCTTACGTAAAAAGGAAGGGGGGGGGGGTGATTTTCATACATTTTCTGCTTCTTTTCTATAACCACTCTTCAGATTGTCATGACAATTTGTAGGTATGAGGTACTCATGCATGGTACCCTACAAGTGAAAGAATTTTGTCAAGATATCCACTTTTGGATACACATTCATTTACTACAAATTCATCACATTTAAGTTACTTAATGCTTTGATATGTATTTCATACTGAAATTTTAATTTTTTGATTTTTTATGAATTATTTTCTTATGTGAAAAGGAAAGGGGGGGGGGGGGGGTGATTTTCATACATATTCAACTTCTTCTCCAGAACTGCTGAATAGATTTTTATGAGTATTTTTTCAATCATGAATAGATATGTCTACTGTGAACATGGACCCAAGGCTTGTAAGTTCAAGTTCTGGTACCCTGGTAACTTTAGTTTCGTATAAGTTGGTACATGTTCATGTATGCAAGAGTTGTCTTTCTTTAATATAGATTTATGTTTTTGAGGTTTAAATTTTTGGATTATCGATTCATTTGAATGTTATATATTTTGAATTATTAAATAGGTATGGAAAAGGAAACTAAATTATTTTAAAAAGATGAATAAGTATTTTCAAATTTATCTTGTGAAGACTTAGATATACAACTATGAAATTACAATATTGAGAGCAGCTCAAAATATTAATGTAAGAACAGATCAATGTTATCAATAACACAGTGAAGGGATGGGGAGGGGGTCTGTTATTTTGCTTTAGCTTCTGTATAACTATCTCTCTCGGGTTACTTAGATTACTCAAGAAGAAGGGGGGATGATTTTCATACATATTCAACTTCTTCTCCAGAACCACTGAACAGATTTTCGTTAAACTTGGTAGGAAAGAAGAAATCATGGTCCCCTACAAGTATTGTTGTTTTTAGCTCACCTGAGCGAAGCTCAAGTGAGCTATTGTCATAGCGCGTCGTCCGTCCATCATCCGTCAGTCCAACGTAAACTTTTAACATTTTCGATATCTTTTCTGCAACCGCTGCACAGAATTTCACGAAATTTCACAGGAAGCAAGTACTCAATGCCCTCTATCAAATTTGTGTTTTTCAAGCCGATCGGAAATCCAAGATGGCCGCCACAGGCTCTGATTGGCTGACACATTTTTGACTTCTCTTCTGAAACTGCGTCACAGAATTTCATGAAACTTCACAGGAAGCAAGTACTCAATGCCCTCTACCAAGTTTGTGTTTTTTGAGCCGATCGGAAATCCAAGATGGCCGCCACAGGCTCTGATTGGCTGACACATTTTTGACTTCTCCTCCGAAACTGCTGCACAGAATTTCATGAAACTTCACAGGAAGCAAGTACTCAATGCCTTCTACCAAGTTTGTGTTTTTGGAGCCGATTGGAAATCCAAGATGGCCGCCACAGGCTCTAATTGGCTGACACATTCTCGACTTCTCCTCTGAAACCGCTGCACAGAATTTCATGAAACTTCACGGGAAGCAACTACTCAATGCCCTCTACCAAATTGTGTTTTTCGAGCCAATCGGAAATCCAAGATGGCTGCCACAGGCTCTGATTGGCTGACACATTTTCAACTTCTCTTCTATAACCACTGCACAGAATATCATGAAACTTCACAGGAAGCAAGTACTCAATGCCCTCTACTAAGTTTGTGTTTTTCGAGCCAATCGGAAATCCAAGATGGCTGCCACAGACTCTGATTGACTGACACATTTTCAACTTCTCCTCTCAAACGGCTGCATAGAATTTCACAAACCTTCACAGGAAGCAAGTACTGATTGCTCTCTACCAAGTTTATGTTTTTCGAGCTGATAAGAAATCCAAGATGGCCGCCACAGGCTCTGATTGGCTGACAAATTTTCGACTTCTCCTCTGAAACCGCTGTGCAGAATTTCATGAAACTTCACAGGATGCAAGTACTCATACCCTCTATCAAGTTTGCGTTTTTGGAGCCTATCGGAAATTCAAGATGGCTGCCACAGGCTCTGATTGGCTGACACATTTTCAACTTCTCCTCTAAAACTGCTTCACAGAATTTCTTGAAACTTCACAGGACGCAAGTACTAATTGCCCTCTACTTAGTTTGTGTTTTTCGAGCCGATTGGAAATCCAAGATGTCCTCTATAGGCTCTATTTGAATGACACATTTTTGACTTATCCTCTTAAACTACTGCACAGAATGTCACTGAACTTTACAGGAAGTAATAACTTGTACACCTTGTCCTTCTCAAAGCTTCACTAAAAGCGATTTCCTTCAGGTCTTGACTTTGATTGAAAACATACATACAGTCTCCTCAGGTGAGCGATGTGGCCCCCTTGGGCCTCTTGTTTGTCTCTTGCTGTGTATGTCTTCTCTGTGTAATCACTTGTGGTATTTTGTTGTTGGTGCTACAACCGATTCTTGTTGGAAATCCCCTCCTTCTTTCTGTCTATTGAATTAATGTTTTAAGAAAAAATCTTCTCTCCGGCTCCAACATTGGAAAGAAAGTAAAAAAGAAAAAAAAAAGGCTACGTAAACACAGTAAGATCGGCCCGTTGGGGGTTAGTTTTACAATACTTCATAGTTTTAATCCCATAACGACAAATCGGGTGGACCCAAAAAGCAAAAGGCGGCTTACTCTTTGATCAAAAGGTATAAATGTGAAGAAGATATGTTGAGGCAAATTCAAATCAATGTGACCATGCGTCAATACTTTGACTTTAACATGACATGGATGTGGTTAAAGCCTCTCTCCCATTACACATTGTCTCTCAATTATGCGCCAAAAATAATGATAGTAAAACCGGTACATTAATGAGAGAAAATAGTTTCGTCTTGAAGTATACACATTTTAAATACATTTCACCTAAAATAGGTTTTTAAAGTATAATTAATTATTTTTTGTGTTTTCACAATATCAAAAATTCTAAGTCCTATAACTCCGGTATGATAAATTGAGTGAACATGAAATTCGAAAAGCGGCTTTCTCTCCATGTTGTCAAAGTGTATACATATCGTGGGAATCTGTTAACCCATATTAAAGTTATTGCGTTCAATGCGTTCCATAAGCGAATGGACGGACGGACAGAGAAACAGACGGACATCGCCATACCGTAATACGTCGCATCAATTGATGGGCGAATAAAAACTTACTTTGTTACGGGAACTTGTTACTACTTCCATACTGTAGATTTAATAAGATTTTTAAAATCATTGTGTTTCGCTATTTTTTTTCTCTGTATTGCAAGGGATTCAACGAGAAAACTGAAAAAGAAGTTTGTTTTCATTTTATTTGAGGAGAACCTATCCAGTAGTAATATGTGATATTAGCAGACCAAAAATCCATCTATTTTGGCGTCTTCCAATGTATCAGTTCAAACTATTGTAAATAATTTATCTCATCAAACGACTTCTTTTACATGTACGCCACCCTCCCTCATGAGAAGATAAAAGATCGCTTATCATATTATAGTAATATGTGTTATTGGCCGACCAAACATCAATCTTTTATGGTTTCTTCCAATGTATCAGTTCAAACTATTGTAAATAATCTATCTCATCCTACGATTCTCTAACATGTACACCATCCTCCCTCATGAGAAGATAAAAGATCGCTTATCAAAACTTATTAAATGGTGTTTTGATCGAGAGGGTAAAACATTTATATGTACTTCTGGCACAAAAGGATTCTTTTCCTCAGTAGAATACAAATGGTACAAATCATGGACTCGATCTGAGTTGTTCAAGGCCTTTACCTTTCTTTTAGACAACATTTTTGTAAGATGTGTTGACACTTTATACAGGCAAGTTATTGGAATTCCTATGGGTACTAACTGTGTGACTCTGGTTGCAGATCTGTTTCTACACACATACGAAAAAGAATTCATGCAGAATCTGCAAAAACCTCAAGAAATTTGACTACTTGAAATGTTTAAACGGCAACTCTAGTTATCTTGATGATATTTTGAATATTGATAACCCACATTTTGACCATTATAAAAATCAAATTTATCCACCAGAGTTAACATTGAAAAAAGCAAACACAGATGATATATTTACACCATTTTTAGATCTTGGTATAAAACTCATTAACGGAAAAATTTAGACAAAGCTATACGACAAAAGAGAAGACTTTGGCTTCAACATAATTAATTTTCCTTGCCTTGATGGCGATTTTCCAAGATTGCCATCGTTAGGCACTTACATCTCTCAGCTCACCAGATACGCTAGAGCTTGTTTACATGTTTTGAACTTCCATGACAGAAATAAATAATTACAAAAAACTCATCAGTCAAGGATTTAGATATCGTAAACTTGTTAAATCTTTCTGGAAATTTTACAAGAACTATTCTGAACTTCTTGGGACATTTCCAGCGTCAGAGTATTTATCATTGGGAATTTCATTGCCTTCATTTTACGGTGACCTGATAAATAATATCAGATGGATCAAAGGAGGATCAAACTTCAACCTAAAATGTAAGGACATAGTCGATAGCCTGCTTTATCGATGATATGACCCTAAAGGCATAAAAAACCCCACTGGGCATGGTACTGGACCAATCTACCAGTGTCTTTTTCAACGTTGCACACTGACCAACCGTGACGACGGGACTTCATGTTTAAATCTCGTCAGAGAAGATTGGGTCCTGATTCTCTGTCCTATCTAAAAGTTGGTCAGACTTCTCGGGTGACTGATCTAGAGTTCGCCTCAGCCAGCAGAACACATACTATTATACGCATGCCATAGATTTTTTTAGATCCATTTAAATAGAATAGGGAGGTTGAGATTTCCTACGTGTAACTTGTACGTGTACTTGTATTCTGATCGCTATTGTGACGTCATCATTTATTGCGTTTGACGTCATTTGCTCTACAAGGTACACGTAGCCAGTGAACGTGTAAAGTGCGAGGTACACGTAGGTCTTACTTTAAGATATTTCATCCCCTTTATTCTATCAAATATTATAAAAAATATAGTATTCAATTCAGAATGATTTGTAATATCTTTTCAATATAGATTTAACCGAATCTAATGTTCCTTTTGAATTTAACCTAACCAAAAGTCAACTCTACTTCATTACGATTTTACAAGTACATGTAATGGTCTTTGAAAAGAAATCTCAACAACAGTAACGTGTAGTTCAACGTGTACACTAGACGTACCCGTACAAATTACAAGTAGGAAATTTCAACCTCTCTAATATGTGTTAGAAGAGGCCGCTGCGTTTAACTATCTCGTTTGTGATTTCACCTTACAGTGAGAAGTTTTATGTTTATACAACAATTGTGCGTCTATGGTGACCTCTGTGTATCCGGATGGGTTGTGCACACGTAATCCGGATAACTACACTATTTGCTAATAGCAGATGGCCGTCCAAAGTCGGCGACGGGTGCACATTGGTTTCCTTCCTTTTATGTGTTGTCATTAATGTTTGATGTTTTTGTATGTCAGTTTCGATTGCTTTGTATGATGTTCTAGCGTCTTTATGTGGTTTGTAGTTTTGTCTGATGTCATTTATGTGTCACTTTCTTGAGGGTTTGTTTCGCTGGGTATGTGCAGGGTGGTAGTGCTGGAGATCCTTCCTTTTTCTTAATAAGTATGATATCTTTACTTACTTGGCTTGGTACCCGACCAATCTACACCCTGTATCAGCGAATTCTTCAGATTTGCATTCTGACTGAATATGACGGGCCCTGCCCAAACCCAGTCGGACGTCTCGGGTGATCACATGTTAAACGTCTTTAAATTCAATAGCATCATTTAAAACCTGAGGAATTTACAACATGGACCAGACTTGCATGTTTCGGGTACTTAACCCTCGTCAGTGATCCTCAGTCTAAACAATGTAAAATGACCAAAAAGTATGAAAATTATTATGTCCCAAAATGTACCAAAAGACGTAGCAGAATGGGTGGGATATGATGCTACAGGACCCACGTTTTAGAAATTTCAAGCAATTTTGTAACAGAAAATTTCAAAGGCGTTGAAAAAGACAGACGATCAACCAAAGTTGATCGAACTTGGCTACATGTGCCCTCGGGGACTCTTGGTCCACCAGCAGTGACACTCACCAAGTAGTTCAAATGTTAAACGTCTTTAAATTCAATAGCATCATTTAAAACCTGATGAATTTACAACATGGACCAGACATGCATGTTTCGGGTACTTAACCCTTGTCAGTGATCCTCAGTCTAAACAATGTAAAATGACCAAAAAGTATGAAAATTATTATGTCCCAAAATGTACCAAAAGACGTAGCAGAATGGGTGGAATATGATGCTACAGGACCCACGTTTTAGAAATTTCAAGCAATTTTGTAACAGAAAATTTCAAAGGCGTTGAAAAAGACAGACGATCAACCATGATATCGCTACAGCCGACAGAGCACGGACTGCATTTTGTATGCCTTCTGTTTTTTTATATCCATTTACAAATCCATCCGTGTGTTTCTAGGGCAATGCGTAATGCTGCCTGTTTGTATGTTCGTCTTACAGTGAGGAGGTTATTCTACACCACAATTGTGCCTTCTTCGAGACCTCTGGGTAATCGGAAAAGTAAGAGGGTTGTGCGCTAGTAATCCGGATAACCACACTGTCTGCTACTTACGTGGCAGATTGTCGTCCAAGGTCGGCACCGGTTGCCTATGTGTCTCCTTGGTTAAAATGTGGTCCTTTGTGTTTGATGTTTTTATGTTGAGCGTTGGTGTTCCTTGTCCTTTGAGTCTCTTTCTGTGCTTGTCTGCTCTGTGTTTTTGCATTGGGTGTTTTGGAGTTTTGTTGTGGATGCTGCAACCTAGTGTTGTTGGAGATCCCCTCCTTTGTTTTCTGATAAGCCTGACGATGTTTCTGTGATTGATACTAACGCCATAAGAGTATTCAGCTATTCAATGTTCAAAGATTCAATAGCCTGAATTCAAAATAAGGGATTTATAAAGCTGCAGTTAGATATTAGGGTACACAGACAAAAAGTCAACAACATTGGCGACGTTCTCTTCTATTTAAAAAAAAAAAAAAACAAATTTTAGGTCAAACCACAAGAGAGAAAATAATGAACTTCAACAGCGTCTGGTTTTAAATTTTCTTCTAGAAGGTAAAGAGTTGGAACATTTCCGTATTATTATCATAAACACTTAATTCCTTTTAATTTTGCAGTGTGGAGTAGTTAATGTTAAACGTCTTCAAATTTAATTGCATCATTTATAAAAACAGATATATTTGCATCATGGACCAGTCATGCACGTTTCGGGTACTTAATCCTCGTCATTGATCCTCAATTTTAACAAAGTAATATTGTGTAACGAAAGACGTAGCACGATGGGTGGGATGTGATGCTACAGGATCCACGTTTTAGAAAATTCAAGAAAAGGGGTAGGGCCACGAGACCCCTAAATTGGCCCTTGATTTTTCTCTTAAAATAAATTTCATGAGGAATACTTGATATCTCTCATGAAAATACACGAATGTTTACCGCTTTTCATGAAAAGAATAATATCACCAAACAATGTGCCATTCAACAGTAATGACGTCATGAAGTGACGTCATTTTGACGTTATTGACAAAATATGGCGAAAATTGCTGGGAATTTTGTCTTATGTTGTAGAATTCAATGTGGCCGCATGCGTTAACTGAGATAAAACGTTTATGACAAAAGGATATAATGATAATCTTTCACATATAAATTTTCCATCATAGTTAATGCATGCGGCCATTGCTAATTTAATAGATATATTGAGTTTTTGCCTCAATTTCGCAGAATATGACCTATTTTGGTGTTTTCAAAGGGCTAAAAGGTGTTGATTAAAGCAATGTTTACAAAAAGTAGATTCGTGATTCAGTAGAGAACGTTTCAAAATTTCAAATAACAGTTAAAAATTCTAATAAGTACAATGTTCAAAATTTATCAAAATTAGGGCCAATATCGGGCTTCGTGGCCCTACCCCTTTGATAACAGAAATTTTCGAATGCGTTGAAGAAATGATCAATCGAAGATGATCGTACTTGGCTACATGTGCCCTCGGGGACTCCTGTTCCAACAGCAATGTCACTTACCAAGTGGTACAAATGTTAAACGTCTTCAAATAAAATAGCATCATTTAAGAACAGATGGATTTTCAGCATGGACCAGACATACACGTTTCGGGTACTTAACCCTCGTCAGTGATCCTCAATCTATACAATCATAATATGGCCAAAAACTTGTTCCTCGTGCTTAAAGAGTAATAATTTGTTCGTTCAAGCTCTGTCGTCTGAATAAAGCTTTATTTGGCCACTTTTCAATTTGCCATCATGTATTTCATTTTGTTATTTCGAAAACTTGTCATTTCATCAAAAAATATTATCGAAATGAAAGGAGCTTAACATCTAAGCACTATCCATCCAATACTATTTTGGTCATAGATTTCATTTATCTATGCTACTGAGCCGACCCTGCACAAAATTTGAGCCGCACCCTCTGCATATTAAATGCACAATTCAAATTCAAAAAATAAAACCAGAGGGCGCTACTGAAATACATTTGGCTGAGTCAGAAAATCATTTAATCATTTAATAATTACAATTTATGAGGATTTTCCATTCGAAACGCGTGTCTGTTGCATTTAAATTGTTTGAAAAAATTATTAAAAGGATTAAACATTTTACATGTTTGTTTTGATCAGACGTGAACTCTTACCGCGAAACTTTAATATTATAAATGACACGGTTTTAGTTATTAAGTTATAAATTCCGTTTAAAAAAATATATGAGACTGACTGAAAAAAAATCGTAAATAGAATTTATCAGTATCGGGATAGAAAGACTTTGCACAGTACAAAACAAAGCCATGATTTAAAAGAGTTATATTGCGTAGCACAAAGATTCCCTCCTTTTTTGTGCTCAGATATTGGCCTTGATCGATCTATTGATCTCTCAATCATATTGCTCCGTATTACTAGTATGTTAATTGCTGTGCTGTTTAGTTGTATGTAATATTGTTGTATTAATGTGTTAGTATTATTAGTATTTGTTACCGTATACCATGTATTTTGTGATACATTTTGAGCTTTGATCAAATTTGGCCCTTACTATCATCATCGTACTTTCATCCTTTTATTTTACAAGTTAGATGTATACAAAAGAGAACTGTAACGTTTCCCTCCTTTTTAGACTTTGATTACTTTTTACACCACTAGATAATAACACTACGCACATCTTGTCTATATTATTTGATTAGCGATATGCTTTATAAAAGGACACGACTGACGTAAATTATCATTTGAACTAGTTTTAACTTTATCTTTTTATAGTAAACATGTACCTTTTTGGTTCAAGGTTTCAACATGTACAAAAGATTTTAATGTATCACGAAAACTTAAACTTTGAAGACTTTTATGGAATATATTGTTGAAAATTACGGTAGCTCAAATAATGAATAAGGGTTCTGAAGTGGTGCTTCTATTTGAAATTATAGTATCTATGAACTTCTTTAGTAATTTTAATGCCATTGCCAAGGTTCTAGGATGTGAAAATCAAACAATTTGTTTAATTCGAGTGTTCTACCTCTATGATATGTTTTGTAGATTTTCTATCTTCACCTTATCTAAAAACGCTCTCTGTTACACGAAACAGAATAGTAAAGAATATTTGTTTTTTTTATGTGCTAGATATTTAACAAGAAAACATAAACAAAATAAGGTTTTTATTTAGTATCCGCATATTCAAACGCAATGAAACGCTTTACCTTCTTGAAGAAAATTTCAAACCAATTTTAATGCACCAGACATGTGTTTCAGATGGTAATAATCATAATATCCTCATCAGTAATGCTACCAGCCAACGTGTTTTTCAGAAACAGTCAAAATTCGTTTCAATGTCGCTCTCTGGTTTCATTTTTTTTAAAAGAAAGGTATAGATCTCCAACCAGACTCAGCAGCGGCACCCACAGCAGAGCGACAAAACACCTGATGCAAAAAAAAAAAAAAAAAAAAAAAAAAAAAAAAAAAAATAGACAAGACGGAAAAAAGGCATAGAACATAGAAACATTATACACAACTCTTTTACAATTTGATGTCATAGATGACGGGTGAGACCATTGAAAATGACGTGATCACGCCGCCATTATGACCGTGAATATATTCATGGCTGTTATAGAAGCGCATAGCGAATACGCGTGTAGAAAGGGCTGAAGAGAGGGAGAGGGGAGGGTGTGAACGAGTTTGAGGATACCGCAATGACAGAGAGAATATTTACATGTGTAAAATATTTAATCTTAACATTTCCTAGATGACTATTTGTGTATTGTATTGATTTTATAACAAAAACCTGTAATTGTCGTTAGATATAATGAATCGTGAATGCTACCTTCAAACCATGTAAGACTAGTACTGAGTTGGTTTTAACGAGGACATTATATCTAACGACAAAACAGTTTTTTTTAATAAAATCAATACTATAAACAAATATTGTATGTATTTCCAATTTGTGCAATATGCGTATGGATCCATTATCATTTTAAGTTCCATATAAAAAGGTGCGTGTATCGTTAACGACAACTTTCCCGACCGTGCGAGTTAGTCGGCAGGAAGAGATAACAGGGACGATAACTAAAAATAGTTGTGTATAGCACAAAAACCCTACATAAACTAACGAGACCAATGACCAAATTAGCGACCCAGGACGGCCATCTGGTATGACTCAATCCGATGTCTACATGTTTCTAGCAAGGTGTCTTCTTGTAATAAGATCATAACCATTAATAATTCATTTCTTAACTTTATAGATTTAATTATTTTGATTAGACTTCCAGTGATAATGTGGAGCGATATAAACGTCATATTGAGGCATAAATGCAGTTTTTTAAGTGCGAATATTCTTTTTTATCTTAGAATAGATATTTATTATAACATTATTTACAAAAATCATAATGCAGAGAGGATGATATATCATGATTATTTAATAGACAAAACTTAAAGTGATCAACTTAATGTGTATTGCTTAATTTCTTAAATTTTTCCATCGCAATCCAACGAAAAAACAACGGAGGGATCTATGGTTCATGTATCCACTCACATGATAAGGTATTGACCTATAAATATGCATAAATATGGTGTCTCCTTATACATAGAATTACAAGAAACTTATTACTTTTTTCTTGATACTAATATAATAATAGGATGAAGGTGCTAATCTAGAGTGTTAATAAAGTCATAATGATAACAACTTTTTCATAAAAAGTGCGAATTAGGTTTTGTTTTTAGAATCCAATATTTATATTATGTTCTGATTAATTTCATCTTGACGGTGATGCTCTCCTCTATTACAAAGAAGTTTATGAATATATTTAATTAGGATGGCAATGCTGATCCCGTGTGATATTAATATAATATACAGACAAACATCTGATTATCATGTCAATATTTTATCAGAATCTATTAATAACATTCAGTTTTAATCAATTTCATCTTTGATTAATGCAGCCAAGGACAAATAATGAAAAACAAATACACAAATGTTTCAGAAAAATAATCCTCGCCCTCCTCTATTTCAAACAGAATGAAGATATTTTTCTTAAGAATATGTTACTTAAAAAAACAAACTAAAATAATTGACTTCAAAGCAGACAACGAAACAACCGCAGCATCAAATGCACACAAAACAGCTTATAAACAAAATCTGACAAGAGCAGAAATGAAATGATTGATTGAATTATAAAAATATTTCATGTTAAATGAGAAAACTCTATCAAACTAAGCGATCGGTTACTTGGAGACTATTATTCCACCAGCAGTGATAGCAACCTAGTGGATGAGGTTTTCAATTATCATTTTATGTAACGTGCGACCGCGAGAATCCATTTTCTATGATAATCGCAACAATTTTTTACGGTAACTGTTTCATTCTATGCGGAAGATCTGTTGAGAAATTACAGATTCCGACCTTCTTGTAAGTTCATTTTGACAAATGATTTCGTATTTCCTTCTAAGACTATCATATGCTTTCGTTTTCGGAAATTATTCAGTCTAAATCGCGTTTCTGACAAAATGAAAAATTTTCAAGCAAATACAATTTCTTCATACGACTTTTCTGATAAGCACAACATGCTCCCTTAAATTAATGATCGATTGTCAAAACACATTAAATGGTGCTTTTGTCAAGGGGGGAAAACTTATATTTGTATATCTGAATCAAAGGGTTTCTATTCTGCCACAGAATACAAATCGTACAGATCATGCAAATTAATTATTACTTTTTGAAACCATTTTGGAGCTCCTTCCTCTTTTTGGTGGCATGATGAAACTAAACTGAAATCATAGTCATAATTGCTCGAGTCGGGGCTTAGTCGGATAGGACAGTAATTGGGTGCGTTCGGAGTTTACCCAATGATAAAAATTGGGAGTTATCATTGGCACCAATGGTAACCGATGGCAACAATGGTTACCATCAAACCACGAACGGGTAATTGGTACCCAATGGTAAATACACTACCATTGGCAACCAATGGTTGACCATTGGTGTCTACGGTGCCAGTCGGTACCAATGGGTGCCTTAGGTACCAATGGCGATGGTAATGGTACAAACAAGTTATAATTCCCTTATTTTTCTCAACTGCAATAATGAATCATCCTACATTTTAATTATTGTTGTACTGTTTGGTATAATGCAAAAAACAAGACACACATAGAAAGGCTTTTTAGATTGCAGAAGAAGGCAGCAAGAATCATTTAGATATAAAAGTACCTAGGTCTGTGTCAACATCTAGTTTGTTTGAACATCTTAAATGGATGCCTCTGTCTGATGACTTTATTTATAGAGAGTCTATTCTTGTTTTTAAAGTTTTACATGGGCTCACACCTGAATATTTGAATGTTTTTAGCTTTGTAAATGAAATACATACAAGAAACACAAGACAGAGAGCAGTAAATCTTATTTATGTCAAGAGAGCAAGAACAGAATATTTTAGAAGATCTTTCATCATTTCGGGTGCGTCTGTATGGAACTCTTTACCTGATTTTATTAGAAACTATACAATATTGTCATCTTTTGAAAACGGGTATCTGAAGCATTACTTTGACTCTTGAGTTACTATATTGATGTTGTTTTACAGGTATGTATTTTTGTAAATGAACTGTGATATTTAGGTTTTATTTCATTAAGATGATATAATGGACTTAATTTTCTTCATATGTACATATTTTTAAGACAGGACCACATTGTAAACTAGTTCATTTTGTAGCTAAATGTGATATCCTGTATAAATTAAGGGAATAAATAAATAAAAATAAAATGTCTGCGCAGTGTACTTTAGAAATAGCAAAATTGAAGTTTGTCTGCTTTGACGGAAAATTTCCCGATTGAAATTTATATTCTTCCCAAATGGTCTAGGATTCAAACCTGACTTAGCCGCGACTCACCAACATTGAGCCACGATTTTGCCACGACTGACCCCGACCTTCCCTATTGAAGAAGTTGACTCCGATCTAACTACGACTGATGATGACAGAGATACGATCTGCCCGACTAAGCCTCGACTTAGCCCGACTCTATCAAATATTTCATTATGTCTAGTAATTGATTTCTTTATACTCCAAACAGGTTTCAAAAATGCTGGTACTATAAAAGAATCGTATATCTACATATTTCAATAAAGGACTAGGAGCTCTAACCCCTAATATTATTTCGATAAAAATTCAAAAAATTATCAATTATTACTTAAGGCTAGCGATATATCTCTATTTTGATGGAAGTTTTGTTTGCTTGCTTTGATTTCTGTTTTATCCTGATTTTGTATGCCTTCGGTTCCTGATTTTCTGAATTATCGATTTTTTGCTGTATACAGGGATATGGTCATTATCCATATTTGTCTTCATATTGGGTAATATTTGAAACCGACTTAAACGATTAATGGTATGACCTCAAGTCGTAACATTTATTTCAGAAAAAAATAATACTACATCAAATTTACTTTGCTGAATGGATACTTTTTAGGGAAAATCACCAAAATTAGGGAAAAAATCATTATCGCATCTGTTCCGCTTCCAAAAGTTGAAACATCAGAATATAAACAATTCTTTGTTTACTATTTAAAAATGAGATAATTAGAAATTTGAACTTCAAGTAAAACTCTTTGAGTCACGAACACGTTACATATCGCTTTGTTTGAATGCGATTGGTCATCAAGTTTGGAACCTAATCACGTGTGACCTTTCAAATATCAGTCAATTTTTAAATTCAGACGCGGATTCAATATCAATGATTAAAATTGTTGTAGAATTAATTACTGCATTAAACTACTAAACAAATTTGAAATATTTTTCTCTTGCGCACAGAATATATCTATACGATGGGGAACTACTTCTCATGGCGTAGCAGACGACCTGTAGGTCACGGCGTGGTTCGCCTCTAATTTTCAGAAACGTTCATTTCACGTAAGAAATACACATATTTAGGCAATAGCATGTGATAAAAAGAATCTCAAATGAATTTTCATTTCATACGATGTATTATGAAACTCGTTGTGCGTTTTATATCCCCTCGCCAAGGCTCGTGGATATAAAACACACAATTCGTTTCATAAAACATCGTATGAAATGAAAATTCATTTGAGATTCTGCATTTATATTAGAATAGATATTTTTATTACATTATTTACAAAAATCATAATGCAGAGAGGATAATATCTCATGATTATTAAATAGACAAAACTTCAACTGATCAACTTAACGTGTATTGCTTAATTACTTAAATTTTTCCATCGCAATCCAACGAGAAAACAACGGAGGGATCTCAGATTCATGTATCCACTCACATGATAAGGTAATGACTTATAAATCTGCACGAAGTTTGGTGTCTCCTTATACATAGAATTACAGGTAATTTATTACTTTTTTCTTGATACTAATATGATAAGAGGATGAAGGTACCAATCTAGAGTGTTAATAAAGTCATAATGATAACAACTTTTTCATAAAAATTGCGAATTAGGTTTTGTTTTTAGAATCCAATATTTATATCATATTCTGATTAATTTCATCTTGACGGTGATGCTCTCCTCTATTACACAGAAGTTTATGAATATATTTAATTAGGATGACAATGCTGATCCCGTGTGATATTAATATAATATACAGACAAACATCTGATTATCATGTCACTATTTTATCAGAATCTATTATTTACATTCAGTTTTAATCAATTTCATCTTTGATTAATGCAGCCAAGGACAAATAATGAAAAACAAATACACAAATGTTTCAGAAAAATAATCCTCGTCCTCCTCTATTTCAAACAGACTTGTGAATTCAAAAATTTCGAGAATGAAGATATTTTTCTTAATAATATGTTACTTAAAAAACAAACTAAACTAATTGACTTCAAAGCAGACAACGAAACAACTTCAGCATCAAATGCAGACAAAACAGCTTATAAACAAAATCTCACAAGAGCAGAAATGAAATGATTGATTGAATTATAAAAATATTTCATGTTAAATGAGAAAACTCTATCAAACTAAGCGATCGGTTACTTGGAGACTATTATTCCACCAGCAGAGATACCAACCTAGTGGGTGAGGTTTTCAATTATCATTTTATGTAACGTGCGACCGCGAGAATGAATTTTCTATGATAATCGCAACAATTTTTTACGGTAACTGTTTCATTCTATGTGGAAGATCTGTTGAGAAATTACAGATTCCGACCTTCTTGTAAGTTCATTTTTACAAATGGTTTCGTATTTTCTTCTAAGACTATCATATGCTTACGTTTTCGGAAATTATTCAGTCTAAATCGCGTTTCTGACGAAATGAAATCAAGAAATTTTCAAGCAAATACAATTTCTTCATACGACTTTTCTGATAAGCACAACATGCTCCCTAAAATTAATGATCGATTGTCAAAACACATTAAATGGTGCTTTTGTCAAGAGGGGATAACTTGTATTTCTAAATCTGAATCAAAGGGTTTCTTTTCTGCCACAGAATACAAATCGTACAGATCATGCAAATTAATTATTACTTTTTGAAACCTTTTTGGAGCTCCTTCCTCTTTTTGGTGGCATGATGAAACTAAACTGAAATCATAGTCATAATGAAATTTTTGCTCGAGTCGGGGCTTAGTCGGATAGGACAGTAATTGGGTCCGTTCGGAGTTTACCCAATGATAAAAATTGGGAGTTATCATTGGCACCAATGGTAACCGATGGCAACAATGGTTACCATCAAACCACGAACGGGTAATTGGTACCCAATGGTAAATACACTACCATTGGCAACCAATGGTTGACCATTGGTGTCTACGGTGCCAGTCGGTACCAATGGGTGCCTTAGGTACCAGTGGCGATGGTAATGGTACAAACATTGAAGTTATAATTCCCTTATTTTTCTCAACTGCAATAATGAATCATCCTACATTTTAATTATTGTTGTACTGTGTGGTATAATGCAAAAAACAAGACACACATAGAAAGGCTTTTTAGATTGCAGAAGAAGGCAGCAAGAATCATTTTAGATATAAAAGTACCAAGGTCTGTGTCAACATCTAGTTTGTTTGAACATCTTAAATGGATGCCTCTGTCTGATGACTTTATTTATAGAGAGTCTATTCTTGTTTTTAAAGTTTTTCATGGGCTCACACCTGAATATTTGAATGTTTTTAGCTTTGTAAATGAAATACATACAAGAAACACAAGACAGAGAGCAGTAAATCTTATTTATGTCAAGAGAGCAAGAGCAGAATATTTTAGAAGATCTTTTATCATTTCGGGTGCGTCTTTATGGAACTCTTTACCTGATTTTATTAGAAACTATACAACATTGTCATCTTTCGAAAACGGGTATCTGAAGCATTACTTTGACTCTTGAATTACTATATTGATGTTGTTTTACAGGTATATATTTTTGTAAATAAACTGTGATATTTAGGTTTTATTTCATTAAGATGATATAATGGACTTAATTTTCTTCATATGTACATATTTTTAAGACAGGACCACATTGTAAACTAGTTCATTTTGTAGCTAAATGTGATATCCTGTATAAATTAAGAAAAATAAATAAATAAAAATAAAAAGTCTGCGCAGTGTACTTTAGAAATAGCAAAATTGAAGTTTGTCTGCTTTGACGGAAAATTTCCCGATTGAAATTTATATTCTTCCCAAATGGTCTAGGATTCAAACCTGACTTAGCCGCGACTCACCAACATTGAGCCACGATTTTACCACGACTGACCCCGACCTTCCCTATTGAAGAAGTTGACTCCGATCTAACTACGACTGATGATGACAGAGATACGATCTGCCCGACTAAGCCTCGACTTAGCCCGACTCTATCAAATATTTCATTATGTCTAGTAATTGATTTCTTTATACTCCAAACAGGTTTCAAAAATGCTGGTACTATAAAAGAATCGTATATCTACATATTTCAATAAAGGACTAGGAGCTCTAACCCCTAATATCGGCGCGGCCCTATTATTTCGATAAAAATTCAAAAAATTATTAATTATTACTTAAGGCTAGCGATACATCTCTATTTTGATGGAAGTTTTGTTTGCTTGCTTTGATTTCTGTTTTATCCTGATTTTGTATGCCTTCGGTTTCTGATTTTCTGAATTATCGATTTTTTTCTGTATACAGGGATATGGTCATTATCCATATTTGTCTTCATATTGGGTAATATTTGAAACCGACTTTAACGATTAATGGTATGACCTCAAGTCGTAACATTTATTTCAGAAAAAATACTACTACATCAAATTTACTTTGCTGAATGGATACTTTTTAGGGAAAATCACCAAAATTAGGGAAAAATCATTATCGCATCTGTTCCGCTTCCAAAAATTGAAACATCAGAATATAAACAATTATTTGTTTACTATTTAAAAGTGAGATAATTAGAAATTTGAACTTCAAGTAAAACTCTTTGAGTCACGAACACGTTACATATCGCTCTGTTTGAATGCGATTGGTCATCAAGTTTGGAACCTAATCACGTGTGACATTTCAAATATCAGTCAATTGTTAAACTCAGACGCGGATTCAATATCAATGATTAAAATTGTTGTAGAATTAATTACTGCATTAAACTACTAAACAAATTTGAAATATTTTTCTCTTGCGCACAGAATATATCTATACGATGGGGAACTACTTCTCATGGCGTAGCAGACGACCTGTAGGTCACGGCGTGGTTCGCCTCTAATTTTCAGAAACGTTCATTTCACGTAAGAAATACACATATTTAGGCAATAGCATGTGATAAAAAGAATCTCAAATGAATTTTCATTTCATACGATGTATTATGAAACTCGTTGTGCGTTTTATATCCCCTCGCCAAGGCTCTTGGATATAAAACACACAATTCGTTTCATAAAACATCGTATGAAATGAAAATTCATTTGAGATTCTGCATTTATCTTAGAATAGATATTTTTATTACATTATTTACAAAAATCATAATGCAGAGAGGATAATATCTCATGATTATTAAATAGACAAAACTTCAACTGATCAACTTAATGTGTATTGCTTAATTACTTAAATTTTTCCATCGCAATCCAACGAGAAAACATAGAAGGGATCTCAGATTCATGTATCCACTCACATGATAAGGTAATGACCTATAAATCTGCACGCAGTTTGGTGTCTCCTTATACATAGAATTACAAGTAACTTATTACTTTTTTCTTGATACTAATATGATAAGAGGATGAAGGTGCCAATCTAGAGTGTTAATAAAGTCATAATGATAACAACTTTTTCATAAAAATTGCGAATTAGGTTTTATTTTTAGAATCCAATATTTATATTACATTCTGATTAATTTCATCTTGACGGTGATGCTCTCCTCTATTACACAGAAGTTTATGAATACTTTTAATTAGGATGACAATGCTGATCCCGTGTGATATTAATATAATATACAGACAAACATCTGATTATCATGTCACTATTTTATCAGAATATATTATTTACATTTAGTTTTAATCAATTTCATCTTTGATTAATGCAGCCAAGGACAAATGATGAAAAACAAATACACAAATGTTTCAGAAAAATAATCCTCGCCCTCCTCTATTTCAAACAGACTTGTGAATTCAACAATTTCGGGAATGAAGATATTTTTCTTAATAATATGTTACTTAAAAAACAAACTAATATAATTGACTTCAAAGCAGACAACGAAACAACCGCAGCATCAAATGCAGACAAAACAGCTAATAAACAAAATCTCACAAGAGCAGAAATGAAATGATTGATTGAATTATAAAAATATTTCATGTTAAATGAGAAAACTCTATCAAACTAAGCGATCGGTTACTTGGAGACTATTATTCCACCAGCAGTGATAGCAACCAAGTGGGTGAGGTTTTCAATTATCATTTTATGTAACGTGCGACCGCGAGAATCCATTTTCATTGATAATCGCAACAATTTTTTACGGTAACTGTTTCATTCTATGTGGAAGATCTGTTGAGAAATTACAGATTCCGACCTTCTTGTAAGTTCATTTTGACAAATTATTTCGTATTTTCTTCTAAGACTATCATATGCTTACGTTTTCGGAAATTATTCAGTCTAAATCGCGTTTCTGACAAAATGAAATCAAGAAATTTTCAAGCAAATAAAATTTCTTCATACGACTTTTCTGATAAGCCCAACATGCTCCCTAAAATTAATGATCGATTGTCAAAAATACATTTAACGAGGCTGTGTACAATTAGAAAAATTTGATAACGGTGAAATTTCAATTTCTCTTTCTTAAAATGATTTTTGAAGTACAACAAATAAATAACATTAATTTAATTAAAATCTCTTGCGCAGAAACATGAAAAATTTGAGAAAAATCATTATTTTGCAGTAAACCCCCATAAGGTCTCATTGAAAGATGCCAATATCTTTGAGATGACCCCTACGTAAAACTGAACGGTCAACTTCTATTTTCTTTCCCATAAAATGAATTTCATAATACTGCAATTATATGATCCGAATTTAGTCAAAATACCTTAGGTAGAAGTTCATCATTTTCTAATTAGACCCAGCCTCGTTAATGGTGCTTTTGTCAAGAGGGGAAAATGTATATTTGTAAATCTGTATTAAAGGGTTTTTTTTCCGCCACAGAATACGAATCGTACAGATCATGCAAATTAATTATTACTCTTTGAAACCTTTTTGGAGCTCCTTCCTCTTTTTGGTGGCATGATGAAAATCATAGACATAATGAAAGTTTTGCTCGAGTCGGGGCTTAGTCGGACAGGACAGTCGTATAGTTAAGCCGCCGTCAATCGGGAAGGTCAGGACGCTTCGTGGTCAAGTCGGGGCTTTTGCTCTGTTCACACAAATGCGCATTAATTCAAATTCTAATAAGATTTAAGGTAGAGTGTTCATCAGGTCAGAATTTCTAGTCATTTTTGCCAGGATGCCCTATTTTTTCTATTCATAAAACTGTTCAGATTATCAAACTAATATGGTTTTTGGAAAAGAAACTTTCATATAGTTACATTTTATCACCTCTAAAAAGGGGTTTTCTCACTTTTCACGTAGGGTCCAATCTTAAAGTCCAAACGGCTTTAAGTTCTCGATATAATCATGAAACGACGAATTAAGTCGGGGCTCTAGCGGGCGAGCTGTAGCTTGGTCAGGGCGGGTCGGAGTGGGTCGTAGGTAAGTGGGGAGGGTCGGCGAGACATCCGACACATGTTTAAATGTAATATTTTGTCGGAGCTCAGTCACGACTTACTTATGTTAGTGCCATGTCATAGCGACGTCGGTTGTAAATTGTAGATCAGCCGGGGATAATCGGGAACAGACCTTCTTCCCAAATGGTCTAGGATTCAAACCCGACTAACCGCGACTCGCCAACATTGAGCCACGATTTTAACACGACTGACCCCGACCTTCCCTATTGAAGAAAATGACTCCGATCTAACTACGACTGATGATGACAGAGATACTCCCGACTAAGCCTCGACTTAGCCCGACTCTATCAAATATTTCATTATGTCTAGTAATTGATTTCTTTTTACTCCAAACAGGTTTCAAAAAGGCTGGTACTATAAAAGAATCGTTTGTCTACATATTTCAATAAAGGACTAGGAGCTTTAACCCCTAATATCGGCGCGGCCCTATAATTTCGATAAAAAATTATTTTGGTGGAGGTTTTTGTTTGTTTGCTCTGGTTCCTGTTTTATCCTGATTTTGTATGCCTTCGGTTTCTGATTTTCTGAATTATCGATTTTGTGCTGTATACAGGAATATGGTCACTTTCCATATTTGTCTTCATATCGGGTAATATTTGAAACCGACTTTAACGATAAATGGTATGGCCTCAAGTCGTTACATTTATCTCAGAAAAAAATAATACTGCATGATTTTTTTTGCTGAATGGATATTTTTTAGGGAAAATCACCAAAATTAGGGAAAAAATTATTCTCGCATCTGTTCCCCTTCCAGAAATTCAAAAATCAGAATATAAACAATTCTTTGAATACTCTTTAAAAGGGAGATAATTAGAAATTTGAATTTCAAGTAAAACTCTATGTTTTTGGGTCAAAATGTTGAGTTTTTGCATACATTATGTTGCTATTTATAGAAAAAGTCATGTTGCTCAAAAACTAATTCGGGTACATATTGGTCTAACTGCTGTAGGATAAAGCAATACCATACTTCTATACTTAGAAAAAAATGCAACAGTAGACCTTCTAGCTATTAATGAAATTACAAGTTGTTGCCATGGTAACCAGAATAATGTACAGTTATGATGTGGTATTTTTTATTAAAGACGAAAATATTGAATAGGCCAAAAATGGACGTTTAAAGGAAAAAAAGAAGGGGCAAATTTTGAGTTTTTTTGGTATTAATAGTTCGAGGAGATGTTCCTTTACATGTGAACATATCCATCTTCCATCAACCTAATTTTTATCAAAAGTCGCAACCCTGATCTTAATGTGATATAAAACATGTATGAAAATACTGCGTCGAAATTTTAAGCTCTTGTAATGACTCGAGCCTCGCCGACGAAACTTTAAATGCAGATTGAAAAGTCAAATATTCAATTTTCAATTAAAATAAAAAATTATAATGGGCACGGGCCGGTGCGCTTCTTGGTTCTTCCGTTTACTGATGTTTTTAATGATTTCATCGTTTTAAACACCCTTCTTAAGACGGGACGTATTGTGTTTAAAACGCGAATCCGTGCGTCCGTATGTCCGTCTGTGCGTCCGTCTGAGATAATGTTTTCCGATCTTTCTGAATCCTTTCAAGATACTGGATTGAAACTTGACAGATTACTTGATATGAAGCGGTGTAAGATCCACTTTGAGTTTCGGCAAAATTGACCTATTTTAAACAGAGTTATGGCCCTTGAACATAGAAATTTTGAACAATTTTACAGCTTTCCCGATTTTTTGTAGCTGATGCAGCTATTGAATAGAAACTCTTTATATGCCTTTATAACAAATAATTACAGATCCAGTTTAAGTTTGAAAAATTAACCTATTTCTAGCGGAGTAATGGGGCTTTAACATAGAAATTTTCTACAATTTTACAGTTTTCCAAACTTTATTCGAAGCTTATGCAGCTATTGAATTGAAATTTCGTATATGCCTTTATATTAAATCATTACAGATCCAGTTCGAGATTCAGAAAAAAAGACCCTTTTTTTAGCAGAGTTATGGACCATAAACATAGTAATTTTCAACAATTTCACAGTTTTCTAGACTTTTTCTGCAGCCTTTTAAGCAGCTATTGAATAAAAAATCCTGCAAAATAAATAATTAGGGAATGACTAGCTTCTGACGGTATGTCTGCGGACGGTAAATGGTGATTTTATGGTCGCAAATAAAGTTTTTTTCTGGCGACTTGTTAGCGGAGCCAGTACAATTGGATGTTTGCACCGTAAAATCAGCATTTTTTTATTTTGACAATTATTCAAATACTATTTTTGATACAAACGTTGAACTACAACACATGCTATTTTTTATTTTTTTTTTCATAGGGGATCAGTTTGGGTTGTTTGCATGACGGTTTAAGATAATTCATATTATACATGTATAACATTAAGTAAAACTCACATTTACCGCATCATAATTGTACATTTCCACTTTTTTGTGCGTAACCGGTACGTTTAGTTAAGTTAACCTCCCAACAACAATATTAATCTGTACACAAAATTATACCAGTATGCAATACTTTTTCGTTGATTTCAAGTCACCGAGCAGATAATACGAAAACCCTACTAGCATACAATGCGCTTTATAAACTTTGGAACACAAAACAATAGATATTATGTTCTTTATTAACACTCAAGTCTTTCGGAAAGGGGGTTGATACGGGAAAATATCTTCATGAAAATCGATTTCCTATTATTTTTTTTCAAACTTGGATTCAATGCAGGTTATCGGTATAGCCACATAACTCATCATTATGCAGACCATGTTTCACTTTGTTTTATACTCTTGAAGTAGTTTTATGTTGTATATATTTTTTTAATGTTTTAAAATTGCACATTTCCTTGACAGAAGAACTGTCTTTCAAATGAGATCTACATCAGATATTTTGCCTATAAACCACAATCCTCCTTAGTACAGTACCCCGACCACCTGTCCTCTCTGAAACTAAGTCAGGTGATAACATGCATGAGCTCGCTATAGCCGGCAGAGCAATTACTGTTTTTCGTACGTATTCTGTTTTTCTATATGCATTTTCTTGGGCCGCTGCGTCATGCTGTCTGTTTGTTTGGTCATTTTACAATGAAGAGGTTATTTAACACCACGATTGTGCGTCAAAATCTCTTGGTAGTCGGAAAATTAGGAGGGTTGTGCGGTAATCCAGATAACCACACCGTCTGAGACTGTTGTGGCAGATGGCCATCCTAAGTCGACACCGATTGCCCATAGGTCTCGTAACTTTATTTGTAGTCATTTGTATTTGATGTTAATAGTGCAATAAAATTGGTACTATAGAGCATATATTTCAATATTGATGATGTTTCTGTGTGATTTGGTGTTCCTTGTACCTTTTGCGTTTCTTTCTGTGCCTGTTTGCTGTGTGTTTTTGCATTGGGCGTTTTGGAGTTTTGATGTGAGTCCTGCAACCGGGTGTTGATGGAGATCCCC
Organism: Pinctada fucata; assembly: GCA_028142955.1. NCBI lineage: Eukaryota > Metazoa > Mollusca > Bivalvia > Pterioida > Pteriidae > Pinctada > Pinctada fucata. Next base: position 28,057,131 of record AP027107.1, on the reverse strand, counting down.
TCTTTTCTTTTAAACGGTATTTTGACCACAATTTTCTCACGGACAGTTTGTGCTGTGGAAAACTGCGAAATTTGGATCTTGACATCAATGTGCCTGTAGAAGAGTTTTACAATGAATTAAAAATCAGGTACTTCTGCCCGTGAGAGATCGATAACTGATCTCGGATTTAGATAAGTTTATGAAAATATCAGCAAGAGGTGATGTCAAGTTTACTCATATTGATTGTGACACATAACAAGCACTTCAAGCTACAATTGTTGCAAGGACTCTCCTGTCAACCATAATACGCAACATGGAAGATGATAATCAGAGGGCACCTCAAACAAGACTTGGTTGCAGCACTTATAGCAAAATATCGAAACACCCCTATGTAAATATGATGTGGGCAATCAAGATCCCAGCTGAAAAATTCACAAAATGCTCATTAATCCGATCCATTCTTTTATATATCAAATAACAGTCTTAATTTCTTATCGCCGGAATTAACACCCTCCTTGTCTTCTTTCAAAATTACACCAGCACTCTTATAAACATGGCGTTTGGGTACGTTGTTTTAACGTAGTATCTGAATGAGTAAGTCAATAGACGATTTTCACATCACGCAGTTGACTTGCATTTTACACATACTAAGACCCGACATCACAAGACTTGACGTAACTTTTAACTGTGACGTTGTAGCATATTTATGACAAAGTGGGTCTTGGCATGTGTAAAATGCAAGCATATCGGTAATGTGAGGAAGGTTCATTGGTAAGAAACAGAATGTGTTATGACGTGGGTCTCCGACGATGTTTTTGTGTGATCAATATGACGTGGTCTTGATAGAGAATTTCACCATTTCCTTATACACTCCAAATTAATAAGACAAGCAGCACATTTCACAATGTAAAATTTAATTATATAAAACATCAATTTGATACATTTATTTTTAATAGAATGATACAGAGTAGAAAAAATTGATAGAACAAACTCTTAAAAATGCTTAAAGAAGCACGGTTCGTCTGAAATACATATAAGAAAAGAGGGGATCTCCAACAACAATCGGTTGCAGCACCAACAGCAAAACCCAGAGACACTCACCGCAAAAACACAAAGCATATGTTTATGATACTTGTTATCTTGTAATTGCTTTGTCGGTTTATCTTAAGATTATTCTACTTCCCAAGAAAAAAACAAAGTACCCGACTCTTCTACTAGAGAGCAGCCCTCTGTATAGACATTTCTAAATGCAGTACATCAGACAGACAATCATGTTTCAGATACTTCTTCCTTATGAGTGGTGCTTTAAATCAAAATGATCCAAATTTTGAAGATAAGATAATCAGATAATTCTGACGGACTATAACGGAGATGGTGCTGTTTAATTTTCAGCATGCAGCGCAAGACGAGTTCATGTAAAAGGTGTCACAAACAATTTAAGGCCTTTCCACAGCGGTTCACCACGGAGATAATCCTCAGTATTTGGAATTTAATTGAATTTTATGCAACTTTACAGGGCTCTACAATTTCAATAAACAATTACGTAGAGTTTTTTCAAGTACCCAACGGACCGTGCTCCTTTAAAAAGTGATGAAAATATTTTGAAATTATACTTATTTCTTAAAATGACAACCCCTTTATCATAGAAAACCGACAAATTACTAATGGAACCTTAGATTTTGTTCATATACAACATCATCGTGTAGCAGCGATATTGCCTTAACAATTAAAATCATGAAAATAGTTCCGTCTAAATTGCAGGCAAACGATGAAAAAATCCGAAAAACAAAGTTAGAATTAAATTGCTTTCATGTGTGAGAATACAAGTTATTATGTCTATTGTGTGCTCAAATTTTACTTTTTAATCGCAGCTGACTTCTTTGATATGGCCCCTACAATTGCGTAGTATGAAAAGCGAAGAGCAAAGTACGTTAACTTGAACAATGTCTAATGTTAACGGACATTTTTCATGTTCGCGGACATCGCACTTGGGAATTCGATTTTGGAAGGGACTGTTTCATTCAGCCAAAATGATGATATTATTCCATTGAACTTAGAATATGTATGTAAGGAATTTACTTGTTTTGATGTCTGAAAATACATATTTATATTTCGTCCATTTAGTGGTCAGATTTTACTTTTCTTCTTTTATATGACCCTCTTAGTACGAAGTCCGGAGTGCGGAGTCCGAGTACATCAACTTGAAAAATATCTCATATTAGGAGAAAATCTTCAAGTCATATTAGCATATATACTGACAAAAAATATTTAAATACAACTAACAATATAAAAACTTATAATTAATTTAAAAAACAAATAAACATGATTTTTTTTTTGATATGCAACACTTTTGTCCGATGGCATATAGTACACTCTCATGATATCATCACTTAACTTAAAGTTTTACTTCTAATTTTCTGAACATAACTGAATAAAACCGTCTTCATACAATTCTGTATAAGATTATATTCGATTTTTTGTTCATTTTAGACAAACCCTTTACATGGCTTTCTGTGTCGATTCTGTTATCATATAGGGTTGCTACCAATTTTCCTCCAAACACGATAAAATGACATGCCCATTAAGACAACAAAGAATGCTATTTACACAACAAGAACAAAGGAGGGTATATCAAACAACACCAGGTTGCAGCACCTGCAGCAGAACTAAGAAAGAAGTTACATTCTCCTTAATGAACATAAATCATACTTTCAATATCTTTGAAATTTAAAATGATGTCCTCACGTCAAGCAATTAATTCAACTACTGACTTACCATGGACCGATGCATCGTTACCGAACAATTTCTCCATCTATTATACATGTAGAAATCAACCTTATCATCCCTGAGTTTAACAGTTTGAAAACTCGGCAACTCCACACTTCTAATAACGAACGTGAGGTTTTCTGAAGGCAAATAAACGCTGGTTTAATCCTTCATTAAAAAATTAGAAATGCTAGGAAAGAGTGCCTATTCTGACTATCGACCTCTGGATTTATCACTTCATTTTAGATAATCGAACCAAAATCCAATCCGACGTCCTGACACTACCTAAACAAAATTATCAACGACAAAGGTTCCATTATAGTAATTATCAAACAATTTTATGTTTAATTGAAACTGAAGATACGTGTATACGTATACTACGTAATTAAAAAAAGGTATTTTTTCCCGATGGCTCATCACTAGTCGTAAATGAAGGGTTAAATGTTAAACGTCTTCAAATTCAATAGCATTATTTAAGAACAGATAAATTTACAACATGGACCTGACATGCACGTTTCGGGTACTTAACCCTCGTCATTGATCCTCAATGTAAATAATGAAATATGGCCAAAGAGGTTGAAAGTTATTATGTTCAAACATCTACCGAAGACGTAGCAGGATGGTTTGGATATGATACTACAGGACCCGCGTTTCTGAAATTCCAAGAAATCTTGATAACAAAAATTTTGAATGCGTTAAATATTCACTTTCGCAATAGGATACTTCTTTCAATGAGGTCTTTATCTTAAATTAAAAAAAGGATTAAAACAATGTATTCCTCGAACTGCTGAATCCATGGGCTGATCTAGTCAAATCCTACAGATGGTTTAGCATTTGGTTTTGAAAATTATTATACATAAAACGGGAAAATTCAGCAATTTTCGACAATTCCATGGGGGTTCCGACCCCCTGATACCCTCTTTAGATCCACGCATGAACTTCACTTATTACATAATAGAGATATTTAACTGCATTCCAGTATTGAATTCATTCATATGTGACGAAACGCTAGATTTTCCCATTGCAAAATCACATGTTCTACTTAATTGTTCCGGTAGAACAAGTATTTCAGGAGGATATGCTGGTTGGATTCGTAATAAGTATTTTTAAAAATGTTATAAAAAATAGAGGGGCAAGCAACTCGTGCACCCCCATGAAATCATCTTTGCATCACAACAAAACGAAAGGCGCTATGAAAAGATTGAAAATAATCTTGAAAGTTATATGAAAGTTATATATATATATATATATATAATATATGTAACTAATTGATATGTAGATCTACGGTTACATCAAAACAGTTATACGTCCATAAAACACAACATATAGTGAAATTCACTTGCAAAAGACTATCATCTATATCAGCTTCCAACCTATCCTAGAAATCAATGTCGATGATGCAATATTCAAACTTTGAAATCATTTAATAGAAATGTTAAACCAAATGATTTTCCCCGGGAACTTGGTCTCACTTCGGAATGTTTTTCATTCCGAGGTTCAAAATCGTTCAAACGGAAATTCTAATGACTCTGCCTTGCCTTCTCGGCTTTGAGGCTGAAACTGATAAGTACTTCTTTGATGTTTATTTCCATAATTATTTAAAAACATATTAAAGATGAAAATCCAAAATAATCAAAATGAGGCAATTTTAATGACATTGGAATGAATTTCTGGGTATTCTGTTTGAGGTAAGGTAATTTCGCACATTTTTACATCGACATTTCATTGCATGGTTGAAAATTTGTAAATTGTCATATGATTGGATGATGCGATAAAGCTTAAATGCTCAACCTACGATGTAATCCATTTACATCCTTTTCTAACGTAAAAGAAGGGAGGAGATCTCCAACAAGAACCCGTTGCAGCATCAACAGTAAAACACCAAAACACCCGATGCAAAAACACAAAAGACGAGTACAGCACGAGACGGAAAAGAGACACACGACATGTAAACATCAAACACAAAAGACTACACATAAACCGACGAGACCAATGGGTAACCGGTGCCGACTTTGGACGGCCATTTGTCACGCAAGTAGCAAATGGTGTGGTTATCCTGGATTACGTGCGCACAAACCTCTCACTTCTCCAATTACCCAGAGGTCTCGAAGAACGTACAATTGTGGTGTAAAACAACCTCCTCACTGTAAGATGACATCACACAAACAAGACCGCGAAACGTAGAGGCCCCAGAGACACAGATGAATATGTAAATGGATATAAAAAGAGGGCATGCGTAATACAGTCCGTGCTCTGCCGGCTGTAGCGAGCTTATGTATGTTATCACCAGAGGAGTCCGACTGACATTCAGAGAGGACAGGTGGTCGGGGCCCTGTCTTCTCTAAAGAGGTTTGGACAGGGCCCGTCATGGAGTCCCGTCGTCACAGTCAGTCAGAGTGCAAGTTCTCAAGGATGCGCTTGTACAAGACTGTAGATTGGTCAAGTACCAAGCCTAGTGTCCGTCTGGTGACACTAGGATCATATCCACGGTATAAAAGGCGTTTGATGATTCTGACGCATTTTCGATGGTTATGCTGCCTACCTTTGATCCTTTTTATTTTGTTTATCATATCACCATAAAAGACAGGTTGTGTAATACCCATAGTAATGTACTCTGTTGCATATATAGATCCGAATTTTAAAAGAAGTTGACTGTAATTTTTGTAAAATTTCCAGAAAGTCGTAACTAGTTTATGAAAGCGGAAACCTTGACCTAAAAGTTTTTTGGTAATTTGTAAATTTCTACTGTGAAAATCAAAAATATCAGTACATGCTCTTGCGTACCGGATGAGCTGTGATATGTAAATGCCGTATGACGGGTATCTTGGAACATCACCGTCAAGCCAGGGGAAATTTACTATGTTGAATCCAAAATCATCCCTTTTGTCATATACACTTGTATGAATCTTTCCGTTTACAATTTTTATATTTAGGTCCAAAAAGGGTGTTTCTGTATTTGAAAGGTTTGCCTTGTTAAGGGTTAATTCTTGTGGATAAATTTCATTCTTATATAATTTAAAAGCAGGATTGTCAATGGTAAGAATATCATCCAGATACCTAGAAGTATTATTGAAACATTTCAGCTCATCAAATTTTCTTTGCTTTTGAAGATTTTGGATAAATTCTTATTCATAAGTGTATAAAAATAAATCTGCAACAAGAGGCGCACAGTAACTTCATATCTAAATAATACTGCAGAGTGTGATTGCTAAAACTAGAAGCCCGTGTTGTTACACACCCAATTGTGCTTCACATGAAAATTCATATGAAATGAGCATCATGTAAATTTCACATGAAAGTTCATGTGAAATTCATATAGATTTTACATAAAATTTATGTGAAAAAGTTTTACATGAATTTCACATAAATTAACTTCATATGAATTTAACATGAAATTTTCTTTGTAACCTACAAGTAAAATGGACTTTAATTTACATGGAATTCGTCTCAAAAACTTCACATGAATTTCATGTGAAAAATTTCATGTAAATTTTATATTAGTGATCGATTCACATAAATTTCATGTGAACTTTTGTGTAAAGTTCATGTAAATTTCACATTAATTTCATGAGGCACAATTGGCTGTGTATATCTAAGTAATTTGCCTTTTAAATGTTCTTGTAAATAATGAACATCAGATATTTATATCTTTACCACAGATATCGCCATATATTTTCTTTTTTGTCATTCAGAATCCACATAAAATCAAGTAATCAATGCAATGATGGCAACAATTCAATCTTTTCGGTACAGTCTTGTACAAGATAAAACATTCATATAACGTATCCAATGTACAAGATCTCGCTAACGTTTCGTCCATTTAAACAACTTGTTAGTTTATCTTCGGCAGTGTCTTGATAGTTTCCGTAGCTTAGATGATGGTTGGCATGCTGTGCTTTGATGACGGAAACAAACTTTTAAGTTTTGTGGTTTTGTGATGGTACATAATGGTTAAGATACATGTAATTCTAACGCATATCATACATATAATAATTCATATATTTAACGCGTATCATACATATAATAATAATTTACATATTTAACGCATATCATACATATAATAATGATTTATACAAGGGATACAACAGACATACAATATTATCCATGCAAGCACACATGTGTACTGAATATTACACTTTTTTCACAAACATCATATGTACACGTATCACTATTTCATACCATAACCAAGGCTGTTTTCCGATTAAAATAAAAACTTCAGTACCAACGGTGCTCCTTGACAAACACAAAGTATCGAAGGATGCACATTGAATCATTTTGTAAGCGCATAGCTACTTGTTTGATAATAGTGTTAGCTAGACCAAAACATAGGGTTTCATAATTTCAATCAGAGATTTAAGATTAAGAAGTGATCAGGGACAAGGAATTTCAACCCGATAACCAAGCAATTTCTTGTACCAGGGAGGAGGATTTCGGCGTTGCGTGCAAAAGCAAATCGTGGACACAAGGGTTTGACTCTGTATGACTCTGACATTACAATTAAACATGTAGAAATATTATCATACCCTAAAGCGGCAAGACAAGAAATCTTTATCCAACGCTTTTATGGATATGGCTGTCCAAAGTGAGAGAATTTCTTTTTCTGCCTCATGGAACACTATTTTGTATTTCGTTCTCATTGTTGAATTTGGTGATCATTGATGTATCTCTGATGCGGTTGCCTAGTGTTATAATCATTTGACAAATCTTCAAATTTTATTCAAAAATCGACAATTCTATAAGAATGAGTTTTCATCAAACACTGATACAAGGTACCACCACGCCCTTTTTTCTTTTCAAAGTCGGTATTGCAGAAATTCATCTTTGCTTTCCATCAGTCGACTGTAAGAATTCCGACCCATATTATGATTCATTGAAGAGACTGAGATTTGTCCTGAAAATTGCTCATGTTTCTTGTTGGGACATACATGTATATTTAACAATTTCTTATTATTTCAATACTTTGTATGGACGAGTATCACTCTTATCAAGATTCTATTCAGGTTGAGTGGCAGTATCATCGAGTGCAGGATTGACGCGATGAATTGTAGCTAGCTCGTACGTGGCATACTTCTGCTTGTACTTCATTTCTAGCTTATGCTGATATTTTGCGCTGCAGCGACATAGTGTCGAGAGTAGAACGTAGCGGCTTTCTTGAAAATTTGCAACAAGAATGATCGGCAGACTGAAGAAGAATAAATTTACCATTGCTTGTTTCATCAAAATATAATTGTCAATCCATTCAAAACATGCTTCATCTGCGAGACAAACCAGGTCAACAACATATGTCGGTACTTGCAGTACAATATATGTTACCACGAGAATGAGAGACTTTACCGTAATCTTGGTGAATCTTGTATACTCATTTGTCATTGCAGAGAAATGTAGTTGAGTATCTCTTCTCTTGCTCAAGGCGATGCAACAAACTGCTAAATGTACCAGTAGTGTCAGGGTTCCCGATGTAATCATAACGATACAAGATGTCCAGGCCGCTAATTTTGTTGTCTGAAGGTTCGCCTGTGGCGCAAGTTGGTCTACATCTCCGACAAAAACAGTTGCTGATGCGAGAATACTGACACAGATGATTAAGAATACACACATCCGTCTCCTTGACGTTGTTACACATTTTTGGTATTTCATAGCAAGCATCAGGGAAAGCAGTTGTTCACATCCCATAGCAAATGTGCCCATCATTCCAGCAAAAAGTCCTGCTCGCGTTATCAGATTGAGAGATCGATATAGGAGATGCGAAACGTCATTGCTTGAAATAAGCGTTAGTCTTGAAACAAAAAATATGGCAAAACTTACCACGTTTGAAGTAAGAACATGCTGAATCCAAAATTTTATGTTTTTTGCTATCTTTTTGCATTTAAAAAAGATCCAGATGACAAAGATGTAAATTGGAATCATACATCCCACAGATGTAACAATAGCTGGATTTAAGTTACTTTGTTGAACATCAGATTTGTTCGAAATTGACATGTTCGAAATCATCATCTTTGAAATTGTTGTATTCCATTTTGTAATGTTCTCCATCATGTATTTATTTCTACTGACAACAGAAATTAATGTTGATATATCATATATAAAAGAAGCATTTTACTTAATGAATACATGTACGTGCCAATGACGTCAGTTTGCTATAATATAAAATTAATGAATACGAGGAGTCATAGACGTATTGGGTATCACAAATTCCCGCCACAGAGACCTAAAAGATGTTCAAAATTAATATAGTAAAATTGCTAATATTGTACTTTATATTTCTCTTTAGTTAAATGGGATATCTTAGTACTGTAACCTTTTCTTTTTGGTATTTAGAAGGAATTGAATACCAGTAAGATGGCAGTGGCATAATTTGTTTTTTCTAACTTCTTAGGAAAAGTACGGTCTATACATTGAAACATTTGATACATGGAGCATATGTATGGAGCATAAGCTATTTGAACATTTTCCCTGACATGGTCGCCATAGCACTTTCTACATAGACATAACCTCAGACAGTGCATGTATTTTACATTTTGTGATAATTTTCGTCGTGAACAATGACGGCGGATGCGGCTAGCCAACAGGGGATGCTTAATCCTCCCGGGCCCTGGTCCCACATCTGGCTTGCCAGGGGGCCATCAATGCTAAATTTGGTGCTCTATTGTGAGTGCTGTTGAGATTTTTGTCAGGATCTTCTTTGACTCATGGACTGGTTTATAAAATAGACTTCAATGGTGAAGTTTGAAAATTGTCCAACGCCATTTGAAAAAAGGTCTTCCCGGATAAAATCAATGTACAAACCCACGGTACAAAAATGACACCTCAACCCTCTTTCAAAATACTATAAAATCTTTGATACCAAACAAAAAGTATTGAATCTTGGCAAATACAAAAAATTATCGCAGTATATTCGTTGACAATTTCACTTAAGTGATCTTTAATCTAAACAATTTAGTATAGCCAAAGAGTGACAAACTTATAATACACAAAAAGTTACCGAAAGACGTTGCAGAATGTGTGGGATATGACGGTACAGGACCTACGTTTTAGAATTTTCATGAAATTTTGATAACAGAAGTTTTCGAATGCCTTGAAGACACAATCAACCGAAGTTGATCGAACTTTGCTACATTTGGCCTCGGGGACTTCTGGTCCACCAGCAGTGACACTCACCAAGTGGTACACATGTTAAACGTCTTCACATTAGATAGCATAATTTAAGAACAGATTTTGCAGCATGGAACAGACATGTACGTTTTGGGTAATTAACCCTCGTCAGAGATCATCAATCTTAACAATGTAGTATGGCCAAAGAGTGTGAAAGTTATTATACCCAAAAATGTACCAAAAACACAGCAGGACATGTGGGATATGATGCTACAGTACCCACGTTTTAGAATTGTCATGAAATAATCAACTGAAGTAATCGAACTTGGCTACATGTGCTCTCGGTTACTCCTGGTCCACCAGCAGTATTTCAAACGTCTTCAAATTAAATAGAATCATTTAAGAACAGATAGATTTGCAGTATGGACCAGACAGAAAGAGCAATGCATTTATGAAGATTTTGGAAGTGAAGTTGAGATTATTTCCAAATCATTTCAGCTCTAAATAAGGTTGTTATTTTTATTTATAATTTTCATTTTAAAGGGTATTTCGAAGTAAAATGATTTAAAAGCTAAGCTCTTACAATGTAATTTCATGACGGAAAAATGGTACGATTTGTGAGTATTTTTTTTATTGTATGTGTTTTGTAAAGGGCGAATCATCAAAGCCAATGATGTTATACCCTCATGCATATTTCAATTGATCTCTCGTTTGCTAAATCTTAAAGCTGCGTGATTTCGCATACCTTTCACATTCCAAGAAGAGATCATTTATCATTCTATTGATAAAATCATTTTTTTTTCATGAAACTACAGGGCCGATTTGAGGGCTCAATGAATGCATTTACAGTAAAACACGCTTATAAAGAATCGCCAGGGGTTAATGAGAGTAGTTCGTACAATCCTTAGTTCGTATAATGCATACAATGAACTTTGATCATTTAATGAAGAAAGTTCGCTATAAGCATAATTTCCATCCACAGTAGAAATAAAAAAGACTTATATAGAATTAAATTCGCGTATAGCCTCATTTTTCGGCTGAATACCCCCTTTTTTATTTATACATTTTTAGGTTTTTTTATCTATCAATGTTTAAAATTATCATAGTACGATACCGGTATGTTTTTTTAATGGGGTTGTGCGGGCCTCTTACTTCGAGCGCAGTATTTATGTCTCTGAATTCAACTCTGATTACTCGACAAACAATTCAACGTCATTTTTTTTTAAAACGTTCTCAATATCTGCTGTTACGTTTAAACCTCAGGTAACGGATCCAGTATCCCTTTGTCGGGGACTGAGGGGCAAAGGTTGTCGCTTTAGACCGCCCGAAACGTGTCCAAAAATGTCGGGGACCGAGTGCCCCTCCGTTCCCATCAGCAACTTAACAATACATATCAATTAAAATACACTTTTTTTGCAAGCTCTTCGGGCTAGACGAGTAGAAAGGTCCAACTTACATTAGTTCGTTTATATAAAATAAAACATTTCATCTCATAATTTTACGTCTTGCGTCTTCTAGATTCCATTGTTAAATGCATGGGACATGCAAGAAAAACAAACCGATTTATAACATGTTGAATTATCGTCAGGATCTTCTTTAACTCATTCGTGTCACACTTATGCCCTTTGTCGTGTGGAGCTCTTAAAGAGTTCCCCGCGAGGGGTTTGAATATTCTTCCCTGACATAGTTACCATGACATTTTCTCAGACAGTGCATGTACTTTATATATTGATTTCATTTTCATTCGTGAACATCGACGGTTGGTACGGCTAGCCAACAGGGGATGCTTACTCCTCCCGGGTACCTGGTCCCATTTCTTGCTTGGTAGGGATCCGTCGATGCTCAATTTTGTGATCTATTGTGATTGCTGTTGAGATTATCGTCTTGATCTTCTTTAACTAATTGATAACAATGTAATTATTAATAACCTTCTAGAGGAGCCTAGGTGAAAATTAGCTTGTACTAATTGATTACTTATTTACATATCATGTGTCATTAGTGATGTTGGAGGCTGAAAAAGAGAAATCCAAATAACATGAATGATAAAAGGTAAACCTCAATTTCTGACACGGGATTGCCGAAATCTTATTAGATATTTGTAACACACGCATGGTAACCTCTGAATGTTTTTGAATTCAATAGCATCATTTAAGAACAGATAAATTTGCAGCATGGACCAGACATGCACGTTTCGGGTACTTAACCATCGTCAGTGATCCTCAATCTAAACAATTTAATAATTCCACAGGGTGCAAAAGGTATGTCCGAAAATGTAGCGACAGACGTATCATGATTTGAGGGATATGATGCTTCAGGGCCCACGTTTTAGAAATTTCAACATCCATCTGCATTGAAATTTAAAAGAAATTAACTCTATAGAGATTGTTCATATACATGTACATAGAGTTGGCATACATATTTTAATAATTTGAGGGAAATGATTTGGTTTTCCCCGTCTGTTTCATTTCTTTTTATCATCTTATTCACCGTCGATATGTTGGGGATCTCCTGCTCTTAAATCAGCATCAGTATGCCCCGCCCACTGTTTGAAATTCTTGCGCGCACGTTATGTGATTGGGGCGTGAAAACTCTAAACAAGGCAAACGTTACAGACACAGAAACACCATTTTTGGACCTAAATATCAAAATTGTCAATTGAGAAATTCATACAAGTGTATATGACAAACGAGATGATTTTGAATTCAACATTGTAAATTACCCCAGGCTTGACGGTGATGTCCCTAGATTACCGTCATACGGTATCTACATTTCACAGCTCATCCGGTATGCTCGAGCATGTACTGATGTTTTGGATTTTCATAATAGAAATCTACAAATTACAAAGAAACTTTTAGGTAAAGGTTTTCGCTTTCACAAACTAGTAAAGACTTTCTGGAAATTTTACAAAAATAATGATCAACTTCTTTTGAAATTGGACCCATACAAGCAACAGAGTATATAACTTTAGGTATTTCACAACCTGCATTTTATGGTGACATAATTAACAAAATAAGAAGGATCAAAGGTAGACAGCATATTTATCGAAAATGCGTCAGAGTCATCAAATGCCTTTTATACCGTGGATATGATCCAAATGTCACCAGTCGGACACTAAGCATGGTACTTGACCAATCTACAGTCTTGTACAAGCGCATTCTTAAGACTTGCACTCTGACTGACTGTGACGACGGGACTCCATGACGGGCCATGTCCAAACCTCCTTAGAGAAGACAGGGCCCCGACCACCTGTCCTCTCTGAATGTCAGTCGGACTCCTCGGGTGATAACATATATGAGCTCGCTACAGCCGGCAGAGCACGGACTGTATTACGCACGCCCTCTTTTTATATCCATTAACATATTCATCTGTGTTGCTTGGACCCCTGTGTTTTACGGTCTTGTTTGTGTGTGGTCATCTAACAGTGAGGAGGTTGTTTTACACCATAATTGTTCGTTCTTCGAGACCTCTGGGAAATCGGAATAGTGGGAGGGTTGTGCGCACGTAATCCAGGATAACCACACCGTCTGCTATTTTCGTGGCAGATGGCCGTCCAAAGTCGGCACCGGTTGCCGATTGGTCTCGTTGGTTTATGTGTAGTCTTTTATGTTTTATGTTCCTATGGTGAGAGTTGGTGTTCCTTGTCCCTTTTGCGTCTCTTTCTGTGGGTGTCTGTTCTGCGTTTTTTTTGCATGTTTTTTTTTTAATTTGCTGTTGATGCTGCAACCTAGTGTTGTTGGAGATCCCCTTCATTCTTTCATGAACATCAAAATTGAATAATTATTAGGCATTTAACACAGGAAATCAACTTGCATGGTAAATATTCAAAGATAAACTGCAAATGCATCTTGGATATTGTGGATGGAATTAAAAAAAGTACCTTAATATGATATAAGTTATTTTCACATTTATAGTAATAAAAACTCAATTCCTAAAATTAATTTCTGAATGAAAAATAAAGATGAACAGATTTGTTTGTTAAGCTTGTATTTGAGGATTACTTATAAATCGAAAGAAACTGTATTGGCTAGTCAGCCATCCATTATTTTTTGTGTCTTCTGGAGTAGTACATGTAAGTCAAAAATTGTAAGAAATGTACCAAATTGCCTTTCTTCATATCATTTTAAGAAAACAGTGAGATATTAACGTCATAAAGAGTACCATTGCTTTCAATCATGTGAACATTCTTTTTATTGGAATCAAGTGTACAAGTAACAAATAGTCAAGTAAAATAGGAACAATGATGAGAAGATAATGATGAGATGCCCAACATAACGACGGTGAATTTATCACAGATACAAACATTATTTGACGTAAAACAGTAACAAAGAGGACAAGATAATGATGAGATGCCCAACATAATGACGGTGGATTTATCACAGATACAAAGACTATAGACGTAAAACAGAAACAACTAGGACAAGATAATGATGAGATGCATAATATATGGACGGTGAATATATCACAGATACAAACACTATAGACCTAAAACATGAACAACGAGGACAAGATAATGATGAAATGCCAAACATAACGACTGTGCATTTATAACAGCTACAATCGCTATAGGAGTAAAACAGTAGAGCGAAGACAAGATAAGGTGAAATGACTAACATAACGACGGTGCATTTATAACAGCTACAATTGCTATAGGGGTAAATCAGTAGAGCGAAGACAAGATAAGGTGAAATGACCATTATAACGACGGTGCATTTATCACAGAAACAAACACTATTGAGGTAAAACAGGAAGAACGAGAAGAAAATAAGGATGAAGTGCCCAACATAACGACGGTGAATTTATCACAGATACAAACACTATAGACGTAAACAGGAACAACGAGGACGAGATAATGATGGGGTGCCCATCATAACGACGATGTATTTATCACAGATAAAAACACTACAGAGATAAAACAGGAACAACGAGGCCAGGATGAGGATTAGATGCCCAATATAACGACGGTGCATTTATCACAGACACAAACACTATTGAGGTAACATAGGAAGAACGAGGACAAGATAAGGATGAAATGTCCAACATCACGTCGGTGTATTGATCACCGATACAAACACTATAGACGTAAAACAGGAATAACGAAGACAAGATAAGGATGAGATGCTCAACAAAAGGACGCTGCATTCATCACAGATACAAACACTATAGACGTAAACAGGGAGAACGAGGACAAGGTAATTATTAGATGCCCAACATAATGACGGTGAATTTATCAAAGAAACAAAGACTACAGACGTAAAATAGGAACAGCGAGGACAAGATAGGGATGAGATGCCCAACATAAGGAGGTGAACATATCACCGATACAAACACTATAGACCTAAAACATGAAAGACGACGACAAGATAATGATGAGGTGCCCAACATAACGACGGTGCATTTATCACAGACATAAACACCATAGACGTAAAACAGGAAGAACGAGGACAAGAAAAGGATGAAATGCCCAACATAAGGACGGTGGATTTATCACAGATACAAACACAATACAGACGTAAAACAGGAACAACGAGGCCAGGATATAAGGATGAAATGCCCAACATAGCGACAGTGGATTTATCACATATACAAACACAGTAGACGTAAAACAGGAACAACGAGGCCAGGATATAAGGATGAAATGCCCAACATAGCGATGGTTGATTTATAACAGATACAAACACAGTAGACGTAAAACAGGAACAACGAGGCCAGGATATAAGGATGATATGCCCAACATAGCGATGGTTGATTTATCACAGGTACAAACACTATACAGAGATAAAACAGGAACAACGAGGACAAGATAATGATGATATGCCCAACATAACGACGGTGGATTTATCACATATACAAACACTATATGGACGTAAAACAGAAACAACGAGAACAATCACATCTTTTCATTGAAAACATGAAATAACAATTCGCTAGCCATGTTTAGTGTCCAGTATTCCCCTCATCGCATACACCAATCAAATATAGTCGAGCTGCGAATATATCTATTCCAATAGAAAATGCACAAATGTTGATTTGAAAAAAGACCCCCCCCAAAAAAAAAACCAAAACGGAAAAGAGCAATGGAAAGAACGTATTTATCTCGCAATGTCCGTCAAACAGGTTATGCAACCGATGATATCTTTTACAACTTATGATATAAAAAGAAAAAAAAAATAAAGAAGTATATTGAGAAATGCAGTTTATATATCTTATCGACAATTTTGATTTTTTTAGTGCTTAAAATTTACTTCATTTCGACTTTCCTTCACTGAAGATTAAGTTTTATCATGTCAATAAGCAAGTAGACGGCTAAACAAAATAATCCTAATAATTAATTAAGATAATAAAATGGGGAACGGATAACCATTTGAAGTTATGAATTGCATTACTATAAATGTTTGTAGGCCTTGCGCTTTTGCTATTCATCAATATGCATATGCATCTGTTATTTTGTCTTACCATTTTATTCTCATGATTATCAAAATAGGAGGTTACCACCCTTTTACCGTCCCTCCAATGTTTTCGGCATTTACCTGAAATATATTGTATTTCTTACTAAGGAATTCCCTTGTATCTGGCGTACATTTACTCTGTGATAAATGAAAACAAAATGCATATGCGTTGAAGAAATTGTGAACCCTTTAAGTTTGAAAATATTGAAAGCTCAAATATCTAAATCATTTTTATAAGATTTAAATGAAGAAATATACACATGTATGTTGCTAATTAAACAAAAAAGTAAAACCAGTAAAGAATCATGTTTTAAGTTTCCATTTAAGGCTCACATATACAATCGCAAGTTTAATAGAATATATCACCCTTTGCATAGAGACAGGGAACTCCCATCCGAGTATCAAAGAATTGCAACGTGGACATTGCAAATCTTTAATACGATGGTGGGATTTGCCTGTCCATGTACAAAAGGATGATTGATTATTTTTCTCTCATCCATATATTTTACATGATTCATCAATAAACATTGCTTGCTTTTCGTTAAATGTCGCTTCATGTGACGTCAAACACTGATTAACTTACTTAAACGTCTGACGTGACAATAGGAGGCTCAAGACAAACATCCGGGGTTGCGAGACAGAGTTGTCTCGGAGTGGGTAAATCTGTAGATGACTGTCCAGGAAGAGACTAATACTACTGAGTGAGACATAAAAATTTATATGAGGGACAGAAATGTCATCTTTTTCAAAGTGACGCTCTGGACACTAAGAAAAAGATGAAAATTTTCCCGTTACGATTGTGATTTTATTCTTAGTCATTCAGAAGAAAGTGACAGAATCTATTTCATGTTCAATGAAACATAAGTAAAAAGTAAATTCTAACAACGTTTCATGCCATCAAACGCCATGTTTTCTGACGACGTTACTGTGACGTCACACTATGATTATCGTTTATCATTTGTCAATTGGAGAATTTGAGACAACGTATGTGTATCACATAGGCTGCTTCACAGGGTAAGAGCAAAACTGGAGAGGAAAAAAAAAATAAAATGAAAGAAAAAAGGAGAAATAAAAATCATACTTCAAGAAGCGAATATACATGTAGAGTATTAAACGAAGATTTCAAGGTATATTTCTTGCATAATGACATCACGTCGTATTAGCCGTAACTTGGTACAAGTTTGTATGACAAAAGAGATGATTTTGGATTTAACATAGTAAATTTCCCCTGGCTTGACGATGATGTTCCTAGATCACCGTCCTATGGTTCTATATCTCACAGCTCATCCGGTATGCTAGAAAATGTACTGATGTTTTGGAATTTCATAGTAGAAATTTACAAATTACCAAGAAACTTTTAGGACAAGGTTTTCGCTTTCACAAACTAGTAAAGACTTTCTGGAAATTTTACAAAAATTATTGTCAACTTCTTCTGAAATTCGGACTAATACAGGCAACATAGTATATTACTTTGGGTATTTCACAACCTGCATTTTATGGTGACATTATTAACAAGATAAGAAGGATCAACGATAGACAACATCCCCAAACAAAAAAAAAAAAAAAAACAAAAAAAAAAAAAAAAAAAAAAAAAAGGTAAACAGGATACTCCAACATGATACTAATGTGATATAGTATCTTGTTAATCTCATTTGCATGTGAATTTTGATACCTATGAGATACCAATAGGATACTACGATGTTATGCTAATGGGATACCCAATGTGATACCAATGGGATACTTCAATGTGATACAAATGGGATACCCAGTGGGGTAGTATAATGTGATACTAAGGGGATACTTCTCACCTGGCATTGCCTCTGAAACAAAATACCAACATGATACCAAAATGTGATATCAATGAGATACTTCCTTTGCTACCATAAAAACAGTAATAAAATACTAATGTGATACTGCAATATATATTTTGACCCTGACATGGGGATGAGATGGAGAACATGAGGGTTTGAATTTGTTTATATCTCACTCATGGATTTGAATGATTACAGAAGTTCAAAGGAAAAGATATAAGTTATTATGCTTGAAATAATTGAATTCATTTATATCAAAATAATTTGTAAAACATTTTTGGGTGAAAATGGGTAATCCAATACATAAACGTTTCATTTATAACAATGTCACTTAATAAAACAAATGTGTCATTTAAGAGCGGGTGGACAGGGTGAAATGGAAATGGGAGGAAGAGGGGCAGGAGGAGGGGGAGGGGGGAATTGGGAGGAAGGGGCAGGAGGAGGGAAGAAGGGTGGGGGGAGGTTAGGAAAGGGTTAAAAGGAGGGGGAGGTAAGGGGTTGTGAGGGGAGAGTTACCCCCTGCCCCAATTTAATGAATTTTGTTTTTAAATACATGCATTATTATACAGTAGCAAAGAAACTTACTAGTCATGATACTTTCCAAGCAGACGAAGCACAATTCATCCATACATATGCACAATCTGGCATCCAATGTGTATAAATATTATATTGTCCTTGATATTGTGTCCAATGGTATTAATATCAGTCTTTGAAAATAAGTTAAACTTGATATCCATCTTTATTCAAACTCAATTTTAACATAATTCCTAACAAATCTCAAACTCCATGTGTGTATCAGCCAGATTTGAAATTTGTGATGTCACTGATGACTCATTGATGACATCACACAGGATGCAGTAAAGCAGGGCAGTATCATATTAGTATTTTGTTAAACTTCCATTACTGGCAGGTCAGAAAAAAATTCAAAGTGAAACAAAATACCAACAAGATATTAACAGAGGAAGTTTAAGTTTAATGTGATACCAATGCAATACTCAGTCTTAATGGGATACTAACAGGATATTCATCCCTAATAAGACTGGAGTATTTTGTTATTATCACATTAAGAGCTGATATCAACAAGATACTGTAACGTGGTACTAAAGTATATCTCATTTGTATCACATTGGTATCATGTCAGTATTTTGTTAAAAATGATTTTTGTTTGGGTCACTATCGTAAATGCGTCAGAATCATCAAACGCCTTTCATACCGTGGATATGATCCTAATGTCACCAGACGGACACTAGGCTTGGTACTTGACCAATCTACACTCTTGTACCAGCGCATTCTTAAAATTTGCACTCTGACTGACTGTGACGACGGGACTCCATGACGGGCCCCGACCACCTGTCCTCTCTGAATGTCAGTCGGACTCCTCGGGTGATAACATACATGAGCTCGCGGCGGCAGTGCACGGATTGTATTACGTACGCCCTCTTTTGATATCAATTTACATATTCATATGTGTTGCTTGGGCCCCTGCGTTTTGCGGTCTTGTTTGTGTGTGGTCATCTGACAGTGAGGAGGTTGTTTTACACCACATTGGTACGTTCGTCGAGACCACTTGGTAATCGGAAAAGTGGGAGGCTTGTGCGCACGTAATCCAGGATAACCACCCCTCCTGCTATTTCCGTGGCAGATGGCCGTCCTAAGTCGGCACCGGTTGCCCATTGGTCTCGTTGGTTTATGTGTAGTCCTTTGCGTTTGATGTTTCTGTGTTGTGCGTTGACGTTCCATGTCCCTTATGCGTCTCTTTCTTTGCCTGTCTACTTTGTGTTTTTGCATTGGGTGTTTTGTGGTTTTGCTGTGGGTGCTGCAACCTGGTGTTGTTGGAGATACCCTCCTTTGTTTTCTTTTAAAAAGAATACAGTCGGATGAAACGGTTTCACATTCATATATAATCAAGTAAGTAAAGCATAATGCAATTGATTTTGAAATTAAATCAGAATATTAAATTTGTAATGCAGCTAAAACAGGTCTGCCAATAATCCCTCATCCATGCAAACAGGAAGTTATCCAAATCAGCTTTTTTCACATAACTGCGGTCCAGTACTTTTCCCGTAATATGACGTCAAGGGCAATCAATTTTTAATTGTGACGTAACGAGAGTCGGTACCTGCCGTCCAAAATGCTAGTAACGCATTTATGTGAAAAAGGCTTATTTCATGGGTTGATTAGTAAGCCATGAGACTATGGTGAAACCAGTTTGTAGGTTGTACAAAATTTGTATAGAACTAACATTGGAAAACAGTATTTTTCCTATTTAATTACACGTACATGTATTATCTTCAAGAGGACTACACCTGCGGCGCGCTGATGTAGTCCTCTATCAAGATATCATATTGCAGATGATGAATTAATTATTCTGATCAGACTGATGGTGCTTATCTAGAGTGATATGAACGTCATACAGTAGGCATTCAAATTTCATATTCAGATCCAAGAATATTTCTTCAAAAGTGCTTCACAACCTTTGAATATGTGTCCATATGGAAGATATGAACTTTTGAAAAAGTTCTACTTTTTGAAAAATGATTAATTTTAATGACAGAATTACGAATTAAATCTACAAAAAAAAAGACGATTAAAAATGTTTATTTTGATAAAAATCTAATCAGGTTCTTGGTACCCCTCTTTGTGCAGTAACCGAGATATGCAATTTAATTGTACAGGGATTCTTTTATGAATACATGTACCATATGAAAATAAGTTTTTTTTTATAGATCTCGTGTACGTTTCTTTGCCTTTTTGCTGTCTTGGTGAATAATTGAAATACTGCTACCAACCCACTTAACTAATTCAATTTCGAACAATTATGATAGTACGCGAATAAATACGCTATATTTGTTGGTAGAAGCGCTTTGATTGCGATCACTTATGACTGTTTGTGTATTAGTTGTCGTTACTTTTAACCGGCACCCATCGATAGTTGATTTACCTATTCATAGAGCATTTAGAAGACTACAGCTATCAAACGTGCAAAAATCTATTTTTCGAAATCGAATAACCTCAATTATTTTAGAATAATGGACTTCATCTGTAGTTGATACAGATGTGGAAATATGATGATTGGTATAAATGTACATTGACAAAAAGGCAGCAAGATATGATTTTTATGAAGAACACATTTTAAGTCAAACTTTAAGGGGAAAAAATAATTTTCACATTGTAAATTGCAAAAATTTAATAGCTATAAATTGCGATAACTGTTCAAATATGCCCATAAGTTTGAGGTTGTTGATAACTTACATCATTTACAAGATGTTTTGTCGAAACGTAACAAGAGAAATATGGGATGAAGACCGAGTAAATTACTGTATGAAATGAGAGAAAAGCTATTGCGTACTGGAAACAGAATATTTCAATATCGCGCTCGTCTGGTGCAAACACAGTTAAAAAAAAAAGAAAGAAAAAAAGAAGAAAAAAGCTTAACGAGCAACGCTCAAGATTATAATACAATTTCCTAGGGGCCATAATAAAAACACTTCGCTGTTTTCTTCACTGTTCGCCCAAAGAATTCCTTATGTGGAATGGTTCAAAATGTTCAGGTAATGAATGTGTTATTAAATAATACTAAAGAACATTCAAATTGGGAGTATTCATCATTTAATATTTTTTCTTATTATATCTTAAAACTTTTGTACTATCTTAGTAGATATCGAAATAGAATAATATTTTGAATAGCATCATGTTTAGAAATAATCTCCCTTTGATAAAATTATCAAAAAAAATATTGAACAACTTATTGGTGAACATTTGATTTTTCAACTCAATTTGATGAAAAAAATTTTAAGGAATTTTTGACTAATCGATATTATTGATGTTTAATCATTCTGTTGGAAAAAATGACTGAAAAGAACTTTTTCCCATGGAGTTCAATGTTAACTCTAAGTACAAATAACTTACATCTTGAAAATTTGTTTAAAAATGTCAATTGATTTCTACATTATACTTTTTTTTTTAACTTTGATGTGTTCTAAGATATCATGATTCCATAAATGGATGCCTTAAATTACTTCTCATTACAACTTAAATACCTAAATACATTTTCAAAGGCAAAAATGATTAACTTTTGTTGATTATTTCAATTTTTACCAGCACTTTTATTTTAATATTACGAAACAAATTTTCTCATGGAGTAAAGTGTACCTTGATTTGTCCATGTCGAAATAAATCACACCTTGTGCCATATCAAATGCTATTGAATTTGAAGACGTTTAACATAGATACGTACACAGATTTGTGAATTAGGAAATTGAGCATGAAATATTATTTTTACATGCTTTAAGAATTTTACACGAAATACCAATTTTTAACCAAGAATTTCGATTTCATTTAAATTGAAATAAAACATTTTATTAAACTTTTCTCTTAGTATTATATTTTATGTTAAACATAGCACAATCCCTCCAATCCTATTTTTAACATATATTTTATTTGCATATGCTACTGAATCAACCCTTCAGGAAATTCGGAGACGCGTACTCTCATTTAAGCAAATGAACAAATTTAAATTCATAAAAAAAGGGAGAAGAGGGCGCTACTAAAATGAATTATGGCGGCTTCGCTAGAGGCATCACTGATGAGAATTTGATATTCGAAACACGTGTCTGGTGCAAAAAAATTGGTTCGAAATTTTCGTCAAGAAAGTATAGAGTTGGATCACTTCCGTATTATAAAACAGACAAAATTTCATTCAATTCATACAGTTATTTCATTGCAACATTAAGCCTTGTGTAAAACACTTCTACCTCGGCACAAATATTTGACTTTTAAGCAAATATCAAACCATGCACATTTTTCACTTTGAACATGAACAGCAAAACAGTTTGAACTTTACAAAATGCTACGAACTGTTCCCTTCTAGCCCGGAAAATAATGAATAATGATCTCATAGTCAAAAGTGCGTATTAGCTCTTTACATGGTACATGGGGGAAAAAGCATCTTTCTTTTTCTTTCCTCTAAGATGGCATTCTTTCTGTAAGTACTCGAAACGTGCATGTCTTGTCCATGCTGCAAATTTATCTGTTCTTAAATGACGTATTGAATAAAACAAATAGACGAAGAAGAAATAAAAAGTACAGAATAATGAGACATCTAATATACATTCAGACACTAATCATATCTTTAAAAACAACGTCATGATATGATCCTATGATA
The DNA here is from genome assembly GCA_028142955.1 of Pinctada fucata. NCBI lineage: Eukaryota > Metazoa > Mollusca > Bivalvia > Pterioida > Pteriidae > Pinctada > Pinctada fucata. Next base: position 28,033,873 of record AP027107.1, on the reverse strand, counting down.
ATTTCAATAATACAAAGACTCTTTGGACATATATATTTACAGTGTTGAAATTCTGTGAAATATTGTTAAAATAGTCAAGCAATTAAAAGAATGTCAAATGATGGTCATATTTCACCGTCATTTTTGGAACTCGTTGTCTGATTTTAATCACATAATTTTTTAAAATTTCAGATCTTCTTTCCTTATTTAGGAACGAGAATAATTATATGCATCTTATATTCGAATAATTGAATTCCTTTTTGTTTTGTTTCTGACGTCTATTCGTCTAGGTGTTGTGGATGACATTGAAACATTATACGTGTGTAGACGTTCACGGTATATTTCAATAGATTTTCTACTGATCACTTTTAAAAAGCCTCTGTCATTCCAACACGTTCTGGCATGGCGTTCGTACTACGACCTCTGAAATTGCACGAAACGTTGCGGACACGCAGTCAGGACGCCGGTATTGTACCGAGAACTAACTGATTTGTGTTGAGATCGTGGTAAGGACACCAATGAACGTGATCGAACGTCCAGCCAACACGACCGTTTTGAACTGCTCAAACCAGTCGTAGTGAGATCTTCATTGACGTATAAGAAACGTGTTGCGAACGTAGTAGGGTCGTAGTATCAACTTCTAAAGCCTTTACATATAATTATATGGGGATCTCTACGTCCTTGCCGCCCTTACCACGTTCTCGGTTTAAGAACTCGAAAAAGTAAATGTTAAACATCTTCAAATTGAGTAGCATCATTTAAGAAGAGACAAATTGGCAGCATGGACCAGAAACGCTTCGGGTACTTGACCTAAACAGGCCTCGAGCAATCAATTTATCCATTGAGCGTGTCATGATCGTAACACGAACGTGGAAAGGACTTCAACGCCGTCGCATAAACGATATGCTATCGTACTGCAGACGTCTTCGTACATGTAGTGTTAAGATCAGGCTAACCGTAGTATGAACGGGAAGGACTCTCTACAAACGTGTCATGAACGCAAAAGGTCGTATTGCACACGTATTGTGGTCTTCAATAATTATTTTGGAAAGCCCTTTTGAGTTAAACAATGCAACGTTTTCACTTCGTTCACGAAAATTTTAAAGGATTTCAAGGACGTAGTAAGACCGTCTTGAGAGAACGTGTAGGTGTGACAGGGGCTTAATGAATTTCAGTTTCTCTTAATAAAGGAAACAGAATAAGTCAAGTACATTAGTTTTTTTTTTATTTTAATGGCAATTTATCAAGAATACATGTACAAAAATTGAGTTTTTTTTTTATTATACTCAACATCAAGGGTACGACCCAGACCCAATCTTTTTTGGCGTCTTTTTGTAATCAGATCAAAGACCCAATCAATGAGTAATTTTAACTTTTTTATTTGTAATCTGCTACTTGTAATCATTCTGATTAGGCTGATAGTGTTCATGTAGAACGATATTAACATCATATAGACGCATATAGTCTGCTGCATGTATCGAACATACGACTATCCGGGTCCTTTTTCAAAATCCAATATTTACTTATTGTTCATACATTCATCTATATATATAAATAAATAGAAAAGAAAACCAACCCCCCCACCCCCCCCCCCCCCAAACAACCCCCCCCCCCCAAAAAAAACCCCAGACGAACCAGTGAGTGAAAGTCATACACTTAACCTTTTATCAGATTCCACCAATCAAAAGGCTTACAGATTCTTGGAAAATACAAAACATAACTTTCTCACGAGAAAAGAAAACTGAGACAAAGCGATGGGGACAAAATCACAGCTTCGTAAAAAACACGAAGAACAACTTTATCTTATGAGCAATGTCCAGAGTTCATTGCAAGTACAGTAGATATATAATGATAAAAAAATATAAAATAGTTCAGCTGATTTACATAATGGATATCAAATGGATAACGAATACACGTTTTCATTTGTAGTTCAGGTTCACGTAACAAAGTGCAAGATAAGGTACTATTGACCGGTCAAAAATTTATTTTGGTGTCTTGTAGTGTATCACAGCACACTATTTCAGATAACTAATTACTTATTTCTTGATGAAAATATATCTAATTAGGATGAACGTGTGATATTGATATCATATACAAACGAACATCTACTAGAAGTGCAAATTAATTAATTTTTTTTTCAGAATCTATTTACATTCTGTTCTAAAGCTAAACGTCTTCAAATTCAAAAACATCATGTAAGAACAGATAAATTTGCGGCATGGAACAGACATGCACGTTTCGTGTACTTAACCCTCGTTAGTGATCCTCAATCTAACAATGGATTATGGCGAAGGCGTGTGAAAATTATTATGTCCAAAAGTGTACCGAAAGACGTAGCAGGATGGATGGGATATGATGCTACAGGACCTATGTTTATGATATTTCAAGAAATTTTGACAGCAGAAATTATCGAAGGCGTTGAAGAGACTACCAACCCAAGTTGATCGAACTTAGCTAAATGTACCCTAGGGGACTCCTGGTCCACTAACTAATTTCATCTTTGATTAATGCATCGGACAAATGACGAAAAACAAATACACTGACAAATGTTTACCGAAAAAGTCCACGCCCTCCTCTATTTCAAACAAACTTGTGAATTCAAAATGTCGAGAGCGAAGGTATTTTTCTTGATAATATGTTAATAACAAACCCAAACAAACATAAGAAACGGATTTTAAAGCAGATAACGAAACAACCACAGCATCAAATGAAGACAAAACAGTCCATAAACAAAATCCCACAAAATCACTGTTCATTCAGTAAATGCACCGAAACACCGAAGTGATACACGACATATGAGACATACATACATGTATTTGGCGCACTTCCGAGAAGGGAAGTGATCTCCAACTAATGCAAATGCTTCATTGAATTGTCTCTTTGACTAGTCTTCTTTTACCCCAGTAATTTGATGTAGAAAAATACAGGTATTAATGCTTTTGTTATTTTCTATAAAATGCACTCTACATATGGTGCACATATCATTTTATATACGTGACTGGACAATTTCACACGATATTAGTATGTAATAAATTAATTTGCGGGGTAAGCTCTATTCTATTATCATATAACCACGCTGAACGTTTTGATATACTGCTACGAATAGTCAATCTAATTATTAATCAAACGTAACTGAATATAAAGGGGGTACTATTTTATTTTGTCAAATATCCCTGATACATGTATATGCAACACCATGCAACATTTTGTTACATGTGCGCTATTTCTGTGCTTGACATTGGCCGTAAATGGTAAGACAATATGAAATGTTTAAACGTTTACTCTCTGTATTCGCATATAAAAATAATGATAATAATAAGAACTAAGAAAAAGAAGTTTTTTATCTCTATACATAGAATAATTTTTGGTTTAGACTGCTTCTTCACTATATCCATATGCGATGTCTACAATACAGTTCAAGAATTATGATTAAAATCAAATTAAATCTTCTGTTTCTTATTTGTCTGTTTTGCAAGCAATGAGACGTCATTTTGCAACCATCTAAACGAGAATTAAACAATTTTGTAACACTTAAGGATTTCGATTTTATTGGTTTTGATAAATAATATCGTTTGTTTAATCGATAATTTGTATCTTCAACAAGATAAGTGAAAACCTAAGAAAATGTTGAAATGAAAAAATGCAGACAAGTAGTAATTTTAGAGCAACAGTTTTAAAAAAGAAGTTTACTTTTCTAGTTTAATCGAACACAGGCCTGAATTGGGTCTTAACTCTTAGCTGAATACCCCTGTTTTCAAGAACAGCTGTCGAAAAGAATATCATTGTCAAATTTTGTTGTTAAGTGATAAAATTGTGAAAAATCATAACTAAATATTCATCGTTTATATCCTCTGTATTTCTATATTTTGTTCTTTTGGTGTAGAAAAAGTCGTTGCAGGTCATGCATTGGATATACAATTACTGTCCTGTTCACTGATTCCAGAGCACCCTGTTTACCCGGTTTTCTAAAAAATATGATAATGTCATCTTCATATCAATTATTATATAGTACTCATTTAGTCGTAACAGAAAATACCATTGTTTTGGCTGTGCGTTAGTAAAGTCAGAAATAGGACGGAAAATTAAAAGTCCACGGGGATTTTCTATAGTAAAATCGCTGAAAATGTGTGACGTCGGAGGCTTTGACGTCACTGTTTACTATTGTTGACACGGGCGGCTTGAAATTAACATGGGAATTTCCCGTAGACTTTTTAATTTTCATATTGCGGTTTGAAGGCAGCTGATAGGGTAAGTTGAAATTAATTTCCAGCTACGACTAAAGGAGGTCAGTTCTCGGAAACAATAATTTATAGCAAGAATAAATCGCCAAAACAGGGTGCTCTGGATTTAGTGAACAGGACAGTAGGATATAATATTGTTTTAGAGGTTGAATTTGTTCTCCTCTCTCGGAAAAAAATGGAAATTTTATGCCAATTGTTGTGAAATATGAAGAAAGCCCTAAGACTGAATTTATTTTTCGAAGAATATCTACAAATACATCTTTATCATTTCTTAGGTCTTTTTATGGATAATTGTTCTAAAGGGCTTATGAATAAATAAAGTTTGTATGTATATGCAAAAACTAATGTGTATATAGTTTTAAGTTAAGCGTCATTTCCCGAAGAAGACTCCTTAGATTAAGATTCGATCGACCACGTGTTACATTTTCTATCAAATCGTACATTTTTCCCGAAATATGATTATCTGATTATTTGTTTATCTGATTCTAAGCATTTTGATCTGTCGATCGCATTTATTGTGATTTCCGTTATAGGATAATTAAATGTCAAAATTGACCGGAACTACCTCACACTAAAGATTTAATATAAAAGAAATCAAGAATTGTCTAACGCATGAAATAAACAATACAAAGGGTTTTAAATAGTCCATTAAAAGTTGAAACAGTTCCATGTGTCGACTTATAAGCATCACAACACAGTACTGTGAATAGTTACGGTAATTACATCGGTTGCTACGCGCATAATTTGAAAACTGCAAGAAAACGTGAGCATGAATGACAGCTCGTTGAAAGGTTTCGCGTGTTTCTAGGAAAATAATGATAAACCTACTGGAAATGCATGAAGAAAAACGTCCTTTATTCGTTTTCACAAAAATTGATTTAATACACAAGGATGATTATGAATAAATTTAAAAATGCAAGCAAAAGCTACAGATTGATCGCGACTTACCAAAAGTGTCATGGCGATTTTGTTTCAGAATGAATGCCTGCTTGTTTTTCCTCTCTTACTTTTTTTGTTGATAGGGAACTAGTTCGTACCAGTTCAATATTTTCATACGCCACGTACTGAAACGTTTGCTTTCCTTAGAATTTGTACGAATTCGGAATAAATTCATATGATTGGTAATTATAATAATGCGGAAGGGTTCCAACTCTTTACCTTCTTGAAGAAAATTACAAACCTATTTTCATGCACCAGACACGTGTTTCGAATATTAAATTCTCGTCAGTGATGCTTCAAGCCAAAGTGCCGAATGAATAAGTAATGAATGTTTATTTTTGCCAAATTGATGAAATGTCAGTTTTATCACAAATCTTGCATGAAACCACTTCGCTCAGCTACGAGGTTTTACATAATTTGTGATACGACAACTGACCTTTCATCATCCAATAAGATCGCAAAGATAAACATCCGGTTCTTAAATATACATATGCTTACTTAAAGTAAGCTAAAGAAAGTGAAACCACATCATCCTGTTGACAAATTATTGAACAGAGACCCTATATTGTAATATGTCCTATATGAAGACCCGATTGTGACAACTTCAAATGGAAATACGTGATATCCATCCCATTCTGCTATCTTTCGGTACGTTCATTTTTGGACATAATAACTTTCACACTCTTTGGCCTCATTGCATTACTGACGAGGGTTAAGTACCCGAACGTGCACGTCTGGTCAATGCCGCAAATTTATCTGTTCTTAAATGGTGCTATTGGACGTTTCTCATTTGTGTCAGTTGGTGAATGTCACTGCTGGTCCACCAGGACTCCCAGAGGGCACATGAAACCAAGTTCGATCAACTCCTGTTGATCGTCTCTTCAACGCATTGGAAAATTTCTGTTATCTAAATTTCTTGAAATTTATAAAACTTGGGTCCAGTGGCATCATATCCTATCCATCCTGCTACGTCTTTCGGTATATTTTTGGACATAATAACAATCACCTTCTTTGGCCATATTACATTGTTTAGACTGAGAATTACTGACGAGGGTTAAGTACCCAAAACGTGCATGTCTGGTCCATGCTGCAAATTTGTAGGAATTGTATTCTGTGTAAACACGTTGCATGAAAATTGGTTTGAAATTTTCTTCAAGAAGGTATAGAGATAAAACCCTTCCGCATTACGATTCGATTTCATCAAAAGACTTAAACTGTAATATTTATCCGTAACTTAAGGTGCGTATTAAGTTATTTGAACGATGTCATTCTAAGTAAAATCATCTTCTTCTCCTAGATCATTCATTATTAAAAAAACTTTGTAACTTTTCGCGGGTAACACGAAATGCATGCATGTGCCGCGAATATTATGACATCACAGACTAACACAAACATTTGCAATGAACGCTAGAGAAGCAAGGATGGATTTTACTAAGAATTGTAATATATCTTCATTTTTTACACTTGATAAAGCCCAAGGGGCCGAAAATTTGTGAATTTGAGTGTTTGTGTTTTATTTGAAAGAAAAACTAGCAAAATTTGTCTGAGATATGAATACATTTATATTTTTCAACAAACAATAACACAAAGCCTACGCTAACGCAGCAAGAAAAGGGAAGGATCTCCAGCATGACAACAATGCAGACACCAAGCGAAACAAACCCACAAGCAGCAAGATACACCCGTCGTTTTTAAAAAATTAAGTAACCATAACTCGGTAGCGACAAATTCTGTGAACATGAAAATCGAAAGGGGGCTTCATCTATATATTCTAATCACAGTGCATAAATATCATGAAAAAATAGCAATCCAAGGAATGCTTGTGTCGCCTGCGAAGCGGTTTGATTATTATTCTAGAAAGTGGATCAAATTATTGGTAACAGTAGAAAAGTCTTGTCAAGTGAAATTCATTTGAAATATCAGACCTCTGAATCACAAATTAAAAGTTATGGTCATTCTCAAATTTTCAGAACAGAGTGTCAATCATCTAGGTCAAGGTCACTACGTAAAAAATGGTAACAAAAAGGTCTCATCATATAAATATTAAAGACCTATCACCTACCAATTAAAAGATATATACAACCTTAGAAAAGAAGGTCAAATAGCTAGGTCAAGGTCAAAAGGTAAAAAATTATAGTATGTATAGAATGGCATTGTTACAAGGAAAATACATGTGAAATATCAAAGTCCTATTACCTACCAATCAAAAGATATAGCCAATATTACTTTTCTTGAAAAGTATATCAAATATCTAGATTAAGGTCAAAAGGTCAAATATTATGGTCTGTGTAGAAAAGTCTTGTCACAAGGAATACACATGTGAAATACCAAAGCCCTTTCACTTACCAATCAAAAGATATATCCATTCTTAATTTTTTTGAAAAGTAGGTCAAATATAAAGGTCAAGGTCAATAGGTCAAAAATTATGGTATGTGTAGGAAGGTCTTGTCACAAGGAATACACATGTGAAATATCAAAGCCCTATCACTTACCAATCAAAAGATATAGTAAATCTTATCTTATTTTCAAAAGTAGGCCAAATATCGAGGTCAAGGTCACAAGGTCAAAAATTATGGTATGTATTGAAAGGTCTTGCCACAAGGATTACAAATGTGAAATATTAAAGTCCTAACACTTACCAATCAAAAGATATATCCATTTGTTATTTTTTTTAAAAGTAGGTCAAATATGTAGGTCAAGGTCACTAGGTCAAAAATTATGGTATGTGTAGGAAGGTCTTGTCACAAGGAATACACATATGAAATATTAAAGCCCTATCACTTACCAATCAAAAGTTATGGGCTGTGACACCCAAAGTGTGACAGACAGACAGACGGACGGACGGACAGACGGACAACGGACATAGTGATCCCTAAGTGTCGCTATGCTTCGCAGGCGACACAAAAATATGAACGCATTTTAAAAGTTATTGCGTTCTATGTCTATACTTTGCCCTTGACTTAACATGTATATGCATATAACCCCATTCCCATTACAAAGAAGATCTAAAAAATTCTCAATTATGTGACAAAAAATCAAAACCCGTTACACATATGAAAGAGCATCCTTTTTCCTTGATGTTATACACAATTTCAAAACATTTTACCTAAAAATAGATTTTAAAACATTTCACATAAAGCTAGATTTTTTTAAAATGAATTTGTAACTATTTCTGTGTATTTTCATGATAACAAAACAAATCTAAGTCCCATAACTCTGTCATGACAAATCTCATGAACCTTAACATCAAAAAGCGGCTTCCTCTGCGATGTCTAATCAATGTGTATTAATATCATGAAAATCTATTAACTCATATTCAAGTTATTGCGTTCCATGCACCTATAATTTGCCTTAATCTTAACATGTATGTACATAAAGCCCCCTCTCATAACACGTAACATGTAAATGAACCCGTTACATATATGAAAGAACATCCTTTCTTCTTAAAGTATACAAATTTTCAAAACATTTAGACCAAAAATAGATTTTAATGAATTTTTAACTATTTTGTTTATTTTCATAATACCAAAAACTAATGTCCAATAACTCTGTAAGGACAAATCGGATGAACCTGATAATCGAAAGGCACCTTCCTCTGCACGCTTTGATCAAAGTGTGTGAACATAATGAAAATCCATTGAGGCATATTCAAGATATTGCGTTCCATAAGCGGACGGACAAACAGACGGACATCGTCATACCATAATACGTCCCGTCAAATGACGGGCTTATATAGGTCACATGGCTGTATCACACCTCAGGTCACGGAAAATGACGTCAGAGCTACCACGTGTTTACCATAAACTGTTGACAATGACAAGCATTATAAGCTTGAATTTAATATCATTATAATCTTTGAGGATAAACGAAGATATTTCAGAAAATATAACATTAGTAAAATTATTCTATTTATCAAATTCGATAGGATTCTGACCATGGGGATCCTAACAGGTAGTCATGTACGCATGAACGTACACAGAGGGTTATGTGCATCGTGTGTAATCATTTTTCAACTTTGGTACCTAAGGTATACTTTTTTGTTGTTAAAATAAAGAGTTAAGATCAGACTTCAACACTATATAGGTGAAAGTATATACATTTTTTTTATAAGAAAGAAATGTCTCTTATACTTAAGTTTGGTTGAAAACTGCATAAAATCTTTCACAGCTGTCACATAAAAAACGTAATGATCACAATTTACATCAAATTGAATATGAAAAATATATTTTAATTTTGATGTCCCTTAATACTTACAGATTGTGATGCACTTTTGTTCTTTTGGAGAAGAGGTAAGACCACCATATACACAAACAATTTAGTGTACATTCAAGTCAGATATGAATTGGTGATTAGGGAATAATGATATCAGATGGTTGGGAAATCAAGGAACATTTTTAAAAAATAAAATCAAATGTAATAAATATCAAAGAAGTACCAGTCAGCCATTCAGCCTCAAAGTCAAGAAGGTAAGGCAAAACATTAGAATTTCCATTGGAACAGTTGCGAACCTCGGATTGAAGAACATTCCGTAACGAGACCAGGTGCACGGGGAGAGTCTCTTGTTTGCACGGATAAGAACCGATCCTTTCTGATACTAAAAGGCTAGAAAGGTATGTTGTGGCACCAAAAGCAACGAAAATTATTATCTGCTCTAAAATGATGCTAATGAATTTGAAGACATTAAACATATATAGAAACGTCCGATAGAAGAGAGAGTGAATGAAAGCTAAACATAAAATCCATTTTTTTCCTCCAAAACACAATTAATAGGCGTACAAGGTTTTCAATATATAGGCAGGAAATGCTCAATAGTGAAAACAGCGGTACGCATAATCACGAGTCAAGAAAAAGAGTGGAGAAAGAGATTAAAACAAGAGAGACAGAGATTTAGTCTTTTTTGATTTTCAGATTACTTGTTGAACAATCAATGTAAAACTCTAGAAAATGTTAAGTTGATAACCTTCAAATAAATTAACTGAATTGGTAGTGTATTGTATGTGAGCTTATTATAAGGGATATATCACTTTTAACGTATCCGTATCGTATCCAGGCACGTATCGTGTCTAATATTCCCAACGTAACGGAGTAAATTTCCGGATTCTGTATTCATTTTAGTATTAATGTATTAACTAATTAATTTGGCTTGAATTGTAGAAAAAAGAACTTGCTTTAGACAGAATGTGACATCAAACGCGATATAAAAACACTGCAATACTATAAACTTTGCGAACCCAAACTACTTATAGCGGTCTTAAATTGCATGTATATTGTATATGATGCTATTGAATACGAAATAGTGTCGATGTGAACATCAGTGACTGTTAACATTGATGCATGAAAGCATTTTCGCACTAGAACTGTATGAATACGATTAGTTTTACGTTCCGCTTTGGAGAATAGGTATGATACATTATTAGATATGATACGGGTACGGATACGTCAATAGTGATATATCCATATAAGGATCATGTTAATAGTTCAGATACAAAATGATGTCTTATTCTACGCATTCAAAATATTAAACTGAATCTTCCAGAGAACAATTATTTATCAATGATATTAACTTAAAGTGCTTCTTTCTTTTAGTGCTTATTCGAAGACATGTTTGTAAGTACATATCAATTAACATCTATTGAAGACGTTTAACATTTGTACTACTTGATGACTGCCAGAGCTGGTGGACCCCGAGTCCCCGAGGGGACATGTAGCCAACTTCGATCAACTTCGGTTGATCGTCTGTCTCTTGAACGCATTTGAAATTTTCTGTTTCAAAATTTCTTGAAATTTCTAAACCTTGGGTCCTGTAGCACCACCCAATCTGCTACGTCTTTTGGTACATTTTTGGACCTATAAATTTTCACACTTTTTGGCTTTATTACATTGTGTAGATTTAAGATCACTGACGAGGATTAAGTACCCGAAATGTGCATTTCTGATCCATGCTGCCAATTTATCTGTTCTAAAAATGATGCTATTGAATTTGAAGACGTTTAAGATTATACAAATTCTGTGGTTATACACACGTGTGTTTCGTCCTACTTCTGTTGTCGATTTGGGAATTTTTGGCGTTCAATATATCAACAAGAAAAGAAAAATGGGATCAGTTTGGGGATGTCCGGTTTTTGGAGAATTGTGCACCACTCTTTCAGTTAATCCCTTGTACGCTTTGAATCGAATCTGTAATTTCGAGAAAAAATTATATTCTAACATGACTTGAGATTTTCCCTAAATGTACTATTTACATGTAGCTCGCCTGGTGTAAAATATTTATAAACATAAAAGAATTACCGATCAGTTATTCAGTCTCAAAGTCTAGAGGCAAGGCAAAATCATTAGATTTACCATAAGAACGGTTGCGAACCTCAGAGGGATTAAAATTCCGAAGTGAGACCAGATGCCCGGGGAGAGTACAAACTCTCTGTGAAATGAAGTCCCGCCCATTTTGTTTCTGAAGGCTTACTTGTCCACAACTTCATTTTCTAAAAACTCAACTTGTCGTAAATAACAACCACGTGGCCGTTTTGTGATGTGGCTCGGTGATAATTCAATGAAGAACTGGACAACAAACCATGACCACGCGGTTGTTCTTTCGTTATTACGTAACATCTCGCAAAATTAAATAAATAAATGAATACAATGAGAATTCATGTGCGAATATAAATGATAAAATTGCGCAGATCCCTCAAATCTATCCATCATTATTGGTCGATATCAAAATATCGGCATAATATCTACATGACAACTTTATCTTTTCACAATTTTTACTTTAAGGACATATCCGGCACCCAGAATTTTGAGTCTTCACATTAAAGAGGTACCCGATCTCTAAATACATAAAAAGCATTTAGAAACAACGTTTCTTTAAATTATATTACCGACTGACCTGTTGTACTTGTTTATTCCTGCTTGATAACAGTGCATTGTTTTTGCTATATTTCTTAATGTTTATAATGTTGATTAATTCAAATTATAACGCAAAAGTTCTGAGTTTTCCTTTGAAATTAAGAACGTTTAAACAGTTACATGTATTATTTGGAAGTATGCTGTATTTCTGACTTACAAAAAAGAAAACTCAGATTAGCATTGTGAAGTACTTTAAAAATAATTTATGTCATTTTACCCAAAGTATAGACGAAAAGGTTTCAATTTCTTCGCTACAATCGATTAGTGGTATATCCAATATATTGTATTCCAAATATGAAGAAAATTCATCCATGAATAGAAAAGATATTTAGTGATATTTTTAATAAGTCATAGTTGACCTTGGAAAATGTCTGCATTGGTCAATTTGGGTAGTACTCAGAACTTCTATTTTTCCTATGGTTACCACATCAAGTGTCACACATCACTTTTACATACACTAAAATGACATTCTTTTTCATCTCTTGGTGTGCTCGTCTTTGTGTTTTCGCATCGGGTGTTTTGCTGTTGGTGCTGCAACAAGGTCGGCTTGGAGGTCCCTTCCCTTCTTGTATTTATCTTACTCTTTGAATAAATAAAAAATATTCGCTGGCAAGAATTGTATAGTTTGAATTTATTTTAGTTATTCCTTATATGATAAATGAAACTAAACATTTAGACAGAGTAAACGGAGGCTGGTCACAGTGGATAATATCAGGCAGTTGCACAAAAAGATGTGGCGGTGGACAACAAAAATATCAACGCCATTGTAATAACCCTGTTCCGCGTAATGGAGGTAGTTGGTGTTTCGGAAATGCTGTCATGTACAGACCCTGTAATTTACACAAATGCAAAGGTTAGTATTGTTTTTGGTTATTTCCTTGCATACGGTCTTTGTGGTAGTTCAACGGTTTGAAAGAGCTACCCATATATATGTTCCCTGAAATAAGACGATATCTGTACATAAAACATTAAGCGATCGTAGTATGTCTCGATTTATAATACACTTTTGCTCTCTTGTAGAATGTTTGATTTTGATAAATATGTAGTTTTCAATGTTTTTATTTGTCTACTGATTACGATTTATTTTTTCTGATTTTGAGTGTTATGTGACTTTCGTTTACTTATGACTAATGTCTAAGTTTTTTTTTTCGAAGGGACAGACGGATTAACATACGCAGACAAAAATATATGCCCGGAGTCTCAGACTAAGGGTGCAAAAAATATCAGTGGGCAAAAAGTACCGAATAAAGTTTATATTAAATAAAATACAAATGAATTGGATGTCCTACTTCATGCATAATTATACTCATAAAAAAAGTAACGCATAGTATTTGTTCATTTCATCCTTAGTGCACATATTAAATAATCACATTTATCATTTTAATAGACAAAATCAAACCAAATGTACAAAATGGTATTTTCAGACCCTAAGCTTTCAACGAGAACCTCTTAATTAGTGTTTTAAATTGTTAGTTAAAATGACTCAAATACAATATTCCCTCAATGTTCTTTTAGAGGCCAAATTGTGTATTTTTCGGAGATCCGTATGCGCTTGTTTTCTATATCATTTGAAAATGTTTTGATTCGATTAACAAATGGATACACCATACTAAACAACGACAATCTCATACCATTTGGCGTCACTACTACGCATGATGAAGTTTTATTCTAGAACGTCATCCAGAGTTCGTCGCATTCCTTGAATTTGCGAACCAGTTTTATCGAGAGAAATTTGTTTCATAAGGAAAAAAATCTTCCAAATTTGACTTTTTGATCCTTGAACTTTACTGAGTATTACTCGCACATGGGAGCCATTCGATCACGTCGCAATGTTCAAACGCATGGCATCGGACATTGTAAGCATGCATTGCATTAAAGCGGAAGTGACCCGAAGAAGTTAAAGTCCAAAATTGTTTATTGGCATCAATGAACTTTGACTTGGGCAAAATTCAAATTCCTCATTAAACATGTAAAATGCATAAAAACATAAATAGTCGAAAATTCAAAAATTCATGTTTTTACCTAAAAAGAGATTTTATGATAATCAAGAAATCGTAAATAAGCTCTAAACTGTTTGTCCTATCACTGTACCACCATTAATGCAAACAAATAAGGTCACATAATCAGTGGCTTGTGCATATTGAATAATTGTAATACATTGTAATATTGTTATATGCGTTTCTTCTTTTGAAGAGTATATTACATGATGCATCTTAAAGCTGAACTAAGTCTTTAAAAACCCCCATGACGTAGTAAATTTTTTTAGGGAACGGAAATTGTTAGAAGTGAAACTAACAATCTCCGTCCCCTAGCTAAAAATACACTTGGTCCTGTGTTGATTTGAACTTTCCCCCTGATGACGTTTTGCATACTAATGTATCGTGACCCAAAATCCACTACCTCGAGTACTCGAGCGGTATATAAAGAAGCCAGGACGCGTGGACATTGTCATTTGTATGAGATGTCGTCTACCTGTAAAGATGAGTTCAGAAATTAGTAAATTGCATAGAAAATAATACATTAAAATATATAATTTTCAAATAAGAATAAAATTATTTTCTCATATATAGTTATAATGAATGAGATCTGCCCCGGGTACGTGATAGAGGGAGGGGAACTCGGGGGACGGGAGTTGGAGGGGGGGGGGGGGGCTCCAGTACATGTTTCACATATACAGCACCTCCAAAAGAAATTATGGCGTACGCATAATGATATATACAAGTACTATGTTTAAAAATCAAAATTAGGTACAGATTGGAAAAGTTTGGGGGGGGGAGATTTGCTACAAATAAATCATCATGAAATGTAGTAAATAACAAATGATTATTTACAAAGATAACATGATCTCAAACTTATCCCAATGCATATGCATGTAGGGAACTCAATGTTTCAAAATTTGGACAGATCAAGAGGGTTTGGGGTTCGGGGGGGGGGGGGGGGGTGATCGAATGGTAGCCCAAAATCAAAGCGTTGAAATAAGATATATGAAGCGAAATATTATTTGCTTGTAATTTACATAATAGATCCGGACGAAAAAAGATCTTGGAAAAAGAAGCGTTGTGAGGTTTCGAGTTCGCGGGGGGGGGGGGGAAGGTGCGCGTTACAGGGAGGAAGTAATGCATACTCCAAATGTAATTCAAAATTACACTCTTTTACATACTGAAATGATTTTTAGCTATGTCTGCCTATAAACTATTCATTTTCAATATAGCTGTATCTTACACAATTACATAAATACACATTATATATTTACATTGTACCTGTTTACTAAACGTCTAAAATACAAAAATTTCCTAATTTCAAAATTTATTTTTAACAAGTCCATTGTCTCAATCTTCTAAAATTATATCAGAATAAAAAACTGCACATTGCATGGTTTTACTTACATGTTGATAAAGCAAATACAATCCTTTATTACAAATGATCGGTACACATGTTACCATTTTACACGCATGTCAAAAAACCGCGTGTTCGATTAGAGCTTTAGTAATACTTGTCTTGTAAATAATAAGTAAGATCACAATTTAGTTATCCTAATGTTCTATGTTTGGAACAAAATAAGGAGTGATACATCTAAATCAAAATGGCTCATATTTTGATGAATTAAAGCGATCTATACATTTTCCAGGGGGGGGGGACTGTTTCCAAGTCGTCGCTGTCAGTGTAGGGGTGGGGTGTCCCCATATGGGCATATATATGGTTATTAGTAAAATTCAACTTGAAAACGGAAAAAAACACAGTAATTTTGGACAAATCACAAGAATGAGGGGGGGGGGGGGCATAGTTTGTGGGATTTGAAAGTATTTTCTGAAAGTATAAAGGCCCTACTCAAGAATGAATTTGATTTACATGTACACTTTACCAACTCAGGTATTTCGTGGAAATTTTGGGTTTAAAATAAGAAATCTTATAAAAATGCTGAAAATTGGAAATGCTTTATTTTATTCAATTTTTTGGAGTCTTTACATACTTTGGACAATTACTCATATCAAAAGTAGTTAATGAATGTTTTCATTCATCACATTTCAATTTTGCAAATTGAATCAAATTAAGCAATTCCAACTCTGGGGTATCTTGAAGAAATCGGATCTATATGGGGATACCATATATCCAAAAAAAAATACAAAATTTCCAAAGATAAGTGCAAATATCAAACTTTAACTTTCAAATAACGTTAGTCTACCATATTTTACACATATCTAAAGCTTCAGAATCTGATGTGAATTTGTCCAAAAGACGGTGAAATTATTGAGTTTTTCCTTTTTCAGCGATTTTTGATAAAAATGAATAGTGTTTACCTTTTTTTTTCTCGTAACAACGAGATTTTTTTTTTCGTAACTTCGAAATTTGTTTCTCGTAACTACGATTTTTTCTCGTAACTACCACAATTTTTCTCGCAACTACGAGTTATGACATGGTACGAAATGGCTTCTGTAGGAAATACACGCTCATGGACTAGAATATTTTATACATATTGGGAGTATTTTATTTTTACTTAGAACCAACAACCTTTTTTATCGTAAAGCGATACAAATCCCCTACCGGTAAATCTGAGACCAATACTGAACTCAATGCATGTGCAGACAAGTACCAGTTCGGTATCTGTAATAGTATCAATAAAGAAAAGACAAGAAATCTGAAACTGTAATGAAAATAACAAAGTAAAGGGTAATAACTCTATTAAAACTAGGTCAGCTTCAACAAATATTGAACATGATCTATCACAAACCAAAAACACAGTTCAACATTTGCGATACATGTAACAGTAAAAAAAGTCTGAATTCCTAAATCTAGGAAAAACTTGAATTTTACTAAGTCCAAGAACAAGAACTCTTGTACAAATAGGTCAATTGAAACTAATTTGAACTTCCTCTGAATTACACCGACATATATATTCACATACTAGTACCAAAAAGTAGTACAATAGATTCAATGATGAAGAAAAAAAGTCCAGAAAAGTTAAAATATTATGAATGTAATATGTACCCTTCGACGTGTAAAAAGGAATCAAGACTAAAACTATATCTTTATAAATCTAAGATATACTCAAATATCAAAACTTATTTCAATATATACAATAAAAGTTTCATAAAATTCGAAAAACTAAGGCACGGTCCATTTGATATTGGGGGGGGGGGGGGGGGGGGGGCTTTTGGGGGTTTTTTTTCGAAAAAAAATAATTTTGCTCTGAATTTTGATGGAAAAATTAATTTGCTTATGGTGTGTCAGAAAAAAATAATCTTGTTTTCACAAGTAGTCTAAATTTGAAGAATTACCTTAAAATTTCGCTAAAAATTCTTGAAAATTTTCCGGCTCGCTTCGTTCGTCACAGTTTTCAATTTATATAAAAAAAAAATTGGCTCGTTTCGCTCGCTGTAGTTTTCTATCAAAACATTAATTTTTAATGGCAAAGATTATATTTGAAAATATCAAAAGAATGCATGTTAATGGGGAAAAAGGGCTTCCTTAGAGGCTTATAAATATACCATGAATATAATGCATTACTATTACATGCAATAGATGCATGTTTCACCATAGAGTCTAATTTCATATACAAGCTTCGAAGGAGAACTTCAGTTTTTCCCCTAATTTACAATTCTAAATTTGAAAATTTGTCTAGAAAATCCTTCCCTCAGACCCTCTTACAAGATATAAATTTTGTTTACTGAGGATTTTATTGTAAATACTTCTATCTCTCTGTTTATACGTGAATTAAATTTTTCATAAAAATAAAGTAATATTTTATTAGAGTTTTGAATAAAAATCAAGAATTTCTAACACAAACATTCATTATATATTGCACATCACTTATTATAAAAAAATTTCTTGCTCCAACTTTGCAAGAAAAAAATAATTTTGCTCCGGTATAGGGCGAAAAAAATAATCATGCTCCGACAAAAAAATCCAAAGCCCACCCCCCCCCCCACCCCATAATATTAAATGGACCATGCCTACAGACAGACAAGCCTCACTGAGAACGAGACGTTCAGTAGTTTTGGGGAACTGATGCATTCGAAAATCATTGATAAAAGGGAAAAAAGGAATAGCTTTTCAAAAATTAAACAATGTGAATGCATGTATAAAAGCTTTGATGAGTTTCAGATGAAATTAATTTTAAATTCTAATTCCTATACTTTTAATGTGGATTTAAAAAAATCACAGAAATTCAAAGTAATTTTACTCTTTCTTCCAACATTTCTGCTCCAGAGTAGTGCATATGATGATCGTTCATGGATGATTTAGACCAAACAAAACCCCTCTAACTCGCCACTTTTAAGTGGCCGGATTGCAAAGCAATTCCGGTCTATAGATTGACGACGTCTGTCTGTCTGTCTGTCTGTCTGTCCGTCTGCCTGTCCGTCTGTCGTCAACATTTTGGTTAAAGTTTCTTGTTGCAGCAAAATCTGAGGAACAATACGCAGTAGAATCTTAATATCATACATGAAGGTTGCCCATTACAAGACCTTTCAATTTATGCCTTAACATTTGACCTAGTGACCTTGACCTGGAGCTTTGACCTAGTCATGGTTATGGTATCGGGAAAGTGTGTAGACTGTAAGGCCACTATGTTCCCCATTCCCTCAACATAAATTTTGGACCCGGCCCTGAAAAGAAAGGGCTATACAGAATTTGATTGGGGGGGGGGGGGGTAGTTATTGAGATGGGGATATTGGTAGGAAACGGATCCAAGACATGGCCCAGGTAGAGTTGTTCGACGAAAAATAGTTTCAACACAAAGGAAACCTATAAACTATTGATAAATAGGATTGTCAAGAATTCTATAAGTTGTTTCTTTCCCA
Organism: Pinctada fucata; assembly: GCA_028142955.1. Classification (NCBI taxonomy): domain Eukaryota; kingdom Metazoa; phylum Mollusca; class Bivalvia; order Pterioida; family Pteriidae; genus Pinctada; species Pinctada fucata. The sequence continues at coordinate 28,015,011 of AP027107.1, read as the reverse complement.
TTTCCGATGCGAATTCCATCTGTTGCATCCCAAGGTCTCCACGTTCACGCCCCCCCTTTAACACATCAATGGAAATAATCATACAAACGATCATAAATATGAATTCCAATGGATAATGAAGCTTATTCAAATATTCGGTAGCTAGTATACATGTATATTTTAATTGATATGAATTTATAAAAGCCCATTTTCATTATGCGAATAGTCTAATCGAACACACGATTTTCACATGTGTCTACACAATGAGGTCATGTTTGTTGTAGAAAATTGTATACCGACCATTGGCCTGTATTGGATTGTATTTTCTAAAAAATCATGTAAGTAAAACACTATAATTATCATGCAGTTTTGCATTCTCGAAATTTAGCTGATTAATTACATTTTCTAAAAGAAATTTTGAAATGAGGAAAATGCAGAGAAATAGCTAAGTACTTGCCTTTCACAGTATACTGGTATATGTAACAAAATCGTATGTAATGAAAATAGAATATTATAGAAGAATTTAACTATCGTATTTTAGTATGTTAATGTATGTACTTTTATTGTGCTTTTTTCATGACAATGTTTCGATATAACATCCCCCCCCCCAATCCACACACACACACCGGCATCTCCCTCCCAACAGCCCAACTACTCTTCCGTCTAATAAATTGCATGCCATTCTTTCATGTAAACTTTTAGCAGTAAACACTGATCAATATACTATTTCACTTCAGATAATATAAATTTTCAATAACTTAACCGCCCCCCCCCCCCTTCCGGCCCAACATGTCTTGGTTGATCATAAACATTGGGCTCCCTCTTCATCTACATGTATATTTGATCTCCTTTGCTTGTGATAAATCATTTCAATTTACTTTCATGTCTGTTGGTTTGAATGATATACTTGAATCCAACAATATCCCACCCCTCCACTATTTCACATATGTACCAAATTTTGATCAATGTAAACCGAAGCATATAATTTTTTGACATTGTAAATACATGTAACTATGGATATTTTGAATTCATCTTTTTGGTTCGCAATATTTCATATAAAACATATGAAAAAACCCACCCACCCGGTCCCATCCCCATCCCGTTCTAAAGCAACCCCCTTCCACCCACCCCCTTCCACAAGTTCCCAAGATTACGTACCCGTCTTTTAATTATTTCAGTAAAACTGAAGATTGTGAGATTACTTTATCCATTTCTATTTGAATGTATGGTTTTCTATGTAAATTTCTATTTTCTGAACTCATCTTTACACGTAGACGACATCTCATTGAAATGACAATGTCCACGCGTCCAGGCTTCTTTATATACCGCTCGAGTACTCGAGGTAGTGGATTTTGGGTCACGATACATTAGTATGCAAAACGTCATCAGGGGGAAAGTTCAAATCAACACATGACCAAGTGTATTTTTAGCTAGGGGACGGAGATTGTTAGTTTCACTTCTAACAATTTCCGTTCCCTAAAAAAATTTACTACGTCATGGGGGTTTTTAAAGACTTAGTTCAGCTTTAAGGTATCTTATATACAATAGGTAATTTTTTCATGCCTGGTAATGTACTATAAACTTTATCTTTTTTGAAAGGTAATAACACACTCAGCTCAGAAAACAAAATTGGCCGAGTAAAAACAAACAAAGGGGAATGTTTATTAAACATTTAGAATTGTCTATTCTCTCTATATAACATTTAGAAAATACCTAAGTTGTACAAGAGTTTCCCCTTTGATTTTTAAAACCCGGTAGTCAGGGCATCATTGCCTTTCAGAAAGTATTTAGTTTATAGTACTTTACTAGGTTAACAATGAATAACTTGCTATGTAAAATTTCTCCACTGTACAAGTGATACCTTAAGAAAAAATGTCCATTTTAGTGAATGGAGGTTGGTCAGCTTGGAAGCAAGTCGGTGGATGTTCTAAAAAATGTGGAGGAGGTCAACAAAAATTAATACGCCACTGTAATAATCCTCCACCGAGTAATGGCGGGAGAAATTGTGTTGGAAAAGGCGTGACGTATAGACCATGTAATACTAAACGATGTAAAGGTAAATCTAATAATCCAGCATTATGAATTAGCGTATGGTTGCATATTTCGATTTTGCAAAATTTATCTCGGGTGTATCTTTGTGATAAGATAAATTAGATGGAAAGTAAAAATCTAATCTCGTCCTACATAGAGATGAATCAATTAACATATTGCATTTGAACCGTCTTTTTAAATCTGATATTGAATTCAATTGAAATTAACATATAAGTATTGGAGGGTGATACCCTTGAAACAGACCATGATTTTTTTGCCACAATTTTTCTTCTTTATACTCTTCTTGATAAACCCTATAGAATATTTTATAACCATACTGTTAACAAGATAGACGCCTTAGAAAATTAAGAATATTAAACTGGCTGGGAGAGAGGGGGAATAAAATATGTTTTTATAGACAAGAATGAATTAAAGAAGATCCTGACGATAATCTCAACAGCACTTACAATAGAGCACAAAATAAAACATCGACGGACCCCTAACAAGCCAGAGGTGGGACCAGGTGCCCGGGAGGAGTAAACATCCCCTGTTGGCTTGCCGCACCCGCCGTCGATGCTTATGAAGCATGAAAATGAAAATATATATAATTCATGCACTGTCCGACGCCATGTCTATATAGAAAGTGCTATGGCGACAATGTCAGGGAAGTATATTCAAAACACTGACTGTCAAACCCCTCGCGGGGAACTTTTTACGTGCTCCACACGGCAAAGGGCATAAGTGTGACACAAATAAGTTAGAGAAGATCCTGACGATAATCTCAACAGCACTTACAATAGAGCGCAAAATTAAACATCGACGGACCCCTAGCAAGCCAGAGGTGGGACCAGGTAAATAGAAAATATACTTTTGAAAACACTAAGTACAACACGTTTATCTGCAAGATTCCTTTATGAAACATATTTAGACTGAGGATCACTGACGAGGGTTTAGTACCCGAAACGTGCATGTCTGGTCCATGCTGTAAATTTATCAGGTTTTAAATGATGCTATTGAATTTAAAGACGTTTAACATTTGAACTACTTGGTGAGTGTCACTGCTGGTGGACCAAGAGTCCCCGAGGGCGCATGTAGCCAAGTTCGATCAACTTTGGTTGATCGTCTGTCTTTTCAACGCATTTGAAAATTTCTGTTACAAAATTTCTTGAAATTTCTAAAACATGGGTCCTGTAGCTTCATAACCCACCCATTCTGCTACGTCTTTTGGTACATTTTTGGACATAAAAATTTTCACACCTTTTGGCCATATTACATTATTTAGACTGAGGATCACTGACGAGGGTTTAGTACCCGAAACGTGCATGTCTGGTCCATGCTGTAAATTTATCAGGTTTTAAATGATGCTATTGAATTTGAAGACGTTTAACATTTGAACTACTTGGTGAGTGTCACTGCTGGTGGACAAAGAGTCCACGAGGGCACATGTAGCCAAGTTCGATCAACTTTAGTTGATCGTCTGTCTCTTCAACGCATTTGAAATTATCTGTTACAAAATTTCTTGAAATTTCTAAAATGTTGGTCCTGTAGCATCATATCCCACCAATTCTGCTACGTCTTTTGGTACATTTTTGGACATAATAATTTTCACACCTTTTGGCCATAATACATTTATTTAGAATGAGGATCACTGACGAGGGTTTAGTACCTGAAACGTGCATGTCTGGTCCATGTTGTAAATTTATCAGGTTTTAAATGATGCTATTGAATTTAAAGACGTTTAACATGTATATGTACAGTCCTGCAACCCACTTATATGACAAAAAGTTGGATAGGATAGGATATAGGATGCAGGATGTAGGATAGAAAGTGGATAGATACTTATCCTATCCCATCCTATCCTATCCCATCCTATCCTATCCACCTCAATTCTAACCATTTCTATCCTGCATCCTATCCTATCCTACATCCTAACCTATGGTGTTTTGATCGAGAGGTTAAAACATTTATATGTACATGTATGTCCCGTCAACGAGTTAATACCAATGACAAACGTTATAGCCAATAGCTATATGTCCGACATAGGAAGCATAGAAATATCAGTTGGAAAGAGTGATCAGTAATTTACTTAAATAAGTGTCTTGTCCCACTGTTCATGAATGAAAGTATAAACCTATCTTCAACCTATAAAAATATGTGCAAAATTCTTTGGTGGTCCACTTCATTAATAAAAGTTTAAATCTTCAAGTTTGATATTTGCCCATTTTAGTGAATGGAGGTTGGTCAGCTTGGAAGCAAGTCGGTGGCTGTTCTAAAAGATGTGGAGGAGGTCAACAAAAACTAATACGCCACTGTAATAATCCTCCACCGAGTAATGGCGGGAGAAATTGTGTTGGAAAAGGCGTGACGTATAGACCATGTAATACTAAAAGATGTAAAGGTAAATCTAATGATCCTGCATTATGAATCAGCGTAAGGTTGCATATTGCGATTTCGGTTGGTGTATCTTTTGTGTTTTGAATATACTTCCCTGACATTGTCGCCATAGCACTTTCTATATAAACATAACGTCAGACAATGCATGAATTTTACATATTTTCATTTCCATGCTTCATAAACATCGACGGCGGGTGCGGCTAGCCATTAGGGAATGCTTACTCCTCCCGGGCACCTGGTCCCACCTCTAGCTTGCTAGGGGTCCGTCGATGTTTAATTTTGTGCTCTATTGTGAGTGCTGTTTAGATTATCGTCAGGATCTTCTTTAACTCATTTGTGATAAGATCAGTTAGATGAAAGATAGAAATGTAATCTCGTCTTACTTAGAGATGAATCAGTTAACGTATTGCATTTGAAGCGTCTATTCAAATCTGACACTGAAATCTATTGAAATTAACATATAAATAAGGGATACCCTTGCAAGAGACAATAAACTTTTTTTTTGTCACAATTGTTCTTCTTAAAACTGTTCTTGATTAACCCTGTAGAATATATCTAAAAATTATAAATATTCAAATATTAATTTTTAAATACTTTATCACCATGCTCTTAACAAGATAGACGCCTTTGAAAATGAAGAAAATTTAACTCGCTGGGAGAGATGGGGAATAAAATATGTTTTATAGACAAGAAATATACTTTCGAAAACACTAAGTACAAGACGTTTATCTGCAAGATTCCTTTGTGAAACATGTATATGTATGTCACATCAACACTGTTATGAAATGTCTATCACTAATGCTGGCGTCACACTGTCCCGATTTAAGCAGCCGATGGCCACACGATAAAGGATCTTTTCAAATTCGGGTGTGATCGTAATATCATCGGGGTATTCGTAAGGCCATCTTGAACCATCGTATGACCGCCTGCTTGGTTTGTCAAATTTCGGGAACAACTTCGGGAGTGCTCACAAAATCTTTGGCATGCCAAATAATTCCCGATGGCACTCCCGAAGGAACATCTTCGAAACAAGTTCGTGTAATCATCTTGCCCTTCGTAAGACCATCGAGAAGGCATCTTGCGTATGCGTAATATCTTCTTTCTCCTTCGAATTACCATCAGGACAATCGGGGAAATTTTGCCATACGAAGGTTTTACGAACGTGTCAAGAACCTCCCGATGGAGTTAGGAAGGCTATACGACTTCGTGACAACCTCGCAATTCCATCGAAATGACATCGTACTGTCATCGTACTCTAGTATGATGACGTTAAGATGGGATCTCGATACAAAAGATGACAGACACAAATATTAAACAAAACATTTCAAATACATAATATTAGTACCCGAAACGTGCATGTCTGGTCCATGCTGTAAATTTATCAGGTTTTAAATGATGCTATTGAATTTAAAGACGTTTAACATTTGAACTACTTGCCGAGTGTCACTGCTGGTGGACCAAGAGTCCCCGAGGGCACATGTAGCCAAGTTCGATCAACTTCGGTTGATCGTGTGTCTCTTCAACGCATTTGAAATTTTTTGTTTCAAAATTTCTTGAAATTTCTAAAATGTTTGTCTTGTAGCATCATATCCCACCCATTCTGCTACGTCTTTTGGTATATTTTTGGACATAATAATTTTCATATTTTTGGCCGTATTACACTGTTTAGACTGAGGATCACTGACGAGGGTTTAGTACCTGAAACGTGCATGTCTGGTCCATGCTGTAAATTTATCAGGTTTTAAATGATGCTATTGAATTTAAAGACGTTTAACATTCAAGGCCATTTTTAAAGTGTTTTTCTAAGTTAATCCAAATTTATCAAAATAAAAACTTATCTGTCTTCTTCAATTTGCAAGTTCACAATCAATGCATTATAGAGCAAAATTGCGTGCCTTGATAATGTATGATAAGGAAAAAGAAGGCAGAAGCATTGCTTCTTTAAATGCATCAAAGAGAGCATGTACAGACTCAGTAATTTCTATAATTACTGGTTATACACTGCTAAAAAAAGTTAAGGGAGCAAGGTTTCTACTTTCATATCACCCACGTTTGCATCTGTTTATTCTATATGATGAACATAAATGTTTTAATACACATTTCATAGTCATTCCTTGATTACCAATGTCTGTATTGAACAGTATCTGGTTGTGACATATATCCATTTTCATCTTTCTTACATTGAATCATCACGTCTTCCACTAGCCAACAGGGGATGCCTACTCCTCCTGGGCACATTGTCCCACCTCTAGCTTGCTAGGGGTCCGTCGATGTTCAAGTTTGTGCTCTATTGTGAGTGCTGTTGAGATTTTCGTCAGAATCTTCTTTAACTCATTTGTTTCTACCAATGATGTTTATAAATGAAATTCGTGATATTTTAAGACGATTTTTGGTTGACAATAATACATGTCAACTGCTACGCAAAGGTCACTGATAACTGAACCCGTTGTCTATTTGTCCGTCTGGTAGTCATACTTTCACATAAAGAACTGTAAAGGTATGCCTTGTAAAATCAAACGTTCAAAGATGGTCGAGCATGATAAGAATCAACATTCATATATCTTGGCTAACAATGCTACATAGACAGTTCGATTCAGATATTCGATAACATATATTTGAGTTGCTAACTTTGGGGTATTTTGTGTATTTTTCTGAGACAGAAATAAAACAAGGCGGAGGAGGAAACCATTAATACAGTGCTACTGATTAAACAAGAATTTTTAAACATCCAAAACGTGATGCTTTCCTGGCTATAATCTGAAGCCTACATAACGATTCAATACCAATGACCAACGTTATAGCCAATAGCTTTATATCCGATAAAGGAGACATAAAATTAAAAATTAATAAGTAATTTAATGAAAGGACTAGGTGCGCTAACCCTTTATATCGGCCCTATACTTTCGACGAAAAATGCTTTTGATAAACGAATTTAATATCACTTTTTGCAATGTTGAATGTTGGAGAAAATACCGCGTCATATTTTTAGCCCTCGTAACGTCACGCGCGTGATGTATGACGTCATCTTTTGACGTCATTTGCCCTGAATGACGCAAAACAAAGGAAAATCATCGTATTTTACATACAAATGTTCAAAATTCATCTATTATCCAGGCTTCGCCCACGATATTTTTTATGCAAATTTAAATGCAATCAGAAATCCATCGATTGGTACAAAAATCATCATTGGCAAGGCCTGGATTGATACCTAATTTCATAAATTTCTATCGAAATTTCGCTCATTTATTAATATTTTCAATGATTTCAATGTTTTAGACGTTTTTAGCGACGTATTATTCAGTATAGGACTGTGGAATCAAAATAAGCTTTCCTGTGTGGATTCACCATACATTTGACATTTCAAAAACTAGAATATCTTGGATATATGAACAACTTTGAAAATAAGACCGATTCGCAGGTTACCGCTACCTTTGTGTGTTGTCCCACTGTTCATGAATGAAAGTATAAATCTATCTTCATTTTCCGAGAGAGAGAGAAAAAATTATGGACCGATTCTGTTCTAAAAATATGTGCAAAATTCTTTGGTTATCCACTGCATGCATGAAAAGTTTAAATCTTCAAGTTTGATATTTGCCCTTGCAAGAGACAATAAACTTTTTTTTTGTCACATTTTTTCTTCTTAATACTGTTCTTGATAAATCCTATAGAATATATTTTAAAATTATAAGTATTCAAATATTAATTTTTAAATACTTTATCACCATATTTTTAACAATGTTAAACGTCTTTAAATTCAATAGCATCATTTAAAACCTGATAAATTTTCAGCATGGACCAGACATGCACGTTTCGGGTACTAAACCCTCGTCAGTGATCCTTAGTCTAAACAATGTACATTTGTAATATGGCCAAAAAGTATGAAAATTATGTCCAAAAATGTACCAAAAGACGTAGCAGAATTGGTGGGATAGATAGACGCCTTTGAAAATGAAGAAAATTCAACTCGCTTGGAGAGATGGGGAATAAAATATGTTTTATAGACAAGAAATATACTTTCGAAAATACTAAGTACAAGACGTTTATCTGCAAGATTCCTTTGTGAAACATGTATATGTATGTCCCATCAACACTGTTATGAAAGGTCTGTCACTAACGATTCAATACCAATGACCAACGTTATAGCCAATAGCTATATGACCGATAAAGGAGGCATAAAATTAAAAATTAATAAGTAATTTAATGAATTTGTGTGTTGTCCCACTGTTCATGAATGAAAGTATAAACCTATATCATTTTCCGAGAGAGAAAAAAATTATGAACCGATCCTGTTTAAAAAATATGTGCAAAATTCTTTGGTTGTCCACTTCATTCATAAAAGTTTAAATCTTCAAATTTGATATTTGCCCATTTTAGTGAATGGAGGTTGGTCAACTTGGAAGCAAGTCGGTGGCTGTTCTAAAAGATGTGGAGGAGGTCAACAAAAGCGAATACGCCACTGTAATAATCCTCCACCGAGTAATGGCGGGAGAAATTGTGTTGGAAAAGGCGTGACGTATAGACCATGTAATACTAACACATGTATAGGTAACATCACACTATATGTAGAGTACCAATATGTATCATTCATAATTTTCTATTGCATAAAAGTACAAATAAAAGTACTTTTTCGTTTTACCAAAGTATACACAGGATAATGAATAAAGCTCTTTTTTAAAAAGATACAATATATTTAAATTTTTATACATTTGAAATAAGAATTTATACAAAGGCTATATTTTTCTCTATTTTCAGTAAATGTTGCAAAAAACACCACATTTTTCCCACAAATTATATTTATAAGGAGAATATTTTTGTTCTGAAAGATGATTAAACAAGTAAAATAATTATGCCATACAATCAATTTGGGTTAGTTCCGAGAATCACATGATACATTATATTGAATTATCTCGCAGACACCCACCCGGCAGACACAAACCTTACCTTCACAAAAATCATTTTTGTATATAAAATAGCCCGTCAATAAAATACTTTGAGGTTTGAAAAGCTGTAACTATGATCATTTAGATATTCTTGAAATAGATGAATCAAGTGAGAAAACAGAATTCCTCCTTTCAGATCAATGTAAATGTACAGCAATGGGTGATCCACACTACAAAACATATGACGGCCAGTGGATCCACTTCCAGGGCATCTGTAAATATGTCCTAACACAGTTATCTGACCATGATGACCCGTGTTGGTTTTCGGTTTCTGTAAAGAACGAAAACAGGGGTAGTAAGCGAGTTTCTATTACAAGACTGGTTGATATCCAACTTTCTAACACCAAACTTCGGCTCCGAAAAGGAAGAAAACTTGAGGTTTGTAATTTTAGAATTGGAAGACAATATGTTACTTTGTCTCACTTTCACGTCTTTATTCTGCTCTTTTGAGAAAGTATTTCGTTTAGTTTACTCTCTTTTGAATGGTTCTGTATGCTAATGAATGTGATACATGAAAAAGCGATTTTATATAATAATTGCAAAGTGATGAGGTCAATATACTGATTTATGGAGTGATAAAACCAATAAGGCCATAAATTAGCATGTCGACCGAATCATCTGTGCTATAAATGTTATGTCATATACATGAAAATTGGAAACGAAATTGGCCACTATTGTTTTACTTCTCTAACACTGCTCGCTTTCACAATTTTTCTTTTAGATAAGGATTTTGTATTACGGTATAGAAAAAATATTTACCCTTGATCTTTTATTTTTTTCTTAAATTCTTTGAACATGCTGTCAAATATCATGCTCAGTCGTGTCATTAATACCAGTTCTCTGTAAGGAACAAAATAATTTCAATAGCATGTGGAAATAACATGTCACATATTCTGGATATTTTTGGTATGGAAGGAATACATCTATATGATGTACTGGGATGAAAATTAATTTCTTTTTTACAAATACAGTTTTCGTTGCCATGGAAACCATGTCTGAAATTTAAAGTTTCTGGAAAATGCTGATAATGAGGCATTTTCAGAAGGCTCGTTTCCATGGTAACAGGTATTATAGTCAACTGAAATTTTATAATTGTTTTCCTTTTTTCTTTCATAGTATAAATACTATGATGACATATGCTTGCACCAACTATTCTTTTTGTCAATGTGCTCATAATTTAAATAAAATCCTGCTCTTTTGAAAGAGGCTCTATTTTAGAACAGAGTCATTTACTAGTCAAATTTAAGCTGCCTCATATATTTTGAAGGAATTTTTTATCAGTGCATCTTAAAGAGCATTATTGATTAAAAATCATCTTGAAATTTTTCAAGGTCACAGGACCAAATTTCAAGATCACTTAATTTAATGAAATTCTGTGATCTTTCAAAAACGTAACTCAGAAATCATGTGAAATTAGGTAAAACGAACACAAACATAGTAATGTTAAATATATCCCCTATTTATCGAGAAAAGTTGTGAAATTTTCAAAATGTTCTGTACTGAAAGTTGTAATATTTTCCCTCCTATCATCCCTATCTTTAGAACGAAACATATCTGGTTCAAATATATGACAGTCAAGGCAAAAATCAGAAACAATAATGAACAACAAAAATTCAAATTTCGTAAAATTGGAACCTTTATTTTGAATTGATCTTGAACTTTGGGACTATGACCTTGACATATTTTTGAAGTGCTCAAACAAAGAATAATTCCCTCTGTTCTCCCTACTTAAAGATCAAGCAGTATAAGTAATTTAAACAATACTAAAAATCAATTTGAAAAAAATGTAGTTTTCAGGAGTCAAATGAAAAGTATTTATGGCAAACACTTATCACCACAAAATTTAGGAAAAGGAGAGAAAGTCCCACTAATTTTTTCCCGTGATTCTATTTATCAGATAAAATATATTTGTGATGGTGTAACAGCCTGACATTTCGTGTTATTTTTGCTAAAAATTTGTAAATATTGGACCAAAAAAGAACTTAATTTTGGATCTCTTTATGCCAATTTTTGACTGATATAACTTGGCTAATTGAAAGAGATTTCAAAACTTTATTCCATTTTGTAAAAAAAACAGGTTTAAAGATAATAAGTTGTTAATACCAACTAGTTTTGACAATGGTTTCCATGGCAACATAATATCGAAAGATGGCTTATTTGGTCATTATTGTAATGTTATAAATAAATAGACCTCGTTTCCATGGCACCCGAAATTATTTTTGTCAAAATAAAATTTGATTTTTGTTTTCAGTGCATTAAACATACCAAGTATAGAGAAAATCATAGAAATCCACGACATGCTATTTTCAATAAACAGAAGGACCAATCATTTTGGTTCCTACAAAGAATTGATATTCAACTCAGTTTGTCTGGTCCATGCTGTAAATTAATCTGATCTTAAATGATGCCAATGAATTTGAAGACGTTTAACATTGCTGCTGACTACCATTTTTTCCTAATACACAGAAGCAGTTCGATACGAAGATTAATCGCATTGCACGTGACCGCCGTGTTTTGGCCAATGGGAAAACTATGTCAATTAGAGTATTTGAAAATGGTTATTACTACCCTATCTTTTTGATTGGAAAATTTGATAACTTAGACATATTATTACGCAATTCAAAGCATTTTACATTTATAACAGGGGATGTTTACTCCTCCCGGACACCTGATCCATTTCTAGCTTGCTAGGGGTCAGTCGACGCCCAGTTTGGTGCTCTATCGGGAGTGCTGTTGGGATTGTCGCCAGGATCTTCTTTAACTTTGTTCCCAAATTAGTTTGCTACTAAATGTATTCAGCGGTTTACAAATTTGATCTGTAGTTCAGACAATGGACGAAACTTTCTAGAAATATACCTTTATGTGAATCCCTACAAGCCGCCTTTCTTTTTTATACATCAGAAAGATTAAAAGTCAATAACAACAAAGCCTCTGCGGTAATGATTCATTACTGTTATGTTATGTATTTGCGAGCGTTTTATTACCGCGATATTCGTGAGTCAGCTTTTGTTGCGTAAATTTAACGCCATGAAAATATTTCAATTAAGCTACATTATTGACATTACCACATAAAAATAGATCAGTGTCAATACATGGGAATACGAGGCGCAAACAAAAGACATCTTACGGTATCTTAAACATGCAAGTTTGGAGCACCGCATCTGATAAGAAAAGACTGGCAGCAGAGTTCGGACACAACATTTTCTTATAATTTTTTAGGGTTGTCATGTATTATAGTCATAAGACATGTGCTATAGTTATAAGTTAGCGTTAGCTTAGTAAACGGACATCGGATGCTGCTCTGATAAGGGATTGCATCAAAAATTTAATTTATCTTAGAATGTAAGAAAATATGAAATCAAAAGATCTAAAAGGATAATACTAATAAGGCTGTTGACACCAGTGTTAATGAACAAATCTGCTCTGAAATGATGCTATTGATTTTGAAGACGTTTAGCACAGTATATATGCAATATTGTTATTCATCTAATTCAATCAGGAATTAGTGAAAAAAAAGATATATACAAATCATGATTAACCCCAAGGTATGTTATACGACTTCCAAAATCAGGATTTGAACGGGAGATTTTGAATTAAAGGGTTTAAAAATGTATGATCATTCTGTTACATGTTTTAGGTCAATGGTGTACGCTATTACCTACCATATGAGAGACAGGAGGAGTTCAGAGTACTCAGATCTGGATCCTATATTCGGGTTGAGACCAGCTGTGGGATTGTGGTAACATGGAATGGAATCAGTACAGTTTCTGTTATGGTACCGGTAAAATACGGAAATGAATTACGCGGTAAGTACAGCTGTGCCGAATGAGATTACATTAAGGATAAAACCTACAGAAAATCTTAATCAGCATCTTCGCGAATTGAGAGCAACATCGAGTCAAACATATCGTAATCAATTTTTAGCCCAGGGAATTTAATATTAAGAATCATAAAAATGAACGATGTTTGACCTCTTCGGGAAGATCAGAGAGTGTAAAGGGTAGCATGTCATGACAAGGCTTATGGAATTTAACTTTTGAAAATTTGACAAATTTAAATTCTGCAACAGGTATCTGTGGCAATTGCAATCAAAGAAAGGACGACTTCATAACAAAAGATGGAAACGACGTGTCGTGGAATCCAAATAAGTTTAATCTTATTGGAGAAAGTTGGCGCATTCCAGACGATAGCGGAATTAATCAGTGAGTTCACAGCCTTGGTGTGTCGTATTATCATTTTATGTATGTGGTCTTTTTTTGAAAATCATTTATACGAAATTACAATACACTTATTAAATGTACATTTCAAATGGACCACCTTAAATGAGATAGAATAAACATCAAAGAAGTACCTAACAGTTATTCAGTCTCAACGTCGAGAAGGCAAGGCAAAATCGTGAGAATTCCTTTCAACAATGTCTTTCCGATTATATTTAGTTGTTGAAATGCTTAGATGTGAACCTCTTTATTTTGATGATACTTTTGGATAAAAGTGACAAATTTCCAAAATAGCAGAATAACATATATGATTTTAAATTGATTAAGGGCCGAAATATAGCTTTTTTCGGACGATAGAGCTGGAAAGAAGCGATTATTAGACTTTAGACATTCAATCACGGAGAATAACAGGCAAACAAATGTTTGAAGAAGCGCCCTCTAGTTATATTGATTTTATTTAAATCTATGCATATACTTTGCGAAGGGTGCGCGCCTCGAAAACTTCTGTAGGGTCGATTCAGTAGCATATTTAAATAATAACTATCTATGACCAAACTCACATTGAAGGGATGGTAAATGGACATTTAATTTTGTCGAGTATCTGGTTTTGAATTTTAAAGCTTTGTCGCTTCCAAATATTTCAGATTTAGCTAAACTAACTTTGTACAAGAATTAATTAAATATCTTGGAATGGTAATAACGAATTTTAATATCATTAAAGGTGTACTCCACCTGGACCCCCGCCAGTATGCACCAACAGGGAACGCCGACTAGCTTCTAGAAACAATGCCTGTGGATTATTGAATCCTAAAAACATCAGAAGTCCGTTTCGGAGATGTATCCTTGGGAATGCAGATGTGGCTATGGAATTCTATAATAACTGCTTGTACGATTATTGCACGTACTATGGCAAATCTAAGGAAGAACTCCAAAAGGTGGTTTGCAATGCTATCGAGGGATTTGCTGAAGCATGTAAAGATAGAGGAATGGCTATAAAATGGAGGAGCAACACATTTTGCCGTTTGTATTCTAAGTTTGGCATATTTCACTTGAGAAAGTACTGATGAGTTTCATGTTAAACAAATGTAAAGGAATATTCTTGAATATAGATAGAAAACATTGAAGAAGTATCCGTCAGTCTCAAAGTCGACAACGTGAGGTAAAATCATTATCGTTTCCATCGAAACAGCTGAGAACTCCGGAATTAAGAATATTCCAAAATAAGACATGGTACCCGGGGGGAGTAAGCGTCTCCTGTTTGCATGCATTACCCGTCGCAGTAGTTAAATGAAAATTTGTCAAATTCGATGATTGTCTCGATACACTTATTAATGTACATGTCAGGTAAGGTTGTTTTGTTTGGTGATGTTAACAGTCATTCAGTCGCAATCCAGAATGTCACTGATCATTCTGGATAGAGGGATATAATCTAATGATACTAAATGTACAACATAATTTCAGTTTTACAAGAACATCGGCAAGAAATTTACCGCCTGTCATATTTCAAAAGCCATGTCATTATGACTCTGCTCAATTGGCTGCAAGCACTCCAATTACATAATGAAATACTAAAATGAAATGAAATGTATAGATACTGATTTTCTTTATGTTCAAAACTACATTTAATTGACGTCAGAAATCGGTCTTAATTGACGTGGATTGATTATGACTAGATACCTTTACAATACTATTTCCTATTATAGCGATGCAGTGTGGTGCTAACCAAGTTTACAATTATAAAGCAACGGGATGCCCTGCTACTTGTGTAGATCCCAATGCTCCAAAGACCTGTGCATTACCCAAGGCTGAAGGATGTGAATGCAGGAAGGGATATATTCTTAGTGATGACCAATGCGTCAAAATCAGTAGATGTGGGTGTTACCATGGAGGCAGATACTTACCAGTAAGATACTTTTTCAATTTATGTTAAGACACAATCAATTTGAAAAAATAAAGTATAAATATGAAATATGGAATTAAGTTTACTGAGTAAGTTCTATGGTCGATATGGGGAAGTGATAGCTCACTATGACGTCCCCTTGTCCAGAGTCATAAATTATATGCTGACGTAGACCTTTTATGCCATGATATACCTACTTATATGTTTGTATTCCTTTGTGTGAGTTACCGATTGTGACCTTTCTAAAGAATTGTGGAATATATACACATTGTAACCTTTCTACCGATTTGAGGTGACGGGTGTTGCATGAAAGCAGGAGATGCTCACTCTTTCTGGGCTCCTGATTTCATTCCTTCGCAAGGAGTTCACTTCTCTTTATAAGGTAGATTTTTTTTTATTTCTGTTCATTTGCCTCAATTCTGGTTCTTATCCTGGTTTTGTATGCCCTTGGTTAGACGAGTTTTTGATTAACGATTTTGTACTTCTTGATATGGATATGATTTTTCCAATATATGTCAATTACTGAAAGTCCTCTGAATTGTGTTTTGACTCTTCCCATCGCGGATGATGGTATCTTCGATTTTAAAACTAAGTTGTTCTGTTATTGGTCAGGTCGGAACAGTGATAGAGGGATGTTATGAAGAGTTGCACTGCAAGTATACTGGACACAAAGCACGTCTGTTGGTAGCAGACATTCGATGTAGCAATTATTCTGTATGTAAGCTAGCAAATGAACAGTATAAATGTGTATGCAGGGACGGATATATTGGAAATGGACTAACCTGCAAACCAAAAGGTAAAAAACTCAAATTCATTATACTGTATTTATAATTCTGGTCCCAGTATTGCAATGTAATACGGTCATTATCAGGTCCATTGGTACTGATATCAAAATGACGTCATCTTGCTTTTACGAAATATCTATTATTCATACGTCTGTTTTACCACAGAAGATTGCATTGTGTCTAAACAATTGATACCAAACTGTGGAGTTTCATACCAGTTAGAAGGAACATGTCGCTTCTCATCCAGTTCGGCTGAAAATTGCAAATACACAGTATACTTAAAGAAAGACAAGGCGGACAAGACAGCGTTGGCATCGGTTGAGATCAACGATAAACCATATTCTTTTGAATATAGACAAATGATCAAGGCGTGTGCAACATTCATTCTGCAGGGTACTGCGTTGATCATACAGGAGTACGGCTGTCCACACACCTGCAGGGTGCCTACCATTTTGAACTAAGGAGTCATGTATTGTGCAGATCAAAATTATGAATAAATAAAACTAAAAGAGAGATGTGTGTTTGCTATCTAAGAAAGATAATAAAACTCCACATGAAAGTGTGGGATATTTTTCGCTGTTGGCATTCTTCTCTGTAAATTTGTAAATTTTCTAGTTTCATTTCTAAAGATAAGGAATAAGTATAAATGTACATAAAAATCTATAGCATTGGATGTAAAGCGCTATTAATGAACCTTTGAATTGTAATATCTTCGACATTCAAGATTCAGTAAAACAAGGGATACGAACAAGATTCAGTAACACAAGGGATGCGAACAAGAATAAGTGGTGGAGTGATATATCCCACACATCCCTCTACATGTTTGGACATAATTATTTTCACACTACATTGTTTAGATTGATGATCACTGACGAGGGTTAAGTACCCGAAACGTGCATGTCTGGTTCATGCTGCAAATTTATCTGTGCTAAAATGATGCTATTGAATATGAAGACGTTTTACGTCAGTTGTCTCGAGAGCGTATGCCTCCCTTGTTTACTAGTAACATCCGATGCAATTGGTGAAAACAATTACGAGATTTCCATAAACGGAACCTCAGAGTTGGAGCACTTTTGTATTATTCAAACCTGGTGATTTCATATTCATTTTAATCTATACTTTCTGTTAACTATTTCAGTACATTTCACTTTAATATAGACGAGGAAAGTGACATACGTGAAAAACAATTATTGTTGATGCGACTGTTTTGTGCATGGTCTGTAATTGAAAATAAAGCAAACCAAAACGAAACGATGCACCTGATGTGATACCAAATGTAAGTGAGAGTAGATGGCAGTTACGTCCGAAATATTCACGACAACCCCCCCCCCCCCCCCAAAAAAAAACCTTCGAGATACAAAGCGACAGTTTCAAGAATTATCTTCCGTCAATGTATGTACCTGTTAGATTTTTCATTCTCTGCAAAGGAGTTGCACAAATTTAAATTCAAGAAAATGAAGCAAGCTACGTGTAAGTCTGGTCCATGCTGTAAATGTATCTGCTCTAAAAATGATGTTAATGAATTGGTAGACGTTAAACTGAAATGAACTACTGAAAGCTGTGTCTGAAAATCACTCTGACTGGAAGCATAACTGATGAGGATTTTACTATCCAAAACATGTGTCTGGTTCATTAAAATTTGTGTTTAATTTTCTTCATGGTGTGGACATCAAAGAAATACCAATCATTTACTCAGTCTCAAAGTCGAGAAGGAAAGGCAAAACCATTAGGATTTCCACTGGAACGGCTGCGAACCTCGGAATGAGTTACATACCCAAGTGAGACCGGGTGCCCGGGGAGAATCATCGTCCCCTGATTGTATGCAATACCCGTCGCAATAGCGCTATGAAAACCCGTCAAATTCGTTGATTGTCTCAATCGCAATTCAGAATGTCACTGATCATTCTGGAAAGGGAGAATCTGATAGCGTTTTTATTTTGGTGCGTCATTCGTTACGATTTCAGACCATTCTTGCGCATCTCCCGTTTTAGCACTCATTGAGCTTGAATTATATAGACATTTCAATTTATTATAGAAAGTGTATCATTTCTGACTCTATTGAAGACTTAAATTCATTACATGCCTAAAAGCGTATAAGTTTGAATTTTGATCTTAATTGAATGAAGTATCTGTAAGAATTCTTGAGGGTTTGTTCTCTCTTATTTCAACACGGACATATGCTTTGTCTTCAATATTATGAATGGTCTTTTTCAGGAGCACAGTTTACTGTGTGTTTGAATATCTCTGATATTTTGACCTGAATGTTAAACGTCGTTAAAATCAATAGCATCATTTTTTAAGACCAGATAAACTTATAGCATGAACCAGACATGCACGTTTCGGGTACTTAACCCTCGTCAGTGATCCACAGTCTAAATAATGTAATATGGCCAAAAAGTGTGAAATTATTATGTCCAAAAAGTATCCGAAAGATGTAGCAGAAAGGTTGGGATATGATGCTACAGGACCCATGTTTAAGGAATTTCAAGAAATTCTGTAACAGAAAGTTTCAAATGCGTTGAAGAGACAGACGATCAACCGAATGTAATAAAACTTGGCTACATGTGCCCTCGGGGACTCCTGGTCCACCAGCAGTGACACTCACCAAGTACATGTAGTTCAAATATTAAATCTCTGAAATGATATCCAGCATGACCACGAAGCAAAACAAGCCAACAAGAAAATGACACATAAATGACGTCATACAAACTAAAAATCGCAAAAAGACACAACAATATTTACTAGAACATCATACAATACAATCGTAACAGACGTACAGAAATATCAAACATTGATGACAACACATAGAAGGAGGGAGACCAACGTGCACCCGGTGCCGACTTTGGACGGCCGTCTGCTATTAGCAAATGGTGTGGTTATCCGGATTACGTGCGCACAACCCTCCCACTTATCCGGATACACAGAGGTTTCATGAACACACAAGTGTTGTATAAACATAAAACTTCTCACTGTGAGGTGACATCACAAACCAGATAGTTGAACGAAGCAGCCTCTATCCGAGAAGTCTAACCAACTTTTAGATAGCACAGAAAATCAAGCCCCAGTTTTCTCTGACGAGATTTCAACAATCATGGAGTCCCGTCGTCACAGTTGACTAGTGTGCAACGTTGGGAAAGACACTGGTACAAATGACAAATATGGATAATTACCATATCCATGTATACAGCACAAAAACGATAATTCAGAAAATCAGAAACCGAAGGCATACGAAATCAGGATACAACAGGAACCAAAGCAAACAAACAAAAACCTCCACCATATGAAAATAAGCAAACTCCCGATATGGGAGTGAGAGCAGGTGCCCAGGATGAGTCAGCATCTCCTGTTTTCATGCAACACCCGGCACTTCAATACGGTAGAATTGTCACATTCGGTTACTTCCATTTCGGAAGATACAAGTATATTCGGCGGTTTGATGGTTCAAATGGTCTACGACAGAATATCGTCCACCATTCTGGAGAGTGGAACATCATAATGTATGACGAGTTGTAGATTGGTACAGTACCATGACCAGTGTTTTTGTGATGACTTTAGGATCATATCGGTAAAGAAGACGACCGACT
Organism: Pinctada fucata; assembly: GCA_028142955.1. Classification (NCBI taxonomy): domain Eukaryota; kingdom Metazoa; phylum Mollusca; class Bivalvia; order Pterioida; family Pteriidae; genus Pinctada; species Pinctada fucata. The sequence continues at coordinate 27,995,181 of AP027107.1, read as the reverse complement.
ATTTTCTTATATTTCTATCAAGATTTTACAAGTTTATGATATCTAAATCCTTGACTGATAAGTTTTTTTGTAATTTGTATATTTTTGTCATGGAAGTCCGAAACATGGGAGCAAGCTCTAGCGTATCTGATGAGCTGACAGATGTAAATACCGTACGATAACAATCTTGAAACATCGCCATCAAGCCAAGGATAATTAACTATGTTGAAGCCAAAGTCACCTCTTTTATCGTATATCTTTGTCTTCATTTCTCCGTTATTGATTTTGATATCAAGATCCAAAAATGATGTAGCTTTATCATTTGTGTTTGCTTTGTTCAATGTTAACTCTGGAGGATAAATTTGATTTTTGTAACGGTCAAAATGTGGGATATACCTAGAGGAAGGAGGGGATCTCCAACAACACCTAGTTGCAGCATCAACAGCAACCTCCCAAAACACCCACTGTAAAACACAAAAATGACACGCACAGAAAGAGACGCAGTAGTACAATGAACGTCAAATAACAGAAAAACATAAAACACAAATGACTACACATAAACCAACGAGACCAATGGGTAAACGGTGCCGACTTAGGACGGCCATCTGCCTCGTGAGTAGCAGACGGTGTGGTTATCCTGGATTACGTGCGCACAACCCTCCCATTATTCCGATTACCCAGAGGTCTCGAAGAACGTACAATTCTGGTGTAGACAGGTGCCGTTGAAGCATTTAAAGTCGTCAAATTTCTTGAACAGAATAATGAGATATCTAATACACAATTTTTATTATTATTTTCATGGCTAGATAATTAAAGAATTCTTTGTCTTTTTTCTGTTTATTTAACATTGATGTCTGATGAATTATATTTCTGATAAAGATTACATATGATTTCATTTCATTTGCCAGTGGTCCCCTGAATATACATATGTAAACCAACTCCGAGATCTGTCGCAAAACAATGAATTTTGATGGATAAAGAAATGATACATTGATAATAATTCCAGATTTACTGCTGGTGGACCAGGCGTCCCCGAGGGCATATATAGCCAAGTTCGATCAGCTTCGGTTGACCGTCTGTCTCTTCAACGCATTTAAAACTTTCTGTGACCAAAATCCTTGAAATTTCTGAAACGGTGGCCCTGTAGCATCATATCCCATCCATCCTGCTACGTATTTCGGTACATTTTTTGACATAATATTTTTCACCTGTTTGGCCATATTACATTGTTTAGATTGAGGATCACTGACGAGGGTTGAGTACCCGAAACGTGCATGTCTGGTCCATGCAGCAAATTAATCCGTTTATAAATGATGCTATTGAATTTGAAGACGTTTAACATTCAACCATTCTTGTAATAATTTTCACCATAATGTAATCAAATATGTATATTGCTTTATAGATAATGCTTTCAAAGAGTGAAATAGCTAAAACTGTTCCAGAAAAGTACATTTTGTGTACCCCCGAACCCAAGATGAGAATCTAAAAAAGTACTCCGTACCCATATTTGACATCAAACTGATATGAAGTCTTTGTCAGAAGTTATTTTTTTACATAATTTTCAATGACAAACTCTGTCCTCCAAAAAAAAAAACCAAATAAATAAAAAAGTACATGTTATCGGTCATCCTGATTTAAAATACTTTGTTGTCATAGTAACGATTTTGTAAAACTTTTAACATCACAAATCAAAATGCCCTGTTCCCTTAGTAGACATTATAATGATGAAAATATTTGTTAAAAGCTATTATCATCGACATATTTTTCAAAATCAGATTCTAATCTTTTTACAAAAGTACAAAACATTCCGCTTTACCTCGTTCACATATTGTAAAATTCTACTTGGTTTACGCCGGACGGAGGACAGACGACGGATAGACGGCGAACGGCGCGTTTTGACAATAGCTCAGGTGAGCTAAACAAGAGCCCCAGGGGGGCACAACGCTCACCTGATATCCATGCACACTCTGAACATACTGACATTGAATAATGTTAGAGCCAGAGCCATAGTCAGAATTTTTTGGTCCATATGCCATAAATGATTAAAAAAATATCATAAAAATTCCAAAAAAGTAAAATGCAATAAATGAGTGTACAAAATGGAGAAAATGAAAATGGAAAAAGAAAAAAGAAGGTTTTTTTTTTATTCAGATGATTTAAAAGTGCTTAAAAAGCTTGCAAAATGCAAAAAATGAAAAAAAAAAAAAATGGGATGCCAGTGCCTGAATTTGAACCCACAGTCCTTGGGTTTATGTGCACGCACAGCATATCTAGATTAAAATATAAAAAAAAATTCAAAAAATAAAGTTATAGCAAATAATGTATATAAAAGAATTGAGTAACTTAATCTGACAAACATGCAATAAATGAGTGCAGAAGATCATATATTTACTAAGTTATTAAAAGAAATAGTTAAAGAAAAATAATAAGAGCACCCTAACATCTCTCTCTTTCGGGGAAAGGATGGACAACCTAAAGAGGCATCAGATAGGATGTCATCCTTAAGAAATATTAAGTGCAGAAAACCACTGTTAGATGGAGTAAATGAAAGAAAGATTAGTATTTACTCTGATTAGTTCATTAATATACAAGCCAATTAGAAAAAAAATATTATTTTGTCCAGTTCTTATTATATCATCTAATAGAAAAAAAAATCTGTCAGCAGATGTTGTTACAGAAATTTTGACCCCCCCCTTTTTATACTCTATAGAATACAAGAATTATTATAAATTCAAATTGTACATGTTGTTAATCAAAAATGCTATCACACAAGCATTCATTAATTTAATTTTACCTAGGATATAGGTTTCAAAATATCAATATGAACTCAAGGGAAATTAATATGGAGAAAATGCCAAACTTCATAAAAAATTCCAAAGTTCAAAAAGTGGCAAAAATGGCATTAAAATTATTCAGGTAAGTTAAAAATAGCATTCAAAGCTTAAAATATGGATGAAAAATGAAAAATAAAGAAAAAAATTTTTTAAGGCCCAGCCGGGATTTGAACTCGCTACCTTGGGACTCATTGACAAAGAAAACATGCCTATTTACAGTATTAAAGAAATCATTAAAAATCTAAAAGTCAAGATATTGAAAAAAATCTTTCACTGTTACATTCCTTACAATAAATATGATAAATGTTAAAACAATCATTCATGGGAAGAACCATAAAATGCCAAAAATGATGAAAATGACCACCCCCCTTCCTTTTTTACAGTATTAAAAAAATCATAAAAAATTCAAAAATAAATTTTTTAGCAAAATTCTTTCACTAAAGCATTCCTTTGCTTAAAAATGGCTAAATTAAACTAAACTGGAGCAGAATTTTTCAATCAGAAAGAAAATATTATGAGAAATATCAATTTTTGCATTAAAAATGCAATGTCGAAAAAGACGTCAAAAACGCGTCAAAAATAGTAATTGGATTTTAACGAAATGAACAAACTTGAATTGTACATCCTTCTAGATCACTTAGATACAATTAGTTTTTCAATCCATTCAGTGGAACTGGAGAAGAAGATTTTTGAAGAGGGGTACCCTCTGGGGCCTATTTGACCCCACCCTGGATCCACCCCTGAAGGGATCGAGCCGAAATGAACAAACTTGTTAGAGGACCTTTAGTACTTCATGCATACCAAGTTTCATCAAAATCCCTTCAGCCGTTCTTGAGAAGAAGTTGAAAATGTTAAAAGTTTACGACGGACGGACGATAGACGACGGACGACGGACGCCGAACGCCACACTATGACAATAGCTCACTTGAGCCTTTGGCTCAGGTGAGCTAAAAATCAGATACTCCGAATCGGGATTATTCTTTCCCAATATTCAGCAAAAGTTTCAAATTCTGGTGCAAAGAAGATTACTTACACAACTATGATCATCGAAATGAAATAAAAATAAACAAGTTTACACAAATAATGTGTCGAAAAAATAAACAAGGAAAGGGAAGTAACGTGTGTAATTCTAAATATCTTTGTTCAAGCTTTTTTCGCCCTTTACCTTTTAAAACTCACCTTTCAAAATTTCATTTCTGGTTCAATGAATCTATTTAGAAATACAGAAATATGAATAAGAGAAATAGACCTAAAGTAAACGGAAGCGATTTAAGACATGTCAGTAAGTGGACGTCAGTCACCTTCCTCGTTCTCGATAATGCGAGCAGTTATCTGTGAAATGGATATATCTTTTTACAAAGCAAGGTTAAAACTAAAATTCGTTCGCTCAAACTTTTCAATTAGGGGAACTTTATCCGATAACATTTGCTGCAAAGTACGAAAGTTGACAAAATTGAAGAAATATTCGTTTAACCAAAGATTATTAGAGAAACCAAACTTGAAATATCTTATCTTTGATAACGTTAAAATCTGCAAGAAATATTCTGTTTTATCATTAACTTAAATACCCTCTTGATTTTGTTCCCAGGCAACAACCGGTTGAATAACCGGTACGTTTACGGCGGTAGCCAGGGCGTCTCAATTACGGGATATTATACCCAGATTGTAGATGATAATTTTCTGGTTAAATCGATACCAAACTTGTCGAAATCCGTCAAGAAACTAGCGAATTACGGAGGAGTTTGAAGGCCGAAAAACTAGTAAAGGCAACATATAAACATACCGCATTCGATATCTGATGACGTCAAACGATTTTTCAGCCTCCTTAAATGATTTTTAAACGGACATAATAATATGATCTTATGATGATTTCGATAATACAACGAATCTGTGGAAATATATATCTAAAGTGTGGAAAGCGCGGGCGTTGTGGATGACATTGAAACATCAAACGTGAGTATTCGTTCACGGTATATTTTTGTTCAATTTTTTTTAAACATTCTCTTTCAAAAAGAAGCAAAATCAGTCAAGTACATTGGTTCTTTTTATCTATTGGCATTTCATCAAGAATATCTGTGCAAAAAGTTTTTGTTTGTACTCTACATCAAGGGTACGACCCAGTCAGATATCTAGTTAGGTCAAATGTCTTCAAACTCAATAGCATCATTTAAGACCAGATAAAATTTCAGCATGGACCAGACATGTACGTTTCGGGTACTTAACCCTCGTCAGTGATCCTTAATCTGAAGAATGTAATATGGGCAAAGAGTGTGAAAAATATTATGTCCAAAAATGTACCGAAAACGTAGGAGGATGGGTGGGATATGATGATACAGGACCCACGTTTTAGAAATTTCAAGATTTTTTGATAACAGCAATTTTCGAATGCGTTGAAGAGACAGACGATCAACCGTAGTTGATCGGTCCACCAGCAGTGACACTCACCATGTGGTTCAAATGTTTAACGTCTTCAAACTGAATAGCATCATTTTCATTGTGTCTTTTTGTAATCAGATCGTAAGATGCAATCAATTAATTATTTTAACTTTTTTATTTGTTTTCTGCTATATGAAATTATTCTGATTAGACTGGTAGTACTTATGTAGAACATTCGCTCTGATTAGTATGGCAGTTCTTGGGTAGAACAATATTAACATCATATAGAGTTAAAGAAGATCCTGACGATAATCTCAACAGCACTCACAATAGAGCACAAAATTGAGCATCGACGGACCCCTAGCAAGCTAAAGGTAGGAACAGGTGCCCGGGAGGAGTAAGCATCCCCTGTTGGCTAGCCACACCCGCCGTCGATGTTCATGCACGAAAATGAAAACAATATATATGGAATATATGCATTGTCTGGGGTTATGTCTACATCGAAATTGTTATGGCGACCATGTATCAAACATGCGACTATCCTTTTATTTCAGAATCCAATATTTACTTTTCGTTCATATATTCATCTATAGATAAAAAATAGACGAGCCAGTGAATGAAAGTCAAACACTAATGACAAATATGGATAATGACCATATCCCAATACATATTACAAAATCGATAATTCAGAAAATCATAAACCGAAGGCATACAAGACCAGGATAAAACAAGAACCGAAACAAACAAAGAAAAACTTCCACCATGTGAAAAGAAACGAACCCAAATATTGGAGTGAGACCAGGTGCCCAGGAAGAGTCAGCATCTCCTGCTTGCATGCAACACCCGTCACTTCAATTCGATAGAATTGTTACATCCGGTTACTTCCATTTCGGAAGATACAAGTATATTCGGTGGTTGGATGGTCCAAATGGTCTAAGACATAATATCGTCCACCATTCCGGAGAGTGGAACATCATAATGTATGACGAGTTCCCCATATCGACCGTAGAACTTCTTCAGTGACGAGGTTAGTCGGCCACAAACGTATCATTTACCGAGAAGCTTATTTGAAAGATGCCTAGCTCTCAGAACAAAATCTGTATATTTGGTACTTGCTCTGGCATAGCGTATCAACTGAGATATGAACACGCCATAAGTAGGCGATGAAGGGATGTTGCTACTCAGAAAAGGAAAATTTGTGATGTTGAAATTGAAGTCGTCACGTGTGTCATAGAGTGGGGTGTTCAAGTGATCATCAGAGTAGTAGGACAACATTATGTCCAGATAGGATGCTGAATTATTTGTCTCTGTAGTTTCTTTGACTTCAAGCTCCGAAGGATAGATTCTGCTGAGATAACCCGCGAATTTTGGATTATTGATGGACAGCACATCGTCTATGTATCTGTAAGTGAAGTTGAAGTTAGAAGCTCTGTATCTGTTACCTTCAGAGACCAAAGATTGATTGAATTCAACTTCGTACGAGTATAGAAAAATGTCGGCCAGGAGTGGGGCACAATTGGATCCCATTGGTATTCCGACAATTTGCTGGAAGTCCTTTCCTCCAAACACAATAAAATGTTGTCGATCATGAAGTTTAACATCTGAATAATATCTGATTTAGTGTACTTATTTTTAGAATCAGACTTTTCTTTAACAATGAGAAATATGGATAATGACCATATCCCTGTCTACAGTACAAAATCGATAATTCAGAAAATCAGAAACCGAAGGCATACAAAATCAGGATAAAACAGGAACCAAAGCAAACAAAAACAAAAACCTCCACCATATGAAAAGAAGCGAACTCCCGATATGAGAGTGAGACCAGGTGCCCAGGAAGAGTAAGCATCTCCTGCTTGCATGCAACACCCGTCGCTTCAATTCGGTAGAACTGTCACATCCGGTTACTTCCATTTTGGAAGATATAGAGCACAATCTTTGATTGGATGGTTCAAATGGTCTATGACAGAATATCATCCACCATTCTGGATATTGGGACATCATAGTGTATGACGAGTTCCCCATATCGACCGTAGAACTTCCTCAGTGACGATGTAAGTCGGTCACAAACATATCCCTGATTGAGAAGCTTATCTGAAAGACGCCAAGCTCCTAGAACAAAATCCGTATATTTGGTACTTGCTCTGGCATAGCGTATCAACTGAGATATGAACACGCCATAAGCAGGCGATGAAGGGATGTTGCTACTCAGAAAAGGAAAGTTCGTAATGCTGAAATTGAAGTCGTCACGTTTGTCATAGAGTGAGGTGTTCATGTGACCATCAGTGTCGTAGGACAACATTATATCCAAATAGGATGCTGAATTATTTGTCTCTGTAGTTTCTTTTACTTCAAGCTCCGAAGGATAGATACTGCTCAGGCAATTCGCGAATTTTGGATTATTGATGGACAACACATCGTCTATGTATCTGTAAGTGAAGTTGAAGTCAGAAGCTAAGTATCTTTTCCCTTCAGAGACCAAAGATTGAATGAATTCAGCTCCGACCAGGAGTCCCCGAGGGCACATGTAGCCAAGTTCGATCAATTTCGGTTGATCGTTTCTTCAACGCAATCTAAAATTCTGTTATCAAAATTTCTTGAAATTTCTAAAAAGTGGGTCCTGTAGCATCATATCCCACCAATCCTGCTACGTCTTTCGGTATCCTTTTTCGACATAGTAACTTTCATACTTTTTGGCATATTACATTGTTTAGATTTAGGATTTAGGATCACTGATGAGGGTTAAGTACCCGAAACGTGCATGTCTGGTCCACGTTGCCAATTTATTTGTTCTTAAATGATGCTATTAAATTTGAAGACGTTTGCATTTATACCACTTGGTGAGTGTCACTGCTGGTGGACCAGGAGTCCCCGAGGGCACATGTAGCCAAGTTCGATCAATTTCGGTTGATCGTTTCTTCAACGCAATCTAAATTTCTGTTATCAAAATTTCTTGAAATTTCTAAAAAGTGGGTCCTGTAGCATCATATCCCACCAATCCTGCTACGTCTTTCGGTACCCTTTTTCGACATAGTAACTTCCATACTTTTTGGCATATTACATTGTTTAGATTTAGGATTTAGGATCACTGATGAGGGTTAAGTACCCGAAACGTGCATGTCTGGTCCACGTTGCCAATTTATTTGTTCTTAAATGATGCTATTCAATTTGAAGACGTTTACATTTATACCACTTGGTGAGTGTCACTGCTGGTGGACCAGGAGTCCCCGAGGGCACATGTAGCCAAGTTCGATCAATTTCGGTTGATCGTTTCTTCAACGCAATCTAAAATTCTGTTATCAAAATTTCTTGAAATTTCTAAAAAGTGGGTCCTGTAGCATCATATCCCACCAATCCTACTACGTCTTTCGGTACCCTTTTTCGACATAGTAACTTTCATACTTTTTGGCATATTACATTGTTTAGATTTAGGATTTAGGATCACTGATGAGGGTTAAGTACCCGAAACGTGCATGTCTGGTCCACGTTGCCAATTTATTTGTTCTTAAATGATGCTATTCAATTTGAAGACGTTTACATTTATACCACTTGGTGAGTGTCACTGCTGGTGGACCAGGAGTCCCCGAGGGCACATGTAGCCAAGTTCGATCAATTTCGGTTGATCGTTTCTTCAACGCAATCTAAAATTCTGTTATCAAAATTTCTTGAAATTTCTAAAAAGTGGGTCCTGTAGCATCATATCCCACCAATCCTGCTACGTCTTTCGGTACCCTTTTTCGACATAGTAACTTTCATACTTTTTGGCATATTACATTGTTTAGATTTAGGATTTAGGATCACTGATGAGGGTTAAGTACCCGAAACGTGCATGTCTGGTCCACGTTGCCAATTTATTTGTTCTTAAATGATGCTATTCAATTTGAAGACGTTTACATTTATACCACTTGGTGAGTGTCACTGCTGGTGGACCAGGAGTCCCCGAGGGCACATGTAGCCAAGTTCGATCAATTTCGGTTGATCGTTTCTTCAACGCAATCTAAATTTCTGTTATCAAAATTTCTTGAAATTTCTAAAAAGTGGGTCCTGTAGCATCATATCCGACCAATCCTGCTACGTCTTTCGGTACCCTTTTTCGACATAGTAACTTTCATACTTTTTGGCATATTACATTGTTTAGATTTAGGATTTAGGATCACTGATGAGGGTTAAGTACCCGAAACGTGCATGTCTGGTCCACGTTGCCAATTTATTTGTTCTTAAATGATGCTATTCAATTTGAAGACGTTTGCATTTATACCACTTGGTGAGTGTCACTGCTGGTGGACCAGGAGTCCCCGAGGGCACATGTAGCCAAGTTCGATCAATTTCGGTTGATCGTTTCTTCAACGCAATCTGAAATTCTGTTATCAAAATTTCTTGAAATTTCTAAAAAGTGGGTCCTGTAGCATCATATCCCACCAATCCTGCTACGTCTTTCGGTACCCTTTTTCGACATAGTAACTTTCATACTTTTTGGCATATTACATTGTTTAGATTTAGGATTTAGGATCACTGATGAGGGTTAAGTACCCGAAACGTGCATGTCTGGTCCACGTTGCCAATTTATTTGTTCTTTAATGATGCTATTCAATTTGAAGACGTTTGCATTTATACCACTTGGTGAGTGTCACTGCTGGTGGACCAGGAGTCCCCGAGGGCACATGTAGCCAAGTTCGATCAATTTCGGTTGATCGTTTCTTCAACGCAATCTGAAATTCTGTTATCAAAATTTCTTGAAATTTCTAAAAAGTGGGTCCTGTAGCATCATATCCCACCAATCCTGCTACGTCTTTCGGTACCCTTTTTCGACATAGTAACTTTCATACTTTTTGGCATATTACATTGTTTAGATTTAGGATTTAGGATCACTGATGAGGGTTAAGTACCCGAAACGTGCATGTCTGGTCCACGTTGCCAATTTATTTGTTCTTAAATGATGCTATTCAATTTGAAGACGTTTACATTCGTACGAGTAAAGGAAAATGTCGGCAAGGAGTGGGGCACAATTGGTCCCCATTGGAATTCCGACAATTTGCTGGAAGACCTTTCCTCCAAACACCACAAAAATGTTGTCGATCAGAAAGTTTAACATCTGAATAATGTCTGTTTCAGTGTACTTATTTTCAGAATCTGACTTTTCTTTTACAAAGTAGGTTTTGTCATAGTTAACAACAATAAATTTGTATTTGCGATTACCGTTCTTACTTGTAAACGCATTACTTATAATTTTTGCGAGTCTTTCTTTCAATTTAGAATGTGGAATTGTAGTGTAAAGTGTCGAAAAATCAAAGGCTTTGATCGAATGGACTCTACTAAAATGAGTGGATTTCAGATGTTCTAAAAGTTCTTTCGAATTCTTTAAAATCCACATCTGTAGGTTTTGTCATAATTAACAACAAAAAAAGTAGGTTTTGTCATAATTAACAACAATAAAATTATATTTGCGATTGCCGTTCTTGCTTGTAAACGCATTACTAATGATTTTGGCGAGTCTTTCTTTCAATTTAGAATGTGGGATTTCTCAATTCTCAATTCTCTCAACTCTTCGTTCTTGACTATATTAAGGTCACCGGTAACAACGTGTCAGCAAGGAGAGTAGTTGAAATCCGATGAGGAATATTCGCAAGGTAATGGATGTAGTGAGGGATTACTTAAATCAATACACTGCAGGAATCGTTTGTAATTGTAAATATACATTTTAGATGCAACTGTTTGGTTGTAGCTGTAGGAAATACAAAGAGTTTCTTTTCTTTTGAAATATGGTGGGATCTTTTCTGTGACAGATTTGTGATTCCAAATTTGGCCAAGATTTGATTTATCAATTCCTTTGTTTGCAAACAAACCTGGAATCAGATTCCAAAAGTAACAATGAAAAGGCTTACAGTTTCTTGGAAAAATTTAAAGCAGAACTGTCTCACGAGAAAAGAAAATTCGGATAAACAGACGGAGACAACAACACAGCTTTGTAGAGACAAGAAGAACAACTTTATCAAATGAAAAATCTCCAGAGTCAAGTGCAAGTGAGAAGATATAGAATGATAAAAAATATAGAATAATTCAGCCGATTTACTGGGATATCGCTTTTCCAATGAGAAAACAAAGAATAATAGGTTCTATCACGATCTGCTGAGTGAGACATAAAGATTTACACGAGTGACGGAAATGATGAAAAATTTCTGTCTCGAGTGTAAATGTTAACGTCTCATTCAGTAGAAAGTGAAATAATCTATTTCTTCTTCAATGAAAAAAAGAAAAAGGTGAACTCAAACAACCTTTCATGTCATCAAACGCCATTTTTCCGACGACGTAACTGTGACGTCAATATAAGATTCTCTTTTATAATTGGTCAGTTGGAGCCTTTGCGACTACTTATGTGTCTCACATAGGCTGTCTCACAGGCTAAGAGCAAAAGTGGAGGAGAATTTAATTTATATTTCAGGCTCTCGTATCCTAGTACAAGATAAGGTACTATTGACCGGTGAATAATATATTTCTATGTCCTTTTGGGTATCAAACACAGTATTACCGATAACTTTTTACTTAGTTCTCAATGAAAATATATCAAATAAGGATGAAAGTGTGATACTTATATCATAAACAAACAAACCACTATTAGAATAATGTCGAAGGGTTCCAACTCTCTACCTTCTTGAAGAAAATTTCAAATCAATTTACATGCACCAGATACGTGTTTCGAATATTAAATTCTCATCAGTGATGCTTTCAGTGGCGCCACCATAAATAATAAATAGAAGTGCAAATTTATGCACTTTTTCAGAATCTTGTATTTGCATTCTATTCTAATTATTTTTATCTTTGATTAATGCAGCCGCCTTGGACAAATGTTGAAAACTAGTTACACAAATTTTTAAGGGGTATGGAAAAACTGCTATTCACCATATTGGATTTTATGTAGTCTGTTATTGAAAATCATTCTTACACCAAGTCTTGACTCCAAAATTAACTATTTTAACCCCAAGTATTCTCAACGTCAATAGCTACATTTTCCCATATTTTCTACGGAAACTTAAGATTTTAACATTAGAAACTTTTTAAATTCATGCACCGAACTGCACAGCTGCACCTCAGAAGAATTTTTGAATAATACTATACCTCACCTTAAACATTAGATCGATACTATATCTACAAACATTTGTCCTTCGGTTTTTAGTACAAGGTCTCATAATCTTATAAATCTCTTGTTAATACAACACTGGGTATTTTCGAACACGAGTTTTTACAGGTAGCTTTTTTCACATGCCGATCCGCCCCAACATCGGTGGAAAAAATAAACGATTTTAAAGTTCCTTGGGTAATTAACTAGAATTTCGACTGTTTACGATTCATTTATTAATTATTTACATGATATATATACATGTACCCGACAAAAGAAATTTCTTATACCCTTGTCAGTATCTTTATATAAAATCCCCATAGGAAAAATGCCTATAAATTCGAATATTTGACCAAGCGGTCAATATTAACATCAATATTGGCCCTAGGGCAATATTATACAATTAATTACCTTGTGTGAGGTAGATATAGCAGTATAGCAACCCGAAGGATATGTTATTCACCGAGGCCGCTGGCCGAGGTGAATAACATATGCTGAGGGTTGCTATACTGCTATATCTACTGAACACAAGGTAATTAATTGTTTTATTGTATGATCATGAAATACAACGATCTGCTTGATAGCATGCATTGCTGTTAGTAATGTAAAAGGTATTCTCTGATGGCGCGAAATATACGCATACGCCGCTACTATTATAACGTCATAACTACAATGCTAATTTTAGAAAGATACAGGAGAAAATATGAGAGTTGTTCTAAATTTAGCTCTCTGGAGGTGGTTATAGCGATATATTTAGAAGCTCCAGACATGTTTTCAGCCAATCAGCGATGGGCATATTTTCCAGTCATACAATAATAAAAAAATGTTGACCGATAAACGGTACATCGTTTGTGACGTCACGTCATTGATGTCGCTATTAGCTCTACCTATTTTTCCGCGCTCTTTCTCTTATAGAAGAAAATGAACGTAAACATGCCGGGCTAATCGGTTCGTTGCTGCAGTATTGATGTAAGGTATAACAAAACAATTATTGACTGGGAATTCGGGCAATATATGATTTATTGAACCTTCAGACAAAATATTTTATCTTCAGGTCCAACAAATCATATATTGCCCTCATTACCAGTCAATAATTGTATAATATAATGATTTTTTTCAATTGATAATAAATATTTTGTTAGACATTTGATTATAGTTTTCTTTTTCCAGCACTAGAATTATCGAGGATAAAAAACACGTTTCGATCACTTTTCGCAACATATCACAATGATAGCGCTAAATAAATCACGTTGTTTCTAGCTCCTGTTGCATGGACGCAGGCTTGGTATCCTTCAGAAATTTTGTTGTTCGACCACATTCAGCAAATTTTCAGTAAAATAAAGATGAATACTGCTCTCTCTATTCAAATGAAGCTGAAATATGTCAATAAATCAAAAAAATGAAATGTCTAGTGGAAATTTCAGTATAATTGTATATGTTTTACAATAAAGGATATCAATATTTTGAAATTCTGATCCCAAAGGAACACTAATTTTTTTTCAGCATTTCTTATTTATCTGTTGCAGATTTATCTTTGACATCGCAATGAAATTATCAAATGAAATACCAGAAAAGCTTAAAACTAACGCCCAGAACCATTGAAAATGCTTGCAAAAATGACCTGTGAAGATCGAGGTATTGTTTCTGAAAACTGTTCTTGCGAATAAAGGTCAGATTCTAGCTGTAGTAGGGTAATTCTGTGCTTTGCTACACATTTTAGGGCGAAAAATATCAAACCACGGACTTCATTTTCAAAAGAGTTGATGTTTGGGATGTTTTTCCCAAATTTAGATTTTCTGTTTGATGATGTCATTTGAAGCAATTAAATGAATATGTATTCAGGGTAAATGTTTATCATCAATGAAAAAACAAATCGCAATGCCTGATATATCAATTTGGATAAGTTTAAAAGCTTTATTTATTTCTTAAAAGTGAATGGAATTCTGAAAAGCCATTTTGTGACATTGCATTTTGAACTAAATGTCTTCATTATTGCGCTGAGTCTGATCATAAGTCAATCGTATACCTACGATTTATGATGGAAAAGAATAGAATACCTATAGATTTCATAATACATTTTATAGAATGAAGATTAAGTGGTGCGTTTCTATTTTTGTTGGGTATATTAGGAAAGTGTGATAATATTGTGAATTATTGGTGACAAATAACAAATGTGCAACATTCCGGGTATCCGCCCCTGGATTCCTTTCATGTTTATATGGCTACTAGCCACCCCCCCCCCCCCCCCCCCCCCCGGCGTGTAAAATGAAGATACCCGGTATTTTGAGAAAGTCTGATCAAAATTGGAGGACAAATGTTTGTAGACATATGATGACAGTAACATTTAAGGTATGTTTAAGTATTAATCATGAATCCCGCAAACCTGTAGCTGCGCAGTTCGGTGCACTAAGTTCAAATAGTTGTCATGAAAAATGTTGATGCAGTTTTTGCTAAAAAAAATGGGAAAATGACGATGTTGAGGTAAAGAAAACTTATTATTGAAATGGTTAAAATCGGAGTCTTAATTCTGCAGAACGACATATTTTCAAGTATGCTTCACGTTAAATCAAATATGGCCGATAAGTTTTTGTCTATACCTCTTAAGAAAATAATCCACGCCCTCTTTTTCAAACAAATTTGTGAATTCAAATTTCGGGGTTGAAGGTATATTTCTCGATAATATGTGGGAATAAAGAACAAACATATAAATGGACTTCAAAGCAGAAAACGAAACAACAGCAGCATCAAATGCAGACAAAACACTCCATAATCAAAATCCTACTGTCCACTCGACAAATGCACCGAGAAACGGCAGCGTGTACATGTACACGTGGCGATACATGAGTGAGACAAACCAACCTGTCGCATTTCCAACTAATAATTTTATTACGTTGTTTAGAATGTTGTAAATGCTTCATTTAATTATCTCTTTGAGTAGTCCTCTCTTTTTCCCAAAAAAATATTTATGAAACAAAATAAAGGTATTAAAGCTTTTGTTATTTTCTTAAAATAGACTCTACATATGGTGCACATATCATTTTATGTACGTAACTGGACAATTTTACACAATGTAAATATGTAATAAAATCAATTTGCGGGGTAAGTTCTATTCTATGATCATATTACGTATCATGCTGGACTTTTTGATATTACCACGAATAGTCAATCAATTTAACCGTATATAAACGGGTACTCTACAATACTGTCAGATACCCCTGATATATGTATCTGTAGCACCATGCGCAATATTGTCATATGTGCGCTGTTTCTGTGTTTGTCGTTGGCCATAAATGGTAAGTTCATTAACTTCATATGAAATTTTTATTTTTGTTTTTGCATATTGAAAAAGTTAAATAAGGTTTCTATTTCATACAAAACTTAATTTTTGTTTAGGATGATTCGTGACCAAATCCATATCCAAAGTCTTCTATATATTTCAAGGAGGTTTTGAACAATTGAACACTAAATGCAAATCTTCTCAAATTTATTTTATTTCTTTTTGTAATATATCTTATTTGTTATATATTTCTATCTAAAATTTATTTTATTTCATTTTGTTATATATCAATTCTTAAAAATAAAAGCATTAAAATTAGAAAATTAACCACTTAAACATCTAAAAAGTAAAGAAATTCGTTTTATTTTGCTGTCCGAAAACAGATAAATCCAACAAAAGTAAATGGAAAACAGTAAATGTAGTGCTATATTTACCTTGATTCTCCGAAAATTTGCACGTGCTCTACCAGAATTATACACCCATGAACACCAAGAGTAAGACAGTAATTACTTTTATCATATACTCTAATTTACATTACCGTTTATAAGTTTTCCCATTGGCCAAAACGCGGTCACGTGGAATGCGATTAATCGTCGTATTGAACCGCGTTTCCGGTTTTAGTTTAAACATATTTTGTTCAGGTAGTAAGCTGAATGGGATTGGGCGTAAGTTATGCCAACATTATATGTTGCCAGTTCCGGTTTTGTGTATTAGAGGAAAATGGTAGTCGGCAGCTAACCGTGTGTTTCTTACATGACTGAGTATGCTATTTGGCAGCATTTTTTAAATGAAAAAATGAAGTGTAAAACATTTTACTAGAATGCAAAATGTTTATCTGAAAGAAAAAAACATGAAAGCATTATAGTTACCTTTAATTTCTTTTCCAGTTTTCATGTATATGGTAAAACAGTTATAGCACAGATGATTCGGTCGATATGATGATTTATGGAGTGACCTTATCACTGTGCAATAATTGTATAATATTGACATCTATTCTAAATATCGGTCATTTTTATTTGTATGTACATCGCACATTCTGCCTGTTTTAGCATCAAAAGTATTTTAAAGTTGGTAAATTCTCCCTACATGCAAGACTTGAACGTGACGTCACGAGTTATAGCCTACATTACAAGTTCTGACTAGGATGAGAGTGTGTACGATATATACGTGTGTCCAGACGTAATAAGGGACGCAATGTCCCTTCCGCTGGTTTCAAACACGATTAAGTGTCGCAGCCGCTTGAACCTTTTTTGTGTTATCTGTATCTTTTCCAAGCGACGTGCATTCGTCCTTTATTGGATGGATCCGACATTGTCTGAATAGTGAACGTGGTTTTTTCACCCCTTTTGGGCTCTTTATATGTAAAAGAAATCATTTATCTTTTCTGTCATATTTCATTTCGTAATATTTCGGTATATTTTGGACATCAATTTTCACAGAGTTTTGTCATATTGGATTGGGGATCAATACCCGAAACGTGCATATCTGGTCCATTCTGTAAATTTATCTGCTTTAAAATGATGCGAATGAATATGAAGACGTTTAATATTGATGTCTGAATAGAAATCTCTTGATTCTTGAGGAAAAATGAAAAAAAAGGTAAAATTAAAGCTTCCCATATTCCTCGTTAGCTCGGTCTTTTACATATATTTGAGGTCCTGTTTAGAATACGCTCTACGTGTATGCATGCTCCGTCATTTAGTATGTTTTGGACATAACTTTCACAGTCTTTGGCAATATTTCATACATGTATCATGAGCTGATGATCACTGACGAGGATTAAGTACCTGAAACGTGCATGTCTGATCTATAGATCTATACTTACGTGGGTTAAGTACCCGAACCGTGCGTGTCTGGTTCATGATTACGAGGGTTAAGTACCCGAAACGTGCTTGTCTGGTCCATGATAACGAGGGTTAAGTACGCGAAACGTGCATGTCTGGTTCCTGATTACGAGGGTTAAGTACCCGAAATTGCATGTCTGGTTCCTGGTTACGAGGGTTAAGTATCCGAAACGTGCATGTCCAGTTCATGATTACGAGGGTTAAGTACACGAAGAGTGCTTGTCAGGTCCATGCTGCCTGTTCGTAATGATGCCTTGCATTTAAGGACGTAACATTAGATTTCCTCTTTGTCGGCCTAGAGCATCACTTAGACGTGACGCACGATAGTGGTACCCAATAGCGTTACACGTCAAATGTAGGGCTGGGTCAATATATCGATACGTTTCGATATTAGTCATCGAAACAAGTGTCGATAGTTTTGCTCCGATACATTTAGATACAGTTATTTTTAGCACAAAACATGCTTTTTATATGAAATCTCAAGCACTTTCATGAAAAAATATATTTGATCTTTTAGAAAAGAAATGTTTAAGCACCACATAAAGCGATATCATATTACACTTTTTTTCATAATTACACGTGTATCGGCTTTTACAGCCTTTTCAGATAATGGTAAATATATAATATATCAATCTTCAAACATTGCCGAAACACGTGAAATAATAAAATGTGGAATATATTATCGCTTTCGTGGTTCTTTAACATTTTTCTATATTTATTTTCTTTACGTTGGATCCATTTAAAATTTTTGATATTTGATCTTATATTTTTCTTCGTAAAAGGCAGATATGTTCTTGATTACATGTATATCGAGCGAACTTAAATTATTTCATGATTCGAAGTTTACGAATAACAACAATGATTAAGGGATTTTACATGTAATTTTAATTGGAAAGTAGGATTGTACATGATGTAGGTTATAATATTTTGTCATTCATGAATCATTGTAACTTCATTTTATGGTGACATAATTATCAAGGTAGGTTATAATATTTTGTCATTCATGAATAATTGAAACTTCATTTTATGGTGACATAATCAACAAGATAAGAAGGATCAATGATAGACAACATAAGTATCGGAAATGCGTCAGAATCATCAAACGCCTTTTATACCGTGGATATGATCCTAATGTCACCAGAAGGACACTAGACTTACTACTTGATCAATCTACAGTCTTGTACCAGCGCATTCTTAAAATTTGCACTCTGACTGACTGTGACGACGGGATTCCATGACGGGCCCTGTCCAAACCTCTTTAGAGGAGACAGGGCCCCGACCACCTGTTCTCACGGCTGATATCATACATGAGCAGCGGCAGAGCACGGATTGTATTACGTACGCCCTCTTTTTATATCCAGTTAGTACATATTCTTCTGTGTTGCTTGGGCCCCTGCGTTTTGCGGTCTTGTTTGTGTGTGGTTATCTGACAGTGAGGAGGTTGTTTTACACCACAAGTGTACGTTCTTCGAAACCTCTGGGTAATCGGAAAAGTGGGAGTGTTGAGCGCACGTAATCCAGGATAACCACACTTTCTGCTATTTCCGTGGCAGATGGCCGTCCTAAGTCGGCACCGGTTGCCCATTAGTCTCGTTGGTTTATGTATAATAGTCCTTTGTGTTTGATGTTTCTGTGTTGTGCGTTGACGTTCCTTGTCCCTTTTGCGTCTCTTTCTGTGCTTGTCTGCTCTGTGTTTTTGCATTGAGTGTTTTTGGGTCTTGCTGTGGGTGCTGCAACCTGGTGTTGTTTGAGATCCCCTCCTTTGTTTCAAAGTAATATCGACTTAATCGTTAGATTTTTTTCTTAAAAGCTTTGAAATGCAAACTCTGACTATACGTGTTTGTTTTCTCTAAAACACATTTCTGAAAAGGATTTGACGGGAAAGTTTGTGACTTCAGGCAAAATAAGGGAAAATTATACCATAGAAAACCCTTCAGGGAACGTAATCGTATATAAGATATAAAGAAATGCGCGATAACTATATATAATGTTAAACGTCTTCAAATTCTATAGCATCATTTAAGACCAGATAAATTTTCAGCATGGACCAGACATGCACGTTTCAAGTACTTACATGTAACCCTCGTCAGTGATCCTCAGTCTAAACTATGTAATATGGCAAAAAAAGTGTGAAAATTATTATGTCCAAAAATGTACCGAAAAACGTAGCAGAATGGGTGGGATATGATGCTAGAAGACCCACGTTTTAGAAATTTCAAGAAATTTTGTAACAGAAAATTTCAAATGCGTCGAAGAGACAGACGATAAACCGAAGTTGATCCAGCTTGGGTACATGTGCCTAACTACCAGGAACCTGTTTGACTTTGTGTTTCGGGAAGGTGTTTTATTAGTGAATAGACTCGTTAATTTGTGCTTTTAACAAACTAGAATATTAGATACGATATACCGGATATCGGCACTTTTTATATTGCATTGTATCGTATCGAAACTTTGGTTTCGATATCCAGCCCTAGTCAAATTGCATAAACGCTGTAGTAAACATAGCACTATTATTAAGATTAAGAAACTCATTAAAACAACACAGTTTCAAACTATGGGTGAATATTGATAAAACCAGACAATAAAATTTTTCTTCGAATGACGTTTAGGCATGACGCCGAAATACGCCGAAGACGTCATTTTTGCATATGGAACATTTCATTGGACACGCGAGAATTCTTATATGTTCACATCCGCTTTTATAATTCATGAAAGTCTGGTATAATTTTAGAGCTAAGGAAATGTTCAATATTATGGTACATTAATTAACAAAATTAAATGTTTCCTTCTCCATAATAACTTATATTGATTCGTGTTTGTGACATTTCGCTGGACACGGCAAATCAGTCACAGTCTCTATACAACGCCCAAAATTCGGAATTTCACACTTTACATCAATTATTTCAAATATGTACAATTTGTCGGTTCCAACATGGTTTTATTTACATTACCGTAATAAGTCATTAGTTACTTCTTGTTTACTGCTGGACAATGACTTTCTCGACGGGACATAATGTTGCATTATCATAAATTTTGCTTGTCGCTGTTTTTTCTACTCGTCTGCTTTTGCTTTGAAACATCTATGAGGTCATGCTGAATCTATGATGCTTCATCTTATGTCCAGTTTTATTGATTTTCGCACCAAAAATGACAGGATACCTCCGGTTTTTCCTTTTTGTACAACACTATTTCGTAACGCGGGACACTTTAAAAATGACGTTGCTACGTAAAAACATCACTATTTCATAAATGACAAACTTCAGCAGTATTTATTTTTCATGTCTGAAATATTGATTAAATTCTCTTTTCAATGGTACAAAATATATATCTTTTTACGCACAAATGACATAAAAAGACGGCGTTAAATTCAGCTTAGTAGGGTGACCAAGTGTCAAAAAGAGCTCTAGTTTTCGACTTTAATTGACAATCAGGTTACATGGCTAGAAATCATCTCAAATAAAAGCTTCAAGATTCCTCTTTAAAATGTTATGTGTCGTAAGAAAAAACTCGGGTGCGAAAAGAGTGTTTTAGGGCAAAAACCGTCCAATCAAGTAGAAAAACATTGAAAACAGGAAAAAGCCTACAATTCTGTTAGGAATAAGTGGAAAAATGTAGAAGTGTCGTGATTGGAATTATCTTTCAATATTAGTAACGATCAATTTCAATTTCAGTACAGAAGCACGTATTTTGGGAAAAAAATTCATTTTTGTGCAAATTTAGAGAAAAAGTCAGATACATTTTCTGATTTATTTCGCTCCGTTGTCCGACACGTAGCAAATAATGTATCATGCATAATTCTAAAAATAGCCTCCATGCCTGCTCTTTCAATAGGCACTTACACTTCTTTAATTAACTTTTTAATAATAAAAAAAATGAGAGCTTAACTATCCACATCTCCGATTAAAAAGAGGGTGACAAATTGCCAAAGTCGAATGTGTTCTAATTAGATAGTTTGATTTACATTCAAGGTACATAGTCTTTTGATATATGAAATCAAAGCCTATATACTCCCCTTCAATGTTTAATTTGTCGAAAGAAAATCTGCAGGTGCAAAAGTGGTGTTTTGGGGCAAAATTCCCTATATTGGCAAGAAAAGCTCTGAAAACGGGAAAAACGTCTACAATTTTTGGGAAATAAATACATTGAAAATGAAATCATGAAAATGGGATGTGATTGGAAGTATCTTTCTTTTGTATTAACATTCAAAGTCAAAGTCGATACAGAATGCGTATTTTTAGGTCCAAAAGTTGACTCTTCTGCAAAATGCGAGGGAAAAACGTTACACGGTACAAGTACTGTACCCATTAGGTTCAGCTCCTTCCTTATACATAGCAACTTAATATAATTGAAATAATTACAATGCCCACTTTTCAAAAATTATGTTTTTTTCATTTTCTTTTTAAAATAAATACACAAAATTGGGATTTTTTTCTAAATTGAAACGTTGTAGGAAAAATTAATTATAATACCATGTTTATTAATTGAAATAATTAATTTTTGTGTTTTCATGAAAAAATCTATTTTTTTTATAAAAATATCAAAAAGCAGTAAGATCAATCAAATAAACTATTGAAATCAAATAGATTTTGCATTTCAGTTGAAGAAAAACACTTTATAAAAAAAAAGAAATAAAACTTCGTGTATAATAAGTGGAAATCTAATTCCGAATATGCCTTTTTACTCTGTAATGGAAGATGTTAGCTATTTCAGTCCATAAGATTTACAATTTTGTTCCGCTGGAAACAAGTTCAGAAAATCCACTCATTAAATAGGCTTAAAGGTATATGTAGGGTTCTTAGGAAAATTTCTAGTATTTGAGAAAAATATCATTCAATTTGGATAGAGTGTCTTTTTACTCTCTGTAAAGTGAGTTGACAAATCTAAATTCAATAAATATAACCAGAAAGCGCTACTGAAATGAATGTTGGCGGTTTATGAAAAGCACTTTGGCTGGAAGCATCACTGATGAGGATTTAATAACCGAAACGCATGTCTGGTGCATAATAGATAAATTTGAAATTTTCTTCAAGAAGGTATAGAGTTGAAACGCTTCCGTATTATTAATTCAATAAATAGCTATTACTCAGAAATAAGACAGAAACTAACAGTACACCCAATGCAATCAGTCAACCAGCAACTGAACATATAGGAATCCACTCTCGATAAGCACCTCCAAATTTATCAGAACGATTTATTTGTCTATGACACCGTTTGCTAAAAATTATGTGTTCTTTTAACTTGTTTTCTCAGAAAACATATATTCCGTCTCTCCTCAATGTATAAAAGATATATTGAAGGATCAACAAGTGATTTGCCTCATATGACAGAATCCGTCTGAAAAGCACATACGTAAATGCAAACCACCAATTGGATGAAAGCATAAAAACAAATCGAAGGGTACATATTAACTAATGTGCAACCCTGTTATGGATCACATAAGTACTATTACTTCATTGCACTATATGCTATCTTGATACCTTACATATTTTCTTTCACATGATACACCCTTTATTCGGTTACATAAAGCCATTTCATAAATAAATTTTATGATAACACGTTACATATCACTTTGGGAGCTTGATCATTGGATGACAAATATGGATAATGACCATATCCCTGTTTACAGCACAAAATCGATAACCCAGAAAATCAGAAACCGAAGGCATACAAAATCAGGATAAAACAGGAACCAAGGCAAACAAACAAAAACCTCTACCATATGAAAAGAAGCGAACTCCCGATATGAGAGTGAGACCAGGTGCCCAGGAAGAGTAAGCATCTCCTGCTTGCATGCAACACCCGTCGCTTCAATTCGGTAGAACTGTCACATCCAGTTACTTCCATTTTGGAAGATATAGAGTACAATCTTTGGTTGGGTGGTTCGAATGGTCTATGACAGAATATCATCCACCATTCTGGAAAGTGGGACATCATAGTGTATGACGAGTTCCCCATATCGACCGTAGAACTTCCTCAGTGACGATGTTAGTCGGTCACAAACATATCCCTGACTGAGAAGCTGATCTGAAAGACGCCTAGCTCTCAGAACAAAATCTTTATATTTGGTACTTGCTCTGGCATAGCGTATCAACTGAGATATGAACACGCCATAAGCAGGCGATGAAGGGATGTTGCTACTCAGAAAAGGAAAGTTTGTAATGCTGAAATTGAAGTCGTCACGTTTGTCATAGAGTGAGGTGTTCATGTGACCATCAGTATCATAGGACAACATTATGTCCAAATAGGATGCTGAATTATTTGTCTCTGTAGTTTCTTTGACTTCAAGCTCCGAAGGATAGATACTGCTCAGGTAATCCGCGAATTTTGGATTATTGATGGACAACACATCGTCTATGTATCTGTAAGTGAAGTTGAAGTCAGAAGCTAAGTATCTTTTCCCTTCAGAGACCAAAGATTGAATGAATTCAGCTTCGTACGAGTAAAGGAAAATGTCGGCAAGGAGTGAGGCACAATTGGTCCCCATTGGAATTCCGACAATTTGCTGGAAGACCTTTCCTCCAAACACCACAAAAATGTATCGATCAGAAAGTTTAACATCTGAATAATGTCTGTTTCAGTGTACTTATTTTCAGAATCGGACTTTTCTTTTACAAAGTAGGTTTTGTCATAGTTTACAACAATAAATTTGTATTTGCGATTACCGTTCTTACTTGTAAACGCATTACATATAATTTTTGCGAGTCTTTCTCTCAATTCAGAATGTGGAATTGTAGTGTAAAGCGTCGAAAAATCAAAGGCTTTGATCGAATGGACTCTACCAAAATGAGTGGATGACGCGCTCCAGATCCTTTGTGATGTCACAATTGAAAAGGCGACGTTGGCGCGTTATTTGCAAGAAAGGAAGTCGGAATCATAATCTTTTGATTTCATGTGATAAAAAGAATCTCAAATGATGTTTCTATTCCATACAGTATTTATGAAACTCGTTGTGTGATTTTATGTAAAATTCACACAACTCGTTTCATAAATACCGTATGAAATAGAAAATCATTTGAGATCCTTTATCTATCAATATTATAATTTTTAAAGTGTGAAATTTAGAAGTTCATTTATTATATAATCGAAAAGCAAGAAAATGTCTACATAATTAAAAGAAAAGAGTGAAATATTTCAATAGAGTGAATATGCATAAGAAGAGTAAGCATGTCATGCTTGTTATATAAAATTGTAGGCTATTCACAACTAGGTACAATCTGAAAACAAGACAGAAATAAAGAACGTAGTTACTCTAACGGTCCTAGTGAAAGTAGGTATTCAAAATCCTCAAAATGTACGACTGATTAATGCAAAACTGATAAAAATGAAATAATCACATCGAAGCATCTAACTTTTCACTACATAAGGAATTATAAACCAAAAAATCGGTTCTGTCGAGTAATTAGGAATAAACCCTTCCAGATTTGCGAATGTTGTGTTTCTTCATTACTGCAAAACTTTATTAGAAAACCAAACTATTGCTGTGAAAAAAGCAAATTTTTAGGCATTATAAAAATCAATCGAATATTGCGTTTTTTTTAAGCATGTTCATCTGACGACAACCGCAAATGATAACACATTTACTATTGAAACTTTTACTACTCGATGGTATAAGTTTTTTTTACTATAATATGAGGTAATTTAAATTGTTTTTGTAATAGAGGGCGCCTATTTCATCGCAAAGATGTGGAATTTTGAAAAAAAAAATATTTCGATAACCAACTGAAAGATTTTTGAATGTTTTACAAAAATACCTAGGATTCTGTTATTTTTGTGTGAAAAAAGTGTTTTCCTCAAATTTTAAATGTACAAAAATAAATGTATTTATGATATATATCGACAAAATAATAAAATCAAAGACATTATGAGCACTGGAACATATATTCAAACACAACTCACATTTGAAGCGCTTGCTATGTATTAAAGAATGACCGATTTCAAAAAGCTGGTTTGAAAAAAAAAATCAAATTTTGCATATTTAGCAAAGAAATCTAAAGCAAAAATTGTTTCAACAGAAAGTGTATACTTTATATTTATTTTGTATATCATAAAATAATCATTTAGGGGCTGCATAATGGTATGGGGAAAGACAACTACATCTGAAACTTACTTTAAATTCTATCAAATTTTCGTAAAAAATCAAATTTATTGGCCCAAAAGACACATATCTACTTAGAGATGAATATTGGTTTATACAAAATTAGAAAAAGCATTAAAAACACTACATTTTCATATATATTCCGAAACGTGCATGTCTGGTTCACGTTGCCAATTTATTTGTTCTTAAATGATGCTATTCAATTTGAAGACGTTTACATTCTAATCCTCCAAATTTGAAGACATGAAAATATTGTATATATTTTCCCGTTTTCAGTGATTTTCCTTCACAAATATCATGTTTTCCCTAAAAACACCACTTTTGCACCTGATTCAATTCTTACGACACATTGTATATGAAAGACAAGGCTTTAAACTTTTATTACATGTATTTATTAGCCATGTACCTTGAATGCCAATTAAAATTAATTTTTCATACCCTTGGTCACCGTACTTGCCTGCACGTACGTTCGGAAAAAGGGACCCAGTATTGTGCGTCACGTCAAAGTTGAAATGAGCAAGTAGTACACATTACGTTTTACCTTATACTATTTATTCTTATCTCTAAATGAAATTGACTTTCACCTCTGATTCCCCCTAAAGTACAAATATAAAGAGCCGTGGTCTTCTGGTTGGGCGTCGGGCCAGTGTTTAATTCAACGGGTCGTCTGACATATGCATGTTTACAAGTTATTTGTTATATACAAAAATGTTCTAGTCTGTGATATGTTGATGTGTCTGTTGTGTCTAAGATAATAATAATAATAAAACAAGAGGTCCAAGAGGACCACAATCGCTCAAAGAGGACCACAATCGCTCACCTGAAAACTACGTTAACTAAGCATATCAAACAGGAAGAAGAGAATAAAAGGTAAAGATTGACTTCAGAGTGAACAAAAATTAACAACAATTCTTAAGACATCTTTCTAGATCATTTCTAGATCATCCTGATGCTTTCAGTTTGTCGATATGTGCTTCAGTTCTGAAGAAGTTTATCAAAGGAGGGTACCCCTGTGACATACTTTTGCCTGTGGTGGCGCCACATGTATATGGATCTGGACGACAAACAACAACACTTGTAGGGGACCATTAGTACTTAATTCTACCCCCTTTCCTTTTTACATAAGAAAAAAATTCATGAAATATCAAAAAATTAAATTTTCAGTATAAAATACATATCAAAGCATTTAGTAACTTAAATGTGATAAATATGCAGTAAATGAATGTGTCAAATCATACACTTATTGGGTTATTTAAAGAAATAAAGCAAAATGTGAATTTCTGACAAAGCCCGAAAAGATGTCAACAATGCGTCAAAAAAATGACTTAGGAGTGGAACCAAAAATAACAACGCTTCTTAAGATATCTGTCTAGATCATCCTGATGCTTTCGGTTTGTCGATATGTGCTTCCGTTCTGCAGAAGAAGATTGTCAAGGGAGGGTACCACCCGTAACCTACATTTGCCTGTGTTGGCGCCACCTGTTGATGGATCCGGACGAAAAACAACAACACTTGTAGGGGACCATGTGTACTTCATTTCTACTAAGTTTCATGAAAATCTGTTCAGCAATTCTGGAGAAGAAGTTGAATAGGTATGAAAATCAGCCCCCCTCCCTTTTTACATAAGAAAAAAAAATCATAAAAAATCACAAAATTAAAATTTTAGTATAAAATACAAATCAAAGCATTTAGTAACTTAAATATGACAAATATGTAGTAAATGAATATGTAAAATTATACATTAATTGAGTTATTCAAAGAAATAGTGCAAAATGTGCATTTCTGACAAAGTCCGAAAGGACGTCAAAAATACGCGTCGATACGTGCTTCCGTTCTGCAGAAGTTTGTCAATGGAGGGTACCCCCTGTGAGCTACTTTTGCCTGTAGTGGCGCCACCTGTTGATGGATCCGGACGAAAAACAACGGACGGTTCGCCATGACAATAACTCACTTGAGCTTCGCTCAGGTGAGGTAAATAGATTCAAGATTTTAAGGGGAAAATATTTGATTTAAAATGAAATTTATAATATTATCTATATAATTATTATTAGCTATCAGCGTACTACAAAACGAAAAAAGCAACAAAATTTATGTAAGATATCGATATATTTTTCATCAACATTAAAAACGTAACAATCGCAATTTTCATTTATACAAATACATTGAAAGGATTGCATGGTTATGGAAATCTTGATATCAAGAAATCATTTTACGTTTCGATATTTTCTTTAGAGTTTTTGGAGTTTAACATCAAAGAAATTGTTGCTTTTCAAATGTCACTTCTAATTTCATTTTTCGGTAGATCAGGTGCAAAGTTGGATCGCGATTATAACGAATCATCTTTATTTGCTATTTCATTACATTGTAAGAATGACAAATAAGAGGAAAACTTTTCTCAATTTATTTCGAGCTGAAAGTGAAAATATTGCTGGTATTGTTGTCATTTTCAAATTTTAGCATGTTTATACTGTACGGGCTTAGGTTTTCCAGCACGTTATCGACTCGTTTAGTATTTCCAATTTCAATAATAAAGAATATCACATGATATTTAACTCGTAAAAATTGACGTTTAAAACATAAATGTTATGATAAATGCCATAATATTATTGCATTTGAGAGAATTAAATGGGGGAGGGGGGGGGGTAAATAACCTCGTCATAAGCGGATGAAAAATATTATTTAGCAGGGAGGAGTCCAGTGCAGAGGAGACGGGACTGTTTAATTTCTTTATTTTTGAAAACTTTTTCAAGATAAAATAAGGGGGTGTGTGGCATATTTTGCATGAAAAGGGATAAGATTTTATCAATGAAATGTGCCCCCCGATATATTTTCTTATGACGGTCATACATGTATAACGAGGTCTTGAATCCCCTCCCCTTTAGTCCACCAGAATACATGTATGCCATTTAAGTTTCTAAAGTTCAACTTCGACTTATTCAAGATATCCTCTAGCCTCTAGATCTTATGGACATGCAGATATGTCTTTAAGATTTATGTTTTGTTTCATTTCGTTTCGTTTTGTTTCGTTTCGCACTTTACAGGGACCCTAGATACGATCCCAAATGGGAAATAACTATATAACATTTGAAAATTATTCGATCTGAATAGAGTTACATTGTATGAAATAGTCAGATTAACTTATTCCTTACTCAAGTAATACTATTGAAATACCTTAGAAATAGAAATAAATTGAATGTTGAATTTACCTATATCCTTTAATATTTACAGATTGTGATGCAATTTTCTTTTTCTGGAGAAGAGGTAAGAACACCACAGACTTCAACAAATTTGGTATAATTAAGAAAAATATGAGTTGGTAATATTTGACATTTTTCATGCTCGCGGACTTCGGACATCGCATTTCGAGGGGACTTTATCACAATTCCATTATTATATTCCAATTATATTCCAATTAACTTAGAGTACTCTATGTGAAGAATTTATTTGTTTTCATTTGTATAAATACATATTGAAAGTTTCCATTGTCATTTCGTCCATGTGTGTTCTGATTTAACGTTTGTAATCGCGCCTGATTTCTTTTATATGACCCCTAAAGTGCGAAGTCCGAAGTACGTTAACTAGAAAAATGTCCAATAAGATTATATCAATATAAGAAGGTCTTAAAGCAAAGAACATTTCAATCAAAAAAAAAAAAGTCTGGGAGGAGATCCGCGATAAGGAAAACAGCGAGACGCATTCTCTTGAGACTAGAAAAAGCGTAGACAAACAGATGGAGCCAAGAGATAGAGTTTTTTTTTAATTTAAAATTACTTGCAATTGTGTATCACAATCCATCAATGGATATTTTTCATGCTCGCGGACTTTGGACGTCGGACATCGCATTTCGAAGGGACTTTGTCACAAATGTAAAATATAAATTCTGTTCCAATGAACTACTTTGCGTGAAGAATTTATTTGTTTTCATTTGTATAAATTAAATACATATTGAAAGCTGTCCATGTGTGTTCTGATTTAACTTTTTTTTTATCGCGCACGATTTCTTTTATATGACCTCTTAAGTGCGAGGTCCGGAGTGCGAAGTCCGAAGTACGTTAACATGAAAAATGTCCAATAATATCTTTTGAGTCTTACAAACATTAAGGTATACTTAATGATACGGAAGTGTTCCAACTCTTCACCTTCTTGAAGAAAGTTTTCAAACCAATTTTACTGCAATAGAAACGTGTTTCGGATAGTAAATCTTTATCAGTGGTACGTATTATTTGAGACAATTATCATGTTGACGCACTTCGGACTTCGTACATAAGGCGTATTCTTCAAGGAAATCAGGGGCGAGATTAGAAAAGCAAAATCTGAACACACTATGGACGAAATGACACTGGAGAGCTTTTTAAAAATATTTTACACATGAAAACAATTAAATTCTTCACACAAAGTATTTTTAGTTCATTGAAATAGCATCAACATTTAACTTTTGTGACACAGTCCCTACGAATTGCAAAGTTCGCGAACATGAAAATTGTCCATGAAATGCCAAAATGATTTTCTAACAGCCAAATGTATACTAAAGGAAAGATAAAAGAAACTGTGATATTAAACAATTGGATAAAAATTAGAAATGAAGGATGAAAAACTTAATTTGTCCTTAAATCATACTTCAGCATAGTTATGACATAATTGCATACTTGGTTTGTTAAGTATCGTTATCGTTACACACAATTCGTGATTGTACGCGTTTTGACATTTTTAATTAAAGAAAATAGTGTTTTTAGATTGTTATGTGCAAGAGTAAAATACTGATTTCTTTCATTCGAGAAGCTTTTATCTGAGATGACCCAAAACGACGCGACGTGGCAAATTTGAATGAATAATTATTTGGTGAGTGCTCTAATGTAGTAAAACGGCCAAGGGAGATTTGCGCGAGCGGCGGTAAATAGGAAAATGTGAGTCCGCAAACTGGCAACGCACTCTTTCTCGTCGAAAGAAAAAAATATTTCCGGATTTTCAACACTTTGAAAAAGCCATTTCTCGTAATGTTTAGTTTCTGACAAGACAATATTTCAATTTCTTTGATGAAAAAGATTAGATTTGTAAGATAAATAAGCGTTGATGAGAGAGAAATTAATTTTTCTTGGAGAAAATCATTATTAAACGTGCCTCGGTTTTCCAGGGAAAAAAAGATCAAATTTCTGGACACTACGATTTAGGTACAAAAAATGGTCCCTCACTAATTCGGATGATTTCTTTAAAAAGTGAAATTCACATCGGAATCTTTCACATATCAACAAATAAAGGATTTTTTTTTCTATATTTTGAAGTAACTGACCTCCGAAAACAGTCGATCTCGCATCCCGCCCGACATGTGCATACTAGCATTATCATGTACACATGTCAAAGCACGTGTTGTTTACATGTGGATGTTTTTCTTTATTTAATATTTACAAAAGCAATATAATTGTAAGAAAAAAAGTATGATAAATTTAGTAACAGAATATGTTTTCATAGAAAAATATCAAATATACAATTTGAAGAGGATTTCCAACCTATTTGATTCAACGATGTGTAGATGTGCTGTGATCACATTGATGCCATAAGTGATCGCCGTGACGCACTTGTGTGCATTACATCATGGAATGTTTGTTGACACCAGTGGCAGTTCAGTATCGCGAGCTTCACTTTGTAATATGAAACTAAAGGAAAACTTATTTATTCAGTCATCGATCATTCTACCAGTTTCATCAGATAATTCAGCAGTAGCCAGTACACGTATGTAAACTTTCAAATTGCAGATCTCTCTCTCTCTCTCTCTCTCTCTCTTCGTGGGTATTCGTTGCTGAGAAATGATATCTTTAAAAAATCGATTTACAGTTTTTGATATCCGTTCCTTTAATTTATTTTCACAGCCTAGACAGCTACCCTGTACATAGTAGATGCAGTGCACAATAAAGTCAAAGGGTTGTTTTCATGATTCCATTCCAGAATAGCCTCGTTTTGCGGTAAGTACAATGTACAACACTAAATTGGTATCGACAATTGTAGAATTTACATTCAAATCATAACGTACATTAAAAATATGTATCCCAATGTGTACAGTATTGTACAGAAAATGCGCCTGCCTGTACAATTAAGATTTATCTATATTAGTGAATTGTAACATAAAGTGAAATTATGCAATTATGACAAAATTGTCAAAGAAAATGTTTTAGATACACTCTTTTTTTGGAAATTAATCATATATGTCAATTAATCAATTGGGACGTTTTCATGTATGGAAAAGTTAAATCATTAAATCTATATTCATGTTCTTCTTCAAACTGAATGAAAAATAATAAATGTAACTTCAAATAACATTACAATGCATTGACGGATTCATTTTAGTGCATTCATTTTGAGATTAAAACTTTCACTCATTTACCAGATACCGGATAATATACAGTAATGTAAAAGAAAAGTGCATTTCTCACAAAAACACCTATCAATGGGAGAAGAGGTCCAATTGTTTGTGTAACAAAGAAATGTATTAATTTCAAAGTGTTGGATTAACATTACAGTTTCCAGAATTTTGAATTTCAAATTAGCGGCATCCTGAATTGAGAAAAACAGATTGTGCAGTTAAAGTTCATTCTTTTTATTTGGATGGAGGTAGGAGATAACAATAATAGTAAAAAATACTGAACCGTAAATTCAAATAGATTTTAATTATGATCAACAGGAACACTGTGAATATCCAGTTTTCGATTCTTTTTCATTTCTAATTCAAAAATATGTAAAAAAAAATTCAGATAACTTGAAAATGCTAAAGAAAATAAAGAATGATGATTAAGGTTAAAAAGTTATTTTTGTGCTTATTACATGTTTATGACATACAAAATGTAATTATAATTTGTATTTTCTTATCTATGGTTAAAAATTATCCAACATGTGAAAGAAATTCTTTGTTTTGTTTAGTTAAAAGCGCACAATGGTGCTTCTTTTGTGATCAAAGGAAATTCGGAAATGGAGCTTTCGAAGATGTGGAATGTTAAGGAAAGCAGTCATTATTTTTCAAATAAGCATATACTTATTGAAACCATGAAGGTTATATGTATAATTCAAAGGAAATTCCCTTTGAAAACGAAATCAATTATTGAGGCGATCAGCTGATCGTCGGTCTCAAAACTTAAACGATAGAAATGAGAGGGACCTGTTTAGAAGAATAAGTTACAAAAATAGTCCCACACAGAATTTCACGAAATTTGAGTATGTTCTTCATGCGTAATTTCTCTACAACATATGAAAAAATTAAAAATGTGTTTTCCAATATTTTCTGAAATCATGGCATCTTTTCGTGACAGGTGTCTGAACAATCTTTTGACCTTGGTGAGATCGTAAATTCGTCAGGCAGATTTCATCAAATAGACGATACAAATTGTGTTCTTTTATCTCTTCAAGAAATCTTCAATCCTATAGAAAATAACCAAGGTCAATAACAATTATGTCATCGTAAGATATCATTGAAATCAACTTTTTCATGCGACTAACTTTCTAACAAAATGTGCTTGGTAAAGGCGACGCTAGCTCGAACGCATATTCAAATCTCTCTTGGCCGCCCTACTGAAAGGAATGTTTTCTAAATATTGGTAGCGTTCGTGAACATAAACGGAGAAAGCATTTGCCTATGAGGCCATGTCGGCAAAATGCAAAAACTAGGATGTCACGCCGCTTTTTCGAATGCAGAAAACATCCTTGGCTATAGACTGCTAAATATCAGAAACCGTAAAGAAAAATAAAGACAGGTTTATCTGTCCCTGAGTTCGCCTGGTCAATGTCCTTTAGCGTCAACGTATCGTCACTTTAAGCGGCTCCTCGAAATCATTTTGGCTGGAAACATCACTGAGGATTTAAAAGCCGAAATACGTGTCTGTTGCATGGAAATTGGTTTGAAATTTTCTTCCAGAAGGTATAGAGTTGAGTAAGATACACATGCATACGCTTCGTAAACTATTGTTATTCAATATCACAACGTTAATTTTCCAATATAACCATCATTATCGCAATTTTTTACTCCAAAGATCATTTTGACATTAGTTAATTCTGTTTCTACGTAAAACGCTTTACGTCAACGTTTCGCATGGTACGTTGTCTGAATGTTGACAGAACATATCGAGGGCATTACTACATGATTTAAGGCGTTTATATTGCCCTAGATGTGTATATCTATGAGTTTCAAATGGTGGTCATATCAGATTACTTGAAATGTAAAACTTATTTTGCAACCCCCCTTCTTTGATTATGTAGAATGTAAAAACAAAACAAAACTAAAAAAAGAAAAAAAAAATGAACCAAACAAACAAACAAACAACCCCCAAATCCCCACTCTACCGAATGCGTAATGATAATAACAAAAGGAAATGAAATACATTATATTTGCATTAGTAAATAGCTTTTTGCGTAGAAATACGAATGGCTCCGCTAGTAGATTTCAGACTCCAAATCAAGTAACAATTACATTCTTTTAAGTAAGAATTACTTAAGTTACAGTTCATCCTTCATATTAATTTACTGAATCGGTCGTACGTTAATTATATGGTATGTCATTAAAGATAATAATGATGCAGATGTCTTATTATACACATCAAAAATTTTGAACTTTATCTGCCGCTGAAAACATGTAATTATTTATCACTGATATTAATGTAAGGTACTACCTTCTTTTAGTGATTAGACGAAGACATGTACGTGTAGGTAAGTACACATACTTTACAAATATAGCTACACAATGATTAATGTCTTCAAATTCATTAGCATCATTCTATAGCAGATAAATTTACAGCATGGATCAGACATGCGATCGATCCTCAACCTAAACAATGTAATATGGCCAAACCCTGTGAAAATTATGTCCTTAATATACCGAAAGACGTAGCAAGATGACCGGGATATGATGCTACAGGACCCAGGTTTTAGAAATCTGAGAAAATTTTGTAAACAGAAATTTTCAAAATGCGTTTGAAGAAAAAACCAACCGAAATTGATCGATCTTGGCTACATGAGTGTGATTTCAAAATTGAAACGTTATTTAAGGCAAATTTCCGATGTGTCGAATGAGCAATCTCCAGAGTCCAGTGTAAGGACAGAATTATTGAAGGTGAAGCTGTGCAATACACACGCTATATATTTAGAATTAATGAAGGTTAAACAGTACTCCTTCACTCAAAACGAAATAGTTAAAGTATGAACTACTATTGAATAGCGTATCAATTACGATACGAATACACCATAGGCTGGAAACGAAGCAATGTTGTTACTAAGGAAAAGAAAGGGGTAGGGGCAAAGTGACCATTTTTGGCCCCAATCAGAATTTTTAAAGAAAGTTATATTTTCTTATTCATTATGCTTCTTCTAAACAAAAAATGACAAATTTTGTGTGATTTTTTGAAGAACCCTGTCTTTCAGGGATAATTGATTTAAAGTTTAGCACTATGTCTTCACATTAGAAATTCTGATTTTTGGCAAGGGACACACATACCTACAGTTGTAAGCCCTAGAGCAAGGGCGTGTAACAGGTTCATACTCATATGGGACATTCCTTTTTATATTCTGAATGTACATGGAAAGTATAAGTTTGTTACATGCGCTTGCTCTATATATACTATAAACTATAATGTTAAAATCTGGTTGTTATCATTTTACTACTAATTTCTATAGTAGTGGGCAATTTTGGCGGGAAATAACACTCATATTAGTTGATTATATATTTTTTCGATTCAGTTTCAATAAACAACAATATATCTATTCTTATTTGAAAGATAAAAAAAAGTATGAAAACAAGTTTTGAAAATAGCAAAAAATGGGGCCAAAAACGGCAGATTTTGCCCCTACCCATTTGTAATTTTGAAGTTGAAATAGTCACGTTTGTCATGTATTAAAGTATTAAGGTGGTAATTGTCGCCAAAAGATAATTTGTTGAAAGATGGTGCGCTGAAATTTTACGATAGAACATATATTTCAATATTGACAAAGTAAACATGAAGCGGTGCTCTTTTTCATCTCCCACACTTTGTTTCGAGAAACTAAAATAAACTAAATTTACAGTCAGAGTTAATGGAGGATGGTCATCTTGGAAGGTATCTGGAAGTTGTTCTAAGACGTGTGGACGTGGACATCAGAAGTATATCCGCTCCTGCAATAGTCCTGCGCCTAGAAATGGAGGTAGATGGTGCTCAGGAAGAAGTGTCATGTACCATCCCTGCAATTCTCAAACATGCAAAGGTAAGAACTGTATTACCGTAGGTAGCTTTTGTACTGAATATGATGGGCTAAACATATCATTTCATGTTTGTATGTTTGTTCATAAAAGCGTGAACATTGACAGTAGCTATTGATTAGTGTGTGATTTGGCTTTCATATCTAGAATATGTATAATTGCTTGAGGCAAGATCTCTATTTGAAAGTTTGAATTCTTGACATTGACCTTCAAGTTTGACCTACTTAAAAAAGTAGAATTTCTAGAGAAAATTTCGCAACTTAGATATGATGATAATTGGCTGCAGCTTTATTAAAAATAGCAATAATTATTAATTAAATTGAATCATAAAGGGTACCTAAATTAAATAGATAACATTTCTAGCTTGTCAAGTCTTTGCCGACTGGAAACAAAGTCTATGTACATCATAGATAGATATCACTTATTATAATCAGTTGTTCATGTCTTGCCATGTTAAATAAATCTAATGATCACCACTGAATATCGTTATAATAATTATATGAGATTAAAGGAAAATATGAATTCCAGAAGAACCCATCCTGAGTTTATTTTTTAAAGGAGATTTAAATAAACTGTCTTTGTTTTATAGCATACAAGTTTTAAATGAAAATTCAATATGAGTTTATGTTGAATTTCCATAGATTGATGATTAAAATTAAAGGAAAATTTATATCCCGGTTATTAGAGAACTCATCCCAGACACTGATCATCAACAAATCCTACTAGCAAAGATTCAAAACTTCACAACATGGAGAAACTGAACATTAAATAAATGAATGTAGTAAAGGTTCAGGAATGGCAGTGTTGATAACCATTTTTGATAGAAAGTGATTTTTATGTTTCAGTAAATGGAGGTTGGTCAGCTTGGAAGCAAGTGGGTGGATGTTCTGAAAAATGTGGAGGAGGTAAACAAAAACTGATACGCCACTGTAATAATCCTCCGCCTAGTAATGGCGGGAGAAATTGTGTTGGAAAAGGCGTGACGTATAGACCATGTAATACTAAGACATGTAAAGGTAATATCACACTATATGTAGAATTTTAGCATATATCATTCTGAATTTCTTTTGCAAAAAAAAAAAGAAAAAAAGACATCCCTCCCCCCCCCCAAAAAAAAACCCCGAAACAAACAGAAAACAAAACAAAACCAAAAAAAAAAAAAAACAAACAAATAAACCATAACATAACAAAAACATAAACAACAAAAAAACAAAAAAGGGTTTTTCACAATTTTATGAAAAATATGTTTTTAACACTTTCTGTTATAAGGAGAATCAACAATATAATTTATTGAGATTTATAATATCTTCAAAATAAGAAGGCTATACATTTATCCGATTTTCGTTAACTTTTGCACAGAATCCCTTTTTCCACAAATTAATTTTGAGCAATTGAAATTATAAGGAGAACTGTTTTCTAAAAGAAGTAAAATAAAATTATGCCATACCATAAAATCTTATAGTTAATTCCGAGAATCACATGATACAAGACTTTAATTCCCTCCTTCCCCTGTAGTCGCAAACCTTACCTTAACAGAGATCATTTTTGTATATAAGATAGCCAGTCAATGAAATATTTTGACGTTTGAAAAACTGTAACTATAGTCATTAAGATATTTTTTAAGTAGATGAATCAAATGTAAAATAATAATTCCTCGTTTTAGACAAATGTAAATGTACAGCAATGGGAGACCCACACTACAAAACATATGATGGCCAGTGGATTCACTTCCAGGGCATCTGCAAATATGTCCTGACAGAATTATCTGACCATGATGACCCTTGTTGGTTTTCGGTTTCGGTAAAGAACGAAAACAGAGGTAGTAAACGAGTTTCCTTTACAAGACTGGTTGATATCCAACTTCCTTACACCAAACTTCGACTCCGAAAAGGAAGAAAGCTAGAGGTTTGTAATTAAAAAATCAGAAGTGAATATTATAGTTTGTCTCACTTCAAAGTCTATATTCTGCTCTTTTGAGAAAAAATATCGTTTCGTTTGCTATTTTACTCCATTTTTTCATGGTTTTGTATGCTCATGAATGTGATAAAAACGAATTCGGTTATTCGATGGCAAATCATACCATTAATAATGTTTAAGGGTTCCAACTCTAT
The DNA here is from genome assembly GCA_028142955.1 of Pinctada fucata. NCBI lineage: Eukaryota > Metazoa > Mollusca > Bivalvia > Pterioida > Pteriidae > Pinctada > Pinctada fucata. The sequence continues at coordinate 27,957,344 of AP027107.1, read as the reverse complement.
TTCTTCTTGAAGAAAATTCCAAACCAATTTCCATGCACCAGACACATGTTTCGAAAATTAAATTCTCATCAGTGATGCTTTCAGCGGAGCCACCAAAAATAATTTCAGTAGCGCCCTCTTTAATTTTTTTAAGTTAGATTTCTGCATTAACATTACAGAGAGTGTGCGACTCGCGGTTCCTGTAGGGTCGATTCAGTAGCATATCCAAATAAAATCTATGTTCAAAATAGCATTAAGCAATTCAAAGTTTCTACATTTTTATTTCAAATGTTGTACCCAAATTGATATTTCTAAATGCATCAAGCGATTTACAAAGTTTCATATGTAGTTAAAACAATGGACGAAACACTCTAATAATGTACCTTTGTATTAGTCTTCTTCTTTTATTGTTATATAGCAAAAAACCCACCATTATCTTTTCTTGAATGTTTCTTTGACCTATCATACATGTACATGTACTTAAAAACTTTATAGTTCGTCTATAAAAGTTAAATAATCAATGAATGATACCAATTCGTTTTAGATGTAGATACATTTTAGGTTGCTAATGTCATGGGGGTCCAATCCAGTGTTTATCTATTCAATGAAACACAGCCTCTGTGATAATGATTTATTGCGTGTTTGGAGCGCTGCATCTCAAATGAAAAGACTGACAGCAGAGTTCGGACCCCACATTTTCTTAGATATGGAAAAACCTAAAGGGTATAAAAAAATTTGGGATGGGCATGTATTATTGTCATTAGAAATGTATAATAGTTATTAGTCTGCTTACTTAATTGAAATCGGATGCTGCTTTGAAAAGGCATTGCATCAATAATTAAATTCTCCTGAGAATATTAAAACATTTAATCCAAAAGTCCTAAAAGGATAATACTTAAGGTAGAGCATCCCTTTGGTCAGAATTCTGGAAATTTTATGCCTGGATACCCTATTTTTTCTCTTCAGAATATTGTTCAGATTATCAAACTAATATGGTTTTGGGAAAAGAAACTTTCATAGTTACATTCCATCACCCCTAAAAGGGATTTTTCTTACATTTCCCATAGGGCCCAATGTTAAAGTTCAAACGGCTACACTCTCGGTATAATCATGAAACCAAGAGTTATATTTTGTTTATATATCAGGTTTAACATTAGCTTTAAAAATATGGAAATGAAAATATTATTCAAGTTGTTATTTAGGAAATATGAGCATCTGAGACCTGAGGGATGCTCTACCTTAAGAGGTTGCTAACAAAACTGCTTGATATTAATGAACACAGTACATGTATATATGCAGTATTGCTATTCAACTAATTTAATCATCAATCAGTGAATGAAAGTCAAATACAAATCAAATCAATTCAAGATCCCCCTAGGCCTGTTATATGATAATTTATTACTTTGTTACTAATTTTTACACTCTTTGCCAATGTTATTTTGTTTAGATTGAGGATCACTGACGTGGGTTAAATACCCGAAACGTGCATGTCTGGTCCATGCTGAAAATTGATCTGCTCTTAAATGATGCTATTGTAGTTGAAGATCTTTAACATTTGAACCTCTTGGTGAGTGTCACTGCTGGTGAACCAGGAGTCCCCGAGGGCACATGTAGCTAAGTTTGATCAACTTCGGTTGATCGTCTGTCTCTTAAACTCATTCGAAACTTTCTGTTATCAAAATTTCTCGAAATTTCTAAAACATGGATCCTGTGGCATCATATTCCACCCATCCTGCTACGTCTTTCGGTAAAGTTTTGTACATAATAATTTCTACACTCATTGACAATATTACATTGTTTACATTGAGGATCACTGACGAGGGTTCCATACCCGAAACGTGCATGTCTGGTCCATGCTGACAATTTATCTGCTCTTAAATGATGCTTATGCATTTAAAGAAGTTTAACATTACATTTTATACGACCTCCCATATCGGGATTTGAACGGGAGATTTTGAAGTAAAGGATGTAAAAATGTATTATCATTCTGTTACATGTTTTAGGTCAATGGTGTACGCTATTACCTACCATATGAGAGACAGGGGAAGTTCAGAGTATTCAGATCTGGATCCTATATACGGGTTGAGACCAGCTGTGGGATTGTGGTAACATGGAATGGAATCAGTACAGTTTCTGTTATGGTACCGGTAAAATACGGAAATAAATTACACGGTAAGTACAGGTGTACGGAAATTGAAGAAGATATATAAATGTGATTTACTGTTTTGTGTCGTAATACAGGAAAAGCTCTCTCCAGTTTTCTCCGTTTTATTTGTGCAATCTTGAATCGAATTGTTTTCATTACGTTTTTAACATATGATAATCTACCGCCAGAAAATCACATCTATGATCGATAAGATAACAGGAATGTTTTAAAAGTATTGATATAATGTTTGATTTTCTTGGGACAGGTATTTGTGGTAATTGCAATCAAAGAAAAGATGACTACAAAACGAAAAATGGAAAGGACGTGTCGAGATATTCAAATAAATTTAATTTGATCGGTGAAAGTTGGCGTATACGAGATGACAGCGGGATAAATCAGTGAGAACATAATTTTTGTTTTGTATTTTTGTGGTTTCATTTGGTATGTTGTCGTAAATGTCTTTTTGCACCAAGATAACATTTAAACTTTCACCATGATTGCCAAATTTTCTTTGCCTGTTTTTAGATGATGCCATTGAATTTGAAGATGTCTTATGTTTAAATCATATCTATATATTTTTAATCATAATATATATATATATATTTTTAAAGAATTATATAAAACAAAAATTCCTATACATATTATTCATATGAATATATAAATAATAATCTCGTCGTTTCGATAAATGCAAGACTTCTCCACCGAAATCTTATACAAAAATAATCATAGGTTGTCTTTGGAACCTTTAACTATTTCAATATGATATTTTCTGAAAGATTGAGTGCTTATGGAGAAAACATCTCAGATGATTTATCAAAAGCTGCTTCTCTCAGCAGATCACATATGTCAACTAATTGTTTACTTCATCTAAATAAGTTTTTGGATTGCTGAATTCGCCTAACGGTGACCTCATTTATTGCTACAATGAGTAGGGTAGGCGTAAGTAAGACTGGATAAATTGGATAGTCGTTACCTTGTTATAACTTCGGCTCATGATGAAAAGTTTAATGCGCTGTCGTGACTTGATAAGGAGTTCGCTTTCTTTTCTTTGTTGGTTCGTTTGGTGAATGTTCATTTTTGTCTTTTTGTCTTGTTGTCTCCGTCTGTTTGTGGAAGTGATAATTATGATTGATGACACTTTTTGCTTTGATCTTGTGAGTTTTTCTCCTAGTCTTGTTAATGAAATTTGGTCATAATGAAAAGTTTCTCACACTTGTTGAATCTCCACAAATGAGAAAAGATTTATTCACACAAGCTCTTGGTATCGGAATGGTATCCTACTAAGTGGTAAGAATGTACACATGTGGTCCTGATCACCAAAACAAACACAATATATAGTGGAGTACCGCACGTTGGCCTATCTCCATGTATGAAATGTTATCGTGTCCTATGTTTTGGTGCGTCATATTTTATAGTTTGTTGGATCGTTCAGTATAAGCTTCCGTGTGTGTCTTGTTGTCCTATGTTGTTTTGCAGTTATTTTGTCTAATGTACGGCGAGTGTGTTCCTCTGTGGTCAGCGTATAATAGTCTTGCTTTACAACTCGTCCTTGACTTCAGCGTTTGCTTATAAATTTCCTTTAAGGTGCACTCCACCTAGACCCCCGCCAGTATGTACCCACAGGGAACGTCGACTAGCTTCTAAAAACAATGCTTGCGGATTCCTGAATCCTAAAAACACCAGAAGTCCGTTTCTCATATGTATCCGTGGGAATGCAGTTTTGGCTAAGGAATTCTATTATAACTGCTTGTATGATTATTGCACGTACTGTGGCAAACCTAAGGAAGAACTCCAAAAGGTGGTTTGCAATGCTATCGAGGGATTTGCTGAAGCATGCAAAGATAGAGGAATAACTATAAAATGGAGGAGAAACACATTTTGCCGTTTGTATACTAATTTCGACATATTTCACTTGAGAAAGTACTGATAAGTTTCATGTTAAGCAAATGTAATTAAATATACTTGATTTGAGAGACGTACCCAAGAGTTATTCAGTCTTAAAGTCGAGAAAGCAATGCAAAATAATTAGGAAGTCCATCGGAACAACTGCGAACCCCGGAATAATAATATTCCAAGATGAGACCAGGTGCACGGGAGAGTGAGCGTCTCCTTTTTGCATGTATTACCAATCGCAAAAATCAAGAATCACTGATCATTCTGGAAAGAGGGATTCCATGTGCTTTACTTTTAATTTTAATTGTAAAACGCATATTTGGCTTTCCAAGGTCAAGTTATTCAGTTATTCAGTTTTAAAGGCAAGTCAAAATCATAATAATTTCCATCGGAACAGCTGCAAACCCCGGAAGATAAGTGAAGGTCAAGGTTTACCCTTTCATAAACTAGTTAACACTTTCTGGAAATTTTACAAAAAATACAGTCACTTTCTTTTTAATTTCGGACTCATACAAGCAACAGATTATACATTTGTATCACTTTGGGTATTTCAAAGCCCGCATTTTATGGTGACATAATTAACAGATTAGAAGGATTAAAGGTAGACAGCATAACCATCGAAAATGCATCAGAATCATCAAACGTCTTTTATACTGTGGATATGATCCTGATGTCACCAGACGGACACTCGACGTTGAAATGGACCAATCTACAGCCTTGTACCAGAGCATTCTTAAGACTTGCAATCTACTGACTGTGACGACGGTACTCTATGACGGGCCCTGTTTAAATCTTCTTAGAGAAGGCAGAGCCCCGACCACCTATCCTCTCTTAAAGTCGGTCGTATTCCTCGTGTGATAACATGCATGAGCTTGCTACAGCAGGCAGAGCACGAACTGCATTTAGTACGCACCACCCCTTTTTATATACATTTACATATTCATATTTGTTGCTTGAGCCCTAGCGTTGTGCTGTCTTGTTTGTATGGTCATCTTACAGTGAGGAGCATGACAAATATGGATAATGACCATATCCCTGCATACAGCACAGAATCGACAATTCAGAAAATCAGAAACCGAAGGCATACAAAATCAGGATAAAACAGGAACCACAGATTACGAAGCTCACCTCGTGGCAGCCAAATTCAATTCAATCATATTTCTTAGTACATGTATATTGGCTTTTAAAGGCAAAATCATTCAAGTGGAAAAAGTCGTTTTATGAAAGTTTAATCAAAGATACATCCCATATGCAAGTTTGGTACATGTAGCACTTATACTTTGCTTAATATTTGCTTTTAAAGGCAAAATCACTCAAGCGGAAAAAGTAGGTCAAGGTAATTTTATGAAAGTTTGATCAAAGATACATCTAATATGCAAGTTTGGAACATGTAGCACTTAATCTTTGCTCAATATTGGCTTTGAAAGGCAAAATCACTCAAGCGGAAAAAGTAGGTCAAGGTCATTTTATGAAAGTTTGATCAAAGATACATCCAATATGCAAGTTTGGTACATGTAGCACATATACTTTGCTCAATATTGACTTTTAAAGGCAAAATCACTCGAGCGGAAAAAGTAGGTCAAGGTCATTTTATGAAAGTTTGATCAAAGATACATTTAATATGCAAGTTTGGTACATGTAGCACTTAAACTTTGCTCAATACTGGCTTTTAAAGGCAAAATCACTCAAGCGGAAAAAGTAGGTCAAGGTCATTTTATGAAAGTTTGATCAAAGAAACATCCAATATGCAAGTTTGGTACATGCAGCACTTATACTTTGCTCAATATTGGCTTTTAAAATCAAAATCACTGAAGTGGAAAAAGTAGGTCAGATGCTGCATCCGATGCATGGGTCCATCTCGGCATCCAAAGATGAATCACTTGTGCAAGTTTGGTTACTGTAGCACTAGTACTTTATCAGATACTGAGCTACCCCAAACTTCTTAACCAAGTCACTCAAGCGGAAAATGTAGGTCAGATGCAGCATCTGATGCATGGGTGCACCTCAGCATCCAAAGATGAATCACTTGTGCAAGTTTTGTTACTGTAGCATCAGTACTTTGCCAAATACTGAGCTACCCCAAACCTCTTAACCGGACGCGGACGCGCGGGGGTATAGCATAAGCTCACTCAACTTCGTCGAGGTGAGCTAATCAGGATAAAACAGGAACCAAAGCAAACAAACAAAAACATCCATCACATTAAAAGAAGCAAACTCCCGATATGGGAGTGAGATATGGGATTTTACACTTCAATAGTGCGTTCTTCGAGATCCTTGGGTAATGAGAAAAGTGGGTTGTGCGCACGTAATCCGAATAAGAACACCACCTGCTACTAACTTAGCAGATGGCCGTCCCAAGTCGGCACCAATTGCCAAGGATCTCGTTGGTTTATGTGTGGTATTCTGTGTTTGATGTAGTGTTAAGTGTTCATTGTCCCTTTTCTGTCTCTTGCTGTGTATTCACTGTGTTTTCACTTCGGATTTTTCGGTGTGTTGTTGCAACCGAGTCTTGCTTGAGATCAGCCCCTTTTTACAAGAACATCGGCTAAAGATATACCGTCTTCAGATTACAAAAGCCATGTCATTATGACTTTACACAATTGGCTGCAAGCACTCCAAATAAAACACGAGATTGAAAATGTATAGTTACTGATTTTCTTTCTGTTCAAAATTATATTTTCAGCCACTAATGTCAGAAAGCGGTCTTAAATGACCCTGCATTGATTATGACTAGAATCTTTTACAATTTTTTTTTCTATCATAGCAATGAAGTGTGGTGCTAACCAGGTTTACAATTATAAAGCAACGGGATGCCCTGCTACTTGTGTAGATCCAAATGCACCAAAGACCTGTTCATTACCCAAAGCTGAAGGATGTGAATGCAAGAGGGGATACATTCTTAGTGATGACCAATGTGTCAAAACCAGTAGTTGTGGGTGTTACCACAGAGGAAGATACTTACCAGTAAGATACTTTTTCTATTACTATTAAGACACAATCAATTTGAAAAATAAAGTTAAAATATGAAATATGGAATTAAGTTTACTGAACGTCCTCATTTTTTTTGGTTTGACTCTTCCATTCGCAGATGACATCATCATCGATTTTAAAACTAAGTTATTCTTTTATTTGTTAGGTTGGAACAGTGATAAAGGGGTGCTATGAAGAGTTGCACTGCAAGTATACTGGACACAAAGCACATCTCATTGTGGCAGACATTCGATGTAGCAATTATTCTGTATGTAAGCTGACAAATGGACAGTATAAATGTGTATGCAGGAACGGATATATTGGAGATGGACGAACCTGCAAACCAAAAGGTAAAATAAAAATCTAATTCTTTATATCTATAAGTCCAGTCCCAGTATCACAATGTAGTACGGCATTGTTAGGTCCAGTGATGTCGATATTAAAATAGCGTTATCTTGCTTTTACGAAATATGTATTATTGATACGTCTGTATTACAACAGAAGGTTGCATTGTGTCCAAACAGTCGATACCAAATTGTGGAGTTTCATACCAAGTAGAAGGAACCTGCCGCTTCTCATCCAGTTCGGCAGAAAACTGCAAATACACAATAAACCTGACGAAAGACAAGGCATCGGTGGAGATCAACGATAAACTATATTCTTTTGAATATAAGCAAATGATCAAGGCGTGTGCAACATTCATTTTGCAAGGTTATGCGTTGATCATACAGGAGTATGGCTGTCCACACACCTGCAGGGTGCCTACCATTTTGAACTAAGGAGTCATGCATTGTGCTAATCAAAATTATAAATGAATAAATCTTAAAAGAGCGATATCTGTCTGCTTTTTAAGAAACATACAGATGACAAATATGGATAATGACCATATCCCTGTATAGAGCACAAAATCGACAATTCAGAAATCCGAAACCGAAGGCATACAAAATCAGGATAAAACAGGAACCAAAGCTAACAAACAAAAACCTCCACCATATGAAAAGAAGTGAACTCCCGATATGGGAGTGAGACCAGGTGCCCAGGAAGGGCAAGCATCTCCTGCTTGCATGCAACACCCGCCGCTTCAATTCGGTAGAACTGTCACATCCGGTTACTTCCGCTTCGGAAGACATAGAGTACAATCTTTGGTTGGATGGTTCAAATGGTCTATGACAAAATATTATCCACCATTCTGGAGAGTGGGACATCATAGTGTATGATGAGTTCCCCATATCGACCATAGAACTTCCTCAGTGACGATGTTAGTCGGTCAGAAACATATCCCTGACTGAGAAGCTCATCTGAAAGACGCCTGGCTCTCAGAGCAAAATCCGTATATTTGGTACTTGCTCTGGCATAGCGTATCAAATGAGATATGAAGACGCCATAAGCAGGCGATGAAGGGATGTTGCTACTCAGAAAAGCAAAGTTTGTAATGCTGAAATATATCAATATCCCTAAAATGAAAAGCAATGAGTTACTTATTAGTTGTGAAACGACAAACTACATACAAAACCTCCAAAAACTAAAGACATTTAAAGATGAAAAAACAATTAAACTGCATCTCAAAGAATCTTGATGATATTTCAAATATTAATTATCCACATCTCTATCATTAGCAAGATTTTACCGCCAGTATACTCATTGAATTAAGCTAACATTAAAAAAGCTAGTAGCGATGACTTGGCTACACCATTTTTGAGCCTCGATACAAAAATCGTAAATTTCTACCAGCAATCCTCCAATCTTTTTTTATATCAGGTTTGTAGGAAACGGGTTTTTTGCAGATTAAATCGGTATATTTTATAAAGAGCTGGTGCCACTGTGTCGAAAAGGTGTTTTTATAACAGAAGAATGGAAAATGAATTAAAAATAATTTTCAAGCTTTGAATAAAAACAGCCCCTTTCATACCAATGACAATCGTTGTTCAATTGAGTAATGAACTTAGTGACGTTCCCTGCATTTTTATGTAAGTGAATTAAATTAAAAGTAGAATTTTATATTGTGTTATTCAGTTTTTGGACACAGGAACGTCGTTTTTTAATCTGCTATGATTACAATAAATTGGTATTTGACAAATCGATTTAAATTTATGTGATAAATGTAGGTTTTCGTCGTGCTTTCCTTCATATATCAGGTACATCTATTAGGCTCGTGTAGAAATCGCGTACTCATAATATACAGATCTGTTAATCCGTAATGCGTCATACGAAAGAGGTTCCTTTCCGAAGGGAGCTCGACCGGGAAATATGACCATAATCTCCACAGAATCAAGATACAAAGGAAGACTGCAAAAAATTAGGTTTCGGCTCCAATATTATAAATGTTTGCCATATACAGCATTAACATTTTTCAATCATCAAATACGCTAAGGCATGCTTTAATGAGTAAATGAAAAGCAAACATAAAATCCGAAATCAAATTCCAAAAATCACAATCAAATGGCTATTCACATATGTACAAGTTCTTGAAAAAAAGCACACAAGTTTAAAACGAGAAAAGTTAAATCGGACTAACAAACGCGACAATAACACTACTCAATAGAAACATGAAGGGCATGAACAAGAAATAAGGGGATCTCCAATAAGACTTGGTCGCAGCACTCACAACAAAACCCCAAGACATCCAATGAATATACAGAGTCCAGTGCATCTACAGAATGCACTGTAGTCGATGCTGTAGAAATGCACCACGCAAATTTGCAAAGTTTTCATTTATTCAAATATCAAGATGAATCATGTTGAATATATGAATATATGGCACTAGTGAAAATTTGGGCTGCTTATGAAAAGTACTTTGGCTGGAAGCATCACTGATGAGAATTTAATATTCGAAACACGTGTCTGGTGCATGGAAATAGGTTTGGAATTTTCTTCAAGAAGGTATAGAGTTGGAACCCTTCCGCAGTATTTGTGTATATATTGCAAGTAAAGCATCTAAGTCAGTAGGACCAAAAGGGAAGCTTAAAGTTGTAGACCCTGTAATCGTCAAAAGTTGGATGAAATTTAACTTGTAGAACTCAAACGGTATTTTTGTAGCATTACCAAAGTTATTAACTTTCCGTAAATAACAAAATTTTGCAACCAAGCTCCTCAAGATACCAAAATATAAAGATAATTTATTGTAAATATTTCTTGCTCACAATATTTACACCGAAAATGGAAAACCCAAAGTTACGCATGCGCATTACCATGATTACAAATCTAAAATAATAACGACATAGATTATTCAACTTGATTAAGGGTAAATAAGGGTATATTTTCACGGATTATTAAGTTCACAGTTAACAAACTTTCAAACCTTCCCAGATTGATGCCTAGATAGCTTCGTGAGATAAAGCTCACCTTTTACGACATGAGTTTATTTATAATTATTGTGATTGTAAACATTGTGAATTCGCCGGCAAAACACATGTTTATGTTTATATATCCTGGACAAGTGAACTTTTTGTAGGTTTCTTCACCAAATAAAACAAAAATAATGAAATTAAATAATATACTCTATTTTCTAGAAGATACAGGGAATACATCTTTAAAGCTTATTTTAATTTCTCTCTCTATATTTTAAAAAAAGGAAAACAGAAAACCAAATCGATACAAAACAAACAAACAAAAAAGCAAACAAAAATCAATCAAATAGTTGAGGCGTTTCGCTTATTGGCCCCGTATCAGAATTCAGAATACGAAGTATCGTTGTAAGCGACGCCTCTTTCAATAAATTCAATGAGGAAATTTGATGTACGCTTGAATTCGAAAATGCAATTTCATTGATTCCAAAGCGTGTCAAACATAACAATTACTTATTTCAAAATGTCTTTCAAATAAGCTTCTCGGTCAGTAATACGTTTGTGACCGACTAATCTCGTCATTGAGGAAGTTCTATGGTCGATATGGGGAACTCGTCATACATCATGATGTTCCACTCTCCAGAATGGTGGATGGTATTTTGTATTAGACCATTTGAACCATCCAACCACCGAATATACTTGTATCTTCCGAAATGGAAGTAACCGGATGTAACAATTCTACCGAAATGAAGTGACAGGTGTTGCATGCAAGCAATACACAAAATAGGCTAACCATGACCAAAATTAAACTTGCTCTGTAACTTTTTCAGAACAATCTAGGTATGAAATGTCAACTCAATGTCTCTATTCGTTACAGAAAAAAAAGTCTGGAAACTTAATTCCGCGAGTCATCAAGGGGCAAAACTCCAAAAATAGGTCAACAATGTCCAAACTCAAACTTCCTTTGTAACTATTCAAGACCAAACTAAATATAAAATTTCAACTCAATATCCCAATCCGTTAAAGGAAAAAGTCCGGTAAACTGGCAAATGTCTCCTTCGGCGTTGCTGATGGGGGACTAATAATAGTAAGAAGAGATAACTAAAAGGAATCACGATGACCGCCTTAGAAAAACATCCAGGTGGTCATGAACGGATGCGTCACCCCACTGTTTGAAAATCTTGACCCCTTATAATGTTAATTTCCTTTAGACAAGATTAACCTTTTGTTTGACTATTGATATTGATATGGATTCTATAAAATTACCTCTGAACAAAATTGATTAACATTTCAGAAAAGTTGAAACAATGTTGGAAGATCCATAGGAGGGATCAAAGTTAAAAAAAGAGTACATACCATAATGGTTACGCAAGTTAGGTCAAGATAACCGACGACAAAACCCCAAAATATCATAAACAAGCATTTGAGGCCGATGATACCATGTACACTTAAGGTTTTAGATTCATAATGAACGAAATCATATATCAAAAAATATTGAAATTATGTGTATGAATTATTTCATATTGCTCAATCGCTTTTGATGTTGCACAAACTTTTATACTGTGATGGTTGGTAACAGAGAAAGGATTTTTTAATAGGGTCATTTTTAGAAGTTATCTCCCCTTGATGGATAAAACTTTAAAAATTAATTGCGAAAGATCTGAACGGTAAATTAAAAATTTCCAGTGAAATTTGATAAATATTAAATTTTTGAATTTTTTCATCCATCCATTTTTGAGCCCTCATCATATTCTGGAAAAAAAATATTTATTTTTTATTTTTTTGTCGGTACACCTTTTCAATAGGTAAATATAGTATATAGATGACAGTATTATGATAAAACCTGTTTTTTATGATAGATGAAAAGGATGGAGGAAAGAGGGGTTGGGAGCCACATTCACTCACACTTTCACACTTTGCAACACAGACATATATAATATATGTATAATTATAATGAATGATACTTAAATTACAATAATTATGAGAATGTTTTGAGTTAAAAGAGGGTAAAAATGACAAACAGATTATACATTATATATCAAAAAGATCTTTCCAAGTATTCCAATGAGCTTCAAATTTTTCTATACATTTATTTTTACGAGCTATATAAAGATGAATCTGATAATCAAATTTCAAATAGTTCAATAAACTCATCATAGATGGATGACTGTGCTTCTTCAAGTTTTTGTATAAGAATTGTTTAGTGAAGAGAATAATGAAATTAAGAACAAAGGCATATTCATCATATACTTTCCCAAATAGAACATCTTTACATGAGTTAAAGAAGATCCTGACGATAATCTCAACAGCACTCACAATAGAACACCAAATTGAGCATCGACGGACCCCTAGCAAGCTAGAGGTGGGACCAGGTGCCCGGGAGGAGTAAGCATCCCCTGTTGGCTAGCCGCACCCGCCGTCGATGATCATGCACGAAAATGAAAACATGAAAAGCATGAACTACACTGTCTGAGGTCATTTCTATATAGAAAGTGCTATGGCGACCATGTCAGGGAAAGTATGTAACATGTAACATGTAACATGTAACGTTAAAATGTACTACATGATTAGTAACATTAAAAATTATATATTCCAAATTATCCCAAATTGACGAAGCTATAGTAACATTTTTCACAATAGAAAAACACATATTCTATAGATTCAATATCATGATCACAGAAAAAAAACATCATTATTTACGGCTTTAATTTTCTTCAAATATTTTCTAACAGATGAAATTCTGTTTATGATCCTATACTGTAACCATTGGATAGAAGTATCTGTTGAAGTGTTAAAACATATATCGAAAACATCTCTTGGATTAATATTAAAGTCATAAGTATTGTTCGATTTATTAAATGCAGTAGGAATAATATCTCTATCATTTAGTAATTCATAAACAGGTTTATTGCACTTTGCGTTTTTAACGAGTATATTATACAGAGGAGGGATGAAAGGTGCAAATGTTGACTTATCATCAGTAAGAGTTATCTTTCTTGACCTTAATAATTTTGTTAAGATGCTGTATATTCCGTTATATGTTAACATGCAAATTCCAGAGATTCCAATTCTTGTTTCAAACTCATATTTTGACAGAATTCTGTTACCATCTAAAAAGTCTTTGATTTTCCTTATTCCTTTCTTGTACCAATGTTCTTTATATATAGAAACTTTATTTATTTTCATTAATGAATTATACCAAAATGGTAATAGCAAAAAATTCTTCATCTGAATAAAATTCTTTATTTTGTAATTGGTTTCTCAAAGTATTCTGGAAAAATATGGTTGAAATATTAGTTTTTCCCTAGACTTCAATGTAAACTTTGAGGGCCGATAACTCTTATAGGAACTATTTTTTTTTTCAAAAACACATTGGTGGAAAATTTTCAATCAATTTTTTTATTATAACTATGCCATAAGTTTAGAAATCCAAACTCAGTAAATGGGTGAACCAATTATCCCTCGTTATACATCTAATGCCTTAAGAAAACATTTACACCAATTTGCTTGAAAATGAAGGCAGATGTACTAGGGTCAAATATGACAGCGGAGATGAGTATACATATTTTTGTGCTTGATTCCCTGTAACTCGAACATGCATTATTTTTTGGATAACTAATGTCTCTGAGTATAATATACATTACTTACAATTATATAATCAATGACATGACTGTGAATATTTTGTACTATATATTTTCCTGATATATAAACTTTATCCGTAGATAAATAATGTCGAAGGGTTCCAACTCTATACCTTCTTGAAGAAAATTCCAAACCAATTTCCATGCACAAGACACGTGTTTCGAATATTAAATTCTCATCAGTGATGGTTCTTGCGCAGCCACCAAAAATCATTTCAGTAGCGCCCTCTTTAATTTTTTGAATTTAGATTTGTACATTTACATTACAGAGAGTGCGCGGCTCCAAATTTCCTGTAGGGTCGATTCAGTAGCATATCCAAATAATGTCCAGATGGTTTGTTGTCTCGCCATCTTTTTTGCTCATTTTTTTTATTTTTTATATATTTTTCACATATATATATATAACTTATAACATACATCACATACACATTCCACATATATGTACTAGAACAAACTCATATGACATATACACATTCAACACATTGATAATTATACATGTACGTATCACTTGACATAACAAACGCAAAACAAACATCACTTAGTCTAACACATATACATGTAGTTGCACGGTAGTATGAAAGACACAGAAATGACACAGTTTCACATTCAACACTGAATTGAATTTACGCCATATAATATCAAATTCAGCTCCTTTTGAGTTCTTCTTGAATATATATCTTTGTTATTTCAAATAGATTAAGAAAAAATTCTTTGCATTTTCAAAACGTGGAATCTTTTTGTTATTTTTTTCCTTATATATGTTATATTTAAAGTTGCATATAATAATATTCAAATTATAATATTTCTCTTCTGTAAAGCCCAATTAAATTGAAGCATTATATATATTTATGTCAAATTTATAGACATCTTTAATCCAATTTTCGAATCTTTGCCATAATTGAGAAGAATATTCACAATAGTATAGCAGATGGGAAAATGTTTCGACAGAATTATCACAAAAGGTACATAAATTAGTATCACTATAACCAATTTTATTCAAAAAAGCGTTCGTGCCTAAAATCCTGTTAATTATTCTAAACTGAAACCATTTCAGTTTACAATCTTTGTAATTCTTATGAATTGTTAATTTTTTTTCACCATATAATAATGTTTGCAGTGTTCACTATTAGGTTTTACATAGAGTTCATGTATAATATCTATATCCTTTTGAACATTTCGACAATATGCTAGGATGTTTAGGGAAAAGAAGGATTTAATCTATATTAAAGTGTCAATTATTTTTACTGATACTTGTCAAAATTCCATAATAGGATGTGAATGTTGGATGAAACTGAAACTGTATAGTCTTAAAAGTGACCATTTTCATCCACTAAATCATATACATAAAATATTTTCTTGTCAACCCATTCATTATAACAAATATATTTTTTATTCACTCTTATTAATTAATTATACCATTACTGTTGAAAAAAAGAAAGCTCTTGTTCACAAAATGCTCATCGATTTTAGTATGACCTGAATACATCTTTCTAAAAAGAGTTATTTATCTTTGATTCTAAATTCTTCTTAAATGACAAATTTACATAGAGTCCATGTATAATATCTATATCCTTAAATTCATTTCCAAAAATTAAAAATTCATAAAACGTTCATTTAAAAGGTTTATCCAGGCAATATCGTTACTATTTGGGTGATTAAAAATTCTTCTTAACCAGAACACTTTTATACTATTCATGATGTAGCGCCATCTTTTTGCATTTTAATCATGTATAGACTTAGTTTCGTCAGCTTTATAACTGCTCTACTTATTAATTTACATATTGTTTAAACGTTGTAAAACCATTTTTAGGATTGTTTTCAGATTGATAATAACTTACATGCATGGACTTTTATTCAGGGACACTGATTTTGTACATCTGAATCCCGTTTCACAAAAAAAAAAGATCAGGAATTTTCGTAACATTCACCATAAAATAAAAGATGAAAATATTTTTTAATATAGATTATTAATTTGCTCTCTAATATAATTTTTACATTCTTAATATAAATTCAGAAACAAAACATCTTGATATTTAATTAACAAGAGGTCTTAGCGGTCAAATGTTACGAAAATCCCTAAAATTGTTCGTAGCAATGCGGAAGTGTTACAACTCTATACCTTCTTGAAGAAAATTTCAAAGCTATTTTCATGCACCAGACACGTGTTTCAGATATTAAATCCTCATCAGTGATTTTTGAGAAACAGGCTGCTGGCTCCAATCACAATTTGTTATCATCTTACCTAAATTGACCCTTCCGGCTGCGGGAAAAAAATGCAAAATTTCGTGACGCCACAATGCTTTTACCTCGCAAAAACAAGCCTAGAGCCTCGGTCAAACATCGAAATTGCATTGTGACGTCATGGAATTTCTCAAATTTTTCCCGCGTTTGGAAGGGTCAATTTTCGACATTTGATAATAAATGACACATTTTCATTCATGGAATCGTTACATGTACATTGTTATCTATCATGATATAAAATTTAGACGCAAAAACAAAGTTGCGTCGCGATCGGATGGTTGCCTGAACATTGTATGACATAAATAAGATTTTTGAAAACCTTCTGCATATAGGTAGGCAGCCAATAGTGTTGGATATTCTATGTTGAAGTTTGAATACAAAGAATATTGCTCCTTACGATACCTTTACTACTACCAACGGTACGCGTTTTGTATTTACTTGATAGCATTGTCGTCGATAACCTGTTCTATGATGCAGTGTAATATGTGAATTATCGTTAATTTATGACATTTTGCACAAAAAATTATAGAAACATATAGCTTGTCAATATACAGATGTATTATATTTCAGCATATCTTTCATAATTGTAATACCTCACTGACAATAAAGACTGTACAAAAGTGGCCAGTTGATGCAGGCTGTGGGCTAAATTTATGGCTGTCTCATTTAGATTAACGATAATTGATATTTTATTGTTTAATTTTGTTGACAGCAGACACACCTGTCCTGTTCTTTGTTCAAACCTAAAAATTGGCAATCGGAAAACCTTTTTCTTGCATAATGCATGTATTTACATTTGAAAAGCAAATGGAGTGTTAATATCGAATAACTATCAATAACACAATTCTCATGAAAGTATATATCAAGTAAGAAAAACATTCATCATCATCTGGTTGTGACCAGGGTATCATGATGAAGTTTCTAATTCTATGTGCCGCCATTATGGGCATGGTGCTGAGGGTTTATAGTAAGTATTATTGTTTTAATTGTGTACTCATCCTAATAGTAGAGCGACCAATTTAAAAAAGAAGCTTAGTATTCGACTTTAATCAACACACTTAACACAGGCCTGAATTTGGTCTGAACCTTTTGCTGAATACCCCTGCTTTCAAATAGAGCTGTCGTAAAGAATATGCCACGGTCAGATTTTGTTTAAATTGGGTAAAAAGCGATAAAATCGTGAAAAATTAAAACGAAATATTTATCGTTTATATCCTCGGTATTCCTATATTTTGTTCTTTTTTTGTCGTTGCAATCAATGCATTAGATATGTACACATGTTATATAATTGTTTTGGAGGAAGAATATTTTCTTCTCTCTCTAAAAATTGCAGTTTTATGCAAATTTCTGTGAAATATGAAGAATCCGTGTTAATATTTTCTTTCAAGCACAGAGACTAAATTTTTGTCTCGAAACATATCGACAAATATATGGTTATTATTTCCAATGCCTTTTTATTGATCATTTTTCTAAGGGGCCATAAATAGATGTAAAAACCTAAAGCGTATAAACTTTTGATTTAAGCGTCATTTCACAAATTAGTTTCCGTAGGTTACAGTTTCTATCAAATCGTACCTATCATCCGGTATACATACATATTTTTTATAAAAGTTAAATGCAGAAAGATTCAGATTTGTAACTGTTACAAAATCAAGTGGATGCTTTTCAAGATATACTGAGTCAGAGAACCCCTTTGATGTCTCCGTGAGATCCAATGGAAAGTCCTCAATGGTCACGGGGGGGGGGGGCTTTAATTCATAATGCTGTACATAAGCACAAACACCACATTGTCATATGTAATATTGGTAATTTAATTGGGCAGTTCCTACATTAATAAGGACTACATACGTCTACAATACAATAACAAAAATAAAAGGTTATATCACGAAAAGGAACCGTTTGTTGACAACGAACAATTCGCCGCAACAGGAGCCTAGAATGTTGGCGCGTCAATGGCCGTATAAAATTTCCCAAAGAGCTCCGAATAAAGAAATAAAATTGAAAAAAGTGTGAAGGTATGACGCAAAGAATAGTCGGTGAAATGTGTGTCCAAGAAGAAACTATTCCAACAGCAAAGCATCGACCTTCAACGATGGATATTAAAGAGTCCAAGATGCGATACAACATAGTAAAATTTAACTTTTGAATCGACGAGACTGATATGTTGACAGCTAAGCGTGAGACCTCAGAGAATAGAGCACCCTTTATTGTGTTTTGTTGTCTATTTTAATATTGCCTCTCGGCTGGTAGTGTTATGTGAGCGTCTTTAATTTTTTTTAAATGTGGTTGTTTGATGTTCACTATTTGTTTGCAGAGAAACAGACAGTAAAAAACAAACTCAACAAAAACATAAAATATCGTATAATGGACATCAACGATACATCAATCAGAAACTAGACAACCAAAACTAGAAATCAGAGGCTATCATCTATTATCATCTATTGTCGTAGCAAACAAACCTTATCGGGAGGAGCTAATTCAATCAAACAATTGAGACGAATTGATACAATTTTAGGGTAGATAGATTATGAATTGCACATCGTAATTAGAGTAGATACTCATTACCTGTAATTTTATATGGCTTTTATCACCTGGTCAGAAGTAAACTCTTCCGATGACCAGGTGAAAATAAGCTCCGCCCGGTCATGTCAGTTTGCTACGACAATACCTGTAGAACGATGCCTTTAATATACAGTCTTGTACGAGCGCATTCTTAAGACTTGCACTCTGACTGACTGTGACGACGGGACTCCATGACGGGTCCTGTCAAAACCTCCTTAGAGAAGACAGGGCCCCGACCACCTGTCCTCTCTGAATGTCAGTCGGACTCCTCGGGTGATAACATATATGAGCTCGCTACAGCCGGCAGAGCACGGACTGTTTTACGCACGTCCTCTTTTTATATCCATTTACATATTCATCTGTGTTGCTTGGACCCCTGTGTTTTACGGTCTTGTTTGTATGTGGTCATCTAACAGTGAGGAGGTTGTTTTACACTATAATTGTGCGTTCTTCGAGACCTCTGGGAAATCGGAATAGTGGGAGGGTTGTGCGCGCGTAATCCAGGATAACCACACCGTCTGCTATTTACGGGGCAGATGGCCGTCCTAAGTCGGCACCGGTTGCCCATTGGTCTCGTTGGTTTATGTGTAGTCTTTTATGTTTCATGTTTTTATGTTGTGAGTTGGTGTTCCCTGTCCCTTTTGCGTCTCTTTCTGTGGATATCTGTTCTGTTTTTTGCATGGGTGTTTTGGGATTTTGCTGTGGGTGCTGCAACCTAGTGTTGTTGGAGATCCCCTCCTTTCTTTTAAGCTACGTTTTAGATACAATTGTTGTCACAAGGTCAAACAGAGAAAGAAAATGCCATGATTGCCTCGAATGCGATGGGGTCGTATAGGCAGCTACGCTTGTGGAACTAAATTGCATTGCATAATTCCATGTTTTGTTGATCATAAAATCTTTGTTATACTTAATTATTTCTAAAATTCGGCTGCGTCCATATCACAATGTTTGAAATAACAAGAACATAGATAGTACAGATTTTTTTTTTCAAAATTATTGATGTAAATATGTCGTCGTCTTTGAAATAAAGCGATACTTTTCATTCATTATTATATGTTAAAACTTAATTTAGCTGTAATTATTTAGTTTTACTCCGTATTATCGAGAAAACATCTCCTAGTTTATATTGCAGTGAATCGCTTATAACAAAGTTGGGGTGGGGCACTTTATTTGCCTGGTACTCTTAAGTTTTTCAATCGATCTCTATCAAACTTTTCTAAAAACACATTCACATATCAAAATATCGTTTCTGTATGTTAATTTTTATCTTCGAATTAACATTCTCAATATTGAAGTGAAAGTATTGAAAATTTCAATCTTACCAATTTATCTTAGAATTTGTGCTCATTCATTCATGAAGTTGAAATTAGAAAAATCAATTTGATCCAAAAATTTTCATTTGATATCAATTAGCATATTGACATTGATTTCGGTCAGTTTGACTTTTCATTTATTAAAGGATGATAATTTTTGTTAAAATATCTATGATTTTGAATTTTACTAATTTTCGGCTTTTCTCTGAATTTACAGTAATTCTGACCATACGAATTTTTTACGACAGGTCAAATCTGATGTCCCATGTTATATTCTTTCGTTTGATATGAAAATTAGCCCTGTGTAGGTGGGTTGATTAAAATTTCAAATTTAGTGACTTGGTTGCTCCACTATTAATCCAATAGTAATTTTGCAATTTGATTTAAGTCCGCGGACGTGTAACCTACAGGAAAAGTTTATAGATTAAAAAATCCACAAACATACATGGTCCGTGTAACACTTAACAATTCAAATTTCTAAAACGTTTTAGAATTTTAGATTTTTGATATTTTAATCAAAAACGTAAAATTTCAAAGTTTTAAAATCGTGTGCCCACGGCGGCAACAAAGTCGGAAAATGTTATTTTTATATTTAGTATAAATGTCATGGTAAAGGTCACAAGGTCATTGACCTTTGCGTCCTTTGGAAGGGCTTTATTAGTTGAGTATGCATGCCAAATATGACATCTCTATCTCTAATGCGTATGGTTTAAACTTTATGGCGAAGGTTACAGTTGACAACAGACAGACAAACAGACAGATAGGACAAAAACAATATTCGATCGGGGGAGGGGGGGTCATACAAGTCATAATAAGACGATTATTCAATGATAATATGTAACGAATTCACCTTAAATATACAGAATTAATAGTAATTAAACGACATATAGTAGTTGAGGAATAGTTAACTGGTCTCCTGCTATTAACATGCTTGACCTATGGCATTGTGGATTTATATACTCAAACTTATCTCTCTATATTCGGATTTACTATGGTAGTCTACGGTTAATATCTGATTCAGAATCTGTACCGATTGTGACTCCTACTGTTAGTGAGGGCAATAGGATCATGATCATTCACCTGCTTTAAAGATTCTTTCGACTTTTTAAATTTTTGAACGTAAAAACTCTAAATATATAAAAACTCTAAGACTCCAAAAATCTAAAACGATAATTGTGATTTTGGATATTTTGAAGTTTAGTTTTTTAGTCAAAAATCATAAATTCTAAAAGTTCAAAACGTTTCAGATTTTTGATATTTTAGTCAAAAATCAAAACTTCAAAAATCTCTCTACGATTTTGAAACTTTGATACTTTAGATTTTTGTTTAAAATATCAAATATCAAAAATTTAAAAATATTTTTAAATTTTGAATTGTTAAGTGTAAAACCGACCGTTTTTGTATTTTAAACAGTATACAAAAACTGAAATGTCTAAAACGGTTTTGAATATTTGAAAGTTTAGGTTTTTACTCAAAAATCGAAAATTCCAAACGTTAAAAACGAGTTAGATTTTGGAAATTTTAGTAAAAAATCTAAACTTCTAAAAACTCAAAACGATTTTAAAACTTTGAAATTTTAGGTTTTTGGTTAAAATATCAAAAATCTTAAATTCTAAAACGTTTTAGAAATTTGAATTGTTAAGTGTTACACGGACCATACATGTCCAACACAAAATATTCAGAATTTCAGATTACAGTGAAATTTTGAATACCGGTCCTTGTAGCACTTAACAATTCGAGTTTCTAAAACGTTTTTGGAATTTTAGATTTTTCATGTTTTATCCAAAAACCTCAAATTTTAAAGTTTTAAAGTCGTTTTGAGTTTTTAGAAGATAAGATATTCATCTAAAATATCAAAAATCTAACACGGTTTTACATTTTGGAATTTTAGATTTTTGAATAAAACCTAAACTTTCAAAAATTCAAAACCGTTTTAAAGATTTCAGTTTTAGTATTAAGTTTAAAATATTTTTTTTACGTTTTTCACTTTACAATTCAAAATTTTTAAATGTTATAAAACTTTTGATATTTGATATTTTAAACAAAAACCTAAAGTATCAAAGTTTTAAAATCGTATAGAAATTTTAGAAGTTTAGATTTTTGACAAAACTATAAAAAAAATCTGAAAGAATTGGAACTTTTAGAATTTTAGATTTTTGACTAAAACCTAAACTTCCAAATATCCAAAATCACAATTATCGTTTTAGGTTTTTTGATTCTTAGTGAAAAATCTAAAATTCTAAAAGTTCAAAACGTTTAGTTTATTGATATTTTAGTCAAAAATCTAAAATTTGTATACAATTTTAAAACTTTGATATCGTAGAATTTTGTTTAAAATATCAAATATCTAAAAAATCAAAAACGTTTTAAAAAAGTTGAATTGTTAAGTGTTACACGGACTTTGATGACTAGAACTCTTCAAACCATCTTTTGACTCTTTAGATTTTTTAACGTAAGAAATCTAAATATCTAAAATTCTAAATATGAAAAAACCTAAAACGGTATTTGTGAATTTGGATATTTGGAAGTTCAGGTTTATATTTTAAAAATTTCTATACGATTTTAAAACTTTGATAATTTAGAATTTTGTTTAAAATATCAAATATCTGAAATTCTAAAACATTTTGAAATTTTGAATTGTTAAGTGTAAAACGGACTGTTTTAATATTTTAAACTTTCTACAAAAACTGAAATGTCTTAGACAGTTATGAATATTTGAAAGTTTAGGTGTTTACTAAAGCATCTAAAATTCCAAAAGTTAAAACGTGTTAGACTTTAGAAATTTTAGTAAAAAAATCTAAACTTCTAAATACTCAAAACGATTTTAAAACCTTGAAATGTTAGGTTTTTGGTTAAAATATAAAAAATCTAAAATTCTAAAACGTTTTAGAAAATTGAATCGTTAAGTGTTACACGGACCCTATTCAATCATCAATATCAGGGGGAATTGCTACTATTCACTATTTTTCGTTTTACTTCCTTTCTCAATGCAGTCAATTTTATCATGTGAGCTCGTAAAAAAGTTCCCCGCGAGGGGTTTGACACTGAGTGTTTTGAATTTTTTTCCCTGACATGGTCGCCATAACACTATCTATATAGACATTACCTCAGACAGTGCATGCATTTTATATATTGTTTTCATTTTCGTGGATCAGCATTGACGGCGGGTGCGGCTAGCCAACAGGGGATGCTTAATCCTCACGGGCACCTGGTCCCACCTCCAGCTTGCTAGGGGTCCGTCGATGTTCAATTATGTGCTCTATTGTGAGTGCTGATGAGATTATCGTTAGGATCTTCTTTAACTCATTTGCGTGTTTAATTGCCTGAATAGAGGTCATCTGTCAGAAAAGTTCCTCATAAAACAAAATATCAAAATTACTATGGCTTAAGATTTGTGTACTGTTCAAAAACCTGGTACAGTAACCTCTTTATCAACAGACCTATAATAAAAAAAAAAACATTAAAGTGTTCTTATTTGCTGTATCTGAGTATCTGTTTGGATGAAAGGAGGGGGTCTTTAAGATTTTGTTGAAGTACCCACCGCAAAACTCCTAAACACCCTCAGGGAAACACATCTAGTAGACATACACATCAAGAGACGCAAATGAACAAGAATAACCAAGTACGACACCAACACACAAAATACAAAAAAGACCATACATAAACAATCGAGAAAGTTTCATGACATTTTCAAGCTATCAAGTAACATGATACATTGTAGAAATTCGCTCAAGGTGATTTTCGGGGATAAAAGGGTATAATAACAATATCGACAAAAAGCTAGAAATGATGTACTTCCATATCTTACATATTTTTAGATATTTGATAATTTTTTTAATGTTTCATTCAGCTCACCATGAAAATGTATGATCCCGAACTTTGCCGAAGTCGTGCGTCTTCGGCAAACTTCGTGGTATTTAACTTTTATATTATCTAAACAACCGAAAGTAGAGTATTATACCCCTAATGCCTGAAGTTCAAATACTTTGTAAAGGCAAGTGAGAAGATTGCCTGAATTTGAAGGAGTTGTTCTTTACTGAACCCAAGTATTACATTTAAGATCGTAACTATACATATCTGACATACAAATTTTGACACTCTTTGGTCATATTACATTGTTTAGATTGAGGATCACTGACGAGGTTTAAGCAACTGAAACGTGCATGCCCGGTTCATGCTGCAAATTTATCTGTCCTTTAATGATGATTTTGAATTTTGAACACGTTTAACTTTAAAACTTCATTGAAAATTTCTCAAATTATTTCATAAAATCAAAATTCTCAGAATATCATTTTTCTTGAATAAAACGGCTATGTGATGTAACTCTATGAAATATTCCATCATAAATGGGCAAAACTGGTATATTTAGAAAATCGCACCGAATGTCAAATAAAAGATGAATATTTATATGTTATACATGCTTATCCGTAAATTTTCTTATACTAACTTTTATAAACCCATTTGAGTACCTGTCCTCAGCTGGCTCTCTGGAATACATTATAGGTCATTGTTTAGAATTTTGCTCTTCATAAATTTTCTATTTGAATATAATCTCTTTTAACCTCGAGTCTCGCAACTTATCATTGTTTGTTGAAATGCGAATATGGTGTGCTTATTTATAACGATGCATCATATACAAATGTATTTCCTTATGAGTATAATAGTTTAATAGAAATATTTATACTTAGCAGAAAATGTTACATTTGTTCGTGGAACATATCTTACACAATCGTTGTGATTTTAGAATTTCTGCTTAAATGTTTTCGAACTTACCTCGGATTTTAACAAGCAGACATTACCTCCATATGAATGACAAATATGGATATTGACCATATTCCTGTATATAGCTATTAAGAAAATCAGAAACCGAAGGCATACATAATGAGAAAAAAAAACCAAAGTCAACAAACAAAAACTTCCACCATATGAAAAGAAGCGAACTCCCGATACGGAGTGATGGTATTTATCCAGATTCGCAATCACTTTTGGTTTCTCGCTTTATCTATTTTTCCGCAACAGTATGCGATTATTTTTTTCCGGGCACAATGTACCAAATGTAATCGACCTTTTAGTTTTAAAATTATCATGTTCTACATCGTCGATTTAGTAGTGTTATGACGAAAATGTTTGTCATTGAAGTAATCTTTTTTTCTATTATACACAAATATTATGTGTTATCAAAGACTGCTTGGTAACCGGAAGTACTAGTTGGTTGTGCTGAACCGGTGTCGGTTGTCGATTGCTATCGATGGTTTATATGAGTTAAAGAAGATCGTGACGATAATCTCAACAGCACTCACAATAGAGAAGCAAATTGAGCATCGACGGACGCCTAGCAAGCTAGAGGTGGGACCAGGTGCCTGGGAGGAGTAAGCATCCCCTGTTAGCTAGCCGCACCCGCCGTCGATGTTCATACACGAAACTGAAATAATAAAAAACATGAACTTCACTGTCTGAGACCATTTCTGTATAGAAAGTGCTATGGCGATCATGTCAGGGAAAATATTCAAAATACTTACTGTCAAATATATGTAGTCTTAATACTTAGCGTTTTTAAACAGTTCTTTTCCCTTTGATAATACTGAAGTTTTCCAACTCTATACCTTCTTGAAGAAAATTTCAAACCAATTTTCATTCACCAGACACGTGTTCGAATATTAAATTCTCATTAATGATTTCCCTTTTTGAGCATGTCTCCTATGTGTCTTCGTAGTTTGATATTTCGGTGTTCTGCAGTGGATGTAAACGTCTTCAAATTGAATACGTCATTTAAGAACAGATAAATTGGAAACGTGGACCAGACATGCAAGTTTCGGGTAATTAACCCTGTTTCAACATAGTCATGTTAGAGATGCCCTCTTTTCTTGTAGGGCTGATCAGTTCTATCGCGATATCGGTATATGACAATACGAGGCTTCGCAAAACGTATTCATTTTCAAGATGCTTTTTAATCTTCACATGTTTCTGTTGTTTCTTTGAAAATTATGACTGAACACAATTTACTACTCAAAATACAACGATAGGGTTATTTAATTTGCCAAAGGTGGATTCATGTGTCCGTGTCGTTATGATATCGCAAATTTAAGATACATGTATGCCCTTCAAGTTTTAACGTCGTGAATTACATCATGCTCATTCCTACTTTTGTTTGATAACAGTAGTGATAGAATTATGAATAGTGCTACAATTTTCTAGCTAGCCATTTTTAAACACGACGAAGTGTCAGTACTACCGGTATGGCTAGCTACACAACCTAATAGATTCTAAAAATGAATTATTAACGCTTATTTGACCTTTAACTTCAACAAACTACACATGCCATGGACAAAGGTAAATAATTATTGGCATAATAATTTGCAAGAAAGACTTTTCCATGTTAGCTAGATACCTTAGGAAGTATCTAGTTACACGTACAACGTCGTGGTGTCTTGAAATTGACGGACGTTCGCCTTTCCTGTCATTTATTCAATAATGGTCCTCTCTGAATGTCAGTCGGACTCCTCGGGTGATTGCATACATGAGCTCGCTACAGCCGGCAGAGCACGGACTGTATAACGCATGCCCTCTTTTTATATCCATTTACATATTCATCTGTGTCTCTGGGGCCTCTGCGTTTTGCGGTCTTGTTTGTGTGATGTCATCTTACAGTGAGGAGGTTGTTTTACACCACAATTGTACGTTCTTCGAGACCTCTGGGTAATTGGAGAAGTGAGAGGGTTGTGCGCACGTAATCCAGGATAACCACACCATTTGCTACTTGCGTGACAGATGGCCGTCCAAAGTCGGCACCGGTTACCCATTGGTCTCGTCGGTTTATGTGTAGTCTTTTGTGTTTGATGTTTACATGTCGTGTGTCTCTTTTCCGTCTCGTGCTGTACTCGTCTTTTGTGTTTTTGCATCGGGTGTTTTGGTGTTTTACTGTTGATGCTGCAACGGGGTCTTGTTGGAGATCTCCTCCCTTCTTTTTCTTGGATGAATTTTAATTTCTTTCATCCGGATATTCATGCATGCATGATTGATTTCGAATGTTATAGGATGACTGTCAATTTATACATCATTATAGAATGAAGACATTTTCAGATTTTTTCATCCAGATTTTGAAAGCAACATTAAAATAGTAGGAAAATGAAAATCATATGAAATCTCAATTTTATGAAATATTGCAATATATCGCAATATTTTTCCAAATATCGCAATGTATCGCAACACAAACTCAGCCCTATTTTCTTTTCTAAGAAATCTGAAACTAGATTGCTTAATAATTTTTTTTTTCAGCAAGTAGAACGACGGTAATATGTGAGCATAAAAGCAATGCATTATCATGTCCAGCTGGTCATCTGATCAAAATCGCATCTGCTAATTATGGTCGTACTAGCAAAGGAACTTGTCGAAGCAGCTTAGACCGTGACACCAATTGCAAAGCTTCAAAAAGTTTGAGCATTGTCAAGTCTATTTGTGATGGAAACAATGCCTGCTCACTCGAAGCAACGAATAGTGTATTTGGAGATCCGTGTGTGGGAACCTATAAATACCTTACAGTGGCCTACAATTGCTATAAATCAGGTGACGATTATCTATTCTACCAAATTTACAATTGCTTAATTATTCCACACAGTATTAAGTTTTCACTACTGTCTTAAGCAAAGTCATAACTATAAATTTATAATGAATGTGTCTGTTTTTGAAATTCTAATTTCAAATTAAAGGAAATCAATGATTCTTGATATTGATTCCTCCGAAGTTGTAGTAAACAACACATAGTAATAAAACTCGGCAAAGCATTCAAGGGTAAAAAGAAAGAAAGCAACAAACGACTTAATATCAATTCTCCGTAGGGACAAATATATTTTGGAAAAAGCATGTAATGTATTTTTATGATATTCTCCATACATTGTATTTTGAATACACTGAATAAAAAAGACTATTTTGACTATAACTATTCTGATTGCCATTGAAACTTTGTAGAAAATTGAATATATTTTTGAAATTTCTTTCATTCAGCCGACTCCTTTCAAGTCAAAATCTGTCAAGAATTGGCATAAAATACAGTCAAAATGTATTTGTAAAAATATGTTTGTATGTATGAAATACTAATAACAAGTCGAAGATCTCATAGATTTTGGGATTTTTTTTTCAATAAATAGGGGGGAAATCAAATGTTACTATGCATGTGTTTGGATTACTCAGTATCCAATGATATCTGAGGAACTGCCTCTCAAATTTTTGAAAATCACAGAATGTTGTAAAATTTGGTGAATCGCTTTCAACGTGACCTTGACATTTGATCCTGTTACCTTGAAAAATTCAAAATGTTTTTAATTGATAATTTTTGTTATATGCAATGATAAAAATGCTTCACAATATTGAAGGGGCAGATAAAAATTAACCAGTAGATAACTCTATGTTCATTAGCATTGAACTGATTGTCACCATGGTAACCATTACTTTACCCTCTTGAATAAGATTTTGAAGAGGTCTCACTCAATTTTTAGCACTTTATTCAAGTTCGAGGATTATACTAAAAGATAATTGGCAAAATAAATCACGTTAAGCAGACATTTAAAGTTTTCTGCCCGTAAGGTGGCTCAATAATCCAAGAACTCTTTGTCAGAGCAAAAAAATTACTCTGTTTTTTTGACATTCATATCTCCAAGAAATATCCTGTTCGATCATTTACTTTAATTTACCTACTTCATTTTGTTCTCAAGCAACAAGCGGTTGAATTTCTGATGATGACCTTAGAAAAATAATACGGCAGTAGCCAGGGTGTTTCACTTACGGGATATTTTTTAATATACTTATTACACCCATTATTGTAGATGATAATTTTCTGGTTAGATCGATACCAAAGTTGTCCAAATCCGTCAAGAAACCGAAACCGAACTCGGTACTATTCGAACCAGTATTGACGCCGGGAATATGATGACGTCAAACAATTATATTGCCTCCTTTAAATTTAGCAAAACATTGTAGTGTAAGGAGTTTTTCGGTCTAAAATAGAGCCTCTTCAGAAAAGGTTTTTACCTACATTTTTAGCATATTGATAAAAAGAATAGTGGGTGCAAGCATTTTTCTTGTGTAGTATATTTACTATGAAAGATATTAATAATAAGGAAATATCAGTTGACTACAATACCTGTTACATGCATGATGGAAGCAATCCTAGTGAAATTCCTCATTATAAGTATTCTAAAGATACTTAAAATTTAAATCAAATACATTTGTATTCAATGGCAACGAAAACTTTATTTGTCAAATAGAATTTGATCTTGGTCTCAGTAAATCTATACACCTTCCATACTAAAAATTTCCAAAACTGGTGACACTTCATTTCCACGTGCTATTGAAATTCTTTTAGTCCTTACAGAGAATTGGTATTAAAAAGCAATACTTATTCTTTAAAAATGAAGTTAAAAAAGCTATCGGATGCATGATACAGAAATAAAAAATAAAAATACTTTTGGTTCTTCATGAGATGGAATTCTTAAACAAAAACAGATAAATCAAAAGTAAGATTATTTCAGTAAAGTGGGTTGCATTAAATTGCGATAAAGTTTGATACATATTTTCAAATACAATAAAAGAAGAGGCAAGATTTGATAAGAATAATAAAAAAAATGAGAGAAGAGGCAAAGTTTTACAAGAATAAACAATTAGAGAAGAGGCAAGAATTGACAAAAATAATCACTAAAAAAAATTCCCATTTGCTTATTTATTTCAGACGAAAAGTCATTGGTTATTTGTGAGCATAAAAGCGATTCCTTATCCTGTCCTGAAGGCAAGACACTTGAAGTTGTCTCTGCAAACTACGGTCGAACGGCACCTTCAAGCAAAGGAACATGTCCAACCTCTCTAGACAAGAACACAAATTGCAGAGCTTCTAAAAGCTTGAGCATCGTCCAGTCTCAATGTGAGGGAAAAAGTACCTGCTCACTCAGAGCAAGTAATGGTGTTTACGGGGACCCATGTGTAGGAACCTATAAATACCTGAGAGTAGTATACAAATGTTCCTCTGGAGGTAGGTATTCTATTGCTTACCTTTTGCAGTGTTTCCTTGTAGTTGACACAAGGGGACATCATAAGATATTTGTTACGTATTAATTTCCATAAAAATAATTACTGACAGGCATAGTCACTTTTCTTCGTAAATAACAAGCATGATTTGGATGACACTTTCAAAGCTCATTAAAAACCATGATTAATGATCTTCGAACCTAAAGAAAACCGTATAAATCTAAATGTTTAATCAAGAGGTATATCATTTTGAACAAAACATTCCAACACATCAACATGTAAAGGTAAAGGTAAGGGTTTATGGTCTCGTTCGCCTGAGCCTCATGCGACTTCTACAATTACCTCCCTGGTGAGACCTGTACAAGCAGAGCTGCCGTTTAGGCACTAATACTTTTCATTCATATTACAAGCTCGTCTCATGAGCCAGGTACCGGGTTTACTCCAGGGTGGAGAGAGTACAACGAAGTGTAAAGAAACTTGCTTAAGGTTATAGTGGTTTCGAACCCGTGACCTATAAGTTTAAAGTCCATCGCGTTAACCACCAGCACTACTGTCCGCGCGGCTCACTTCTGAACCTGAATATAAACGCGATTTTGGATATTTTGTCGCACATAAAATTTAATGAAATGGATAATATTCAATAGAACCTGAATATAAGCGCAATTTTGGATACTTTGTCGTACATAAAATAAAATAATGAAATGGATACTATGCAATAGATCTCGCTTAGTCGTAAATTTTGGTATACGTTATAGGATAGTCAGCGTACGTTCTAAAACTTTATAGACAAAATAAGTTTTAGATTGGCGATTTCCCATGCTTATTTTTTCCCTGCTAAAATTGAACACTGAAAAAGCCCCATCTGAAAAGTGTTTTGTCTGTATAATATGAGTGAATAAACGTACGACTATATATCACATACCAAAATATACGACTAAGCGAGATCTATTGAATGGTATCAATTTAATTAAAATTTTTGAATGACAAAGTATTCAAAATCGCGTTTATTCAGTTTCCAAAGTGAGCCACGCGGACAGCAGTGTCAATCCATTCAGTCGATACTTTCAACAAGAGTAATATGCAGATGCATCCAAGTGAGTGTATTGATCACTAAAACATATAAACATTATTAATTTTATGTGTCCATTGTATGGTAAATCTAATACCTATGTACTCTACAATTGCTAAATATTTGGATATCATACATTTCAATATTGATAATTTCACGCACTAGGATTGCATTTCCGCTGGTGCTCTCATAGTCCCAGAGGATATCGTTCTATTAGTTGTATAGTGTTTCCCATTTTATTTAAAATATATCGGTAATTGTAATTTCTCCGTCATAATTAGATGAATTGTACTTAAATATTCATAGTGCTAGACCCTTTAGCTTTATTTTTGGCATGTTTTAGTTTCACTCTTTAAGATTGTATATGTTTAGTAATTGACTTTTCAGCCTCGGACATCATTGAAGATACATTTTCTTGTTCACATATGCATATGATGCTTTAAAATGATACGGAAGTGTTCCAGCTCTTTACCTTCTTGAAGAAATTTTAAACCAATTTGTATGCACTAGACACATGTTTCGAATAGTTAATCCTTATCAGAGATTATTCCAGCCAAAGCGATTTTCAGACACAATCAAACTTTATTTGAGAAGCGCCCTCTTGTCTTTTTAAAGTACTTCTATGGAGCATTTACAATCGGTTCATTTCAGAGTCATTCAAAGCTTCCATGTGAACAAAAAAGTTCAAGTCGAATTTGAATTAAGTTCGTGTCTTATACTGATTTACAAAATCATGGTTGTTTGAAACTTATATGTGGCCAGTTTGATCAAAGAATACATTTGTAACCTTAAACCGCTAACGTGACAGTCTTAGTTGATGTTTACATTATCTACAGTATTGCTGCTATAAGCAATCTATCAATGCAATATTAAAGCCCTACCCCTTATAATTTATCTTATTTTAAGGTGCCCGTCTAAAATGAAATGTTCATTGTCACAGTTTCATTTACAAGGTATTATCATAAAGGATCTTAATGTAAAATATGAATGCAATACCGCTTATTGTTAAACAGACATAGTCAAAATTAAATTTTGAAAAGTATACCAAAGTTTAAGGTCAAGATCATTAGGCAAAAAGTCAAGGTTTTCATTAAAAGGTCTTGTCTTCAGGAATTTATGATTGAACTATGAAGCGCTTTCCTTTATGGTTCAAAACTATAACAAAGGTTTCTGTTTTTGAAGAGAATGTCACACTTCAAGGTCACTAGGTCAAAAGGCAAGGTAACAAGGAGTTTGAACATGAAACATAAGATTCCTACCTCTTACGGTTCAAAAGATATGGCCCGGGATAATGTTTTTGAAAAGAAGGTCAAACTTCAAGGTCAAGGTCCCTAAGTCAAAAGTAAAAGTTCTGATTATGGTAAATATAAGGTACTTATGTTACTTGTCAAATCCGAAAAAAATTGTTCTCCCTAATGGCTAATCTACAAATTCTTAATTTTCTATCTCAAGGTCAAATATAAGGTCAATAAAAATTTACTGCTTCGTTTCAGTTTTTTATGATGCGATTGAACTTGAAGTTGTCAACATTTCTACCACATGGTGAGTGCCACTGCTGGTGGACCAAGAGAACCCGGGGGCATATGTAGCCAAGTTCGATAAACTTCGGTTGATCGTTTCTTCAACGCATTCGAAAATTTCTGTTATCAAAATTTCTTGAAATTTCTAAAACGTGGGTCCTGTAGCATTATATCCCAACCGCCCTGCTTCATTTTTCGGTACATTTTTGGACATAATAACTTTCACACTCTTTGGCCATATTGCATTGAGGATCATAGACGAGGGTTAAGTATCCGAAACTTGCATGTCTGGTGCATGCCGCAAATTAATCTCTTTTTAAATAATGCTATTGAATTTGAAGACGTTTAACATTTGTCTCCTCATGGTCAATCACCATGTAAAGTTTCAAGTTGCTGCTCCAAGCAGTATTCTAAAAAAACTTAAACGCAGCAGTTTAACCAAAATGTTGACGCAAAATGACGGACGGACGAAAAGACGGACTTCCACATTTCTTAGACAGTATTTTGTTGTGCAATCCGGCCAAAAATCTTCGTAGATTCTTTCCTCTAAACAAATCAGTAAAGTAAGTCTATTAAGGTGACTCCCTACATGTATATTTCATTTCTATTGTCATCATAACATCGAAATATTACTTCACGTACAATTTCCAATCTAATTCCAAATATCATCCTAAGCCATTGTTTCCGTGTGAAGAACAAAGCTGAATATGATGGAGATGTAAACGGTAACTGTTTGAACATAAGTTTCCCAATCCGTAACACTTAATTACCACTTTGCCATGAATGAACCAGAGTATTGAATATTTAACTTGTGCCTATTATATATTGATGACAACTAATAGATTAGACTATAAGTTTTCAATTGAAATCTTTAAGTCAGGGAGATTGGAAAGTTTTGCGTACCGTCAGTCTTCTTTAAATAAAACTTAGGCCATTTCTTTGTTATTTTCTGTTTTGCGTCCTCGTGCTGGTAGGTTTTTAGCCCTAAGTAACAAAACAAAATCAAAATAATTAAATCTTTTGCGAATTAAATGTATATTCTACAAATTATTCAATATTTCATATTTCATGTAAAAGAACTGCATTGATCCAAGACATCGTATTATCTATCATTAGTTTGTTGACTAAACTATATCAATAATCAAATGAAACAAGTTTCTGTCATATTTCAAATAGTCATACAATATAAAATTGAAACTTTGTTTTATATGCTTGTTTGTTTTTCTCCCTGGCTGACTGGTAGCTTTCTCTATTTCAAAAGTCCGCAAAACAGAATAAAAATCAGAAATATCCTTATTTGATTTAAAAAAATATGATGTATTTAACTGCAGGGTACGATGTATTTCTCGAACAACTTGTCCTAATTTAAATCTTATGGTGATAACAAGAAGATTTATCCTTCTGATTTCAGGATGTGATGATGATCCAGCTGTTATTGCCTGACAGCAATACATCATAATACAATGCAGAATTTTAGTACTTGTAGCCTACCACTTATTATTTAGCATCTCCATTCCTCCTTTACTTTTTTCGACTTTTAAAGTTTTTCTTTAAATAAAATACTCACAAAGCTTGATTTCCATGCTTTTAATCTGTCGGAAATATTGGGCCACGGAGACGTACAGTTTTAAAATTCCAATCAATCAAGTAAACCAATACACATGTGATTGCTGCGAAATAAATATACGGGTTCGCCCCGAACATATAATTTATACAATCTATTCCCGGGCCGAGGATTAACCAGTATGAGTTGAAGAAGATGCTGACGATGATCTCAACAGTACGACAAACAGAGGTCACAAAGGGACGGTATATCCTACCAATGAGATAAAAAAATGCCTAGAACTGCCTCGTAACTGTTAACGAGAAATAGGGGCGGTTATTTCATTATTTACTACCTCAATATGCCAAGGTAAAAATGTTATGTTATAATTTATGAGTGTTAAAAATAGAGGGCTAAGGAGTTACTTAGCGTGCCTAGACTTTGAGGATTGTTTATACAGGATGGCCACTATCGCCTCATTGTCGACCTTAAACTATACCCTTTGGTTACGTAAAAATTTACCCTCATACATGTATGGATAACACTCTTGGAATAAGTTCAAGAAATGCGATGTCTTTATTGACATAACACGATTCTTAATGAGGCGGCAATTGCATGAGTATCCACTTCACAATAAAGAAAAAAGTCACAGCCTAAAGCCCCCTTCGCGCCCCCACGGATCGAGCCATGACTCCGCTACGACTCCAAAAAAGATCTATTCGTGGAGAGTCGAGACGGAAAATGTTCGATGAACCATGAACCTACGACTCTAGTCGCGATTGCTACGAAACGAGTACGGATAGATACGGATTGCTACGACACGCGTACGGATAGATCCGGATAGGTACGGATTGCCAATGATTACCATGACTTGAGTACGGATAGCCACGATTCATACAAAGATAGCTACGACTTAACTATGGATTGATAGGACTGGCTTTAATTCCCTATGTTTTTTTAAACCATCATTATTTACTAAAACGCCCAATAGTTGCCAGTTGAGACGGTCTCACTTGTTTTATAACACTATTGAGCTTTTATACATATCCATATATAATTACCTGAAATGCAAGCGGTAGATGCTTACTCTTCCTGGGCACCTGGTCTCACCCTCAAATCGGGAGTTCGCTTCTTTTCATATGGTTGAGGTTATTGTTTGTTTGCTTTGGTTCCTGATTTATCCTGATTTTGTATGCATTCGGTTTCAGGGATATGGTCATTATCCATATTTGTCATTGAGTACTTAAAATATTTACTCGTATATTGATCGAAAAACGCATAGAATACTGATAGATTTGAAGACACAATCCCTGGCTATCAATGGTCACTCATTTTCGAATCCGTGGCTATCCGTAGCAATCCGTAGGTGAGTCATAGCAATCCGTAGGAGAGTCGTATGGCTATTTTATCACAAAAATGATTCCGGATAGCTACGGATTGCCAAGGATAGCTACGACTTGTGCCGGATCCAGCTACGGGTGGGTACGGATTGTAATGATAGCTACGGATGTAATTTTTTTCTCGATACGTAGCTATCCGTGGCCCGATCCGGGAAAGTGTGAAGGGGGCTTAACTCATGTGAACTCTCACTGTCAGTGAATAACGACAAAGTATCGGACTAATCCCTGTCTTGTTTTAGGAAAGTGCGTAATCCCATTGAATTGATTTAAGAACTGAAGACAAACATAAAGGTAATCAGTCTTTGTGTTATCCTAAATTATATCAATATGGTGAATCAGATGTAGTTTTGTTACACCTATTTTATGCGTCATACAAAGGGTGGTTGAATGCCCGACTACCATTAACGGCTTTGCTACAAAACTTCATCTTCTCTACTAAAACTGTTTATGTTTAAGTTTATTCTTTTGGACCTAAATATCAAAATTGTTAATGGAGAGATTCATACAAATGTGTATGACAAAAGAGATGATTTTGGATTCAGCATAGTAAATTTCCCCTGGCTTGACGGTGATATTCCTAGATTACCGTCAAACGGTATCTACATTTCACAGCTCATCCGGTATGCTAGAGCATGTACTGATGTTTTGGATTTTCATAGTAAAAATTTACAAATTACCAAGGGAAAGGAGGGGATCTCCAACAACACCTAGTTGCAGCACCCACAACAACCTCCTAAAACACCCACTGTAAAACACAAAGATGACACGCACAGAAAGAGACGCAGTGGTACAAGGAACGTCAAATCACAGAAAAACATAAAACACAAACCAACGAGACCAATGGGCAAACGGTGCCGACTTAGGACGGCCATCTGCCACGACAGTAGCAGACAGTGGGGTTATCCTGGATTACGTGCGCACAACCCTCCTACTTCCGATTACCCAGAGGTCTCGAAGAACGTACAATTGTGGTGTAAAACAACCTCCTCACTGTCAGATGACCACACACAAACAAGACTGCAAAACACAGGGGCCCAAGCCACACAGATGAATATGTAACTGGATATAAAAAGAGGGCATGCGTAATACAATCTGTGCTCTGCCGGCTGTAGCAAGCTCATTTATGTAATCACCCCAGGAGTCCGACTGACATTCAGAGAGGACATGTAGTTGGGGTCCTGTCTTCTCTGAAGAGGTTTGGACAGGACCCGTCATGGAGTCCCGTCGTCACAGTCAGTCAGAGTGCAAGTATTAAGGATGGTACAAGAACATAATTGTACTGGTATGTTGCCTGGCACAAGTTTGACCTACAAATTATGAACCTGACTTTGAGGGTACAAAATTTGATCCTCATTGGAGTAATTCTCATCATACTTCGAGCACTACCCATTCCATCTCTGCAAGTTTATTTGTTAGCATTATTAGGCGGGCGGACAGGGGGTACCTCTCTCCCCCTCCCCTCCCCTTCCTCTTCATCCTTCCCTTACCTCCCCCCTCCCATCCCTTCCTCTCTCCTCCCGCTCCCATCCTCCCCCTCTCTCCGTCTGGTGACATTAGGATCATATCCACGGTATAAAAGGCGTTTGATGATTCTGACGCATTTTCGATAGTTATGTTTTCTATTGTCTATCTGACGCATTTTCGATAGTTATGTTGTCTGCTGTCATCGAAGGAACTTTTAGGATAAGGTTTTCGCTTTCACAAACTAGTAAAGACTTTCTGGAAATTTTACAAAAATTATTGTCAACTTATTTTGAAATTCAGACTAATACAGGCAAGAGAGTAAATTACTTTAGGTTATTTCATAACCTGAATTTTATGGTGACATAATTAGCAAGATAAGAAGGATCAAAGAAAGACAACATAAGTATCGAACATGCGTCAGAATCATCAAACGCCTTTTATACCGTGGATATGATCCTAATAACACCAGACGGACACTAGGCTTGGTACTTGACCAATCTACAGTCTTGTACCAGCGCAATCTTACAACTTGCACTCTGACTGACTGTGACGATTGGACTCTATGACGGGCCGTGTCCAAACCTTGTTTTAACCAACAATTGTACGTTCTTGGAAAACTTTGGGTAATCGGAAAAGTGGGAGGGTTGTGCGCACGTAATCCAGGATAACCAAACCTTCAGCTATTTCCGTGGCAGATGGCTGTCCTAAGTCGGCACCGGTTGCCAATTGGTCTCGCTGGTTTATGTATAGTCCTTTGTGTTTGATGTTTCTGTGTTGTGCGTTGACGTTCCTTGTCCCTTATGTGTCTCTTTCTGTGCTTGTCTGCTTTGTGTTTTTGCATTGGGTGTTTTGGGGTTTTGCTGTGGGTGCTGCAACCTGGTGTTGTTGGAGATCCCCTCCTTTATTCTAACTGACTGTGACGACGGGACTCCATGACGATCCCCATCCAAACCTCTTTAGAGAAGACAGGGCCCAGAGCACCTGTCCTCTCTGAATGTCAGTCGGACTCCTCGGGTGATTACATATCTGAGCTCGCGGCGGCAGAGCACGGATTGTATTTTGTATGCCCTCTTTTTATATCCATTTACATGTTCATCTGTGTGGCTTGGGCCCCTGCGTTTTGCGGTCTTGTTTGTGTGTGGTCATCTGACAGTGAGGAGGTTATTTTACACCACAATTGTACGTTCTTCGAGACCTCTGGGTAATCGGAAAAATGGGAGGGTTGTGCGCACGTAATCAAGGATAACCACACCTTCTGCTAGTTCCGTGACAGATGGCCGTTCTAAATCGGCACCGGTTGCCCATTTGTCTCGTTGGTTTATGTGTAGTCCTTTTTTATGTTTCTGTGTTGTGCGTTGACGTTCCTTGTCCCTATTGTGTCTCTTTCTGTGCTTGTCTGCTCTGTGTTTTTGCATTGGGTGTTTTGGGGTACTGCTGTGGGTGCTGCAACCTTGTGTTGCTGGAGATCCCCTCCTTAGTTTCAGAAAAGGAAAGTTTGTAATGCTGAAATTGAAGTCGTCACGTTTGTCATAGAGTGAGGTGTTTATGTGACCATCAGTGTCGTAGGACAACATTATGTTTAAATAGGATGCTGAATTATTTGTCTCTGTAGTTTCTTTAAATTCAAGCTCCGAAGGATAGATACTGCTGAAGTAATCCGCGAATTTTTGATTATTGATGGACAACACATCGTCTATGTATCTGTAAATG
Source organism: Pinctada fucata (assembly GCA_028142955.1). Classification (NCBI taxonomy): domain Eukaryota; kingdom Metazoa; phylum Mollusca; class Bivalvia; order Pterioida; family Pteriidae; genus Pinctada; species Pinctada fucata. Next base: position 27,918,595 of record AP027107.1, on the reverse strand, counting down.
AACTTGAAATCAGAATGACAAATATGGATAATGACCATATCCCTGTATACAGCACAAAATCGATAATTCAGAAAATCAGAAACCGAAGGCATACAAAAAAATCAGGACAAAACAGGAACCAAAGCAAACAAACAAAAACCTCCACCACATGAAAAGAAGCGAACTCCCGATATGGGAGTGAGACCAGGTGCCCAGGAGGAGTAAGCATCTCCTGCTTGCATGCAACACCCGCCGCTTCAATTCGGTAGAACTTTCACATCCGGTTACTTCCATTTCGGAAGACATAGAGTACAATCTTCGGTTGGATGGTTCAAATGGTCTATGACAAAATATCATCCACCATTCTTGAGAATGGGACATCATGGTGTATGACGAGTTCCCCATTTCGACCGTAGAACTTCCTCAGTGACGATGTTAGTCGGTCACAAACATATCCCTGACTGAGAAGCTTATCTGCAAGACGCTTAGCTTTCAGAACAAAATCCATATATTTGGTACTTGCTCTTGCATAGCTGTCAACTGAGATATGAACACGCCATAAGCTGGAGATGAAGGGATGTTGCTACTCAGAAAAGGAAAGTTTATAATGCTGAAATTGAAGTCGTCACATTTGTCATAGAGTGAAGTGTTCATGTGACCATCAGTGTCGTAGGACAGCATTATGTCCAAAAAGGATGCTGAATTATTTGTCTCAGTAGTTTCTTTGACTTCAAGCTCTGAAGGATAGATACTGCTCAGGTAATCCGCGAATTTTGGATTATTGATGGACAACACATCGTCTATGTATCTGTAAGTGAAGTTGAAATCAGAAGCTAAGTATCTTTTCCCCCCAGAGACCAAAGATTGAATGAACTCAGCTTCGTTCGAGTAAAGGAAAATGTCGGCAAGGAGTGGGGCACAATTGGTCCCCATTGGAATTCCGACAATTTGCTGGAATACCTTTCCTTCAAACACCACAAAAATGTTGTCGATCAAAAAGAAGCTAAGTATTTTTTCCCTTCAGAGACCAAAGATTGAATGAATTCAGCTTCGTTCGAGTAAAGAAAAAATGTTGGCGAGGAGTGGGGCACAATTGGTCCCCATTGGAATTCCGACAATTTGCTGGAAGACCTTTCCTCCAAACACCACAAAAATATTGTCGTTTTTGTCACCTCACTCTATGACAAATTTCAGTTAAAAACACTCTCTGTTAAAAGAAACAGATCTAGAATAAGTCAAATACATTAGTTGTTTTATTTAATAGCAATTTATCAAAAATACCTGTACAAAAGAAAAATGTGTTTTTCATTTGTGCTCCACGTCAGGAAATGGGAAGGATCTCCAGCTTGACCACCAGAACTCACCCAGCGAAACAAACCCACAAGAAAGCGACATTTAAATGGCATCAGAATAATCTACAAACCACAAAAAGACGCAACAATATTCACTTGAGCATCATACAAAATAATCTAAACAGACGTACAGAAACATCAAACAATAATGACATGCACCCGGCACCAACGTTGGACGACCATCTGCTATAAGCAAATGGTGTGGTTATCCAGATAGATTACGTGTGCACTAGCCTCTCACTTATCCGGATACACAGAGGTCTTCATAGGCGCACAATTCGTGTATAAACATAAAGGATTACTGTAAAGTGACATAACAAACGAGACAGTAAACGCAGCGGCCTGGTGTAACACAGATTCTATGTAATTGGATCTATGTATAGTAAATCTATGGCATGTGTATAATAGTCTGTGCTTTGCAGGCTGAAGCGAGCTTAAGACCAATCACCCGAGAAGCCTGACCGACTTTCAGATAGGACAGAGAATCAGGACCAAGTCTTCTCTGATGAGATTTAAACAAGGCCCATCATGGAGTCCCGTCGTCACGGTTGGCCAGTGTGTAACGTTGGGAAAGACACGGTACAAAATTGTAGATTGGTCCAGTGCCATGCCCAATGGTTTTTTAATGACTTTTGTTTCAACAAAGTTACGACCCAGTCGGATATCAATCTAGCTAGGTGTCTTTTTTTAATCAGATCATCATATCCGGTCAATTAATTATATAACTGTTTTTATATGTTGTCTGCTATATGTTAATATTCGGATTAGTTTGGCAGTGCATATGTAGAACGATATTAACATCATACAAAGACATATAGTCTGCTGCATGTATCGAACTTGAGACTATCCTTTTTTCATAATCCAAAATTTACCTCTAGTACACATATTCGTCTTTAGATACAAACAGACGAACCAGTGAATGAAAGTCAAACACATAACCCGGAAGAAGATTCCAACAATTACAATTTAAAGGCTTACACACTTTTGAAAAAAAAATATACACGTAGAACAGAGCATTCTCACGAGAAAAGAAAAATAGGACAAAGAGATGGATATAGAAACACGGCTTCGTAAAAACACGAAGAACAACTTTATCTGACGAGCAATGTCCAGAGTCCAGTGCAAACACAGAAGTGACAAATATGGATAATGACCATATTCCAATATACAGAACAGAATCAATAATTCAGAAAATCACAAACCGAAGGCATACAAAATCAGGATAAAACAGAAGCCAAAATAAAAAAAATATATAAAATGGTTCAGCTGATTTACTTAATGGATATCGCTTTTCCAACGAGAAAACAACGAAAACATGTTTTAATTTGTTTTTCAGGGTCACGTATCTTATTTATTCACTAATTTCTATATGAAAATTTATCTATTATCCGCGCGGTTCACTTTGGAAACTGGATAAACGCGATTTTGATTACTTTGTCATGCAGAAATTAAAATCTTTAATTAAATAGATCTCGATAAGTCGTAAATTTTGGTGTATGTTATATGTCGGGGGTTTATGCAATCATATTATCGTCACGGGAAAAATTAGCATTGCAAACTTGTTTTGTCTATAAAATTTGATTGATTGCACTGACCATCATATAACTTTTACAAATATTTAGGACTCTAACGAGATCTAATGTATTGTATTGAAAGTTTTGAATGATAAAATAGTCAAGATCACGTTTATTTAGTTACCAAAGTGAGCCGAGCGGACAGTTATTAGGACGAAAATGTGATAATTATAAAAGACAAACAAACAACAAGAAGAATAGTGCAAATATTTGTATTTTTTTTCAAAATCGTATATTAAACTCTGTTCTGATTAATTTCATATATCACTGATGCAGCCGGGGACAAATGATTAAAAGAAATACATAAATGCTAACAAAATAATCCATGCCCTCCTCTATTTCAAACAAACTTGTGAATTCAAAATTTAAAGAGTGAAGATATTTTTCTTGATAATATGTTAATAAAAAGAAAACAAACATAAGAAATGAATTGTAAACTGTAAAGCAGACAACGGAACAAACGCAGTATCTAATAGAGACATATTGGTCATAAATAAAACCCCACAAAGGCAATTGTCCATTCGATAAATTCACCGAGAAACTGCAGCTTGCACACATGTCGATACACGAGTAGTCTATATAATTGTAATCAACCTGTCGCATTGCCAACTAATGTTTTTATTACGTTGTTCAGAATATTGTAAATGCTTCATTTAATTGTCTCTTTAAGTAGTCCTATCTTTTTCCACAATGCTTTTGTTATTTTCTTAAAATAGACTCTACATATGGTACACATATCATTTTATATACGTAACTGGACAATTTTACACAATATAAATATGTAACAAATTAATTTGCGGGGTAAGTTCTCTTCTATGATCATATTACTGGACTTTTTGATATACCTACGAATAGTCAATCAAATCAACTGTATATAAACGGGTACTCTACAATACTGTCAGATACCCCTGATATATGTATCTGTAGCACCATGCGCAATATTGTCATATGTGCGCTGTTTCTGTGTTTGTCGTTGGCCATAAATGGTAAGACTATATGAAATCTCAAAAGTTTTAAAATCTGTTTCAATATTGTATTTGAATATTAAATGGTTTAAAATAAGGTTAAACGTTTCTACTCTATATTCTATACATAAACTTAATTTATGTTTGTGACTAAATCCATATCCGAAGTCTTCTATATATTTTAAGGAGGTATTGAACACTTGAACGCCATATTCAATTTTTCTCTTTATTTGCAATATATCAATTCTTGTCTGTCTTTGACTCTTCAAACTTATAGTTTATTCTATCTCCTGGAAAATTTTCTATGAAAACTTGAAATATACATTTTCCAACAAATGCGTTGATTGATTAATAATTAAAGGTACCATTTTGGTTCTCGTAAGAGTATCGGAAATAAATCTTAATTTAATATGGAACGCCATGATTGTCTTAAAGACAATTTTAGTGAAATATATGGTTGAATATTAATATCATGTTGTTATTTTTCATATCATATGGTGAAAATCAAAGTGTATATGGTTGGTTAATGGTATTGTGTTGTGATTGAATTATAAAGTGTTGTTGTCATTTAACAGGTCTGGTCGATTACTCTATATGGTATTTAAATCCGGAAAATACCGAGTACTATTTTGGGAAACTCTCCGAGTTTTCTCGAGTGAAATGGCGTTTTTGGACCAATGAACGCTTCAGTATTCGACACACCTCCAGAATTTGTAAATAAATACCACGTGCTTCTATTTACTGTACGAAGTATTGTTTTAAATTGCCCTGGGATAAGTCTGGACAGCTTAAATCCAATTCCATAAGCAATTCCGTATTCATTGATATATTTTCAAAAAATCTACAGAGGGGTTTCATCATACAGTACTCAAGAAAATTTTAACAACAACATTGTACACATGTATATCGTGCTTTTGGGAGTATGAAAATAAAACTGAGTACTGTGATGTGTTAGAGCTCCAGAGGGGTTTCCAGATCGGCTGGGGTCGAATGGGTCGGTGTCCCTCTCATCGTTTAGAGAGATTACTTTTCCAAACCCCTAATACCAGTAACATTTTAGTATTAGAAGGATTCCAAGATGAAAAAATAAACTATTTACTTTCATACATAACTGTACAAAGTCACATCTCGCACGTATATGAGTGAAATCGATAGCAGGCATTTTACAAAACTGGTCTACCAAGTCATGTTACTTGTACTAATAGCGATATTGAAGCCCCAACCCTTAAAATAAAACAAATCACCATGATCATACTGTCCCTCCTATCTTTGTCTGACTTTCTCACATCTTTGTTTTTTCTTTGATTCTACATGTCTTACATATTACAAATTCAGACGAATGCATCTTATTTTGACAATCACACGTTAAAATTGTTGCTGGCAAGGTCGATTACAAAAAAATGCTCCTATATTATCATTTTTCTTTGCTTCTTTATTTCTTCGCTTGTCGCTTAAATATATAGATTAAACCTTAGAATCGAGGGATTAAGAACTTTGTAAGTCTAATAATGAAAATAGGGTGATCCCTCCTTGAAAACTTCTGGATCTACCTATGAATTATTATTATGCTTCCAGTGAGTTTATTCTGTGATAGGTTCTACTCTACCATATTGTGACAGAGAACGGTTTAGGTATACACTATCACCTTTCTGAGTGTGCTCTATCACCCTAATAGTGCACCCCTGTCTTTCCACAGTGGTGTTCTTAACATAATGTAATGCTGACCTGCTTATATATACAGACATGTCGTTTTCATTCAAGATATTTAATTGAATTTGTTTGCAGAACCAAGCAATGTTCCTAGATATTTATTTTTTCCTTTAACATTAATGCCAAATTTATGTTGCTATATTTTTTCTTGTTAAAAAACGACCACACTATAGATCTTTTACAGTCAAAGAGGGGTATCTCCAGAATATGTTTGTCTGTAACACAGGGTTTTTTGAAACTCGTGCAATTAATGTTCATAACATATATCGTGAAAACGTTTTCTATGAAGGGAATACCAGGTATACAAATTTGTTGCTGTTCATTATCAAAGATCAGTAACCATTAAAAAAAGTGTTCCTCTGTCTGTATACCAGTAATGATGGTAGAAGAAGGCAAAGACTATCAAAAAGCAGCCTGTGAAAAAATAAGTGTTTGTCATACGCAATATGAAATGAATCAATTGATGTACACTATCAAAAACAGTCAGCATAATAATAACAATAGTGTTAGGTTTAATGTTCACTACGCCGAAATAGTAGTCAGGTTTCTGGTACATAGTGCAAGACCCGAAGGGGAGCGCACTATGTGCCAGAACTCTGACTACTATTTCGGCATAGTGAACACTAAACCTGACACTATTATATCAATAAAAGCTACATTTCGATTGACGAATGCCGTGAACGGTACGGGTACGCAGCTTAAATTCCTTTCAGTGGCGCCATCTACAATAAAGTCTGTGTTTATAAATGCATAGAATCGATCTATTTATCTATATTTTCCATCTTAAACGAACAGTTTTTATGATTTTCTCAAAATCGTGATCAATGACCCCTTTTAACACAGATAAATGAATATGTAGCTTTATTTTTACATTTCATGAGTGCATCATGTTGCGCAAAAATATATATATATTGAAGAGTCAGGCAAACATGTACAATGTGAAAAATTATCATATACATGTGCGCCATGTATTTGATTTTGGCATATTTTGGATGAAAATAGACGTCGGATGCTAGTTTTGAAATTATAAAAAAATATTTTCCATCGACGTAACAAGTGGGTAAATGTTGAGTGAGCACAAACAAGTCGTATGTTTTGTGGAAACGGAATATATAATCGGTATCAAGCGCAGATCTAGAAGGGGACATGGGAGTCGGTAACAAGTCACTGGAATTTGCCCCTCATCGTTTTTTGTTGTTTTTGTTGTTGTTCTTGCCGATTTTTTTTCCATTTGAAGAATATTTTCATTAATTTGATCCAAAGGCTGAACCCCCTCCCCTGACACCAACTCCCTAGGAAAATTTTCCCATGGGCATAAATATATCTATCTATCCTCCCGCACGTCTATCCAAGAAAAGAAATGAGGCAGATAATTATATTAAATTCCGCATCGCAAGTTGCGATAAATATTGTCGACGGTACTTTCGCATTCGAATAAGATTTAAATCATTGATGAACCGCAATTATTCGTGCATGAATGTACCTGTCGACAACTCACCATGTAATCCTGTAATTTACACTGTTCTCATGTGTTGAATCACAAAAAGTCAACGGTATATTTCAAGAACATATGTCTAAGAATAAGGGATTACTGATAAACAAGAACAAATACACATAGTTTTATCCCAGAGCATTCTAAACAATACTTACAAAAATAAACAAAAGCACGTGTTATCTTTTTTCAATATCCGTAGGTGTGGCAAATATTATAGCGCTCTTTGTTCGAAAAACGCCAATTCACATGAGAAAACTCGGAGGGTTTCCTAAAACAGTACTCGGTATTCTCCGGCTTTAAATACCATATAGAGTAATCGACCAGACCTGTTAAACAGTTATATTATGTTCTGGTTTAACCATGATATGTTGTTGTCAATAACTTTTTTGTCATGTTGTTAAACAGTTGTATTACATTGTGATTAAAGTTTTATATGTTATTGTGATTTAATGTTATGTTGTTAAATAGTTATATGATGTTGTTGTTATATTTTGATATGTTGTTGTCATTTTATGTTATTGTGTTCACAGGTATATCATGTTGTGAATTTTCTTAAACTCTATTGTTGTCATTTTATATCCTATGTTTAATAGTTACATTATGTGCGGTTTATGTTTTAATGTGTTGTTGTCATTTTATATTGTGTTGTTGAGAATTTAATATTCGAAACACGTGTCTGCATGGTGCATGGCATTTTCTTCAAGAAGGTAAAGAGTTGGAACCCTTCGACATTATTTGCTTGTCTTGTAATCTGCCGTTTGATTTTTATGCCGCGTGATTGTAGTGTTAAATTGTGTTGAAGTATTCTGTAGTTTGTGCTTTTTATCAAGCGGTAAAATTGTAAAATTATATCAAGATTTATTATCTAATGAAATATTCTTTCTCGTGTATTTCATCAATACTAAAAAATACACACGTACACACGTCGTGCAATTTTGAAGTCAGAATCGAAAGTGAAAGAACACGCTTACATTGAAAGTTTTAAATCATTTCGACAAGAAATAGATCTGGCCTTGTTTCTTTCCAGCTCTGTCACCTGAAAGAAGCTTTGTTTTGGCCTTTATCAATGTGACATCATAGATATTTCTTTTTGCTATTTCGGAAACTAGCCATTTCACCGATAAATATCATCGAAATAAAAGGAGTTTAACATCTTAGCACCATCCCTCCAATGACATTTTGAACATATATTTTATTTGGATATGCTACTGAATCGACCCTGCAGGAAATTTGGAGCCGCGCAATTTCTGTAATGTAAATGTACGAATCTTACTTCCAAAATTAAAGATGGCGCTACTGAAATTATTTTTGGTGACTCCGCTGGAAGCATCACTGATGAGAATTTTATATTCGAAACACGTGTCTGGTGCATGGAAATTGGTTTGGAATTTTCTTCAAGGTATAGAGTTGGAACCCTTCGACATTATGTAATGAATTTTAAAATCAATTTCACACCAAAATTGTTTAAGCCCAAAACGACATTGACCTTTGACCTTTAAATTCAATAGGGTTTTTCGTCTCATTATAGTACATGGTATTTGAATTTCAAAGGAAAACGCTTCAGGGTATATCACACCCTCAAGGAAAGGGACGGAAGTATGGACATAGGCACGTAGCCAGGCACGCGCAAGTACTTAGATACTTCCACATCGTGGAAAAAGGAAAAAAAACACACACACAATAATGAGAGAGAGAGAGAGAGAGAGAGGAAAACTATCATTCTTGTTTCTTGTAAAAAATAGTAGTCTTAACTTAATGCTATCGTATACATTAAAACATTATGGAGAAAAATTATATTTAAAATGTTATTTCTAATGAAAAATAAATTCTGCAAATGTGTTTACTAAGATCCGTAAGCTTCAGGGGTATTATCCTCTATACCCCATCAGGTCTTTGCCGTGTACATGAACCCCTTAGGGGCCTCAGAGTGATCCAATAACCTTGCCTGAAAATTGCTTCCATTTGAAAAGTACCCTGGCTACGCGCTTGATTATAATAGGTCTCGTCTTGTGAATTGCGTACATGTATAAAAATCTTTTGAAGTCCTTCATTTTAATGTCCAAGTCCACATCCGCGTACTATTTTTAAAGCAGGACGTCACGAGTTCCGAACATTCAACATAACATAGTTTTTTTCCACAACATAATGACAGTTTCATACCACACAATGATAAAAGCATTCAACGATCCATCGCTTTTCAACATCATAATGACGATTTCATGCGACATAATAAAGACCTTGAAGAAAACAACATAAAGAGAAGCAATACACCAGTGGCGAATTTAGGGGGCGGGAGCCCCCCTTTTTTTCGCTAATTGGTATTGATTCGGAATCCTCCTTTTATGCTTAAACTTTGTACTTTTTAATTAGATGCCTACTTTAGCTCGCTTTGCTATTGTGTTTGAATGGATCCAGTATCATTTCTCAACTACACATGCGCGGATTTAAGAATTGCTGTATGTCATTTTCACATGTTAGCATTTTGTTGCTTTACGAGCTTATGTTTTATATCAACGTTGTCGACTCGTTTGGTATTTCCAATTTCAGTAATAAACAGTATTACATGATATTTGACTCGTAATGGTTCATTGTACATTCAATTGTATAGTATTTCACGGTGTATTTGTCTATGACGTATAAGGGCTGGGCGCACAATATGTAGCACTCACAGCATAAAACTGAAACGCAAAAATGCAAAAACACAGAGTTGGCAAGAACAACAAGAGGCACCAAAGGGACCAGGATGACCAGGCACCAAACACGGCACAAATACATTAAACACACCAGACCAACGATATCAATGGACAAATGGTGCCAACATGAGACGGCAATTTATCAAGTTCGTAGTAAATGGTGTGGTCATACGGTTTACAAACGTACAAAACTCTCACAATAACACATATTTCACAGAAGTGTCTATATTTACGTCAAAGACATATAAAAATAGATGCCCAAACTATTATGATTTATTCCTTATTTATGTAAAAACCTTAATCAAATTACAAAATGATGTATTATACTACATGTATTCTAAACGGGTCCCTGTAAAGTGCGAAACGAAACAAAAACGAAACGAAACGAAATAAATCGAAACGAAACGAAACAAAACGAAACGAAACGAAGCAGATCGAAACGAAACAGATCGAAACGAAACGAAACGAAACAGATCGAAACGAAACATAAAATTTAAAGAATATGAGAAAAGGAGGAAAAATCGCCGAGAACGAATATTCAGAGACAAGATCAGCATGTAAAATTGCCTTAACCCAAGAGTTCTACAATTGTAATTGGTGCTGAGAGGGTTTCTTGAGAGAGTCAAAGTTGACAATTCAAAAAAGTAAATGTCAAATGCCATTCGTGCATTTAAGAGGAATAAAGTGGAGGGGATAGACAACCACGCTATGACACCGTAATGAGATCATAAAACGGGGGGGGGGGGAGCATTTCAGGAAAAAAATCCTATCCTTTTTAAACGAAATGTGCCCCAAGTATTTGTTCTAATTTTTCTGATAAAGTCTTCAAATACATGAACACATAACGGAACAGTTCCGTTTCCTCTGTACTAGACTCCCCCCCCCCCCCTGCTAAATAATATTTAAATTTCCGCCTATGACGAGGTTATTTATCCCGTTCATTCTCCTTTAAAATGCAATTGTGCTATATACCGTATATATTATGTTTTAATCGTCAACTTTGACCCTTTAAAAAACCCTTCAGCCACAAGAACTAATGGTTGAAGGCAATAATATATGCAGATATTGACATCCGTGCTAGTTCTCTGCATTTACATCAATTATTCTCAAGTTCTTAAAGATTTATGTCTTGTTTTGTTTCGTTTCGATCTGTTTCGTTTCGTTTCGATCTGTTTCGTTTCGTTTCGATCTGTTTCGTTTCCATTTGTTTCGTTTCGATTTGTTTCGTTTCGTTTTTGTTTCGTTTCGCACTTTACAGGGACCCATTCTAAACAGCTGTCTAATTTTGGGCGCACGAAAAGTATAATATTCTCAAGGACCACAGCAATTTTAATCAATCATTGTCATCAAAAGAATCTCTTTTCGAAATTGTTGTCAGCTTATAATGAAAATTGTTTGGTTTGCAACACTTAAAATTAGAGGAAGTTACAAAAAGTCAAAAAATGGTAATATTTGAAATGTACTCGATCTGAATAGACTTTTTGAAGAAAAGAAAAAAGGCAGAATGAAAAAAAATTTAAATTACTATTTAAAAAAAATATCTCATTGAAATCTTATTGAAATACTTCAGAAAGAGAGATACATAAAATTGATTGTTAATTTTCCATTTAATATTTACAGATTGTGACGCAATTTTCTTTTTCTGGAGAAGAGGTAAGAAGATCATTTAGAAACAAATTTGGTATACATTCAAGACAGATATGAGTTGGTTTAAATAAGGGAATATCGATACAAGAAGGCATTTAAAGCAAAGCACATTCTAATCAAATGCAACGAAAACATTACGGATACGAAAAAAGAAGTTAAAGTGTCCCGTCCTGACACTGAATAGAAGAAGAAATGATGTTGAGCCAAACGCCTCGGAAATTATTATGAAAATGGAGAAAGAGAGCTCGAAATGATGAAAGAGATCAGAGGATGAAAGTCGAAAAAAAAAATCCAAATTTATAATCCAAAGAAAAGGGGATGATCTCCAGTATGACCACCCTGCACTCACCCAGCGAGAAAACCCACAAGAAAGTGACACGTAAATGACACCAGACAAAACTACAAACCACAAAAAAGATACGACAATATTCACTAGCACACCATACAAGACAATCGAAACTGACGAACAGAAACACCAAACATTAAGGACAACACATAAAAAGGCGGCAGGAGACCAAAAAAAAAAAAAAAAAATAAAATAAAATAAAATAAAATAAAACATAGCAATCAATACGCATACATATGCTTGAAAAAAAAATCAATACGCATAAATATGTTTGAAAGACATGGTGGAGATCAATGATGTAAACATCGGTACGCATTATCTTTAATATGGATTCTCTGTAATAACCTAAAACAGGTGACCATGGCATGTCATGGATTTTGATGAAACTTTCTGTAATTATCATACTTAATGTAAAAACAATGAAAAACAAACCATATTGTTATATTTGAACCTATGTTACAAGGTAACGGGGTCCATCTATTTGACACACTGATATATATGAGAAATAAGACACATTGTGGAATTCTGTTGCCATGAGAACCATGGTCAAAACTTACTTTATGAACACAAAAACTTTTCTTTGTAAATTAACTCTAAAAAGAAGAACTTTTTTGGGGGGAGGGGATGATAAGGTAGTTGTTGATACTTAGTAAAAAAAATGTGAAAATTCAGCAAAAATAAGGTATATTTTAAGGGTTAATTTTTGCCTTTTTTTTTATTTTTTTGAAGGTTGAAAATCATAATTTGGTAGACGTTGTGGATATTTAATGTCACCCCGACAAAATTAATGTCCATCGCTTAATAAAATCAAGAAATGAAATTTCTGGTGATTTTGTCATAAATACTAATCAAAAACCTTTGCTATAGCAACTTGGAATGAATATTTCCGTTTACCATATATTTAAAAACATTGTTTTTCCCAATTTATGAGTCATGATTATTATGGTATTCGATGGGTAATGAAGGAAATTATGCCAAAAAAGAAAAAAAAAACATTGAAATCAGATGTATTTATTGTTCAATATATTTCTGTGTTTTATGATATTTTAAAAACTTTTGCAAAAGCTTTACAGATATCGAAAAAAGAATTATTTTGAAAAGGTTCGTGTAAAGGAGTTATCTCCCCTTGATGAAGAAAAGAAAAAAAATTGCAGAAAAACTAAATGGTGAATTTTTTATTTTTCAGCGAAATTTGATGAAATATATTTTTTAGAAATGTTTGACCCATCGATATTTGATGCCCCGTCATTCTGTTGAAAAAATTAAGGAATATAAACTTTTACCATAGAGTTCAACTTAAACTGTAAGGGCCCATACATAACTCATAAAGTAACCATTTTTTTATATCCACATTTGTCAAAAATGCACACTTGTCAAAAATGTTTAACTAATTTTTACTTTATAACTATGCTGTGCTTTAAATTCTCAGGGATGCATAAATTGGTGTGGCCCAATTACTTCTCATTATCCATCGAATGCCTTTAACAGCATACATGTATACAAATTACATTTATCATTATCACTTGACCTTCAAATAATTTCAAGGTCATCTGTCAAAAACTAAAGGTAATTTCTAACTTAAGACTCAAATTTACACAAAATGACAAATAAGGATAATGACCATATCCCTATACATAGTACAAAATCGATAATTCAGAAAATCATAAACCGAAGGCATACAAAATCAGGTTAAAACAATAACCAAAGCAAACAAAGAAAACCCTCCACCATATGAAAAGAAGCGAACTCCCAATATGGGAATGAGCCCAGGAAGAGTCAGCATCTCCTGCTTGCATGCAACATCCGTCTCTTCAATTCGGTAAAATTGTCACATCCGGTTACTTCAATTTCGGAAGATACAAGTATATTCGCTTGTTAGATGGTTCAACTGGTTGATGTTTCAAATGGTTAAAAATAATCTGGATTCCCAATTATTTTGAGTTGATTTCTCTAACATGTTTCATTAGATATTTTGATATTCAATATTTACAGTTGAACAACCTATCAAAAGAAGTAGAATTCATAACATTTTGTTTTAAAAATTGTATTTCACTTCTATGTATGACATTCTCTCAATAAGAGCATAAAATTGAGATTGTCTAGATTTTTCTCGTAAAATATGTGACATTTATTTGGGTCTTCAATGGACTTTGATCATTTTGATACTCATCCCAACAAATCATGCATTTATCATACTTTCACATAAATTGAATATTTTACCAAAGTTCCATACCATTTACTGTTAATCATGTCTTTTTCTGTGAAAAATCACAAAATTTGGCTTAAAAATAGGAAATATTTTTCAATGACCTTGAAAATTGAGAAAATGGCCTTGACATTTTCTCAAGGTCATGATAGCATAAAATGTCTGTAATACATCTACATACCAAGTTTTTAACAATAGCAGGCATACATTTTTAGAAATTAGCTTTTTACGTATAATAGGCATTTACACCTAAAAAGTTTTCGTACCAAATGATGCCATAGGAACCTAATCTTCTGCAACAGTTTTACTGCATTATAACTCATATCAAAAGTAAGTGAAATATATATTTAAAATCAGGCCTAAATTGGCCCAAAATGGCACATTTTGAGAAAGCCATTTTTCTTGAAATTGAAGCAAATCTACATGACATATAGTGAGAAGGAGCATTGAATAATCAACTTATATTAACTGAAGGATTTAAATAAAATGTTCAGAAAATAACATATACACTTAACATTCGTTTGCATCTTAACGGGATGCATAAAATACATTGGTTACCATGGACAAGGAACGTCAGAGATAATAATGGAACGCCATTTCGTTCTGAGGATATCATATACACCTTGTACAAAAAAAAAAAAACAAAATCTGAGACATGTCGTGGCCAAACATGTCTGATATTTTAGGTTTATACAGAGAATCCATATTAAAACGCAGACAAACAGATGAAGACGAGAGACGGAGGGCTGTTTTATTTAAGAAATAACAGCTAGCACGCCATGGTTTGTTGACCAGTAATAACTGGACAACAAGAAGTCACAGCTAAGCTAGTTGTTATTAAGGATTCCGACTTCCGTCGGAATCCTTTCTGTTATTGTATTGTCTTTTTAAGGATTCCGACTTCCGTCGGAATCCTTTCTGTTATTGTATTGTCTTTTCTTTATTCTTATTATTCTTCTTCTTCTTATTATTATTATTATTCTTACCCCCAAACCAATCCAGAGACTTTACAACAAAGTACCGCATCATATGATAAAATGGAAAGTATCATGTGAAAGAGCAAATAAAGATCTTAATATAAATTTTTTTTCTTGTCGAAAAGTTCACATATGCCCCCGCTAGAAGTAATCAAAGGCCAAATCTTTAAAACCTTATAACTCCTAAACTAACCGTGCGATTTGAATGAAATTTGTTTTATATTGTTCTTTGGGAAATTTGCAAACTTTTATACGCTTACATGCTCGATAAAATATTTTCGGTTTTCGCGCTATTTTGAGTTGAAAATGGAACTTTAAATTGGCACAGTGCCAATTTCTACAGTTTTTTAGATTTTGAGTTGAAACTTGGATGGTAGGTTACTTATAGGTAGTCATTGATGATGACTCAGTTTCAATGAGTTAAAGAAGATCCTGACGATAATCTCAACAGCACTCACAATAGAATACAAAATTAAGCATCGACGGACCCCTAGCAAGCTAGAGGTGGGACCAGGTGCCCGGGAGGAGTAAGCATCCCCTGTTGGCTAGCCGCACCCGCCGTCGATGTTTAAGCACGAAAATGAAAACAATATATAAACTTCATGCACTGTCTGACGTTATGTCTATATAGAAAGTGCTATGGCGACAATGTCAGGGAAATATATTCAAAACACTTACTGTCAAACCCCTCGCGGGGAACTTTTTTACGAGCTCCACACGGCAAAGGGCATAAGTGTGACACAAATGAGTTAAAGAAGATCCTGACGATAATCTCAACAGCACTCACAATAGAATACAAAATTAAGCATCGACGGACCCCTAGCAAGCTAGAGGTGGGACCAGGTGCCCGGGAGGAGTAAGCATCCCCTGTTGGCTAGCCGCACCCGCCGTCGATGTTTAAGCACGAAAATGAAAACAATATATAAACTTCATGCACTGTCTGACGTTATGTCTATATAGAAAGTGCTATGGCGACAATGTCAGGGAAATATATTCAAAACACTTACTGTCAAACCCCTCGCGGGGAACTTTTTTACGAGCTCCACACGGCAAAGGGCATAAGTGTGACACAAATGAGTTAAAGAAGATCCTGACGATAATCTCAACAGCACTCACAATAGAATACAAAATTAAGTTCACATTATGCATGATTCTCAAGGTCACAACAAACTTTTGCCTATAGAACAAAGACTATTTGACTTTGACACTTCAAACTTCATAAATACAATCATTGTTCCAAGCCCCGTCACCTTGACCTTGGCCCAAGGTCAAATTCTCATTCTCAAGGTCACAACAAAATTTTTCCTATAGAACAAAGACCATTTGACCTTGACTGTTCAAACTTGGTGCAAATATTCCTTGCATCAAGTCCTTTCACCTTGACCTTGACCAAAGGTCATTTGTTCGATTTCAAGGTCACAACAGACTTTTGTTGATAAAATATTGAGCTTTGAATAGATGAAAAGAAATCTTGATGATATTAAACTAAAATGCTTATCTTTCATCCATGACCTTGGTTCAAGGTCAAATAAACTTTTTCAAGGTCATAACAAACATTTACTCTTGTAGGATTGATAGGATTTTGTTCTTAAATATTTATTCTTCACACAAGTAGTACTTCTTATTTGAACTTTACATAGTAAGATAGATAACTCTTTTATTCTTGTTCTCTGTTTCCTTTTTTTATCTTAGTAGCATTACTTGTCTGTACTTTCATGCTGTTGTCATTCTCTATTTATAGAAATTTTCTCATTGCTAATTCATTGTGCAATTCTTTTTGGAATAGTAATTTAAAAGGATTTAAAATGGATAGAATAGATCTAGGAGTTTAAAGCCTTCCTAAACTTGAAAGGTATTTATCGTTTTTTTTCTTTTTTTTTTGTCAATAAATAGATAAGAGTCCCAAGTTAGACATAAGCTCCTTTGACTCATTTCCTGAAGTGAAAAAGGTACTAAAGCAACTATTTTTTTTCATCTTCTTTATTCGGATTTTAACATTTCAGTTCCGAGGAAGGTCAAATAAAGGAGGAATCCGTCTGTTGCTTGCAACAGTAGCCATCTAGTTATTATTCTTATTATTATTATTATTCTTACCCCCAAACTGTTCCGTACACTTTACAAAAAAGTACAGTATCATATGAAAAAACGGAAAGTACCATGTGGATCTTGAATGAAATGTTTTTTCTTGTCAAATGGTTCACATATGCCCCCGCTCGAGGTCATCAAAGGTCAAATATTTAAACTCTTATAACTTCTTAACTAACCGTACGATTTCAACGAAATTTGTTTTATATTGCAATTGATCTTTGGAAAATTTGCAAACTTTTATACGCTTACATGCTCGATAAAATATTTACGATTTTCCTGCTATTTTGAGTTGAAATGGAACTTTAAATTGGCACAGTGCCAATTTCTACAGTTTTTGAGATTTTGAGTTGAAACTTGGATGGTAGGCTACTAATAGGTAGTCATTGATGATGACCTAGTTTCAAGGTCACATTATGATTCTCAAGGTCACAACAAACTTTTGCCTATAGAACAAAGACCATTTGACCTTGAGAGTTCAAACTTGGCGCAAATATTCCTTGCATCAAGTCCTTTCACCTTGACCTTGACCCAAGGTCATTTGTTCGATTTCAAGGTCACAACAGACTTTTGTCGATAAAATATTGAGCTTTGATTAGATTAAGAGGACTCTTGATGAGAATAAATTCAAATGGTTATCTTTTATCGATGACCTTGGTTAAAGGTCAAATTAACTTTTTCAAGGTCATAACAAACCTTTACTCTTGTAGAATTCACAGGGTTTTGTCCTTAACTTTTTATTCTTCACACAAGTAGTACTTCTTATTTGAACTTACATTGTAAGATAGATATCTCTTTTATTCTTGTTCTCTGTTTCTTTCTTTTTTATTCTTAGTAGCATTACATATCAGTAGTTTCATGTTGTTGTCATTTTCTATTAATAGAAATTATCTCATTGCAAAATCATTACGCAATTCTATTTTGAGAAAGTCATTGTAAAGGATTAGATATTGATTGTGCATGGAGTTAAAAGCTTTCGTAAACATGAAAGGTATTTATTTTTTTTTCTTCTATTTTGTTGATAAATAAATAAGAGTCCCAAATTAGATATAAGCTCTTTTGACTCATTTGCTAAAGTTAATAGGGTACTAAAGCAACTATTCTTTTTTCCATCTTCTTTATTCGGATTTTAGCACTTCAGTTCCGAGGAAGGTCTAATAAAGGAGGAATCCGTCTGTTGCTTGCAACAGTAGCCATCTAGTCTTTATTCTTATTAAGGATTCCGACTTCCGTCGGAATCCTTTCTATTATTGTATTGTCTTTTCTTTATTCTTATTATTAAGGATTCCGACTTCCGTCGGAATCCTTTCTGTTATTGCATTGTCTTTTCTTTATTAAGGATTCCGATTTCCGTCGGAATCCTTTCTGTTATTGTATTGTCTTTTCTTTATTCTTATTATTCTTCTTCTTCTTATTATTATTATTATTATTATTATTATTCTTACCCCAAGCCAATCCAGTGACGTTACATCAAAGTACCGCATCATATGATAAAATGGAAAGTATCATGTAAAAGAGCAAATAAAGATCTTAATTTAATATTTTTTTCTTGTCGAAAAGTTCACATATGCCCCCGCTTGAGGTCATCAGCGGTCAAATCTTTAAACTCTTATAACTCCTTTACTAACCGTACGATTTGAACAAAATTTGTTTTATATTGTTCTTTGAGAAATTTGCAAACTTTTATACGCTTACATGCTCCATAAAATATTTACAGTTTTCAAGCTATTTCAAGTTGAAAATGGAGCCTTAAATTGGCAAGGTGCCAATTTCTACAAATTTTGAGACTTTGAGTTGAAACTTGGATGTTAGGTCACTTATAGAAAGTCATTTAATGTTGACCCTCTTTTCAAGGTCAAATTTTTATTATCAAGGTCACATGAAACTTTTGCTTATAGAGCAAAGACTATTTGACCTTCAGAGTTCAAACTTCATACATATAATTGTTAAGCCAAGCTCTTTCACCTTGACCTTGATCCAAGGTCAAATTCTCATTCTCAAGGTCACAACAGCATTTTTGCCTATAAAACAAAGACTGTTTGACCTTGAGAGTGCAAACTGGGTACAAATATTCCTTGCAGTAAGTCCTGTCACACTGACCTTGACCAAAGGTCATTCGTTCGATTTCAAGGTCATAACAGTCTTTTGTTGATAAAATATTGAGCTTTATTCGATTTCATATATATTTTGAAGAAAATGATATTCTATACTCATCTTTTTTCCTTGACCTTGGTTCAAGGTGAAAATTTCATTCTCAATGTCATAACAACATTTACTTGTTAAATACACAGTGTTTGTCCTGCACTACTTCTACTTCACAAACGTGGTCCTTCTTATATGAACTTTACATGATCTAAGAAAGATAAATCTTTTATTTCTATTTCTCTTCGTATCATGACTTGTCTGTACTTTCATGCTGTTGTCATTTTCTAATTAAATGTTTTAAAAATGTCTTAAAATTGAATAGCATCATTTAAATTAACTGGTAAATTTTCAGCATGGACCAGACAGACAGACTGACAGTGTAAGATAGACAATGTTAGATAGACTGATAACGATAGAAGAACGAACAGACATACGAACAGATAGAGAGAGTACTAGACAGAAACGCAGACGATCGGCGAAAAAAAAAAAAAAACGTCCAGACTGGGGATCGAACCCGGTACCCTTGGCCAGCAGTCCAACGCCCTATCCACATAGCCATTGGAGTTCCTGAATGTTAGTGGTTTTTATTTTTGATATACAGATGGAGAAATACAAATGGCTGATTCAGCATTACAAGAATTATCGATCGTTCATGCAACAAGTCAGTCCTATTCATAGCTTTTTATTCAGAAGAAAAACACATTTCATAGTGCACATATTTATTTCACTGTCATTGACTTCAACGTGTATATATGGCCACCTTAGGCCTCTTTTTTTCATTCGTCAATCTTTGAAACAACTGTACAAGACCTTTGACGGAGCAATGTGGCCCCCTTGGGCTTCTTGGTTTTGTTTGTTATGTTTGTTTGTCTTGTTTTTTTAATTCGTCAATCTTTGAATCAACTGTACAAGACCTTTGACGGAGCAATGTGGCCCCCTTGGGCCTCTTGTTTGTTTTGTTTTGTTTTTTATTTTCATTTGTTTTGCTTGTTTGTTTGTTTTTTTCTTTTTTGATTCGACAATCTTTGAAACAACTGTACAAGACTTTTGACTGAGCAATATGGCTCCCTTGGGCCTCTTTTTTTTTTTTTTTTTTTTTTTTTTTTTTTTTTTTTTTTCATTTGTTTTGTTTGTTTGTTTGTCTTTTCTTATTGAATTCCTTAATATTATAAACAACTGTACAAGACCTTTGACGGAGCAATGTGGCCCCCTTGGGCATTTTTTTTTTCTCTTTTGTTTGTCTGTTTCTTTTTGAATTCGTCAATCTTTGAAATAACTGTACAAGATCTTTGACGGTTTGTTTATCCAATGACATAGGCTAGTCCTTCGAAAGGGGGAGGTTGATGAGTTTTTGCCCCCCCCCCCCCCCCTCCGACTTACATGTTACATACGTGTACATACCTGTTTTCACCTACCCTGTCTAGATCCGCCCTTGCAAAATAAGCAAACACATTTTATTGATTCATAATTTTATTCTCTACATACATGGTCAATGAAAGTCAATAAAAAAATACATTTGATGAAATTCTGTGTTGTTTACTCCTGAATACAAACCTGTAAATAGAATCGATCGATAAAGATTTATCATTCGGAACATGCTCGACATGTTGAGTCATATCATAGTCGCAAGATTTCATCCTTCTAAAGACTTTTGATGCAAACCTTTGTCAGTTCTGCAATAGCTCAGCGGTAGAGCGTCAGACTTCTAATCGGAGGGTCCGGGGTTCGATACCGGCCTCGGCCATTTTTTTCCCCTCAATTTTTTTCATTCGTAAGCAAACATAAAGTACAGTGCTTCAACATTGTTTTCATTTCAAAATTTATACGAGTAATATATAATACTATGTATTAGTTCAAGATGTTTTCTTACAGAATCAAGAAATATCGAATACATGTACCAGTTTAAAAACACTTGCTATATTGTCATGATTCATTGGAAAATCCCTCACATAATTAATATGCATGACCCAGGATGTGTTACAAATTTCATTGGTCAATTCAACCATGTGACCTGACATTACATGTACAAGATACGATGGGGCCTACCTTGGTGAAGGTACCTGGTTCGAGTCCAGCTGCGGCCAGTCATTTTCGCATTTTTTCAATTTTCATTTCTGTTCTTAACAAGATGAAAATGAGAGGAATCCGTCTGCTATGTCCACAGGAACCTCCATCCTTCCATTTATTAAGGATTCCGATTTCCGTCGGAATCCTTTCTGTTATTGTATTGTCTTTTCTTTATTCTTATTATTCTTATTATTATTATTAAGGATTCCGACTTCCGTCGGAATCCTTTCTGTTATTGTATTGTCTTTTCTTTATTCTTATTATTCTTATTATTATTATTATTCTTACCCACAAACCGTTCCGGTCACTTTACAAAAATGTACAGCATCATATGAAAAAACGGAAAGTACCATGTGAAAGAGCATATGAAGATCTAAATTTAAAATTTTTTTCTTGTCGAAAAGTTCACATATGCCCCTGCTAGATGTCATCAAAGGTAAAATCTTTAAAACCTTATAACTCCTAAACTAACCGTGCGATTTTAACGAAATTTGTTTTATATTGTTCTTTGGGAAATTTGCAAACTTTTATACGCTTACATGCTCGATAAAATATTTACGGTTTTCGCGCTATTTTGAGTTGAAAATGGAACTTTAAATTGGCACAGTGCCAATTTCTACAGTTTTTGAGATTTTGAGTTGAAACTTGGATGGTAGGTTACTTATAGGTAGTCATTGATGATGACCTAGTTTCAAGGTCAAATTATGATTCTCAAGGTCACAACAAACTTTTGCCTATAGAACAAAGACTATTTGACCTTGACAGTTCAAACTTCACAAATACAATCATTGATCCAAGCCCTTTCACCTTGACCTTGACCCAAGGTCAAATTCTCATTCTCAAGGTCACAACAAAATTTTTCCTATAGAACAAAGACCATTTGACAGTGAGAGTTAAAACTTGACGCAAATATTCCTTGCATCAAGTCCTTTCACCTTGACCTTTACCCAAGGTCATTTGTTCGATTTCAAGGTCACAACAGACTTTTGTTGATAAAATATTGAGCTTTGAATAGATAAAAAGAAATCTTGATGAGAATTAACTAAAATGCTTATCTTTCATCCATGACCTTGGTTCAAGGTCAAATAAACTTTTTCAAGGTCATAACAAACATTTACTCTTGTAGGATTGATAGGATTTTGTTCTTAAATATTTATTCTTCACAGAAGTAGTACTTCTTATTTGAACTTTACATAGTAAGATAGATAATTCTTTTATTCTTGTTCTCTGTTTCCTTTTTAGCTCACCTGAGCGAAGCTCAAGTGAGCTATTGTCATAGCGCGCCGTCCGTCGTCCGTCCGTCCGTCGTCGTCGTCGTCGTCGTCGTCGTCCGTCCGTCCGGCGTAAACTTTTAACATTTTCGACATCTCCTCTGCAACCGCTGCACAGAATTTCTCGAAACTTCACAGGAAGCAAGTACTCAATGCCCTCTACCAAGTTTGTGTTTTTTGTGCCGATTGGTCAACAAATATGTCCGCCGAGGGCTCTGATTGGCTGACACATTTTTGACATCTCCTCTGCAACCGCTGCACAGAATTTCATGAAACTTTACAGGAAGGAAGTACTCAAGGTCCTCTACCAAGTTTGTGTTTTTCTTGCCGATCGGTCAACAAATATGGCCGCCGAAGGCTCTGATTGGCTGACACATTTTCGACATCTCCTCTGCAACCGCTGCACAGAATTTCATGAAACTTTACAGGAAGGAAGTACTCAAGGTCCTCTACCAAGTTTGTGTTTTTTGTGCCGATCAGTCAACAAATATGGCTGCCGAGGGCTCTGATTGGCTGACACATTTTTGACATCTCCTCTGCAACCGCTGCTCAGAATTTCATGAAACTTTACAGGAAGGAAGTACTCAAGGTCCTCTACCAAGTTTGTGTTTTTCTTGCCGATCGGTCAACAAATATGGCCGCCGAGGGCTCTGATTGGCTGACACATTTTCAACATCTCCTCTGCAACCGCTGCACAGAATTTCATGAAACTTTACAGGAAGGAAGTACTCAAGGTCCTCTACCAAGTTTGTGTTTTTCTTGCCGATCGGTCAACAAATATGGCCGCCGAGGGCTCTGATTGGCTGACACATTTTCGACATCTCCTCTGCAACCGCTGCACAGAATTTCATGAAACTTTACAGGAAGGAAGTACTCAAGGTCCTCTACCAAGTTTGTGTTTTTCTTGCCGATCGGTCAACAAATATGGCCGCCGAGGGCTCTGATTGGCTGACACATTTTCGACATCGCCTCTGCAACCGCTGCACAGAATTTCATGAAACTTTACATGAAGGAAGTACTCAAGGTCCTCTACTAAGTTTGTGTTTTTCGTACCGATCATTCAACAAATATGGCCGCCGAAGGCTCTGATTGGCCGACACATTTTCGACATCTCCTCTTTAACCACTGCACAGAATTTCATGAAACTTTGGAGGAAGGAAGTACTCAAGGTCCTCTGCCAAGTTTTTATTTTTAGTGCCGATTGTTCAACAAATATGGCTGCTGAGGGCTCTGATTGGCTGACTCATTTTCGACATCTCCTCTGCAACTGCTGCACAGAATTTCATGAAACTTTACAGGAAGGAAGTATTCAAGGTCCTCTGCCAAGTTTTTTTGTTTTTCGTGCCGTCGGTCAACAAATATGGCCGCCGAGGGCTCTGATTGGCTAACACATTTTCAACATCTTCTCTGCAAAAAAACCACTGCACAGAATTTCATGAAACTTTACAGGAAGAAAGTACTCAAGGTCCTCTACCAAGATTGTGTATTTTGTGCTGATCGGTCAACAAATATGGCCGCCAAGGACTCTGATTGGCTGACACATTTTCGAAATCTCCTCTGCAACCGTTGCACAGAATTTCACGAAACCTTGCAGCAAGCAAGTACTCAAGGTCCTCTGCCAAGTTTGTGTTTTTCTTGTCGATAGGTCAACAAATATGGCTGTCAAGGGCTTTGATCTGTAGAAGTATTTTTGTGACTTTTAACCCTTTGTCTGCAACTCAGGTGAGCGATGTGGCCCCCTTGGGCCTCTTGTTTATCTTAGTAGCATTACTTGTCTGTACTTTCATGCTGTTGTCATTCTCTATTTATAGAAATTTTCTCATTGCTATTTCATTGTGAAATTCTTTTTGGGATAGTAATTTAAAAGGATTCAAAATGGATAGAATAGATATAGGAGTTTAAAGCCTTCCTAAACTTGAAAGGTATTTATCGTCTTTTTCTTCTTTTTTGTCTATAAATAGATAAGAGTCCCAAGTTAGACTTAAGCTCTTTTGACTCATTTGCTGAAGTGAATAAGGTACTAAAGCAACTATTCTTTTTTCATCATCTTTATTCGGATTTTAACACTTCAGTTCCGAGGAAGGTCTAATAAAGGAGGAATCCGTCTGTTGCTTGCAACAGTAGCCATCTAGTTCTTATTATTATTCTTATTATTATTATTCTTACCCCCAAACCGTTCCGGACACTTTACAAAAAAGTACAGCATCATATGAAAAAACAGAAAGTACCCTGTGAAAGAGCATATGAAGATCTTGAATTGAATTTTTTTTCTTGTCAAATGGTTCACATATGCCCCCGCTGGAGGTCATCAAAGGTCAAATCTTTAAACTCTTATAACTCCTAAAGTAACCGTGCGATTTGAATGAAATTTGTTTTATATTGTTCTTTGGGAAATTTGCAAACTTTTATACGCTTACATGCTCGATAAAATATTTACGGTTTTCGCGCTATTCAGAGTTGAAAATGGAACTTTAAATTGGCACAGTGCCAATTTCTACATTTTTTGAGATTTTGAGTTGAAACTTGGATGGTAGGTTACTTATAGGTAGACATTTAATGCTGACCTACTTTCAAGGTCAAATTTTTATTTTCAAGGTCACAACAAAATTTGGCCTATAGAACAAAGACTACTTGATCTTTAGATTTCAAACTTCATACATACTATCGTTTAGCCAAGCTCTTTCACCTTTACCTTGACCCAAGGTCAAAGTTTTATTCTCAAGGTCACAACATACTTTTGCCTATAAAACAAAGACTTTTTGACCTTCAGCGTTCGAACTTCATACATACAATCGTTAAGCCAAGCTCTTTCACCTTGACCTTGACCCGAGGTCAAATTTTGATTTGCAAGGTCACAACAAAGTTTTGCCTATAGAATAAAGATCATTTGACCTTCAGAGTTCAAACTTCATACACATTATCGTTAAGCCACGCTCTTTCACATTGACCTTGACCCAAGGTCAAATTTTGATTCTCAATGTCACAACAAACTTTGCATCAAGTCCTTTCACCTTGACCTTGATCCAAGGTCATTTGTTCAATGTCAAGGTCACAACATACTTTGGTTGATAAAATATTGAGCTTTGATCAGATTAAGATCAATCTTGAAAAGAATTACCTCAAATACTTATCTTTTTTCCGTGGTCTTTATTCACGGTCAAATGATCATTCTCAGGGTCCTAACAAACTTACTCTTGTAATATTAGCAGTTTTTGTCCTACGCTATTTATTCTTCACGCAAGTAGTCTTTCTTATTTGAACATAACATAGTTTAAGAAACATAACTCTTTTACTTTTGGTCTCTGTTTTTTTTTTCTTAGTAGCATTACTTGGCTGCATTTTGATTCTATTGTCATTTTCTATTTATAGAAATACTATCATTGAAAAATCATTGTGCAATTCTGTTTTGAGATAGTAATTTTAAAGGATTTAGAATTGATAGATCATGGAGTATAAAGCTTTCGTAAACATGAAAGGTATATATTATCTTTTTGTTATATTTTGTTGATAAATAAATGAAAGTCCCAAATTAGACTGAAGCTCTTAAGACTCATTTGCTAAAGTGAATAAGGTACAAAAGCAACTATTCATTTTCCATCTTCTTTATTCGGATTTTAACACTTCAGTTCCAAGGAAGGTCTAATAAAGGAGG
Organism: Pinctada fucata; assembly: GCA_028142955.1. NCBI lineage: Eukaryota > Metazoa > Mollusca > Bivalvia > Pterioida > Pteriidae > Pinctada > Pinctada fucata. Next base: position 27,892,431 of record AP027107.1, on the reverse strand, counting down.
AATCCGTCTGTTGCTTGCAACAGTAGCCATCTAGTTCTTATTATTATTATTCTTACCCCCAAGCCAATCCAGAGGCGTCACAAGAAAGTTCCCCATCATATGATAAAATGGAAAGTATCATGTGAAAGAGCAAATAAAGATCTTCATTTAAATTTTTTTTCTTGTCGAAAAGTTCACATATGCCCCCGCTAGAGGTCATAAAAGGTCAAATCTTTAAAACCTTATTACTCCTAAACTAACCGTACGATTTGAATGAAATTTGTTTTATATTGTTCTTTGGGAAATTTGCAAAGTTTTATACGCTTACATGCTCGATAAAATATTTACGGTTTTCGCGCTATTTTTAGTTGAAAATGGAACTTTAAATTGACACAGTGCCAATTTCTACAGTTTTTGAGATTTTGAGTTGAAACTTGGTTGGTAGGTTACTTATAGGTAGTCATTGATGATGACCTAGTTTCAAGGTCAAATTACCATTCTCAAGGTCACAACAAACATTTGCCTATAGAACATAGACTATTTGACCTTGACAGTTCAAACTTCATAAATACAATCATTGATCCAAGCCCTTTCACCTTGACCTTGACCCAAGGTCAAATTCTCATTCTCAAGGTCACAATAAAATTTTTCCTATAGAACGAGGACCATTTGTCCTTGAGAGTTCAAACTTGATGCAAATATTCCTTGCATCAAGTCCTTTCACCTTGACCTTGACCCAAGGTCATTTGTTCGATTTCAAGGTCACAACAGACTTTTGTTGATAAATTATTGAGCTTTGAATAGATGAAAAGAAATCTTGATGAGAATAAACTAAAATGCTTATCTTTCATCCATGACCTTGGTTCAAGGTCAAATAAACTTTTTCAAGGTCATAACAAACATTTACTCTTGTAGGATTGATAGGATTTTGTTCTTAAATATTTATTCTTCACACAAGTAGTACTTCTTATTTGAACTTTACATAGTAAGATAGATAACTCTTTAATTCTTGTTCTCTGTTTCCTTTTTTTATCTTAGTAGCATTACTTGTCTGTACTTTCATGCTGTTGTCATTCTCTATTTATAGAAATTTTCTCATTGCTAATTCATTGTGCAATTCTTTTTGGGATAGTAATTCTAAAAGATTCAAAATGGATAGAATAGATCAAGGAGTTTAAAGCCTTCCTAAACTTGAAAGGTATTTATCGTCTTTTTCTTCTTTTTTGTCGATAAATAGATAAGAGTCCCAAGTTAGACATAAGCTCTTTTGACTCATTTGCTGAAGTGAATAAGGTACTAAAGCAACTATTCTTTTATTCATCTTCTGTCTTCGGATTTTAACACTTCAGTTCCGAGGAAGGTCTAATAAAGGAGGAATCCGTCTGTTGCTTGCAACAGTAGCCATCTAGTTATTCTTCTTATTATTATTATTATTCTTACCCCCAAACCAATCCAGAGACGTTACAACAAAGTACCGCATCATATGATAAAATGGAAAGTATCATGTGAAAGAGCAAATAAAGATCTTCATTTAAATTTTTTTTCTTGTCGAAAAGTTCACGTATGCCCCCGCTAGAGGTCATCAAGGGTCAAATCTTTAAAACCTTATAACTCCTAAACTAACCGTGCGATTTGAATGAAATTTGTTTTATATTGTTCTTTGGGAAATTTGCAAACTTTTATACGCTTACATGCTCGATAAAATATTTACGGTTTTCGCGCTATTTTGAGTTGAAAATTGATCTTTAAATTGGCACAGTGCCAATTTCTACAGTTTTTGAGATTTTGAGTTGAAACTTGGATGGTAGGTTACTTATAGGTAGTCATTGATGATGACCTAGTTTCAAGGTCAAATTATGATTCTCAAGGTCACAACAAACTTTTGCCTATAGAACAAAGACTATTTTAGCTTGACAGTTCAAACTTCATAAATACAATCATTGATCCAAGCCCTTTCACCTTGACCTTGACCCAAGGTCAAATTCTCATTCTCAAGGTCACAACAAAATTTTTCCTATAGAACAAAGACCATTTGACCTTGAGAGTTCAAACTTGGCGCAAATATTCCTTGCATCAAGTCCTTTCATCTTGACCTTGACCAAAGGTCATTTGTTCGATTTCAAGGTCACAACAGACTTTTGTTGATAAAATATTGAGCTTTGAATAGATGAAAAGAAATCTTGATGAGAATCATCTAAAATGCTTATCTTTCATCCATGACCTTGGTTCAAGTTCAAATAAACTTCTTCAAGGTCATAACAAACATTTACTCTTGTAGGATTGATGGGATTTTGTTCTTAAATATTTATTCTTCACACAAGTAGTACTTCTTATTTGAACTTTACATAGTAAGATAGATAACTCTTTAATTCTTGTTCTCTGTTTCCTTTTTTTATCTTAGTAGCATTACTTGTCTGTACTTTCATGTTGTTGTCATTCTCTATTTATAGAAATTTTCTCATTGCTAATTCATTGTGCAATTCCTTTTGGGATAGTTATTTAACAGGATTCAAAATGGATAGAATAGATGTAGGAGTTTAAAGCCTTCCTAAACTTGAAAGGTATTTATCGTCTTTTTCTTCTTTTTTTTTGGTCGATAAATAGATAAGAGTCCCAAGTTAGAAATAAGCTCTTTTGACTCATTTCCTGAAGTGAATAAGGTACTAAAGCAACTATTCTTTTTTCATCTTCTTTATTCGGATTTTAACATTTCAGTTCCGAGGAAGGTCAAATAAAGGAGGAATCCGTCTGTTGCTTGCAACAGTAGCCATCTAGTTTATATCTATTATTGTTCTGCACGAGCTTTATAGCACGTGAAGGGGCAAAACTTAGAGAACTTGAAGTTTGTTGATGATTTTACACCAGACGAGTTCTATAGTACAATTAGGAAGAAAATCTCAAGTCATGTTAGAATTTCAGATTACTTCTGTGACCATCAATATTTTGTCAATTATGCCTTTTGAGACTAGCATTCATTAAATTATTATTTAAAATTAAATGCCTTCAAGTTCAAAAGCATAATTTAAGAACAGATAAATTTGCAGCATGGACCAGACATGCAAAGCCTACCATTCCATGTACAACTTGAGTAACAAATAAGGTTACTTTCTTCCTATGAATGAACTGAATTTGTAGTACATTATATGTTACCTTATTTTAAAAACAATTATCATTGTTGATAAAAATAATAATGATGCAGATGTCTTATTCTACACATTCAAAATTTTGAACTTAAGGTAGAGCATCCCTTAGTCTAAGATGCGCATATTTCCAAAATAGCAACTTTTACAATATTTTCATTTCCATATACTTAAAGCTTATGTTAGACCTGATATAAAAACAAAATATAATTCGTGGTTTCATGATTATACCGCGAACTTCAGCCTTTAGAACTTTAACATTGGACCATATGGGAAAAGTGAAAAAATATCTGTTTAGAGATGATAAAATGTAGCTATACAAGTTTTTTCCCCAAAACCATATTAGTTTGATAACCTAAACAATATTCTGAAATGAAAAAAATGGTTATCCAGGCAAAGCATTACCAGCAATTCTGACCTGAGTTATTGTCTACCTTAATCTGCCACTGAATACATGTAATTATTTATCACTGATATTAACGTAAGGTACAACCTTCTTTTAGGATTTCGACGGAGACATGTTGGTAAGTACACAGCCTTTACAAATAAAGCTACACACGTGTTAAGTAATTTAACAGTCAAATTTCCGATATGTCGAATGAGCAATCTCCAGAGTTCAGTGTAAGAAGGTGACATTGTTAAATACATGAGCAATATATCAATTTGTTGAGTTTGAACAGTGCTTATTGCACTCAGAACGTTGTCGTTGTATTATAAATAAACATCAAAGAAGTACCTAACAAGTTATTCAGTTTCAAAGTCGAGAAGGCAAGGCCAAATCGTGAGAATTCCCGTCCGAACAGTTGCGAACCCCGGAATGAACAACGTTCAAAAGCATAAACTGCGTATCAATTGCGATACGAATATACCATAGGCTGGGAACGAAGAAATGTTGTTACATGGGAAAGGAAAATTTGTAATTTTGAAGTTGAAGTCATCATTTTGCCATATATTAAAAAATTTAGGTGATTATTGTTGTCAAAATATAACATGCTGAAAGAAACATTACATTTTTAATGATAAATTTTACAACATATATTCCAAATTTGACAAAGAAGACATGAAGCAGTGCTTTCTTTCATCTCCCAAACATTGTTTCGAGAAACTGAAATAAACTAAATTTTCAGTCAGAGTTAATGGAGAATGGTCATCTTGGAGGGTATCTGGAAGTTGCTCTAAGACATGTGGACGTGGGCATCAGAAGTATATCCGATCCTGCAATAATCCTGCACCTAGAAATGGAGGTAGATGGTGCATAGGAAGTAGTGTCATGTACACTTCCTGCAATTCTGAAACATGCAAAGGTAAGAACTGTATGAGCGTAAGTAGTTTTTGTACTGAAAATGACGGACTAAAGATACCATGACAAATATGGATAATGACCATATCCTTGTATACAGCAAATAATCGATGATTCAGAAAATCAGAAACCAAAGGCATACAAAATCAGGATAAAACAGGAACCAAAGCAAACAAACAAAAACCTCCACCACATTAAAAGAAGCGAACTCCCGATATGGGAGTAAGACCAGGTGCTCAGGAACAGTAAGCATCTCCTGCTTGCATGCAACACCCGCCGCTTCAATTCGGTAGAACTGTCACATCCGGTTACTTCCATTTCGGAAGACATAGAGTACAAGCTTTGGTTGGGTTTCAAATGGTCTATGACAGAATATCATCCACCATTCTGGAGAGTGGGACATCATAGTGTATGACAAGTTCCCCATATCGACCGTAGAACTTTCTCAGTGACGATGTTAGTCGGTCACAAACATATCCCTGACTGAGAAGCTTATCTGAATGACGCTTAGCTCTCAGAACAAAATCCGTATATTTGGTACTTGCTCTGACATAGCGTATCAACTGAGATATGAACACGCCATTTCATGTTTGAATGTTTGTTCATAAAAGCACAATAAAAGCTTGTGTATTTGAGTGTTTTTGTTTATATTTGTTCTTCTGCATAAAGGTCACCGGTAGTGTTGGGTACTCCTCATTTCACTTTAATGTGGAAGTTTGAATTCAAAGAGTCTTGCTCTTTACGAACGATACCTTTAAATAACTGTACCAAATGTAGGCAATTTGTATTAACTTGATAGCATTGTCGTCGATAACCTGTTTTATGATGCGATGTAATATTACCTTAAACAAATGTTGTGAATTATAATTAATTTATGTAAATTTGCACAAAAATTTATAGAACATAAAACATGTCAATATACATATGCATATATATTTCAGCATATATTGACAATTTCATAATGTAAAAACTCATTGAACGAAAAGACTATACAAAAGTGGCCAGCTGATGCAGGCTGTGGGCTAAATTTATGATTGAAAAGTAATTTAGATTACCGATAATTAACTCTTTATGGTGTAATTTTTGCTAACACCAGACACACCTGTACCGCTTGTCCAGTTCTTCTTTTCAAAACCGAAAAACTAGCAATCGTATTACCATTTGTTGCATTATACATCTATTTACATTTGAATAGTAAATGCCGTGTTAATATCGAATTACTATCAATAAAACAATATTCAAAAAAGGTATATATAAGAAAAATATTCACCATCATCTAGTCCTAACAAGGGTATCATGATGAAGTATCTAACTTTATATGTCGCCGTTACCAGCATGGTGCTGAGGGTTCGTGGTAAGTATTATTATTTTACCCTTGTACTCCTCTTAAGTCAAATAACAATTCTGAGATTTATTTTACGTCATGCAGACGTGTACCTTTCAGGAAAAGATTGCAGGAAGAAAGAAAAAACAAAAAACGTGCATGTCCAACTCAAAAGATGATTACTACAAATTAAAGCAAAATTTTGAATACCTTAGAATGCCTATTCCATCATCAATGAAATTTCAAGAAATTTTGATAAAAGAAAAATCTTTGAATGCGTTGGAGAGACAGACGATAAACTGAACAAAGCGGCACAAATGTCAAACGTCCTCAAATTCAATAGCATCGATCATTATAGAACAGATAAATTTGCAGCATGGACCAGACATGTACGCTTTGGGTACTCGGCCCTCGCCAGTGATCCTCAATCTAAACAATGTTATGTGACCAAAGAGTGTGAAATTTATTATGTCCAAAATGTACCGAAAGACGTAGCAGGATGGGTAGGACATAATGCTACAGGACCCATGTTTAAGAAATTTCAATGAGTTAAAGAAGATCCTGACGATAATCTCAACAGCACTCACAATAGAGTACAAAATTAAGCATCGACGGACCCCTAGCAAGCTAGAGGTGGGACCAGGTGCCCGGGAGGAGTAAGCATCACCTGTTGACTAGCCGCATCCGCCGTCGATGTTTAAGCACGAAAATGAAAACAATATATAAACTTCATGCACTGTCTGACGTTATGTCTATATAGAAAGTGGCGACAATGTCAGGGAAATAAATTCAAAACACTTACTGTCAAACCCCTCGCGGGGAACTTTTTTTACGAGCTCCAAACGGCAAAGGGCATAAGTATGAAGAAGTTTTGATAACAGAAATCTTTGAATGCGTTGAAGAGACAGACAATCAACCGAAGTTGATCGAACTTGGCAACATGTGCCCTCGGAGACTCCTCGTCCAACAGCAGTGAAAAACAACAAATTTTATCAAAAACTGCTGAAAATTGGAAATGCTGAATTTCATTCATTATATAAGAGTCTTTACATACTTTGGACATAATTTCATATCAAAAGTAGTTAATAAATTATTCAAGCCATCACATTTAAAATTTGCAAAAGGTTTTGGTGGGCAAAATTATTATACTTTTTCAATTTAAAATGTAGTAAATTTAAGAACTTCTTTCTAGGAAGGTTTTTTTTTGCCAAATATCATGCCATTCAGTTTGAATCTTTTTTCTCATAACTACGAGATTGGTTTGTCGTAACTACGAGAATTTTTTCTCGTAACAACGAGATTTTATTACTCGTAACTACGAGAAACTTTTCTCGTAACTACAGGATTTTTTTCTCGTAGCTACGAGATTTTTTCTCGTAGCTACGAGAATTTTTTTCTCGTATTTACGAGAATATTTTCTCGAAACTACGAGAATTTTTTTTCGTAACTACGAGAATTTTTTTCTCGTAACTACGAGATAGTGAAAAAATATAACATAGCACAAACTGGCTTCCGTAATAGCCCATAACATTTATACTTGTTATAACTTAAAAAGTATGTTTGAAATCCTTTTCTGAAAATTATGTGATGAGTTATTTAAGCTAAAACAAGGATTTCTTTTCTCAATTTTTGCCCCGATTAGTGTGACCAGCGAAGTGGGTCCATAAGCGGTTGAAGGAAAACTATCTTTTTATTTCTTATTTTAAAACATTCAAGGTATTTGAAGATGCAGAATTGATGTGATTTCATCGTCTGGATTTGTCATTATATAGCTCAGAGTATGTTCACCCCCGTGTTTATTGCGCAGCATTTTGAAATATTCCTATAGATTTTGTTATTTCAAATAATTAATACCATTTCAAGTCAGGATTTAATGAAAATGTCAGAAAATGAAAGAATCAATTTTAAAATTTAGATTCCAGGTACTATTTAATTATTTAAAAACCTATTAGAGCACTGTCTTACGAAAAGTTATAGAAAAATTAAAGCTATGGACACACACAAAGCAATATTCTGAGTGACTCCTTACAAAAAATTCTTTTAAACATGTTAAATGGATATCATGTTGATTGGATATTATATTGTGATACAAACATGAAAAAGTGTTATGAATTTACCATCTCGTATCCTTTTTATAGGCTATCTAGGAACCCTACCCCGTTAAATATTTGATAAAATTAAAACAACTTACAAGAGTGATATCATTTTTTGTACAAGATCCACCATTCTAAATAATTTGAAAATGATTCAATTTTATAGATATGATATAATTTTCTCAATTGATACCAAATATACAAGCTTTTTAATACCACTGTCTTTATCATACATTATCAAAAATATATTCAACCTCAAAACTCTTGTCGAGTTTATATACATCATATAGGTCATTATCCTTTTCTGTCATTTCAAGCATTCTCTCACAAATCAAGATTTTTATTTGTGTCTTTTTGGTAAAAAAAATCACTGAAATTGAATTTTGTTTTAAAACTTTTCCATAAAAGGAATAATTCTCATTTCTACTTCTTAAATCGAAAATATATCAACTGACCATAATCGGGTTTCCTTTTATGTTACGTACGACACCATACGAGTATTGACCTACTTAAAGCATGCTTCATCTATTTCATTGCACGTTAAAAACGTTAGAGAGAAATTTTCAAATTTTTTCTTATTCTTTGTCTTCAAGTACTTTTTAAAATCATCTATAAATCGCTGATCCGAAACGACCTATGATATATAAAATCCGCGATTTATGTTGATGAGTACTTCACTTTAAAGACTTACTTTAAAAAGAGACATGGTAGAGCGGTTTCTAATCAGTCTCATAAAAAATTCGCCTAAAGACCAATTTTCACAAAATCCAATCATTCTGTTTCTTGAGCCCCTGCGTGATGCTGTATGGAAAATTTAATGATTTTGCCTTGCCTTCTCGACCTTGAGACTGAATAACTGATAGGTACCTCTTGAATGTTATTTGTATGTTCATCTTACAGTGAAGAGTTTATTTTACACCACAATTGTGCGGTCTTCGAGACCACTGGGTAATCGGAAAAGTGGGAGGGTCGTGCGCATGCAATCCGGATAACCACACCGTCTGCTACGTGTGTGGCAGATGACCGTCCTCAGTCGACACAGGTATACCATTGGTCCCGTTGGTTTATGATTGGTCTTTTGTGTTTCATATTTCTATTGTGTCATTTGGTGTTCCTTGTCCATTTTGCATCTCTTTCTGTGGGTGCCTGCTCTGTATTTTTGCATTGGGTGATTTGGAGTTCTGACGTTGCTGCAACCGAGTCTTGTTGGATAATCCCTCTTTCTGTTTCCTCCATATGAATGATAGTAATTGTCAATAAATGAACCTAGATTCATATCACATTGGGTTTCTCTTTATGAGTAAATGCAGTATGCAAGTATGCAATGTTTTTCATCGGTCAAATTGTACCAAATGCAATCGACCTTATAGTTTCTAAATTTCTAAAACGTGGGTCCTGTAGCATCATATCCCACCCTGCTACGTCTTTCGGTACATTACTGGACATAATATTTTTCACACTCTTTGACTATATTTCATTGTTTAGAATGAGGATCACTGACGAGGGTTAGGTACCCTAAACGTGCAAGTCTGGTTCCTGCTGCAAATTTATCTGCTCTTAATTGATGCTATTGAATTTTAAGACGTTAAACATTTGAACACATTTATATTTTTAATATTTTGTTATTAACATGCATCTCTTTTAGTCCATTCTTGATTCTGACCTTGATATTATATTGATTGTTATTTTCTATTTATTGTATATTTATATGCGATATTGCATCTGATAAATACTCTATACTATACTAGTCTTAATACTTTTAAAATGCTTTAAACATTTCTTTTCCATTTTTGAGCATTTCTCATATGTGTCTTTGCAATTTCATATTTCTTTTGATATTGCAGTGGATGTTACAACGGTGTCATGTTGTAGATCCCCTCTTCTCTTGTCAAAAATTTGAATCATAAGTGCTTTATGATTTTTCACAGCAAGCAAAACAATGGTAATATGTGAGCATAAAAGCAGTTCAGTATCATGTCCAGCCGGCCATCTTATCAAGATCACATCTGCTAATTATGGTCGTACTAGCAAAGGAACTTGTCGGAGCAGCTTAGACCGTGACACTAATTGCAAAGCTTCTAAAAGCTTGAGCATCGTCAAGTCTATTTGTGATGGGAACAATGTCTGCTCACTCGAAGCAACGAATAGTGTATTTGGAGATCCCTGTGTAGGAACCTATAAATACCTGACTGTGGTTTACAATTGCTATAAATCAGGTGATGTAAATGATTAATTTTACAAAATTTACGATTGCTTTAATTATTCCACTCATAATTTCATCATCTTTTCACTTCTGTCTTAAGCAAAGTTATAACTGTGCTTTTATAATGAATTTGTACCGTGGTTTTCTAGCTCACCTGAGCGAAGCTTAAGTGAGCTATTGTCATAACGTTCCGTCTGGCGTCCGTCCGTCGTAAACATTTTTTTTACATTTTCGACTTCTTCTCCAGATCGGCTGAAGGGATTTTGATGAAACTTGGTAGGTATGGAGTACTAATGTTCTCCAAGTGTTGTTATTTTTCGTCCGGATCCATCAACGGGTGGTGCCAACACAAGCAAAAGTAGGTAACGGGGGTACCCTCCTTTGAAAAACTTCTTCTTCAGAACGGAAGCACCTATCGACAAACCGAAAGCATCGCTTTGATCTAGAGAGATGACTGAAGAAGTGTTGTTATTTTTGGTTCCACTCAGAAGTTAAATTTTTTGCCGTGTGTTTTTGGATTTAATCAGAAATGCACATTTTTCACCATTTCTTTGAATAACTCAGACAATAAATGTATCATTTTACACACTCATTTACTGCATATTTGTCATATTAGAATTAAAAAATGCTTTATCATGTATTTTATGCTGAAATTGATTTTCAAAATTATTTTTATGATTTTTTTTCTTACGTAAAACGGAATGGGGTGATTTTCATATATTATCTTATTATTTTCCGTCCGGTGGAGCCACCTCAGGCAAAAGTAGGTCACAGGGGGGTACCCTCCTTTGACAAACTGCTTTTTCAGAACCGAAGCACGTTTCGGCAAACTGAAAGCATCTCTTCCTGGGTACCTGGTCTCACTCCCATATTGGGAGTTCGCTTCTTTTCATATGATGGAGGCTTTTCTTTGTTTGCTTTGGTTCTTGCTTTATCCTGATTTTGTATGCCTTCGGTTTATGATTTTCTGAATTATCAATTTTGTACTATGGATTGGGATATGGTCATTATCCATATTTGCCATCAGAATGATCTAGAGAGATGTCCTAAGAGGTGTTGGTCCCCATCAAAATTAAGTTTTATTTTCCTTTTAAAAGTTTCTTATTTGATATGTTTCCTTACCGTAGTTTTCAGGTGAGCGATCGTGGCCCTCTTAGATCTCTTGTTTTCATATTTTAATTTAAAGGAAATACATGATACTTTACATTGATTCCTCCATGAAGTTGTAGAGACCAAAACATCGTAATAAAAGTCAGAAAAATAAATATTTAAGCATTCAAAGGTAACAAACACGGAAAGGAACAAACGACTCAAAATTACAAAAAGTACTGTGCTATAACGAAATTAATTGTCAAATGAATGATAAGGAAATAGTAAATTAAAAGACCGTTTCTTCTTGGGATGGACTTTTTAAACAATCACTGACGAATCAAAAGCAAGATTATTTTAGTAAAATGAGTTGCATCCAACTGCAATAAAATTTTATACGTATTTGCAAAGTTAATATACTGAACAAAAAAAGTGATGTTCTTCTTTTTTGTATTGGTTTTACATGACTCACGAAAACGAATTTTATTCAGAAGCGGTTTCCTCAAAATCTAGATTCATAGGATTTAATCTTGAAATGTATATCCATTAATGGTCAGATTCTGACAACTGTCTTGAACACATGACGTAAATGTGACGTCATCATAAAGGTTTAAACCAAAAGGGGTTCACCTGTTTGGTCGTCTCTGGTTAGGGCGTTTCTGAATCCAATAGAATTTTACTGAACAAATCGGTATATGCACACGCTTAGATACACTTTTAATGTGCTTTTGGTAATTGACATCGCGCATGGCCGACTGTGGAATTCCGGTGTCATTTGACCTAAATTGTTTTGAATTACAAGCTATGTTACTGATTTATGGATAAACGATAACATTTTATTCCGTTTTTCAAAGGAGAAATCTCCTGTGCTTATTTATTCAATCTTTTCTTTCGAAATAAGTCAACTAGAACAAAAAACAGAGAAATTTTCCCAACAAGGTGAAAAAGCCTTGTTTCGTGAGGCTTCATTACGTCCAATGTCTGAGCGATAAAAGATAATTTTGGAGTTTTTATTGAATAATTTTTTTTACTATTTTTAGGGTTATAACGTTTCGTCTTCACAAATGGTGACCTTTCATTATTAGAGATATTACCGTTTTTGTTCGGTTTATAAGTAGATGCCAGATTTGAAAAGAAAAACAAATCAATAAGAGAAGAGGCAAGATTTGACAAGATTAGTAAAATAATCACTTTAAAAAATCACATTTGTTTTTACTTTCAGACGAAAAATCCTTAGTTATTTGTGAGCATAAGAGCGGTTCCTTATCCTGTCCTATTGGCAAGAAAATCGAAATTGTCTATGCTAACTACGGTCGAACGGCACCTTCCAGCAAAGGAACATGTCCAACCTCTCTAGACAAGAACACAAATTGCAGAGCTTCTAAAAGCTTGAGCATCGTCCAGTCTCAATGTGAGGGAAAAAGTACCTGCTCACTCAGAGCAAGTAATGGTGTTTTCGGGGACCCGTGTGTAGGAACCTATAAATACCTAAGAATACTATACAAATGTTCCTCTGGAGGTAGGTATATTATCATTGACATTTTTGCAGTGTTTTTCTTATATTGTCACATGGGAATGTCATACATGTGTTACATATTCATTTTCATAAAAAATAATAACTCTCAGGCATGGTTACTTTTCAAATTGAACAACTAGCTTTATTTGGATATATTGTCCTAAAGCTAAAAGTTTAACTTGATATATGTGTTATAAACACTTATTTCCTGTTGCAGTGTGGAACGGTTAAAATCGTTTCCCATGACTTGATGTTTGTTAAGTGTATCAATTACTTCTTTCCAGCTCTGTTGCTTGAAAGAAACTTTGTTTTGGCCTTTTATTAATTTGTCATCTTATATTTATTTTTTTTCTATTTCAGAAAATTGCCATTTCATAAAAAAATTTAATCAAAATTAAAGAAGGTTGACATCTTCACACCATCCCTCAGTGTTATTTTGAACATAGAATTTATTTTGATATGCTACTGAATCGACCCTTCAGGAAATTTGGTGCCGCGCATTCTCTGTAAAGTAAATGTACAATTACAATTGTAAGAATAAAACCAGAGGGCGCTAGTGAAATAAATTTGGGTGGCTTATGAAAAGCACTTTGGCTGGAAGCATTATTGATGAGAAATTCAATTTAATATTCGAAACACGTGGCTGGTTCATGAAAATTGGATTGAAATTTTCTTCAAGTAGGTAAAGAGTTGGAACACTTCCGTATATTTACATGTACAAAAAGCATGCTGAATGCGAAAATACGGTTTTGTTCTCAAAACTTTTGATCGGGACCAACATTTGTCACTTTTGCCCCTACCCCTTTGATAAATTGTTCTAAAATATCCCTAAAAGCATAGCTGGACTAAGTCTATGAGCTTTCTTTCGACATAACATCTACGTATGTAATGTTTAGAACTTAGCTTTTTTACGTTTATATACGTATATTCAGTATTTCAGTTTTCAGCCTCGATCGTAACTACATGTATAGCGAGACATGTTATGTTGAAATATGCGTATGATGCACTAAAAATACTACTATAGTGCGTATATTTTAATGTTTCCGGTGTAATTCCAAAGCGTTCATGCAAAGCAAATGTCAAATTCAAATTAACTTCTTGTGTTGTACTCATATACATAATCATTGCTGTTTGAACTTGCTTTTGGCCAGTTTAACAAAATAATCTTAATATTTTTTTCTTCGAAATAAATCTATTAATATAAAGCCCTATTTGAATTAAAAAAAAAACAAATTTATTAAATGGCATTGTATAACTTATTTCTCTACCAAGTTGTCAAAATTCACCATGCTTACCCCAACATAAGGCGGTTCGGTTGAGTTGGACCGCGGTTTTGGTGCGTTTGCACTTTTTGTTCTGAGGGTGACCATTTCTTATGTATTTCAAATTTAATATGAGAAATATCATAAAAAGGGCACGCTCATGGGTTTAGGAAAAGCCTGCTTTATTTTCTAATGCTATGTTGTGGTAGGAAAAAGCTATAGAAGTCGAGAGCATTCGTGGATACGCATGGTACTACATGTTGCAGGTCAGCTCGCATATTTATTCAAATTGTTTCGCTAAAATTGATATTCTGGTACCTATGAATTATCTGACAGGCAACAATATCAATTGAATGTTAAACGTCTTTAAGTTCAATAGCATCATTTAAAACCTGATAAATTTACAGCATGGACCAGACATGCACGTTTCGGGTACTAAACCCTCGTCAGTGATCCTCAGTCTAAACAATGTAATATGGCCAAAAAGTATGAAAATTATTATGTCCAAAAATGTACCAAAAGACGTACAATGTAGCAGAATAGTATTTAACAACTTTGGACACTTTCTTGATTTAGGAATTAGAGAACAATTTATATTGAAAATTTAATGTTGGTCCGGGGGTTCGATTCAAAGTTGGTATGGGGGTTCGACGCTTTTTCATATCAAGAATTAAAATCTTAGATCTGAAGGAATTAGATGGATTTTCTTTGCGTTTTACTGCTTTTGCTTCTCATTTTCTCATGTTCAACAAATGCATTTCAAAACCTTACGTATGAGAGACTTCTTTAAATGAGGAGGTGGACATCTACAGACTAGGCCTCTCATATTGCCTCCTTTTCCGTCCTCCTCCATTCCTTCCCCTCCCGTTCCTCTCTCTTCCTATCTCAATTCCCTTCCATTTTCCGCACCCCTTCCCTCTCAATCTCTACCGCCAACCCTGTCCGCCTTGTCATTTCAACTCAAGCAAATGAAATACGATGACATTGAAAACAGAAATTCACTTGTATTGCACAAAGCACGAAACGAAACCATTCACTCATTGTATATTGGTGCGAGAGAAGTATGAAAACATAAACTAGAAATATTGCAGCAAAGCAAAGAACACCATGGACGGTTTCCGCATGTCAAGACATTTTGATCATGATGTACATTTTAAGGAGGTATTGAACACTTGGACGCCAAATTCATTTTTTCTCAAAATTTCTGATGTTATATATATATTTCTTGTCCGTCCTTGATTATACAAACTTATATTTGATTCTATCTGGTGGAAAATTTTCTATGAGACTTTGAAATATGCATTTTTCAACGTATCCATGAATTTCTTGATGACATCATGATATTCAAAGTGTCATTCGTTGTCATATACTAAAGCTGCCCCCATAGATATCTTTCCCCCGGAAGGTTTTCTATAATAGAAAAGCTCCTCCCCCTGGGGGAAGTTTTTCTATATAGAGAACCTTCCCTCTTTGTTACCATAGTAAACGTACCCCTATACTGTTCTTGGTTTGACTTTCACTTGATTTAGAGAACCAGAGACAAACTGTATGGGATTGGAGGGGGTATTCTCAAATATAGAAAATAACCCTTCAAATCTAGGAAATGTCCGATTCAAAACGTTAGAAATTCGAAGTTAAAATTTGAATTAGCCAAATACGTATTATTGAAATTTGCGTTCCTTCATCAAGAGAAATTATTTTAGAAATAGATAACCGATCCGCTGTTCTCCGAGTCGTTTGATAGAACTGCAGATATAATGCTGATCTTTGCTGGGAGATCAATTTATACGAATACTGACGGAAACTAAAGACGATACCTTTATATCATAGAAACCATCAATTCAATGAAATGTACTTGATGTGCTTTTTGAAAGAAAGGGTGGGATTTCCAACAAGCCTCAATTGCAGCACCTACTCTACAGTAAATGAAATAAAAAAAAACGCAAGATGTCGAATAAATCAATTTTTATTTCGTTTCATTTTATCTATATATTTATTTTGTATATTGGTGAATGGGTTTTAATCAATTTAACACTTTGAACTTTTACGGTTTTTATATCTTATACTGTAAAGATAATATGTTTAGTTATTATCCCTCAAATTTTAAAGAATGATCGAAAACACTTAAAATTCTATTTTAAATAGCACTATCTTTAACTTAACAGTGTTCTATCATGGTAGAAAGTCAAAGACCAAAGACGATATCAAAAATCCGTATGGATTTCCGGATATGGGGGGAAGGCTTTCTATGATGGGGGAACTTTATATAGAGAACCTTCCCCTAGGGATGATTTTCTATATAGAAAACCTTCCGTTGGGGATGAT